>CM042965.1:1250000-2500000 GCA_023678885.1 Pogostemon cablin
TGAATTAAATTAAGTTGTTATTTTATTTATGATTAAATGTTGATATTGATGTCATAAATGATTTATGATGTATTTTTAATTGTACTGGTTGCATACCATGCATATCATGAAAAGTGTTTTCCCTAAAATTAATAAGATACTAATGGTGTGTGCGGCCACTATATATGCATCTCTGTCAGGATTCGAAAAAATCGTTCCCGATATTTTTGTCAGGGGTTCGGAAAAATCGTCCCCACCACTTTGTCAGAGTTCGGAAAAATCGTTCTCGTCACTATTGTCGGGGTTCGGAAAAATCGTCCCCATTGAGCTCATTTGGGGTGCATATTATAAGTGTGTCGTGGGGATCCCGCAACGTGAACAATTTTCTAAATAAAAGAGACAAATTAGTAGATTAGGAAATAAGTGCATTTTCATGCATTATCATGCATGATTTCTATTTACTGAGATTTTTGTCTCATTAGTTTATGCATTGTAGGTGAGCCTGATAATATTTGAGTATGTGGGTGGTGTACTATAAAAGCTGTGGAGCTCCTACAAGGTTTCGAGTGGATGTACATAGATGACGACCTGTTGAGCTAGACCGTGTGTTTATTTTGTTTCCGCTGATATTTTATTATGTAATATAAAAAAAAATATATATTGTCAACTGTTGGTGTGGATTGAAGTGGTGTCAGAAACCAGTTGTGTATGTTGAACTGGTGTGGTCGTTTGTATAATATATATAATGTGAGGAAAAAAAAATATGTGCAAATTTTATGATGATGATATTTATAAGAATTATAAGTTATGAAAAGTGGGTCGTGACAATATACTAAGAAGAAGAATCAAGTTATTGTGTTGATAGATGGGGAACGGTTTCTGAGAATTGAAGATCTTGGCTGGCAGGTTATTATCTCTCTCTCATACCTAGATGAAAAATGATCAGGAAGACGCAAGGTATGTAGAATGTGAAATACGTGTTACTTTGCTGCTTAAATGTCTTGTCGTACATACTTTCGTTTTGAATATTCTTAATTCCTATTTTTACTAAAAATTTGAGATAATGGTGAGATCAGAAAGTAGACAGATATACTAAGAAATTGGGAGAAAGCATCTTTAAGTGGAAGGGTATATTAAGAAATTACTGTTGTAATTATGTTTAAATAGGTTTGTTGTGAGTATTGTTAAAAAAAAGTATAACTATTGCATGTTCCTTTCTTCCATTTTTTTTTCAATTTGCATCAGTTCCTTCCCAACACATGTTGGAGAACTTGATTTATAAATTCTTCCACATAATTCCTCCCCTCAAATACTAAGCTACAACAAGTTTTTCACTGCACTCAACAAGTACAAGGTGTGTTCTAAACCTTTTCTATTCGATTTTTTATTTTCTATCATAATGAGATAAGTAAATTGTATTGATCATGCTATACATCTATCATTAACAAAATTAAATGTGCTTGGTGCTTGTTTGAGTAATTTTGGATTAATTAATGCATTGTTCTTTGAAATTTGAACTAACAAAACTCATGCATGCCAAGTGTTTGTAAAAATAACTCAATGAAAAATTTCATGTTATGTGGTGCTTTTAATCAATCAATTATACTTCTAGAGGTTATGTGGTACATATTACGTTGATGATGTTATGTCATTTTCCTTTTGTTATCTTTAGATATCTTTTTTAAATCATATTTGTAGTGATGGTGTGAAGTTTAGTGTGCATCTTGATTGTGGATATCCTTTTCATCTAATGCATCCTTTTCATCTAATGCATCTTTAATGTTGTGACATCATAATTCATTAGTAATGATGGTGTGAAGTTTAGTATGTTGTTAAAGCGTCTGAAAATGTCTTGGACATTGTAACCTTCCTTTGTCAAGAAATAGATGGTCTACCACCCACACGCAAATCAAATTCCTCGATTGGTGAGTTCTTTTCCTTAGGCTGGTATATTTTTCCTTGCATACTCTACTCATTTTTTTTCATTCTGATTTTCCAAGTTTGGTTTTGCTTTTACTTCATAGTCACAACACAAAGAATATGTGCTAATATCATATATAACACTTGAAAGTCATGTGCTAACATATTCTATGATCTTGATTTTCCAATATGTTCATTGAAATTTGCTTTAAAAAGACTCAACTCAGTCACTCTTTATGTTTTGATACTTTTAGTTTATGATTATTAAATATGTTGAAGGTTTGGAATTTAAGTTTAACCATGTAATAAATTTTCTCAAAAATCATGATAAATTGATAATGTAAGCATCTCTATTATAAGTTTGGGGGTAATTTATTAGATGCCTCATCCATGCTGCAAAGTACGAAGAATTGATTATGATTTGATTATTTATTGAAGCCTATGCTCATGGTTGATATAATGTACTTCTAAGAGTTGTATTCCTCTATTAGCCAACCACTATCTTAATCATACACCTATTGTTAGGTACCCAATAATGTACTTATTATAATTACTTTCTTATTACATCAGAGATGATTTTCGCTGGTGTCTATGTATATTGATAAATGTATGATGTTCACATAAATGTATTTAATAAAAAGTTTGACTTCTTAATATTCATTTTATTGCAAATAGGCACTCATTCGTGGTCTTTTGCAAAGGCAATGTGGGTGTGGTAGGAGTAAACTGTGTTGAAGGTTAGTGATTCATCTTCTTATACTTTGAATTATCAAAGTTTATAATGGTGTAGATGAAATCTTACTCACACAACAAATTGAATAGACATATTTTGTTATGTGATTACTATAGAAAGCCATGAAAGAAAATCAGATGTTCTCTATGTGGAGAGTTTAAGTAAAGTCAAAAATACATTTATAGTGTATAAGGCTTTCGCAAGGTAGTATTATGATAAATTTTTTATAAATACATTTATAAATGGGTATGTATGCTTATTGCTCCTGCAAGAAATTATGCATAACTGGTATAGTTGTAATATAATATTACAAAGTAGAATTGTCGTGTAATGAAACTTATTTTGAGACACTATAGATATGTTGAAACCAAATTTATTTAATTGGGTTGAAGATAGAGCAGTGTATTAAAGAGTATATAATGTCTCTTTAATTTATTATTACACCTAATATGCAATTTTACTTGGAAATCAATCACATGCTTTTAGATTAATAATGAAAATAAATTAGTACCTAGATTCTAATTGATTATATGCTTATAGATTAATAAATAAAATTTCATTTACAAACAATAGTCAAACACAACTAAACAACATGTGGGTTGTCCTCTACAGAATCTAAAGATATTTTTGTGTAAAGTCTGTGACCTTAAAGTCTGTGACCTAAAAGTCTGTAAACACAACTAAATTCATATAGTCCCAATCCTTAAAGTTTCTGAATTTGTTATGTTGAACAATTGCGCAAGTTTTAAATCGTTGTCCAACCTGTGAAATTGTTTATATTCAGTGCTCCTCTAGCTCAAATAAATTCTCTGGCATGCAAAATCTTCAAGGTATGCAATTGCTCTCGGGCTCAAATAAAATGGCATCTGAAGCTTTTATAGTTTATCTGATGATGTATTTATATACTCCAAGCCAGTGATTAGAAAACTGGACCGGAGGCCAAACCGGTGGCCCTAACGGTTCACGGTTGGACCGGTCGGACCGGGCGGTTCAACCGGAAAAAACAAAAATTACATATTTTTAATTATATTTATTATTTTATATATAATTTTACATTAATACACTTAATCTACAAATAATTATATAAATAAACACATATTTAAAATTAAATAAATTAATTAAATAATTAAAAAAATCATCAAATAATTAAAAAAATATTAAAATTTAAGTAATTAGTTGTTTTGTCTTTCTTATGTATTAATTAAGCCCTACACGTGAGAAGTTGTTAAGTGTTAACGTTTTTTTTTTTTTAAATAATTTTAAAATAAAAATAAAATAAAAAAACAAAAAAAAATATAAAATAAAAAAAGGGTTGAACCGCCGGTTTCCGGGTCAACCGGTCCATCCGGTTTTCCCGGTCCGAACCGGTTCAATCCGGTTTGTCCCGGTTTGATGCCCATCCGGTTTAATGCACCTTTCCGGACCGATTTCTCGATCGGTTCCCGGTTGGACCGGTCGAACCGGCCGATCCGGTCCAGTTTTCTAATCATTGCTCCAAGCTCATCCAACATTTAGCTGTTTATAAAAAATATAGAGGTCGGTAATATTTCTAATTACTCCAGTTTACTAATCGTGGCAACTAATGTTTTGACATCTGTGAATTTTTCTTTTTTCCTCTGCGAATTCTCATACATACTAAAATACTTCTTTTTCCTTTGTGAATTTTCCTGATTGTAGTTTATTACCCATTTACATCATATTCAGTTATGTTTTTCATCATGTATTTGGATATCAATTAACTTGGAAATTCCTTCTTATGATGATTAAATACCTAAAGAAAATATTGACTTAAGTCAATATTTTTATGAAAAACTTCAGGAGTTCTCTTTTAGATTTTTTATTCCAACCCTTAAAGATTGAGTCAGTGAACCTGGCCATAATTTTTTTAAAAGTAAGGCTTGAAATTGCTCATGATAATAAAAATATGCATTAAATTGTGGGTATGATTGGTATAACGCTTTAACAAAAATTTGCGACGGGGCATTCATTTCCTATAATTGCTTTCCTCTATTTAGGTGCTTCTTTATAAAGTTTCACAATAAAAAAAAAAGTTTTTTTGACAAATGGTTTAACATGTCAATGTCATTATGTATGTCAGCTATGTTTACCTTTAAACTCATGATTTGAAAAGGCCGAATAACTATTAAGAAAGTTGTACTTATATGACTTGAAAAGGTATAAAAGTGGCTAAATTGTAGGCTCTAAATGGATTCTATATTAGTAGGATAATTTAAGCACATTTGATATTTTGTTCTATTATTTTCTGCTAGAGATATACTCCCTCCGTCCAGTATTATTTTCTGCTAGAGATATACTCCCTCCGTCCCAGGTTAAGATGGTCATTTTACCATTTTGGTCGTCCCATCTAAAGAGACCCATTTTCTTTTTTTGACACATGGAACCCACTCACATCCACTAATACATTTAAAACAAGGGGCACCCACACCCACTAATACAACTACCAACTATACATTAAATAATAATACTCCTTAATCCACGTGCCCAAAAGCAAATGAGACTCTTAGCCTGGGACGGAGGGAGTATTATACATAAATTTCTTTTAGGATGTTGTTTTGGGGGATGATGGTGTAGTTTTCTTGAGCTTTCAACCATGGTGTTGCTGCTTTCCTATACGTTATATTGAAAATGAAATGGATTTACATAATTTTGTCTTTGATTGATATTGTTTGCTTGGAATTTCAAATAGATTAAGCACTAGCACAATTTAATTTCTTATATGTGAAGTTATGAAGTTCATTATGGCTTTTGGTAAAGTTCTCTTTTATCATTTATGGGTATATTTTTTTTTTGAAATGTAGTTTTATCTGTAAAAAATAATGTGAAACTTAATTGATTTGCAATATTTTCCTTTACGTGTTTTTAATAATTTTCTTTTTTATTTTTCAGTTAAAATTTTACACAATTTAACATTATTTACTGCTATATGCCATAATTTTATGTGCTTGATCTTGGTTAAAAATAGAATAAACTTACATGGCATATGCATTTTTTATACTTAAGGTCAAGACGACTACAATTCTTGATGATCTTAATAAGAATGTTCTCATGTTAAATGTATTGTAATATTTACTGATATGGTACTTAATGTTTAATGTTTATGAGTTTGATGGTTTAGAAAATTTAAATTTGATATGGAAGTTAAATAAATTAGTTCTTATTAAACAAAATTTTTTAATAATTTTCTTTTTTGATAACTATCTTTCAGGTGGTAGATCATATTGAGAAATTAACTTTGAGGAATCAATACAAATTATGTCAATTCACAACTTAGCCAAACATCAAGGTTGACTTTTAATGCACTGTTTGATTGTCGCAATATGATTTTAGTCATCACTTTCAGTTGGTTTTTTTTATTTTATTGTGGTCATTATTTAGTGTATTATGGTTACTGTGATAACTTGGTGAAATTTGATTCTGTCACAAATTTAGAAAATCTGATGCAATGCAAGTTATATTTGTATGATGAAATTGGTAATTCTTATTATTTTTCATTGCACCCTTGATGAGTAGAAATAATGTTGTACCTTTGCTGAGAAATTTTTAAGCCATGTTAGATAAGATACGATCGATCATTATTATTATTTTCTCATCATTTTGATATATTTTTATTTTCAAGTCAATGTTAGAAATAATGTCTTGAAAGCTTTCACCAAACTTGAGGCCATGCTTAGTACACAAAGCATAGAGGTATGGATATTGGTTGGATTTGAGTGAGCATGCTGCAATATTGCATGATTATAGGTTCAAATAATGAACCATTGATTCATGTGAATCATTTTTTTTATATAATTATTATCATCATCATGATTACTATAGATAATATTAAAGTCATCCCATCATATTAGTTATTAACGTACAATGGGAAAAATGAAACTGTTTTTGGCCTTTTATAAGTGTAAAGGTGTGTTGGTTTTATCTGTGATAGATTTGTACATGGAGGTTTGCTTATAGGTATAGGGATTGTAGAGACTTTTGTGAGTGAATTTTACTGAGCTTTTATAATTCAAAAAATAAAATAAAATACTTATAATCTTCTAAAAAAATATGAGGAATACATTTTACAAAATGACCACACTAATGAATCAAATAGTGAGTTAACATTTAAGAAGTAGTGGCTGAGATAGAGCAGACATGTGTTAAGCTTCAGAATGGTTTTTGAGAAAGATTAAATTGTTCAAAATATGTATACACAACTGCACAGGATGACTACAATTTCTACACAAACGCGTTTCTGTTGTAATAGAGCACACTATTGAACATTTGAATTTTATTAATTTGTTATGCATCTTACGAACTTTATCTTGATTTTTGCATATATAATAAGTTTTGAACTTGTGATTGTTGGTCTGATTTGAAATTACGTTTGTATTTTGGTGTACCAATGAAATTTGATCAATTTAGGGATAGATTATGTTAATGGATAGATTATGTTCCAATGAAATTACCTATTTTGGTTCATGATATAATAGCACTAATCTATCCTTTTAGGTTCCATTAAATAGATTTGTATCCATTAAATACAGCAATCATGATATAATAGCACAAATCTATTCTTTTAGGTTCCAAAGAAGGCAGCTTCCAGTAATCGACATGTATGCAATGACTATAAACTAAAGTAAGGTCAATCCCTTTCAAATGTTGGTTTGTACTTGAGGAAACTAGTATTTAATCATGGTCAACTATACGTTGTTGTGTCAAGATCAACCATGAAAGCAGGTTTGAAGATTTTGTTGGACAAGAACAGCGGCGGTGAAACAGATATTTGTAAGAATTGTGTTTTTAGAGAACTTTTTAAAAATGTGTGATTATTATATTTATAGAGTTGAACATCATCATGTTCGTTGATTGAGACATTGGAACGAATTAAATTTCTAAATTTAATTAAGGCATAAATAATGTTCCGGATATCATTCTTTCTATCTATTGAGTTTTGCTAAAATTGGTGATTTCGAGTCAGATTTTTTTTATATAATTATTAAGTATTATTGAGGAAGATAAATTTGGCAGGTCATACGTAATTTTCTTAATTAGTTATGTACTGAAATTACATAATGTTTAATACTGCTTTAAATTTATTATTAAGGTGTTTAATATTGTTGATGCCCATATAGCATTACAAGCATCAAAATTATCTCAACTCATATATTTTTCAATGGGAATTGTTATACTTTTGTTAAACTTAATTATTTATTTTTATAGAAGTTTAATTAGTTAAGTTTTTAAAGTTTCGTTGATTTAATTTCCTTTTTAAGCACAAAATTATATTATATGTTAATTATATTATTTGTAAATATTTATGTTTAACCTATTAATTTTTATAAAAATTATGTCAATGTTACATTAAAGCTTCACTTTTTAAACTTTGAATTGACTAACCAATCATTTTTTAAGGTTTTCACTTTCATTTTTCATAATATAACAAAATTTCAATTTCGAATTTTATTATTGTAGACCTAAGCATCTTTCGTATATATGTTATTATATTATATTAATAAAGAATTCATTATATTAGTCTTAATACATTAAAAATTAAACCAAAAATAATATATTGGATTTCACTCACAATATATTACTTTAAATGCAATTAAATAACTTTAATATAATTCTCAATAACTAAAGCTTATTATTTTAAAATTTTTATAAATTATGAACAAATATATTATTTTTATCATAACGTATTCTCGTGCATCGCACGGGTTAAAACGCTAGTAAATATGAAAATAAACCCCAATAGAATTTTTTTTAATTAGCTGATTAAATGAAAACTGGTTTTATTTCACTTTGTTTCATTCGTTAAGACTTTGGCCCAGAATACCCTATTTAATTATCTTGATTATAAATTCATAATAAGTATGAACCTAGTGCTATGTTCTTTTATTGACAAAAATGTTGGGCATCAAATCACACAACCTAATGTAGGTTATATCACACACGAAAAAGTGTTTAATTAATATTGAGTTAATACTCCACTAAGCCTTAAAAATAAGGAAATTTATACATTAAATTAAATACTCAAAGGACTTTCTTTTAAGTCTGTTAGTTAAAATCAAACCAAACAGTTTCTAATAATATTTTATTAACACACTTAATATTTTTAAATTTTATAATATTTTTAAATTTTATTAACGAACTTAATAAATTTAACAAACCAAACAGTTTCTAATACACTCCGTATTTTTTAACTGAGTTATATGAAAATCTCTAATGCAACTATGACATAATGTATTATTTTAAAAAACATATTTATTGTTTCATAAAAAAGTATTTGATGTACTATATTATATGATAAGATATAAATAACTTAGCCGATTTGCAAAAGATATTTTTATATGAAACAAAATTAAATGGTGCAGATGCACAATGCATACATATAAATAGGCCAAAAAACTTTTTAGTCAAATATACCAACTACTTTTTTCTGTTTTATTTTTGATACAGCACCTTTAATCTAATAGACATATTTATATAAGGTCTACTATTTTTATTCCAAAAAATATTAAGAATACCCCTTATTTATACAATATTTAAAATAACTTTCTGGACGTTTATTGAAGGGATCCATTAATTTTCAGCAAAGATATTCTGGAGTTCGCTTCATAATTTTAAAATATCAGCTTGTTTCTCAAAAGATGAATGTCAGCACACAATAAATAAATTGAACTATTTAAGCTATGGAAAATAATACTAATTTATTACAATTTATTGGCTTCTATGTTAATTATGGGACATAAATCTATTAAATTACAAATATAGAATAATAATAATTCACATATTTTAATTATTCTTTTTGGTAAATAATACGTCAATTTAGTATTCCATAGAAATTACACAGAATGCTCGAAATTCTTTGATTGGCTCTTTCAAAAAGAATAACGTAAGTCCACTCAAATTATTGGTTTGTGTATTCCAAGAATTTATATTCTATTAGTTTTGTTTATTACTATTTTGTAAAGAGAGACCCTGCTGTGAAAATACGAATTATGAAACGAAACGATCCATCATTAATGTCCTATTGTATAATTAAAAATACATGAGAAAGAATAAAAAGAAATAAGAAAAATAATGAGGGTGAAATGCGAAATTAACGTCGTTTGACTGGTAATAAACCTTATTTCAGTCGAAATGAATAATTTAACATAATTCTCATCACTCATATAGTAATATAGACAAAATGTTGGATGTTTGAAAGATGTGGATGGAGGTGTAAATAACTAATATTAATATTATAATATTTATTACTATTTTTAAAAAAATAAATAAATAGGGAGAGACTGTACAAGATTTTGTAGGTCTGGGGAATAATAGAGTAAAGTAAGTTCAATAATAAGAGAATAAAAAATTTGTCAGTTGGGACCTCTTCGTCTCGTATTTAGGCGCACTCTATCTCCTCTCCGGCTATAATGGTCACAATTCAGTTTAGCACATTTCAAAAATCTGTTGAACAATATAATACTTCCAACTTCATAATTATACAGACGGGTTTGTTATTACTCAATATCAAGTTTAACTGACAATCTTATCTAAAAACTTAATCCCGAACATTTCATTATTAAATCTGGGAGATGCACGTTTCAGGCATAAATTTAGGAAAATTTTTAATAACGTTTTTAGTAATATGGAAAATATATACTCCACTATACTAAAACAAAAGAAAAAAACAATCATTCATCCTTCACCATCAGGTCATCATTCACCATCAGGTCAGGCTCTCTATAGATGGAGATGATTCATCAGGTCAGGCTCTCTATAGATGGCGATGATTCATAACATAAAGAGACTCAAAAAATGGTGATGATTCATAATTGCATGAACATGATTAAGACTTTCTACCAAATTTACACATAGGAATATAATTCATTACTGGTTCAGACTTTCGGATGGGATTAAGAGAAATTGTTTACCTCGCCTTGAGAGTAGACAGTTCCGCAACTACAGGAACTAATGCTGCAGCCACTGCAGCAACAACACTCAAATTATTAGATCAGATCACAGAATATGAAATGAACAAATGAATGAGGTATCATTCATACCTCAAGGTTCTCTCCAGGAAGATCCTTCACATCCTCGTTCTTCTTCTTCTTCGAGGCATCAACATTCTCCCTCTCAAGGTCAACTTCAACAGACTTCTCTTTCTCCTCAGCCGCATGGTCAACAGGGTTGGTCAACAGGGTTCTCGATCTTCTTAACATCAGGGTGCCCTCCAGGAACCTGTTCAGTTGGATCAGTTCGTCTCATTTTGAACCGGTATGAAATTCATTCAATTGTGGAATCATGGATACTCACTGTAAACTGCAAATGACTTGAGGTTCATACCCCGGGTTCGGGTTATCTTCAGCCTCAACCTCATCCTTATCTTCAGCCTTCTCCTCCTTATCCTTCTCACCTTCAGGCAGGTCAACAGTCTCGTTATCCTTCTCGCCTTCAGGCAGGTCCTTCTCGCCTTCTTCTCAGCTCCTCAGGAACCTGGAACCTGTTTTGGATCAGCAGTTGGATTTCTTCACTTAAGAGTCAAGTATCAAGTCACTCACCTCCCTCCTTAGGAGCTTTAGTTACTGTCACTAATAGATCATTTCAGGGTGAAATGTAAAATATCACCAACTCCAAGCTCTTCCAGCCATTGGTTAAGTTGTTGTTCTCA
The DNA here is from genome assembly GCA_023678885.1 of Pogostemon cablin. Lineage (NCBI taxonomy): Eukaryota > Viridiplantae > Streptophyta > Magnoliopsida > Lamiales > Lamiaceae > Pogostemon > Pogostemon cablin. The sequence goes on from CM042965.1 coordinate 1,261,292, forward strand.
TGTTTGTAGTCCACACCATCAAAATGTTGTTTAAAAAAAAAACTAAAGTTAAAATAAAGTAAATCTCATTTTAAAAAGTAAAAAAAAAACTTACAAAATTTCTTCCCATTCCTATGGAGTTCCTTGAGTTCCTTGGAGAGTTCCTTGGAGAGTTCCTTGGAGCTAGCCATGACACTACAAGAAAAGCTAGAAAAGTAAAGCAGTTATTGAATAAAATTTAATTTTCTGATTTATTTTATGAGATAGTTTAATATTCCGGTAATAGAGTGATTAACGCATAATGAAAGTATGCAAATAGTTCGACATTTGGATCATAAGAAAACTTATCCTAACGACATAACACACAAAGAATTATCACATGATGAGGAATGACAATAAAATAATGGAAGGTGTATACAGAATTACAGATTCACTTACCTGGCGCGGGCGGTGGCGGTGGATCTAGGGCTCCTCTCCTCTGGCGGTGGATCTAGGGCTCCTCTCCTCTGGGTGGCGATTCCTCTCCTCTGGGTGGCGATTAAAAATAAATGGAGCTAGGGTTTTTCGTTAGTGCTGCCTTTTAATATATACTCCTACTTAAAATTCGTCAGGGCCGCCGTATGAAATCCTCAGTGTTTATGGGCTTGAAAAATAAATATGTTATGGGCTTCAAAAATAAATGATAGTTTGGGCCTGCCTTTTATATTAAAATTCGTCAATGATATGTATGAAGCCCATTTAGATATGAAACAATTATTATTATTCTTTTAAAAATTAGATTTATTATATCACAAAAGTACAATTTAATTTGATTCTACTTGAAACTCATTTTATTTTCTAATTTAATTTATGTAGGTTTATAGATACACCAATCAATCACGTTACAATATATGGATAGAAATGTAGAAGGGAGATTGTACAGTACTAATAAAATTACAATAGAAAATTAAAGGAAAAGAAGCAGATGATCTTCTTACACCTTTGTACAGAATCTTCAAAATAACAGCTTGTAGAAGCCGAGTCAAGGTTGAACCTCAAAAATAACAGCTTGTAGAAGCCGAGTCAAGATTGAACCTCTTCCCGCAAGAAGAAACACGCACACGCCACGGTAGTGCTCGGTCTTGGCGGATCTTCCCCAAAGGTAAAACGGCTTTTCTTTCCGGCGAAGCAGCACCGCTATCGCAGGAACTCCGGCGAACTAAAGAGAATGGACGCAGGAACTCCGGCAAACTAAAGAGAATGGAGAACTAGATTGCTACTAGATGCAAATGTGTTTTTATGTATGCAAATGCTTTTGGTTTTTTGGTGTGTTTAGAATGAATGAAAATGACCTTATTTATAGGTGTCATGGATCTCATCACATATGGTAGGATTTGCACAGTTTTGTGTTCACACTCCCAGATCTATATTCACACACACAGATCTATGTTCACACACAGAACTGTTGACCATATACAATGTATCAAATCAGTTGGAGAGAATCACAGAATATCTCCCCAAATCTGAGATTGATTTCAAAATATCTCTCCATATGTGAGACTGATTTCACTCACTTAAATAATTATTTAATTGGTGATTAATTTATTAAATTAATCCTTACTAATCAATTAAATTTCCCAACAATCCCCCACATGAGTGGAATCCAGCACCTATAAAGTGCAGACACACAACCTAGTCCTCGTGTAATACCCAAGTTTCTCACTACTAGTGTGTCAATATAATTTAATTTATATTATGTGTATTTTATAATTATGTGACAATTATTTCTCAATTTTATTTATCTTTACATTTTATTTGAGACATCTGTGATAATAATGGTGACAATATGTGAATATATGTGTGCATAAATATTTACGTGTATTAATTTGGATATATGAGTAAATTATTTTATGTGTATAAATACACTTTTCTTAATTATTAAGTATCACACGTATTTTTATTATAATAATAATATAATATATAATAATATTAAAAAAAAAAGAAAAAATCAAAAAGGGGCGGCTGATTTGATTTGGTTTAGCAGCCAAAGTTGAAAAATTGGCAATGGCAGACGTTTTATTAAAAAAAAAAATTTTGGGCCACTTTACCTACCCTTTTCGTGTATATATATGGGGATTTCATCACCTCACACACTCCAAATCAATCAGCATAAAGAAAAAAAAGAGAGAAAAATGAGAGTGTGCCGGAACGGGATGGAAAGAATTAATTATGGTTCTTCATAGTATTACTATTGTCGGAGTTCAAGTAAGTAGAAGTCCAACTACAATGCATAAATATGTTGTGTGTAAATTATTTGTGATTAATATGTGATAATTATGTTGTGAATTATTTGTGATTAGTTTAATTATGTTATGAATTATTTGGGATTAATTGATTATACAAGTTGTGGATTTATGTAATTTGAAATAATATTATTGTATTATATATATTTGTGTGATTGGAAACTGTTAAAAATATATTTGTATGACTTGAGAAGATGTTGGTTATAAGGATCTGTGTGATCCAAGATAGAGTTGTTATTATAAGAGATCCGTGTGATCCAAGGTAAAGTGGATTTGTGTGAATTAAATTAAGTTGTTATTTTATTTATGATTAAATATTGATATTAATGTCATAAATGATTTATGATGTATATTTAATTGCACTGGTTGCATACCATGCATAATCATGAAAAGTGTTTTCCCCAAAATTAATAAGATATTAATGGTGTGTGCGGCCACTATATATGCATATCTGTCAGGGTTCGGAAAAATTATTCCCGATATTTTTGCTAGGGGTTCGGAAAAATCGTCCCCACCACTTTGTCAGAGTTCGAAAAAATCGTTCTCAGTACTATTTTCGGGGTTTGGAAAAATCGTCCCCATTGAGCTCATTTGGGGTGCATATCATGAGTGTGTCGTGGGGATTCCGCAACGTGAACAATTTTCTAAATAAAAGAGACAAATTAGAAAAATTAGAATATAAAAGCATTTTCATGCATTGTCATGCATGATTTCTACTTACTGAGATTTTTGTCTCACTAGTTTATGCATTGTAGGTGAGCCTGATAATATTTGAGTATGTGGTGTGGTGTACTGTGAAAGTTGTGGAGCTCCTACAAGATTTCGAGTGGATGTACATAGATGACGACCTGTTGGACTAGGTCGTGGGCTTATTTTATTTCCGCTGATGTTATGTAATATAAAAAGTATTGTTACATGTTTGTGTGGATTGATGTGGTGTCAGAAACCAGTTGCGTATGTTGAACTGGTGTGGCCGTTTGGATAATATATATTATGTGAGAAAAAAAAAATATGTGCAAATTTTATGATGATGATGTTTATGTTAATTAAAGAATTATAAGTTATGAAAAGTGGGTCGTGACAGAGTGGTATCAGAGCGCGGTTTTGGTCCTGCAGACTATCTATGTACATGAACTCATTCCTTGGGAGAGCAGCTTTGCGTGTAAGTGTTATTTTCCTTCTGTGTTGTTATGTGTTTTATAAATTATATTGGCCATGTGGTGTAGGACTTGTAGTTGGTAGACAAAATGGAAAGAATTATGTGTGAAAGTTCTGAAAGTGATAGAGCTGCTGATCAAATAACACCTACTGAAGAAAATAATAGTGATGCGATGATTACTCGCCTGATGGAACTGGTAGAGCGTCAGTCCCAACAGATACAATTGTTGGCTTTCGATCGTTTGGTTAACGTAACCCGTTAGGGTTCCATGTATTTCTAACAAGCAGCGGAAACAAGTAAACATGAAACGCATTACCTTTCACCAAGGTATGTTGATGAAGATTGATTCTTGCAGGCAGCCTGCGCAGTCCCACGAGAATGGTCATAACTTCCTCGTCTGATGTCAAAATTGAGTGATCTTTACGTTCAGACGATCCTATCTTCGACGGCTTTCCGTCAGTATATTGATCATCAAATTCTGAGCACCTTACGATTTTATATAAATTTCGTAAGGCGGCAGACAGCAGCAACAAACTACCTTCTGATCTTCTGCCGTATGTCCCAAGTCCGATCTCGACGTCGTGTGGGCGACGATCTACGAGACCTCATCAATCTTCTCTCAACCCTCATCATACGTGAATAATCAGTTAGATTAGATTAGGGTTCCAGATAAGCTGAGGTGACTTATATACATGGGCTACAGCAGAGACCAGGAGGAGAAATTGGGTTGGGCCTCCATTGGGCTTAAGTATCCAAGCTTAGCCCAAAGCTTATACTTAAGTCCAATAATAATAATATATTCCACTAAAATATTATTATTGCACTACCGTACCAATCCCAAAATTACGTTTTGGGCTCCTTCTTATTATGAGCCCGTTAGTCTCCCCATGTTTAAGATATACAATGTCCATTAATTAATTTAAGTTACTGACAACTCAATTAATTAATATCTCATCCAAGAGTAGTACCACTCAACCTCATTATCATGTCGGAATAAATTCCACCTGCAGGGTTTACATGATAATCCTTATGAGCTCCTCAAGGGGATATCATCAACCTATGACGGACACAGATTCCTTCTACAATCAACAGCACACCATAGAGACAGCACTATTTCCCAACTCATCGAGTTTGTTGATTTAATTACATGTAAATCTCACCCATTGATGAATCAAAGAAATACATACTGCCCTACGTGTCGAGGTTATTGTATAGGGATTAAGAGCACGAACTTCCATAATAACTGAGATCAAGTTCTCCTATAAGTCAGTATAAGTCGAACGATCTCAAGCGGTCCTGCTCAATACACACAAGTGCACTAATGTGATTCTATAGCCAAGACAAGCTAATACCAAACCACACTACAACCATCCCGATAGAGAGTCCCCGTCTATCTCGGTTGTGAGCATCTGTTTATACTTTATAAGGAAACCGATAATATGATCTTCCGCGTGTTGTCGCACAACATATTATCTACAGTATAAAGTAAGTGGACTATTGCATCGAACATATAAATAAATTATAAGATGCAATCATTTGATCATATGATTCTCATTTCAAATTAATTGTTATAACATTGTTCATACAAAAAGCTAGACTTTTAGTATACAATCCAACAATCTCCCACTTATACTAAAAGACTATGCTGTCATGTCTTCCGCCATACATCTGATTTCCACTCCCACTACACGACCATTAAAAGCTCTCGCCTTAATATCCTTGTAAATGGATTTACTAGGTCATCATCCGATGCAATCTAGGCGACAACAACCTTCCCCTCATCATACGATTTCTCGTAACAGGTGGTACTTGCACTCCATGTGTTTAATTGCCTTATGGGCTCGTGATTCCTTCAAGTTTGCAACTGCACCAATATCATCAATATAAATTGTGATATCCTTGGGCAAACTTAGAAACACTTTGAAGTCTATCTTGAAGTTTCTAGAGTCATACAGATACTTTGGCTGCCTCATAGGCTCCAATTTATCATCTTTCCATGATGGAGTCCGGAGTATGAAATATATTTCTATATAACACTCCTCCACATTATGACTCAACTTCCTAAAATTAAACGCATAACCTTTGAGGTGGATTTACTACCGTCCCTATCTGATTTGAAAAATCTGAATCTATGTAACCCATAAGAATCAGTGAATCTGTTCGGTAAGCCCACATATAGTTTCTAGTCCTTTTCAGGTACATAAGTATATGTCTTACCACAGTTCAACATTCTTATTTTGGGTTACCTTGATACCCACTGTTCATGCCATCGGCAAAACAGATATTCTATCTCGTGCATAGCATTCCTTAGATTAAGCTTCCTCATTTGCCGAAGCATAAGGAACCGCTTTCATCTTCTTTATCTACTTTTGTGTCACAAGACACATTCACTTAGATAAATTCACATGCTAAACGAGTAAGGATCGTATCATTATATGAAACTTGAGATAAGCATAACATTCTTTCTTGTGATCCGTATTACCGTGATCAAAAGAATATTTTTGCTCTTCTTAAGTCCTTCATCTCATACCGCTTTATCAACCATACCCATACGCCCGACAATACTCTTTCATTGTCTCCAATGAGCAAGATACTATCTACGTATAGTACAAGAAATACCACCACATTTCCATCACTCTTTTCAATACACAAGACCCATCCGATCATTGATTAGATCCATGTCACTGGATTACCTCATCAAAATGGATGTTTCATGATCTTGAAGCTTGTTTTAGTCCATTAATGGACACTTTTAAGCTCATTATCACAATGCTCTTAGCTATTTGCAATGAATCACTCTGGTTGCTTCACATAGATGTTTCCCTTAAGACTTCCAATCAGGAAAGCTGTCTCGACATCTATTTGCTATCCCTCATATTTCATATGAGTAGCAACAAATAAAAGAGTCGGATCAACTTAGGCATAGCTACCGGCGAACAGGTTTTCTCATAATCGAACCCTTTCTTTCTGAGTATACCTTTTCGCAACAAGCTTGCTTCCAAGGTTTTCACCTTATTCTATGTTCATCTTTTATTCTTGCATGCCCGCTTCCAATGGCTTTTACGCCATTTAGCGGTTCAACAAGCATTCAGAACTAATTTAAAATCCATCGATTCTATTTTAATATTCATTGCATTTACTAAGATTCCGCATTTTAATTTTGTAGTGCAACGTCGTATCCCTGGGATAATACCATGTTTACTAGGGATCAAGTCTTACGACTTTCCCAAAACATGTATCTCACAGGTTGTCGAATAATCCTCCCACTGCGACAAGGCACTACATGTAATTGTGTATCAGACGTGACACGCATTGCAGTTTACCTTGTGGTATATCCTCTTGTACAATTGGTACTAATACTTTGTGTTTTTCCCTCTCACTTCCTTTAGAACAATTTATACATGGGTTTATGATTTAATACATAGTCTCTTTCCAAAAATCTAGTGTTTGTGTTAACAATCACCCTTCGATCTTTTAGACTAAATAAATCACCTTCATTTTTATAGCATATCCCACAAACAGACAAACATTCAAATGAATTACTGTTTCTAGGGCTTATCCATAAAATGAATTAAGTAATTCCAAAAAATTCATCATCTATCTAATCATTACCATAAGAGTCTTATTCCTTCTATCCACCACACCATTCAGCTGGGGCATGCCCGGTGTAGACCACTTGAGATTTAATCTCAACCTCTGATTAATAGCTCCTAACTATCCTAAGAGGTACTCGTAATGACGATTAAATAGTCATTACTTGATATATTTTCCATGACGCTTCACTGTATCAGCCATGCAATTCTTGAATTAATCAAAGAACTTAGACATGCAGTGCATCAAATAAATATATCGGTATCTAGAATAATCATCGATTGACGAATATTCATATCCACCTCTCATCCGGACAATCTTAGGACCACATAAATCATAATGAACTAATTTCAACATATATATCTTTGGTTCTGCACCCCTTTGCCTTGAAAAAACAATTAGTCATTTTTACTTCCAAGCAAGACTCGAAAGTCAGATAGTTTTCACTTCAGATAAACCTAAGGGTCTATCGGCTATCAACTTTTGAATCCTACTCAAGTAAAATGATCTAGTCTTAGATGCCAAATATATGTTTAGTTCATATCCGAAGGTATCTTTCTCTTACTAAGATTAGAAGATTCATTATTAATTACTATTTATTGCATATGTGGAATATACATGATTTAAGAGTATACAAATTGTTCACCAACGTACAATAACAGATTACAACTCTATCCTTCATTATAATGACCATGTCATTTAAATGAAATGGAGTATCCATCTATTAATGCATAGAAACCGAAATAAAATTCTTTCTATGAAAACGTACGTAAAACAATTTCTCATAATCAAACGTCTACTCATATCATTAGATAAATAGACAACTCCCACTGCAATAGCCACTACTCTTGTAGTTTTACCCATGTCATAACAATCTTATCCTCACTTAGTAATAAACATTTAGTGATTCCAGTATCTACACACTTCGTGTCAGTAAATGCCATCACTAATCATGTTTTAAACAACTAGTGAATAAGATATAAAACTTGTTTACATTATGATGAAAATGGCTTTCCTTTGCCACATGTTTTGCCAGAAGTTTTCCACCATATACATCCTATTGTAATTCAGGTGGAACTTACTCAAAAACATCTAGGCAATTCACGAAGAATTAAATTGATCTAGGTTTCCCTTCAATTTATACTCCATGCTTTCCCAATTCATTCATCAAATTAAATCATGATCTTCTGCCTTTTAACTTACTCAAGTATCCGAAGAGTTACATGAGACCATCATATTTCTATGAACCTCTCATCTCTTCATTAGAGACTTTAATAGGCATCATGAGACGTCCCTTGTAAGAACACACATGTATTTTCTTAAGCAATTGTAATACCCAAGTTTCTCACTACTAGTGTGTTTATATAATTTAATTTGTATTATGTGTATTTTATAATTATGTGGTATTTGTTTCTCAATTTTATTTATCTTTACATTTTATTTGAGACATCTGTGATAATAATGGTGACAATATGTGAATATATGTGTGCATAAATATTTACGTGTATTAATTTGGATATAAGAGTAAATTATTTTATGTGTATAAATACATTTTTCTTAATTATTAAGTATCACATGTATTTTTTTATTATAATAATAATATAATATATAATAATATTAAAAAAAAAAAAAAAAAAAAAGTCAAAGAGGCAGCTGATTGATTTGGCTTAGCAGCCAATATTGAAAAAAATGGCAAAGAGCCGTTTTCAATTTAAAAAAAAAAAAAAAAAAAAATTTCGTGTATATATGTATGGGGGGTGTTGAGGATTTTATCACCTCATACACTCCAATTAATCAGCAGAAAAAAAAAATTTTTTTGAGGGAAAAGAGTGTTGGAGCGGGAAGGAAGGAATTAATTACGGATCATCACGGGTCTATAATTGTCGGAGTTGAAGTAAGTAGAAGTCCAACTACAATGCATAAATATGTTGTGTGTAAATTATTTGTGATAATTATGTTGTTAAATTATTTGTGATTAGTTTAATTATGTTATGAATTATTTGGGATTAATTGATTATACAAGTTGTGGATTTATGTAATTTGAAATAATATTATTGTATTATATATATTTGTGTGATTGAGAACTGTTAAAAATATATCCGTATGACTTGAGAAGATATTGGTTATAAGGATCTGTGTGATCCAAGATGGAGTTGTTATTATAAAAGATCTGTGTGATCCAAGGTGATGTGGATTTGTGTGAATTAAATTAATTTGTTATTTTATTTATGATTAAATGTTGATATTGATGTCATAAATGATTTATGATGTATTTTTAATTGTACTGGTTGCATACCATGCATATCATGAAAAGTGTTTTCCCTAAAAATTAATAAGATACTAATGGTGTGTGCGGCCACTATATATGCATCTCTGTCAGGGTTCGGAAAAATCGTTCCCGACATTTTTGTCAGGGGTTCGGAAAAATCGTCCCCACCACTTTGTCAGAGTTCGGAAAAATCGTTCTCGTCACTATTGTCGGGGTTCGGAAAAATTGTCCCCATTGAGCTCATTTGGGGTGCATATTATAAGTGTGTCGTGGGGATCCCGCAACGTGAACAATTTTCTAAATAAAAGAGACAAATTAGTAGATTAGGAAATAAGTGCATTTTCATGCATTGTCATGCATGATTTCTACTTACTGAGATTTTTGTCTCATTAGTTTATGCATTGTAGGTGAGCCTGATAATATTTGAGTATGTGGATGGTGTACTGTGAAAACTGTGGAGCTCCTACAAGGTTTCGAGTGGATGTACATAGATGACGACCTGTTGGGCTAGACCGTGTGTTTATTTTGTTTCCGCTGATATTTTATTATGTAATATATAAAAAAAAAAAAATATTGTCAACTGTTGGTGTGGATTGAAGTGGTGTCAGAAACCAGTTGTGTATGTTGAACTGGTGTGGTCGTTTGGATAATATATATAATGTGAGGAAAAAAAAATATGTGCAAATTTTATGATGATAATGTTTATGTTAATTAAAGAATTATAAGTTATGAAAAGTGGGTCGTGTCAGAGTGGTATCAGAGCACGGTTTGGGTCCTGCAGACTGTCTATGTACATGAACTCATCATTGGGAGAGCAGCTTCATGTGTAAGTGTTATTTTCATTTTGTGTTATTATGTGTTTTATAAATTATATTGGTCATGTGGTGTAGGACTTATAGTTGGTAGACAAAATGGAAAGAATTATGGGTGAAAGTTCTGAAAGTGATAGAGTTGCTGAGCAAATAACATCTACTGAAGGAAATAATAGTGATGCGATGATTACTCGCCTGATGGAACTGGTAGAGCGCCAGTCCCAACAGATACAACAACTGATTCAACAGAGAGATATGGGTGGACAGTCAGAGGTTAATATTAATCACAATCAACGTCAAGTAGAACGTGTGGAAATGGTTTGTGAAAGGTTTCGAAAGCTGAGCCCTCCAATATTTGAGGACGCAGCAGACCCCACAGATGCAGAGGATTGGTTACGCACGGTGGAAAACATGTTTCAATACAGTAAAATTCTAGAGGGAGACAGAGTGCTGTGTGCTTCTTTCATGTTACGAGGAAGTGCAGGCCACTGGTGGGATACGATTAAAAGTATCGAGGATGCCACGAATATGACATGGGAAAGGTTCAAGGAACTTTTCAGAAACAAGTATTTTACCGCACCAGTGAGAGCCATGAAGATGAACGAGTTCATACAATTGAGGCAAGGTGGCATGACAGTCACAGATTACCTTCGTAAGTTTGAACTGTTGTCAAGGTTTGCAGAACATATGGTGAGTACGGAGGCATTAAAAGTGGAAAGATTCGTGGAAGGCTTAAGGCCTGAGCTTTTCAGAGATGTGAGTATGGCGGGACTGCATGGAGCAACATACTCACAAGTGGCAGAAAGGGCCCAGATTGCTGAACAAGCAGAGATGAGGATCAGACAAGCGCAAGCTGTCAGACGTCAATTTCAACAGAAACCGGTGCAGCAGTTTGGGAGAAATGATAAGAGGCCGATGCCATTTCAGAGGCCGAAATCAAATTTTCAAGTGGAGCAAGGACAAGGACAAGGAGAACCAAATAAGCGTCCCAGGTTCGATCAAGGGAAAATGCCACAGGCGCCGCCTCTACCGATGTGTCCAAATTGTTTTAGACCACATGGTGGAGAGTGTCACATGCCTCCGAGAACATGTTACACATGTGGAGAGAAAGGACATATGAGTATTACTTGTCCTAAGAAAGGGAAACAAGGGCAACAGGTGAGAGTTCCAGCAAGAGTATACACTTTGACGCGGGAAGAGGCGGATGCGAATCCCTCAGTTATCGCTGGTAAGATTTCTATTTTTGGCATTTCTACCTATGTGCTATTTGATTCTGGAGCAACACATTCATTTGTATCCATTGAGTATGTGAGGAAGCTGGGTGGAACATCTAACTTAATAGAAGCTAATTATGAGGTGATAATACCTTCTGGTGAATCAAAGCAAACTAATCAACTTCTTCGAGGTTGTGTTATTCCTATTGAAGGAAGACAACTCCTCGCTAATTTGATTGTCTTAAGTATGAATGATTATGATATCATATTGGGCATGGATTGGCTGTCAAAGTACGGTGCTACAATAGATTGTCAGAAGAAGAGTATCACTTTTCAACCAGTGAAAGGAGAACCGTTCACTTTTGTTGGGATCAAGAAAATTTTCAGATTTCCTATGATATCAACAACAAAAGCACAACGGTTGTTGGAAAGTGGTTGTGAGGGGTATCTGGTGAGTGTAATGAATGTTGAAAGGCAGCAATGTCCAGATCTTGATAATGTACCAGTAGTTCGGGAATATCTGGAGGTATTTCCAGATGATCTTCCAGGTTTGCCACCAGACCGGGAAATAGAGTTTGTTATTGAGTTACAACCAGGAACTACTCCTATATCTAAAGCGCCATACAGAATGGCACCAGCTGAACTAAAGGAATTAAAGATACAGTTACAAGAGTTGCTAGACAAAGGATTCATTCAACCTAGTTTCTCACCTTGGGGAGCACCAGTTCTGTTTGTTCGAAAGAAGGATGGCACATTGAGGATGTGCATTGATTATCGGGATCTCAATAAAGTTACGGTGAAGAATAAATATCCATTGCCTCGCATTGATGATCTGTTTGATCAGTTACAGGGTGCATCTATCTTTTCTAAGATTGATTTGCGGTCGGGGTATCATCAGTTGAAGATTAGGGAGGAGGATATTCCGAAGACTGCATTTAGTACAAGGTATGGGCATTATGAATTTTTGGTGATGTCGTTTGGTTTGACAAATGCTCCGGCAGCATTTATGGATTTGATGAATAGAGTATTTCAGGAATTTCTCGATAAATTTGTGATTGTGTTTATCGATGATATTCTAATTTACTCTAAGAATAAGGAGGATCATGCTCTACACTTAAGAAAGGTGTTAGAGATTTTGAAGGAGAAACAATTGTATGCGAAGTTTAAAAAGTGTGAATTTTGGTTAGATCGAGTTGTTTTCTTGGGTCATGTGGTATCGGGAGAAGGAATTTCAGTAGATCCAAGTAAAGTTAAAGCAATCCATGATTGGCCACAACCCTCAAATCCCACTGAGGTTCGTAGCTTTCTTGGATTGGCTGGATATTATCGAAGGTTTGTTGAAGGATTCTCCAAGATTGCTTCATCATTAACGCAGTTGACTAGGAAGAATGTGAAGTTCACATGGACGGAGTCATGTGAGCAAAGTTTTCAAGAATTAAAGAAACGATTGACATCAGCACCTATCTTAACTATTCCTACGGAGACAGGAAACTTCAAGGTTTATAGTGATGCTTCAAAGAATGGTCTTGGATGTGTATTGATGCAGAATGGGAAAGCTATAGCTTATGCATCCAGACAGTTAAGAGAGTATGAGAAGAATTACCCAACTCATGATTTAGAGTTAGCCGCAGTGGTGTTTGCACTCAAGATTTGGAGGCATTATCTATATGGGGAACGTTGTGAAATCTATACTGATCATAAGAGTTTGAAGTACTTTTTCACTCAGAAAGAGTTGAATATGAGGCAAAGAAGATGGTTGGAATTGGTGAAGGATTACGACTGTGTTATCAATTATCATCCCGGAAAAGCCAATGTGGTTGCTGATGCATTGAGCCGAAAGGCAATACAGAGTGTAGCTGCTATGACCATAAATCAGAAACCAGAGTTGCTTGATTTGCAAAAGATGGGTGTGGAGATCATTCAGGAAGGATCGTTAGAAGCAAGGATGGCAGCTCTGACACTTCGACCAACTTTGATGGATAAGATTCGACAGAGCCAACAGGAGGATAAGTTGTTTGACAAGATAAAGAATGATATCAGCTCTGGAAAGTCTTCTGACTTCCAATTAGGAGAAGATGGTGTGATTCGTTATGGAGGTCGATTATGTCTACCTGAAGTAGATGACATTCGGAAAGAAGTGATGGCAGAAGCTCATTCAACACCATACTCTGTACATCCAGGAGCTACTAAGATGTATAGAGATTTGAAGTTATATTATTGGTGGCCAGGGATGAAGAGAGATGTTGCTCGATATGTAGAGCAATGTCTGATTTGTCAGCAAATTAAAGCCGAGCATCAGAGACCAGCAGGAACTTTGCAGCCTCTATTTATTCCAGAATGGAAGTGGGAGAATATTACTATGGATTTTGTCATCGGACTACCGAAGACAGTGAAAGGTCACAATGCTATTTGGGTTATCGTAGATCGATTGACTAAGTCAGCTCATTTTCTTCCTATTTGTTCTACGTATTCTATGGATCGTTATGCACAGCTGTATATTCAAGAGATTGTCAGACTCCATGGAGTACCACTTACCATTGTGTCAGACAGAGATACGAGATTCTTGTCTGCTTTCTGGAAGAGTTTACATAAGGCGTTGGGGACACAATTATCTTTCAGCACAGCATTCCATCCACAGACAGATGGTCAATCAGAGCGTACAATACAAATCTTGGAGGATATGCTCAGATCGTGTTTGTTGGATTTTCAAGGTCAGTGGAGTAAGTTTTTGCCTTTGATAGAGTTCTCGTATAATAACAGTTATCAGTCTACCATCGGGATGGCTCCATATGAAGCATTGTATGGGAGAAAGTGTAGATCTCCAGTATATTGGGATGAAGTTGGAGAGAGAAAACTTTTGGGTCCAGACTTGATTCGTGAAATGTCAGAAGCTGTTACCCGTATACGAGAGAAGATGAAAGTTGCTCAAGATCGGCAAAAGAGTTATGCAGACAAACGGAGGAGAGAATTGAAATTTGAAGTGGGTGATCAGGTATTTCTGAAAGTATCTCCAATGAAGGGGATAATGCGATTTGGAAGGAAAGGGAAACTCAGTCCAAGATATGTTGGTCCGTTCACTATCATTGAGAGAGTTGGCAGTGTTGCCTATAAGTTGGAGTTACCAGCATCAATGTCTAGAGTACATGACGTGTTTCATGTGTCTATGTTGAGGAAGTATGTTCCAAATCCATCTCATGTTCTCAGGCAGGAACCAGTTGAGTTGAAAGAAGATTTGAGTTATAAGGAAGTACCAGTTGAGATCTTGTGGCGAGACGTGAAGAAGCTCAGAAATAAAGAAATATCATTAGTAAAAGTATTATGGAGGAACCAAATAGTTGAGGAGGCTACTTGGGAAAGAGAGGATGAGATGATGGTTAAATATCCAGACCTCTTCAGGTAAGTAAATTTCGAGGACGAAATTTTTATAAGAAGGGAAGAATGTAATACCCAAGTTTCTCACTACTAGTGTGTTTATATAATTTAATTTGTATTATGTGTATTTTATAATTATGTGGTATTTGTTTCTCAATTTTATTTATCTTTACATTTTATTTGAGACATCTGTGATAATAATGGTGACAATATGTGAATATATGTGTGCATAAATATTTACGTGTATTAATTTGGATATAAGAGTAAATTATTTTATGTGTATAAATACATTTTTCTTAATTATTAAGTATCACATGTATTTTTTTATTATAATAATAATATAATATATAATAATATTAAAAAAAAAAAAAAAAAAAAGTCAAAGAGGCAGCTGATTGATTTGGCTTAGCAGCCAATATTGAAAAAAATGGCAAAGAGCCGTTTTCAATTTAAAAAAAAAAAAAAAAAAAAATTTCGTGTATATATGTATGGGGGGTGTTGAGGATTTTATCACCTCATACACTCCAATTAATCAGCAGAAAAAAAAAAAATTTTTTGAGGGAAAAGAGTGTTGGTGCGGGAAGGAAGGAATTAATTACGGATCATCACGGGTCTATAATTGTCGGAGTTGAAATAAGTAGAAGTCCAACTACAATGCATAAATATGTTGTGTGTAAATTATTTGTGATAATTATGTTGTTAAATTATTTGTGATTAGTTTAATTATGTTTTGAATTATTTGGGATTAATTGATTATACAAGTTGTGGATTTATGTAATTTGAAATAATATTATTGTATTATATATATTTGTGTGATTGAGAACTGTTAAAAATATATCCGTATGACTTGAGAAGATATTGGTTATAAGGATCTGTGTGATCCAAGATGGAGTTGTTATTATAAAAGATCTGTGTGATCCAAGGTGATGTGGATTTGTGTGAATTAAATTAATTTGTTATTTTATTTATGATTAAATGTTGATATTGATGTCATAAATGATTTATGATGTATTTTTAATTGTACTGGTTGCATACCATGCATATCATGAAAAGTGTTTTCCCTAAAAATTAATAAGATACTAATGGTGTGTGCGGCCACTATATATGCATCTCTGTCAGGGTTCGGAAAAATCGTTCCCGACATTTTTGTCAGGGGTTCGGAAAAATCTTCCCCACCACTTTGTCAGAGTTCGGAAAAATCATTCTCGTCACTATTGTCGGGGTTCGGAAAAATCGTCCCCATTGAGCTCATTTGGGGTGCATATTATAAGTGTGTCGTGGGGATCCCGCAACGTGAACAATTTTCTAAATAAAAGAGACAAATTAGTAGATTAGGAAATAAGTGCATTTTCATGCATTGTCATGCATGATTTCTACTTACTGAGATTTTTGTCTCATTAGTTTATGCATTGTAGGTGAGCCTGATAATATTTGAGTATGTGGATGGTGTACTGTGAAAACTGTGGAGCTCCTACAAGGTTTCGAGTGGATGTACATAGATGACGACCTGTTGGGCTAGACCGTGTGTTTATTTTGTTTCCGCTGATATTTTATTATGTAATATATAAAAAAAAAAATATTGTCAACTGTTGGTGTGGATTGAAGTGGTGTCAGAAACCAGTTGTGTATGTTGAACTGGTGTGGTCGTTTGGATAATATATATAATGTGAGGAAAAAAAAATATGTGCAAATTTTATGATGATAATGTTTATGTTAATTAAAGAATTATAAGTTATGAAAAGTGGGTCGTGTCAGCAATAAAATTCAAAACCAAGATTCTTTTCTAATCATCTAATTTGGACAAGTAAATATAATTTCTTTTAGTTAATAATATGTGAGATAAAACCATTTGAAAATCAGAGAATCACAAATTAATTTACCGATCAAAACTTCGAATTTTATCCTTTTATATTGATTCCCTCAAAATAATATAAAAATAAAATTCACCGACATCTCAAGCACCGTGAGTCTGCAAGC
Organism: Pogostemon cablin; assembly: GCA_023678885.1. Lineage (NCBI taxonomy): Eukaryota > Viridiplantae > Streptophyta > Magnoliopsida > Lamiales > Lamiaceae > Pogostemon > Pogostemon cablin. The sequence goes on from CM042965.1 coordinate 1,277,947, forward strand.
CACGTTAGTGTGGACGTTTACAAACCCGAACATTTACAAGAGAAGGTTTTACCCATTAATTTCATTTGTCAACCTAACTTCATGACAAAATAATTAATAGTCGGTTCCTCTTTAGCCATGCAAATAATAGCAGTGACTCCGTTGGGGAGGATACTAATTATTTACATCTAAGTGTGCACCATTATTTGATTCCAAGTCCGCTGCCCAAGCTTATGTGCCTTACTGTTGGAGAAGTACACACGCGCTCAGATAACTTTCTACAACCATCAATTATATAAGTTTGTACTAGTGAACCGCATATAAGCTCATCCGTTAGGGAGGAAGGCACTATAGCCAATGCGCAAGTCCATATGCATCACATTACAAACAATAATTATTTAAAGAAGTTTGTACCAGTGATCCGTGAATAAACTCATCCGTTAGGGAGGAAGGCTCTATTGCCAACGCGCAAATTTACTCACATCACTTACAAACCAATAATGGAGGCCGTGAGAATTAATTACCAATCCCCTCTCCCACTTAGTTATTTAAGACCGAGGGTTTTTACATGCATATAATATTTCAGAATAAAATATGCAACGCTAGCATGCTTCTATTACGGCACATAAGGCAGTAAATCACAGAGAGTCATGCATACATATATAACAATAATCAATAATTAAATCAATCATTAACAGTTATATATCAGCGAATTCGATTGTTCGCCACCAGGCACGAATATCAGCAAAGACTTCCAGACTATCAAATTTTTGAAATTTCCAGATTGTCCAATTTTCGAAACCATCGATATCGACCGTCGATATCGTCCAGATTATCAAAATCATCGATATCGACTAGATTATCAAATATTCGAAAAACATCAAGATTATCAACATTCCAAAACTATCGATATCGATCGTCATATCGTCTAGATTATCAGAATCATCGATATCGACGAGCAACCATATATAACAATAATAGATAATTAAATCAATTATGTCAGTTATATATTAGGAATCAATTCAACATCCATATATAACAATAATAGACAATCAATTATAGCAGTTATATATTAGGAATTAATTCAACATCCATATATGACAATAATAGATTATTAAATCAATTATAGCAGTCATATATCAGGAATAAATTCGACATCCATATATAACAATAATATACAATCTATTATGGCAGTTATATATTAGGAATTAGTTTTCCTAAAATTGGATGTCTTATCCAACACTCTAGCAATACATGCATATAATATACCAAATATAATACGCAATCTAGCATGCTTCTATATAAGACAATAAATAATAGAGATCAGGCATCCATATATATATATAACAATAATAGACAATTAAATTAATTATGACAGTTATATATATTAGGAATAAAAACGCCTCTAAATTTTAATGTCTTGTCCGACACTCCTACTGTGGAATCGATGCCTTACGCAACAAGCAGGATTGCTTGTGCCCCAAGACGTCCATCGTCATATCCCACCGCCAATCATGTCAGGGAGCACCTCAAGTGCCTTGACGAGCGCCCCTCGCCCGGACTGTCACTCGTCCAAGGGCCTACTTGCATGGAACCAAGTTCAGCCCAACGCGCAACACCAAACTACATCAACTGTCGTTCGTAGTTCAAAACTGAAAGAACCTCAGAATCCAATCTCCACCGTCCAGAATCTACTACTATAAGTCCTGAACATCCTGTCCAAATTACAGATCGATCCAACGGTTATATTGTGAGAAACGGCTCTTTTCTCTCAACTGCGCAGAACAGAATCGCCCAAAAAATAGTTTCTGTTTTTGGCGTATTCCCAACAACACAAAGCTCCAAAAATGATCTTTACCGTTCAGAATGTACATCCACAAAATCTGAACGTGCTGACCAAAAATCAGCCTGATCCGACGGTTGAAACTCCAGTTATTGCCTCTGCAATATCACTGCGCTGGATTTTCTCTCAATTTCTTCCTTCCATGTGAAATTGACGAACAGTTTTCGTCGAATCCTCTCACACACAAACATCAACGAACAGATATGATATAGAGTATATTTCACATAGGGATATTCATTATTTGCGCAATAAAACCAAAACCCTAAACATGTGATCCTAATTCCGAAAAATTAATCACATAAACCCTAGCCAAACGTGTCACGCTTCACCATGAAACCGAAGCTCTGATACCAATTGTTGGCGCTTGGATCTTTTGGTTAACGTGACCCGTTAGAATATCATGCGTTTCTATCATAGCGGAAGCAATAAATCATAGAAACGATTACCGTTCACCAAGGTATGTTGATGAAGATTGATTCTCGCAGGCAGCCTGCGCAGTCCCACGAGAATGGTCATAACTTCCTCGTCTGATGTCGGAATTGAGTGATCTTTATGTTCAGACGATCCTATCTTCGACGGCTTTCCGTCAGTATATTGATCATCAAATTCTGAGCACCTTACGATTTTATATAAATTTCGTAAGGCGGCAGACAGCAGCAACAAACTACCTTCTGATCTTCTACCGTATGTCCCAAGTCCGATCTCGACGTCGTGTGGGCGACGATCTACGAGACCTCCTCAATCTTCTCTCAACCCTCATCATACGTGAATAATCAGTTAGATTAGATTAGGGTTCCAGATAAGCTGAGGTGACTTATATACATGGGCTACAGCAGGGACCAGGAGGAGAAATTGGGTTGGGCCTCCATTGGGCTTAAGTATCCAAGCTTAGCCCAAATCTTATACTTAAGTCCAATAATAATAATATATTCCACTAAAATATTATTATTGCACTACCGTACCAATCCCAAAATTACGTTTTGGGCTCCTTCTTATTATGAGCCCGTTAGTCTCCCCATGTTTAAGATATACAATGTCCATTAATTAATTTAAGTTACTGACAACTCAATTAATTAATATCTCATCCAAGAGTAGTACCACTCAACCTCATTATCATGTCGGAATAAATTCCACCTGCAGGGTTTACATGATAATCCTTATGAGCTCCTCAAGGGGATATCATCAACCTATGACGGACACAGATTCCTTCTACAATCAACAGCACACCATAGAGACAGCACTATTTCCCAACTCATTGAGTTTGTTGATTTAATTACATGTAAATCTCACCCATTGATGAATCAAAGAAATACATACTGCCCTACGTGTCGAGGTTATTGTATAGGGATTAAGAGCACGAACTTCCATAATAACTGAGATCAAGTTCTCCTATAAGTCAGTATAAGTCGAACGATCTCAAGCGGTCCTGCTCAATACACACAAGTGCACTAATGTGATTCTATAGCCAAGACAAGCTAATACCAAACCACACTACAACCATCCCGATAGAGAGTCCCCGTCTATCTCGGTTGTGAGCATCTGTTTATACTTTATAAGGAAACCGATAATATGATCTTCCGCGTGTTGTCGCACAACATATTATCTACAGTATAAAGTAAGTGGACTATTGCATCGAACATATAAATAAATTATAAGATGCAATCATTTGATCATATGATTCTCATTTCAAATTAATTGTTATAACATTGTTCATACAAAAAGCTAGACTTTTAGTATACAATCCAACAACAATAGCTGATTCAGCAGAGAGATATGGGTGGACAGCCAGAGGTTAATATTAATCACAATCAACATCAAGTAGAACGTGTAGAAATGGTTTGTGAAATGTTTCGAAAGCTGAGCCCTTCAATATTTGAGGACGCAGCAGACCCCACAGATGCAGAGGATTGGTAACGCAAGGTGAAAAACATGTTTCAATACAGTATAATTCCAGAGGGGGACAGAGTGCTGTGTGCTTCTTTCATGTTACAAGGAAGTGCAGGCCACTGGTAGGATACCATTAAAAGTATCGAGAATGTCACGACTATGACATGGGAAAAGTTTAAAGAACTTTTCATAAATAAGTACTTTACGGCACCAGTGAGGATGATGAAAATGAATGAATTCATACAGTTGAAGCAGGGTGGGATGTCAGTCACAGATTATCTTCGTAAGTTTGAACTGTTGTCAAGGTTTGCAGAACATATGGTGAGTACGAAGGCATTAAAAGTGGAGAATTCGTGGAAGGCTTAAGGCCTGAGCTTTTCAGATATGTGAGTATGGCGGGACTGCATGGAGCAACATACTCACAAGTGGCAGAAAGGGCCCAGATTGCTGAACAAGCAGAGATGAGGATCAGACAAGCGCAAGCTGTCAGACGTCAATTTCAGCAGAAACTAATGCAGCAGTTTGGGAGAGTTGATAAGAGGCCGATGCCATTTCAGAAGCCAAAATCAAATTTTCAAGTGGAGCAAGGACAAGGAGAACCAAACAAGCATCCCAAGTTCGATCAAGGGAAAGTGCCACTGGCGCCGCCACTACCGATGTGTCCAAATTGTTTTAGACCACATGGTGGAGAGTGTCACATGCCTCCGAGAACATGTTACACATGTGGAGAGAAATGACATATGACTATTACTTGTCCTAAGAAAGGGAAACAAGAGAAACAGGTGAGAGTTCCAGCAAGAGTATACACTTTGACGCGGGAGGAGGCAGATGCGAACCCCTCAGTTGTCGCTGGTAAGTTTTCTATTTTTGGCATTTCTACCTATGTGCTATTTGATTCTGGAGCAACACATTCATTTGTATCCACTGAGTATGTGATGAAGTTGGGTGGAACATCTAACTTAATAGAAGCTAATTATGAGGTGATGATACCTTCTGGTGAATCAAAGCAAACTAATCAACTTCTTCGAGGTTGTGTTATTCCTATTGAAGGAAAACAACTCCTCGCTGACTTAATTGTGTTAAATATGAATGATTATGATATTATATTGGGTATGGATTGGCTGTCAAAGTACGGTGCGACAATAGATTGTCAGAAGAAGAGTATTACTTTTCAGCCATTGAAGGGAGAACCATTTACTTTTGTTGGGATCAAGAAAATTTTCAGATTTCCTATGATATCAACAACAAAAGCACAACGGTTGTTGGAAAGTGGTTGTGAGGGGTATCTGGTGAGTGTAATGAATGTTGAGGGGCAACAATGTCCAGTTCTTGATAATGTACCAGTAGTTCGGGAATATCTGGAGGTATTTCCAGATGATCTTCCAGGTTTGCCACCAGACTGGGAAATAGAGTTTGTTATTAAGTTACAACCAGGAACTGCTCCTATATCTAAAGCGCCATACAGAATGGCACCAGCTGAACTGAAAGAATTGAAGATACAGTTACAAGAGTTGCTAGACAAAGGATTCATTCAACCTAGTTTCGCCCCTTGGGGAACACCAGTTCTGTTTGTTCAAAATAAGGATGGCACATTGAGGATGTGCATTGATTATCGGGATCTTAACAAAGTTACGGTGAAGAATAAATATCCATTGCCTCGCATTGATGATCTGTTTGATCAGTTACAGGGTGCAGCTATCTTTTCTAAGATTTATTTGCGGTCGGGGTATCATCAATTGAAGATTAGGGAGGAGGATATTCCGAAGACTGCATTTAGTACAAGGTATGGGCATTATGAATTTTTGGTGATGTCGTTTGGTTTGACAAATGCTTCGACAGCATTTATGGATTTGTTGAATAGAGTATTTCAGGAATTTCTCGATAAATTTGTGATTGTGTTTATCGATGATATTCTAATTTACTCTAAGAATAAGGAGGATCATGCTCTACACTTAAGAAAGGTGTTAGAGATTTTGAAGGAGAAGCAATTGTATGCGAAGTTTAAAAAGTGTGAATTTTGGTTGGATCGAGTTGTTTTCTTGGGTCACGTGGTATCAGGAGAAGGAATTTTAGTAGATCCAAGTAAAGTTAAAGCAATCCATGATTGGACACAACCCTCAAATCCCACTGAGGTTCGTAGCTTTCTTGGATTGGCTGGATATTATCGAAGGTTTGTTGAAGGATTCTCCAAGATTGCTTCACCATTAACGCAGTTGACTAAGAAGAATGTGAAGTTCACATGGACGGAGGCATGTGAGCAAAGTTTTCAAGAATTAAAGAAACGAATGACATCAGCACCTATCTTAACTATTCATACGGAGACAGGAAACTTCAAGGTTTACAGTGATGCTTCAAATAATGGTCTTGGGTGTGTATTGATGCAGAATGGGAAAGTGATAGCTTATGCATCCAGACAGTTAAGAGAGTATGAGAAGAATTACCCAACTCATGATTTAGAGTTAGCCGCAGTGGTGTTTGCACTCAAGATTTGGAGGCATTATCTGTATGGGGAACGTTGTGAAATCTATACTGATCATAAGAGTTTGAAGTACTTTTTCACTCAGAAAGAGTTGAATATGAGGCAAAGAAGATGGTTGGAATTGGTGAAGGATTACGACTGTGTTATCAATTATCATCCGGGAAAAGCCAATGTGGTTGCTGATGCATTGAGCCGAAAGGCAATACAGAGTGTAGCTGCTATGACCATAAATCAGAAACCAGAGTTGCTTGATTTGCAAAAGATGGGTGTAGAGATCATTCAGGAAGGATCGTTGGAAGCAATGATGGCAGCTCTGACACTTCGACCAACTTTGATGGATAAGATTCGACAGAGCAAACAGGAGGATAAGTTATTTGACAAGATAAAGAATGATATTAGCTCTGGAAAGTCTTTTGACTTCCAATTAGGAGATGATGGCGTGATTCGTTATGGAGGTCGATTATGTCTACCTGAAGTGGATGACATTCGGAAAGAAGTGATGGCGGAAGCTCATTCAACACCGTACTCTGTACATCCAGGAGCTACTAAGATGTATAGAGATTTGAAGTTATATTATTGGTGGCCAGGGATGAAGAGAGATGTTGCTCGATATGTAGAGCAATGTCTGACTTGTCAGCAAATCAAAGCCGAGCATCAGAGACCAGCAGGAACTTTGCAGCCTCTATTTATTCCAGAATGGAAGTGGGAGAATATATGACGTAAGTTAGGGAAAGAAGCAGATTGAGAGATCCTGCAGACTGTTGCCCACACAACAGCAGGATCACACTTGGGACATACAGTAGAAGATCAGAGGTAGTTATCTACAGATCATCCTCTACACCAACCCAGAAGTACGATAAACGTTTATATTCACTTCCGCTGATTTTGTTTACCTGTTATCCTAACGATCACGTTGAACCGCACGATCCAATTGCCAACACATGGGCCCTATCAATATTGATAAATCCTTGACCTCGACCAGCACCTTGATTGGGTAAATTTGAATTTTCACGTTGAGGCCTATTTAGATTCCAAGTAAGATTGCCTCGACCATTACGACCATTTCGAGTAGCCCAATTTGAGTTTCCTGGTCCGCTGCCTCTTGCTCTTCCTCTACCCCTTCCACGCCAATTCCTCTTGAATGTACCATGTGCTTCAGGCACAGGTTTTGAACCAACTGGTCTGGCATTATGATTTTTCATTAATAATTGGTTGTGTTTTTCTGCTACCAATAGTGCAGAAATAAGCTCTGAATGCTTAGAATAATTTTTAACTCTATACTGCTGCTGGAGTATGAGATTACTAGCATGGAAGGTGGATAGAGTTTTTTCAATTAGTTCAGATTCTGTAACATTCTGCTTACAGAGTTTCAGCTGTGAGACAATACGGTGTAAAGTGGAATTGTATTCTGTCACAGATTTAAAATCTTGAAATCTTAAATTCAGCCAATCATATTGAGCTTGAGAGAGGATTATCGCAACGATCCTTCAGGTATTGCCATAAAACAAGAGGATCATTTTCTGTTAGATACTCATTTTTAAGATCTTTGTTTAGATGGTGGCGAAGAAATATTAGGGCTTTAGGCTTCTGGGCAGGGTACTTTCAGCTTTTGAGTTGATAGTGTCACTTAAATCACACGATGCGAGGTGGATTTCAACATCGAGGGCCCAAGTTAAATAGTTATTGCCATCAAGGGTGAGCTCGACAAATTCTCTTTTGGTGATGTCGGACATTTTCAATAAGCTACAATTATTTAAAAATAAATACATGCTATCAGTTCAAATTGAGTATACATTAATGTACTAGATATATTAATAAAGCTCAAAAAATCGCTTTAAACATTTCTTTTAAAAAAAATTCTTTTAAAAAAAATTAAGGTGAGTCTAGAATTGTAAATAAGTAAACTCACTAATACATGATGTATGTTCAGAATCATAATGCCTTATAGATTTTCTTTTAAAAAAATGTGGTTACACTCACTTACAAAATGTATTAAATTTAAAATATGAATATACAATCAACTAAGGTATTAATTCGGTAAATGAGTGTTAGGAGTAATTCTTTTTTTTTTTAATATGAGACTGATTTAATTAATATACATAAAAATACATAATTAATGGTACCGTTTGATTCTTATATAGTAATAATGAATTAAAAAGAAAGAGCGAGTTTCCTGTGCACCCGGGCGCACGAAGCACATTCCGTGCGCCTTTATAATTTACATGCCCCTTTGTAATTTAGGCCCTAGCAATACATAGGTTTAAATAGGATTGGAGGGGGAAGGGTTGTGTTCACATGGGGACACAGAGTATTCCTCCGTGTCCCCTGGGGCGCAGGAGCTTTTGTCAAAAAGAAATCAATTTATAATTACTAACTTTAAATATAAGTGTGTGCAAATCACATAACTAAGAATCAATTAAAAAATAAAATGATCCACTTACCATATAAACATCACATAATTACGTGCAAATCAATTATGTGCAAATCAATTAAAATATACAATAATGGTTGTCAATCATTATCATTATTATAATAAAAAATCTGATTTCAAAAGAAATTTGGACTTAACAAACCATAAATAGTTAGTTTAATTATACATTCGAATCAATCATACAAAATATCTCACACAATTATTATTATCTAAAGTTTTCTAATATGTATACGTACAGTCTATTTCCCTTGCAAGAAAAATTCGAAAGTTGCTGTTCACTTTTTATTTATTATTTATTTTATGTATTTCTATTTTAAACACAATATTATGTAAAATACACATAGAAAATTGGTATACTATATGCATAATATAAATAATTAAGTATAATTAAAAACTTTGAGAATACATCCATCCGAATCAACATTTATGTATGCTGTTTTAAAATAAATTAAAAAAAATGGATGTGATCATATTGTGTCATCGATTTAGATAAATCATATTTCACATACACGTCAATTTGATTTCAAATAATCAAGATATGTGATATAAATAATTAAACATAATTAAAATTTATTTTTATTATTATATTTAAATCATGAGATTTAAATCAAATAATTTCATAATTAAATAAATTCTTATCAAATATTAATCACAAATATTTAAGATTTGAATATTACCTTGCAGAAAAGACACGATTTTTTTCTAGGATTCACCCGTCAAAATCAGTTGGTTAGAGCGTGCTGATAACATGTTGTAAATCAATTGATGAGAACAGTAAAATAAATATTAAAGAAAAGAAGAAACACAGGAAATACGAGAGAAATATAGATTCTTATTAACGGCGTAAATCTCAATGTCTGTACAACTCTAATGTCTCTACTCTTTAAATAGAAAAGATAAAGGGTACAATAGTAAATTATCTATCTACATATTCTAATGTTATAAGTAGTAATGATCATATTAAATATTTCACAACACTTTTCAATTTATCTTAATTTTTCATCACCGTTAATGGATCCTGGGGAGAGGCAAATGACATATGGCCTGATGATTGAGCCCAGCTTGTATGCAATATCTCCATTCCAAAGTATCAGCCCAATGGGCTAATTGATCCGAGCTCTTAAAGAGGCTCAATTTAAAACGGGCCCAACCCTTTCGTTTTATAGGGCTAAACATTTTCTAGTCTTTTGAAACAAGTTGCTTGACTGTCCTTTAGTCCTCTCGAAGGTAATTTCTAAGATTGTAGATAGTCAATTTCCTCTAATCTGTTGCGTTTCTGGTATTAATTATCTACTTAATGTAAGTATCTGAATGTGTATTTTTGAGGGCGCGTCTTTTTTGAGTATTGAGTAGTTAGTGTTGGATTGCAATTGAAGTTGTGTTATTAAATATCTGGTGTTAATCTGTGGTAAGCTCGTTCTTATTCTCATCAATGATCCAAAAACCATGGTTTATTAATTTGATTCGTTTGGTTTTGGCTGAAATTGAGCCTCAGTTTGCTCAAAAAAAAAAAAAGTTTCAAGCTTTGGAAGGGTTAGGCTTGGTTTCGTTTCCTTTGGAGACTTACTTGTCGCACAATTATCATCTCATCTCGTTTTTGGCCTTTTTAATGGAAGTTGTTATTAAACATATAAAATTGTTGTAGATTTCAAATGTCTGGAATGAGAAATATGGAAGGAGCGGTTGATGTTGGAAGGTGGAAACTGAAAAGACATGCGGTTGATGTTGGAAGGTGGAAACCGAAAAAACAGAGATTTTGCACAAGTCCCAGTCTTCCACATGACTTAATAGAGAACATGATCTTGCCCCGATTACCTATGAAGGATTTAGTTAGATACAGGGTGGTTTACAAACAGTGGGAGGCCACTATTTCCGATCCTACGTTCGCTGAGATTCATCTCCAGCACAACAAGAATCCGTCCTCCCGAAATCTACTTGCATGGGAGAACCTACCTGGTACCAAAGGATTGCAGGTTGCCGAGCTCCGAAACAACTGTATTGAATTAGTGTCGGCAATCGAACATTCAAGGGATTATAGCCTTGGATTTGGAAGTACAACTTGGTGCAGTTGTGATGGATTATATCTAAGGTTCTACCCCTCTATTGAACAGGAGGGTGAGCCTGTTAAATGCGTGCTGTGGAATCCATGTGGAATCCATCCTGTAGAGTGTATAGGGAGATTTATTGTCCGCCATCAGTTGATGTTCGTAGGAGCGCTAGACCAGCTCGTGCTATCTATTACGATCCATTGATGAAGGATTATAAGATAGTAATTGCTGATATGGACCATTATGCTGTTTATTCCTGCAGAGACAACAAATGGGGTGACGTGAAAGAGATGAAAGGATTCTTGGGGGAGTATTGCCGTGATGAAGGTGTCTTTGTTAATGGATCTATATACTTGGTGATAATCGATTTTGTGGATCAAGAGTATGCATTCAGAGAAATAATTTGTTTTGATTGTAAGGATGAAAGTTTCAAGATACTGCCTTTGCCAGAATTAGAAAATCGTGATGAATATGATTTCGAGTTGACTTCGTTCGGAGGCCAACTTTGTTTGTTCATCAGCGAAATGGAGTCTCATCGGATTAAGATTATGAAAAAAGTTAATAGTGCTAAAGGGAATGATGAATGGATGGAGTCTGAGGAGTGTTTATGCGAATACCTGGCCAAATCCGTGTGTCAAATGAGCGAAAATGAGCTATTGTGAATGTCTACGACTGTATTTTTACAAGTTTTTTAGCCATCCGACAAGTTTTTTAGGACCTATTGCTCATTTAGAAAATCTCCTTTTGCTTTGAAACAAGTAACTTGTTATTGTATCAAGTGATTCTGCTATATATTGTTTATGTCCACCTTTATTTTGCTTTTATTTTGCTTTCTCGTTGTAAAAGACTAATTCTAACTTTATGTTTAATTACTCACGGTATTTCTGTCATGTGTATAATCCCTTTTTTTTTTTATTACTTGTAAATGGATTCATAATTAGGGATATATGAGGCTGCCTCATGGCATAAAGAGTCCCGTCTATATCTTATCTGTTGGAGATTGTCAAAAGAAAAGAAATGTGGGTTTATCCCACATCGAAACCCACTTCAAAAGAAAGGACCCCTCAAGCCTATTTAAGGAGGTCCTTGGGTCTAGATACAAACACACCAATCAACACATTATAAAATTTTGTGTTTGATTCCTCTAAATTCCTTTCTTGAATTCTCTAATTTTGAGAATTGGGAGAAAGGTGTGGAATAGTCAAAAATTTGTAAGGGTGTAGGGATTGGGGTCGGGAGAGAGAAATTCTGTGTGATTGTAAAAAGTTTCACATAGTGATATTTTTCTCGGGTCCGTGGTTTTTTCTCCGGTTTGGAGTTTCCACGTAAATCCTTGTGTTGTTTTTATTCTGTTATTTTTCTCGATTATATTTTTGTTTGTCCCTAGGAATGAATGGGGATCTGATAATTCCCAACAAGTGGTATCAAAGCCCGGTTCGGGCACTTTTGAAAATTCTTAGTATGCTCTGTGGTTGCAGCTTTGTCTGATCTTCCACATCAGAAAAGAATTTTTAAGAGAGATTATTCAATTAAGTTAGGATAGAAAAAAAAAATGATGTCGAGAAATTTGATGGTAGAATTAACTTTGGGTTGTGGCAAGTACAAGTAAAAGATGTACTGATACAATCTAGGTTACACAAGGCTTTGAAAGGAAATCCAGGTTCAACGGATGCAGGAAGTTTCGGCAAAGATTCTGGAAAGGATGATGGAAAGAGTGATGTAGATTGAGAGGATTTGGATTTGAGGGCTGCAAGCACAATCCGTCTGTCCTTGGCCAAGAATGTCCTTGCGTTAGTGCATGGAATTTCAAATGCCAAGGAGCTATGGGAAAAGCTTGAGGAACTGTACCAGGCAAAGGGTATCTCAAATCGGTTGTACCTGAAAGAACAATTTTACACGCTTCGAATGGAGGAAGGTACACAAATCTCTGATCATCTAAGTACTCTTAATGGCATCATCTCTGAACTAGAGGCAATTGGAGTAAAGATTGAAGATGAGGATAAGGCATTAAGGCTTATCTTGTCTCTGACACGTTCCTATGAGCACATGAAGCCAATTCTGATGTATGGAAAGGAAACTTTGAAGTTTGCAGAAGTCACAGGTAAACTTCTTTCTGAGGAAAGGAGGTTGATAAGTGAAGGGCGCACTACTGAAAATTCAGTAATGGTGGCAAGTGGCAATGGAGGAAGGAAGAGGGACTCCAAGAATATGGTTTGTTGGAAGTGCGGAGAACCTGGGCATACAAAGCGATTTTGTCCACGTGGAGGTGGAGCTGGTCGAGGTGGAGTTGTTACGGCAAATAACTCCGAGTCTGTAGCTAATGTTGTGGAGGATTTTCTCTGAGGAGAAAATGAACACCCTCATGACATGCCCAGTTGTCATGGAAAAGGGGTATAGTACAGTTAGCTGGGCCACAGGTTTGCACACATTGACTTGGCATGAATGTGTGTGGTGGAAAGGTATATCGATGGCTGATGAACTTCCAGGGAGGTCAAGAGCTGGAAGTTGCACCATAAAGTTTCAGCAGGTATTTTTCGATATGTTGCCGCAAGAAAATTCTTAGAATGGATTATTCTAAGTGGATCTACTCATATGGTGGAGTAGGATGATTCTCAGGAGGTTCAGAATTGATTGTCGGTCAAGACAATGTGTATTCTTTTATTTTGACAAGGTGGAGATTGTTGGAGATTGTCAAAAGAAAAGAAATGTGGGTTTATCCCACATCGAAACCCACTTCAAAAGAAAGGACCCCTCAAGCCTATTTAAGGGGGTCCTTGGGTCTAGATACAAACACACCAATCAACACATTATAAAATTTTGTGTTTGATTCCTCTAAATTCCTTTCTTGAATTCTCTAATTTTGAGAATTGGGAGAAATGTGTGGAATAGTCAAAAATTTGTAAGGGTGTAGGGATTGGGGTCGGGAGAGAGAAATTCTGTGTGATTGTAAAAAGTTTCACATGGTGATATTTTTCTCGGGTCCGTGGTTTTTTCTCCGGTTTGGAGTTTCCACGTAAATCCTTGTGTTGTTTTTATTCTGTTATTTTTCTCGATTATATTTTTGTTTGTCCCTAGGAATGAATGGGGATCTGATAATTCCCAACATTATCTTACTTCTAACAAATATAAAAAGCAGGAAATGAGCCGGTGGAAACGATGCGTGGTCACCTTCTTAGCACACTCCTCCTTGATGTCTTTCACAACCTTCTTGTACGTTTGACACATGCTGGTTACTCCTTATTTGGATTGGTATTATCCCTAAGAATTCACTCATGTTGTACTTTGCGTTTGCAATCGATTGCTTAAAGTTGCTTTAACTTGTGGTTTGTGAACTTTGTCAATTTTCTTTAAACTTAAAGGCGTTGGCAATTAGAAGAAAGTGAGTGTGTTTAAGATCGCTCGGGTAATTGTAGCTGTAAAAATATTCTGGTAACTATATGTGGTGCTTTTCAAATTCAGGCTGTACATTCATTTGCTGCTCTCTAGGATGGTTTACCTGATCTGGAGCATCATGAATGAATGATTATTACATATTTGGTTCTGTTATAAGTTTATTGCATCTTTTGTTTTAAATTTGGGTCTAAACTTCCTTGTTACACTTCTCTGTACATTGTACGCCTATTCGCCTGATGACTGACCCCAGTATGCTACATCTCCATTCCAAAGTATCAGCCCAATGGGCTAATAGATCCGACCTCTAAAAGAGGCCCAATTTAAAAATATTCGCGTGTTAATTTTTATTTTCTTTTAATTTGTTGGAGAGAAAAAGGAAATTATTAGAAAATTAAAAAACTTTTTGTGCAATCAAATTAAGGGATATTCTATAGTGCATCAACCACATCAATGCACTCAGGGTTGTGTTAATAGCATAATAATTTTTTTAGATATACTCCCTCCGTCTCCCAAAGTATTTCACACTTTCTTTTTTCATTCGTCCCTCAAAGTATTACGCACTCTACTTTTACTAAATTTGGTAAAAAATACATTATAAAAATACTAACTTTTTACATACATCCTAATGTAATACTTATTTTTTCACATCTCCCAACAACTTTACACACCCTTTTCATTAAAATCAACTAAAAATATATATTCTCTTTCTTACTTTATACATAAAAATACAAAATTTTCTTAAACTCCACGCACACCCACACGTAAAATACTTCCCAGTACGGAGGGAGTAATTATTTTTAGGATTAATTGCGTAAAAACCACGAACTTTCAACGGATTGCAAATTAATCATAACTTTAATAAAATTACAAAAAAACCACGACCTTTCATATTTGTGCAATTCGCACCCATCGGGCAGCTGAAGCTGCCCGACCGCTGATGTGGCGTTGACCTTGCCACGTCAGTTTTTAGTTGATTGCAAAAAAACCTCAACCTTTACTTAAATTGCAATTTAATCCCAACCTTTGAAATTTTGGCAAAAAAGACCATAAATTTTTTATTTTATTTTTAAATTGCATCATCTAATAAAAAATTATACAGTATTTATTTTTAAATTTAAACTCTAAAATATTATTAAATAAAATAATAAAATTATTATATGAATAAATATTTATTACTTAAATTATGTGAATAAAATTAATTATATCTATTAAGTAATAAAAAAATTATACAATCTCTAAATATTTAAGTTCTTTTAATTTTTAAAATATTTTTATAAATTATAAAATTATTATAATTTATAAAATCAAAGTATTCGCCATGTCTCAATATCTTTTTGTAATTTCATATTATATATATATATATATATATATATATATATATATATATATATATATATATAAAAGAATGATAAATATACCTATGAAATGTTTAAGGAATTTTATAATTTATTAAAAAATGATTTAAAATTAATTTATAAACTCAAATTTTATAGTGAGAAAAAATATTCGTTAAGATTTAATTTATACCAACCAATCTCATACTTCAATTATAAAAAGACTTTGTATTAAATAAAAGACTTATACATTTGAACTTCATGGAGTAGTAAAAAATTAATAAATAAAAAATTTAAAAGTTACTGTAAAAAAATAAATATTTAATATGAAAAGAAACCAATTTAAATCAAAAACCAATTTAATCCACATGATAATATAAATCTAATATGCTCTTCATATTCCTAATCCCACTAGAGGGATTAGCCTAACATGATAAAAGTAATAAAACAAATAAATGATTCATTACAAATACCCATAGTCATAGATCTAAAGAAATACAAAATGAATGGATTCTTCCCTATCAATTTCTTGAAGAGAATCTTCTATTCTTCTTGATCTCCACCTCTAGTTCTTGATTCCTTGAGATCTCTCACACCCAATGGAAGGGATGAAGTTTTGATGGAGAATTAATGGAGATGATGAAGATGGATCAAAATGGATGAAGGTGGATGAAGATGATGGTGGAAAATGGAAGAAATGGTGTGTGATGTGTGTGTAGATGATGGGAGTTTCGGATCTCCTTCCAATTGTTGAATAAAGGGGTATTTATACCCCTATGGAGGCTTCTAGAAGGATCTGGAAATTTCAGCAGGAAAATACCCGGCACGAGTCGTGCTCTGCAACACGGCCACAAGGTGGCCGTGTTGTGTCTTCTGATGCTGCCGCACGGCCTTTCCTTACAGGGCCGTGTTACGCAACACGGCTCGTGTGCTGCAACACGAGTCGTGTGTTGTAACACGGGCACAGGATGATCGTGTTGGCTCTTCTGATGTCGACACACGGCCAACTCTTACAGGGCCGTGTTGGCTACACGGCTCGTGCTCCCAACTCGACTCGTGCAACTGGACACGACCAGAAGTTGCCCGTGTTGAATGACTAGATGTCGCCGCACGGCCAACTCTTACAGGGCCGTGTTGGCTACACAGCCCGTGTTGGTGCTGGCTCCTGCATTTCTTCACTGTTTTGGCTCGTTCTCCCTCGTTTCAACTCCGAATTGAGATCCGCTTTTTCCTACATCTTCCTTATCATGCAATTAACCCTTATTTTTAATTGTCAAATTCTTAATTATTTTGTCGGGGTAGTTTTTTACGGCACGAGATGTCCTGTGACACTTTGGTGTGACATCTCCTGTGACATCTCTTAATAGAATGACACGTGGCATGTTGAATCAATCCTTACCCCTAAGGGTTTATTGGTTAGGGTATAGTATCTCACCTCTCTCCTACGTGCCACTCATTTAATGGAGTGTCACAAAAAATATCACACCAAAGTGTCACAGAAGATCCAGACCCGTTTTTTACCGGATGCACCCCGCTAGTCAAATGTGGTATGGCTTCATGATTGAGCCTAGCTTGTATGCTATATTTCCATTCAGAAGTATAAGCCCAATTGGATACATTAACGGGCCTAACATATGCAGTCTTACCAATGGGCTTTGAGCATATTTACCAAATTCGCTTAATTATCCCAATTATAAAACCCTATCATCTTCTGCCAATATCTAGTCTTTTGAATCAAGTCGCTTGACTGTCCTTTCGTCCTCTCGAAGGTAACTTCTGAGATTGTAGATCGTCACTTTCCTCTAATCTGTTGCGTTTCTGCTATAGATTTTATACTTAAGGTAAGTATCTGAATCTGTATTTTTGAGGGCGTGTCTTCTTTTAAGTATTGAGTAGTTAGTGATGGGATTGCGATTGAAGTTGTCTTATTAAATATCTATATGGTGTTAATCTGTGGTAAGCTCGTTCTTATTCTCATCAATAATCCAAAAACCGTGGTTTATTAATTTGATTCTTTTGGTTTTGGTTGAAATTGAGCTTCAGTTTGCTCTTAAAAAAAAAAGGTTCAAGCTTTGGAAGGTTTAGGCTTGGTTTCGTTTCATTTGGAGTCTTACTTGTCACTCAATTATCATCTCATCTCGTTTTTGGCCTTTTTAATGAAAGTTGTTATTGAACCATAAAATTGTTGTAGCTTTCAAATGTCTGGAATGAGAAATATGGAAGGAGCGGTTGATGTTGGAAGGTGGAAACTGAAAAGACATGTGGAAGATGATGTTAGAAGGTGGAAACCTAAAAAACAGAGATTTTGCACAAGTCCCAGTCTCCCACATGACATAATAGAGAACATGATCTTGTCCCGATTACCTGTTAAGGATTTAGTTAGATACAGGGTGGTTTGCAAACAGTGGGAAGCCACTATTTCCGATCCAACGTTCGCTGAGATTCATCTTCAGCACAACAAGAATCGAAATCTACTTGCATGGGAGTACCTACGACCTGGTTTCCATGGATTGGTTGTTGTCGAGCTCCGAAACAACTGTTTTGAATTAGTGCCGGCAATCGAACATTCAAGGGATTATCGCCTTGGATTTGGAGATACAACTTGGTGCAGTTGTGACGGATTATATCTAAGGTTCTACCACTATATTGAACAGGAGGGTGAGCCTGTTAAATGCGTGCTGTGGAATCCATCTCGTAGAATGTATCGGGAGATTTATTGTCCGCCATCAGTTGATGCTCGTAGGAGCGCTAGACCAGCTCGTGCTATCTATTACGATCCATTGATGAAGGATTATAAGATAGTAATTGCTGATATGGACCATTATGCTGTTTATACCTGCAGAGACAACAAATGGGGTGACGTGAAAGAGATGAAAGGATTCTTGGGGGACTATTGCAGTAAAGAAGGTGTCTTTGTTAATGGATCTATTTACTGGGTGGTAAACGATTTAGTGGATGAAGATTATATATTCAGAGAAATAATTTGTTTTGATTGTAAGGATGAAAGTTTCAAGATACTGCCTTTGCCAAAATTAGAAAATCGTGATGAATATGACTTCAAGCTGACTTCGTTCGGAGGCCAACTTTGTTTGTTCATCAGCGAAACAGAGTCTTATCGGATTAAGATTATGAAAAAAGTTAATAGTGCTAATGGGAATGATGAATGGATGGAGTCTAAGGAGGAGTGTTTATGCGAATACCTGGCCGAACCCGTGTGTCCAGTGAGCGAAAATGAGCTTCTTTTTCATGTTTTTGATGATGAGAGAGAGGCTAGGCGTGGGATGGTTTATAAGCTGTATGACAAGAGTAAGAATACAGTCGTAAACATTCACAATAGCCATCCGACAAGTTATTTAAAACCCATTGCTCATTTAGAAAATCTCTTTTTGCTTTGAAACATGTAACTTACACTTGTTATTATATCAAGTGATTCTGCTATTTATATTGTTTGTGTCCACCTTTATTTTGCTTTCTCGTTGTAAAAGACCAATTCTAATTTTATGTTTAATTACTCACGGTAATCTCTGTCATGTGTATAATTTAAATGGTTCATAATTAGGGATATATGAGGCTGCCTCATGGCATAAAGAGTCTGTCTTATCTTACTTCTAAGAAATTTAAAAAGCAGGAAATGAGCCGGCGATGCGTGGTCGCCTTCTTGGCACACTTCTCCTTGATGTTTTTAACCTTTTTGTACATTTGACACATGCTGGTTACTCCTTATTTAGATTGGTATTATCCCCATGTATTTACTTTGGGTAGTGGTTGCCTTGCTTTCCTTAGTTACCGAAAACTGATTACTGTTAGCGTAGAATAGTTTCTTAATTTATACACCTTAATCAGTTAATTATGCTATTTGCGTGATTCATTCTTATATGCTTTCTTAATTTGTGATATACTAGCTCATAAATTTGTATCTGAAGTGGCTAGAACACTTGTGGTATGGACTGTAGCTATTGTTTTTTCCTACCTTGGTTAATATCCTTGCAAATTAACTCTAGATATATGGTTCATTAAAAAGCACAGATGCTTAGATACACGGATCACTAAGAATTCACCCTAAGCACAACTGCGGTTGTACATATTTCTTCGTTTTTCGGGTAAGTAGTGATTCGTATTTTCGCTTACATCCCTAAGCACAACTGCGGTGTGCACGAAGAGCACGGCAATTGCCATTAATGGTATGGCTGAGAGAGGAAGAAATTGTGTCTCATATATAATTAGGATTGTAAACGAACCGAGTAAGATTTTTGAATGGTATTTGATTAAATATTCGAAATAGAATTTGATTATAATCGAATTCGAAGTCGGATTCAGATTCGAAAGTAATAAATTAACTATTCGAATATATTCTAGTATTTAAATTTGAACATTCGAAATTGAATATTTATATTCGAATTCAATTCGAAATTATGAATTCATTTTCTTTAAATAATATATTTTTTTAATTTCTTATACTATTAATAAATTTAAAAAGAAATACTCACTAAATACATCAACCATTAATTTGTTAAAAATTATGATTAAATAATTCACATTATACATATAATAAAATAAATAAAAATATGTCTTTTTTCCTTTATTTTAAGATAGTAATAAATTAGATAATATACATATTTATTTATATTTATAAAACAAAATATTATATTTAATATATAAAAATATATAATCATTGAATTGGTTCGAGAGAAAAATTAGATGATTGATTGAGATTGTCACTCGTTTGCGTTATCTTTTATATTAAATCCATTTGAAATTATCTTTGTTCACCTTTTTGTATTTATTTTATTATAAATACAAAATTTGCTGTTACAAATTTTGGCATGCCCAGTGGGATTATCTTTACCTCTCATCTCCTCTCTCTACAAGCTGAAAGTACAAAATGACTTCTGTCAGAATGACCTCTGCTTCTAAGCTCTCAAAGTCATTGAATGAATACGTTGTTGTTGTTACGAGAAGCATGTCACAAAAAGCTCAATCGGAAGCCTCATTTGAATCCAACCCTTCGATTGAGGAGGCTTTGAGAAAACAACTACCTCTTAAGGAAGATAGTGATGAAGATTCTGCATGCTCATGCTCATCTTCAAGCTCATCATCTGGTTAAATTGCAAGTCCAGTGATGACAACATGCACTTCAACTATTGAGGAACAATTAGCAAGTATGATGAAAGCTATCGAAGGCTCTCAAAACACATAGAAACTCAAGATTCAAAGATCTCCATGTAGGAGCCTGAATTTTATTGCTTATTAATAAAATATGTTACAAATTAATGCAATAATTATCAATTAATTATTTATTTATTAAGGAATTTAAATAAATTAATTTCTAAAATAAATGAGTAAATTATTGATAATTGGGCAAAATCCAGTCAAATAAGCTCAAGTCAATTGGGTCTGACTTAAATCAATAAGCCCAGCAAATCAAATCCAGTCCGGCAGGCTTAATTAAATTAATTGAGCCTTATCCAGTCTAGCAGGCTTAATTAAAGGAGAAAAACCCAACATATCTTTTAAAGGAGAAAATATCTCTCAAGTGGTTATTTTCTCTATATATAAATAAGGGCATTCAGTCCTAATTCCAGACACACAAAAAATATTTGAAGACGCGCTTCTGAAGAGATCAAGAATACGAGTAGTGTTCCCTTGAGATTTTCAAGCATCTTCAAGTCAAGACTTGAGATCTTCAAGCATGTTCAAGTCAAGAACAGTCTGAGATCAGAGATCAAGGTTCTCACTCCTCCGATCTGACGTTCTTCCAATCAATCGCCTCTGATCAGATATCAAGGTTCTCAGCCCCTCCGATCCGGCGTTCTTCCAGTCAACCGCCTCCGATCAGAGATTAAGGTGCCCAGCCCCTCCAATACGGCGATCTTCATATCAAATTCATCCAGCAGTCTCCGTGAGTTAACGTTCTACCAAATTGAGCGTCGTACTTCACAATAAATCTTCAAGTCAATGTTCGATCCGAACAAAGACTTGACGCCTCAAGAAAATGTTATAAAGCCCCCAAATTAGAGTTCGGACAAGCTTCATCCGAAGATCCGACTCAGAAAGTTGAAAAGGTTAAGAAGTCAACTCAAGAGAGGAATCATAGGATATCTAGAAGCTGTTTACTCAATTCTCAAGTTCAGTCCACATCGGATTATCATTGTAATTTTTTTTGTATTTATTATTTAATAAATACATAAATTTTGTTGTTACAAATTTTGGCATGCCCAGTGGGACAGTCTCTACCTCTCATCTCTTCTCTTTAAAACTTCAAAGATACAAAGTATGGCTCCTCTCAGGATTGCAGACTTTAGAGCTACAGACTGTGAAGATTCATAGGACAACTCCACTCAAAATTGTGATAAAAAGGTCTACTGCCTCAAAGTTTTCAGAGTTGCAGACTGAAAATGTTGAAGTCGTTGCAAGAAATGTGGCAAATCACGTAGTGGGTACTGTTCTCGATATGCTAATGCACGACGTCAAAGATTGTGAAGATGAATCTGTCAGCCCAACTCCTCGATCCACAGAAAATCCAGCGCATGACTTATCCATAGCCTTAGCCATGACAACAAATGCTTTATCTATCTAAGAACAACTGGCAAGCTTGACTCAATCTGTTGTTGCACTCACCAACCAAAGCCAAGAACAAGGTCTGTTGATATCTAAACTGATGGAAAAGATGGAGATAACACAGACAAGTCATGCAAATGAGAAACGAGTTGAGGATGAAGATGAGGAAGAGGACTCCACGAAGCACCCTCCATCTGAAATAAATCCAGTGGAGGAAGAGACAAATTTCAGCTGACGGAATACTTCCTATGAACCAATTGAAGAATATCGTGCTAGAGACGAAAAATGACAAGTTTAAAGAGAACTCTAAATTTTTTGCTTCTTACAATAAGCCATATACGAAAAGAATTAACAGCTTGAAAATGCCAGTTGACTACCAGCCTCCTAAATTTCAACAATTTGATGGCAAAGGCAACCCAAGACAACACATAGCACATTTCGTCGAGACATGTAATGATGCTGGAACCTTCGATGATCACATGGTCAAACAATGTGTCCGCTCACTGAAAGGAAATGCCTTTGATTAGTATATCGATTTGAAAGCTAACTCCATCGATAGCTGGGGGAAAATGCAAAAGAATTCTTTAATCGCTTCTACAGCACTCGAAGAACCGTTAGTATGCTCGAATTGACTAACACTTTCCAGTGAAAAGAAGAGCCAGCACTCGATTATATTAATCGATGGAGAAATCTAAGCTTGAATTGCAAAGATCAATTGTCCAAAGTCTTTGCCATTAACATATGCATTCAAGGGATGCAATGGAGCCTGCGATATATTCTCCAAGGAATCCAACCAAAGAATTTTAAAGAACTAGCTACAAGAGCTCATGATATGAAGCTTAGTATGGCATCAAGTGACCTCGAATGACCTTCAGGTAATGAACCCTATGAGTTTGGAGACATGTCTTTCGATGAGCCTCTCGAGGAGTCATAGTCAAATACACCAGTGTCTATAAAGATTCAAAGAAATGAAGTTCAAGCAAGAGAAAGCAACGCATCCCATGACTGGGGGCAATAAACTATCCCAAAATCTCTCAAGACAATGCTCCTCGATATGAGCGAAAATTGTCCACATTATGCTCTTTGATATGAGCTAAAACTATCTAAAGTCTCTCAAACAATATCTCCTTGACACGAGCTAAAACTGTCTGCACTACACTCCTTGATATGAGTTAAAACTATCTAAAATCTCTCAAGTTATGCTCCTCTACACGAGCTAAAACTCTCCATATATTATGCTCCTTTGATACGAGCCTAAGTTATCAAACTCAACTCAAATCTCCTTGAGAAGAGACGAAACTCTCTTCATATTATACTTCTTGATACGAGCTTAAACTATCTAACTCAAATCAAATCTTCTTAGGAAGAGACGAAACTCTCTATATGTTATGCTCCTTGATACGAGCTTAAACTGTTTAACTCAAATCAAATCTCCTTGAGAAGAGACGTAACTCTCTATATGTTTAAGACTCCTTGAGAAGAGTATAAACTGTCCACAATCAAGTTCAAGACTCCTTGGGAAGAGTATAAACTGTCTACAAATCAAATTGAAGACTCATTGACACGAATAAAAAATGTCAGCAAATTCAATTCGACGCTCCATGACGCATGAGCTTAAACTGCATGTTACTCCTGGCCCGCACGAGTATAAAATGTGTACGGCACCCCTCATTCAAATCAAATCGTGTCCCTTTGAACTACGTTATGACTTGATCCTCTGCGAAGAGGTACGTAGGCAACTTAGCACTTTGCTAAAGTTCAGTCATAATTCGGACTTTTCGTATCAAGTTGCTGGGGCAAACAATAAAATTCAGTCATGTTGATCAATAATGGAGTATCGCAATTTGTTCACTTCAACACAAAGGCGTCCGTGAACAAAATGCAAGGGGACATTTGTAGGGGCCTGAATTTTATTGCTTATTAAATAAAATATGTGGCAAATTAATGCAATAATTATCAATTAATTATTTATTTATTAAGGAATTTAAATAAATTAATTCCTAAAATAAATGAGTAATTATTGATAATTAGGTCAGATCCAGTCAAATAAGCTCAAGTCAATTGGGCCTGACTTAAGTCAATAAGCCCAGCAAATCAAATCCAATCCGGCAGGCTTAATTAAATTAATTGAGTCTTATCCAGTCCAGCAGACTTAATTAAAGGGATTAGCCCAAAATATCTTTTAAAGGAGAAAATAACTCTCAAGTGGTTATTTACTCTACATATAAATAAGGACATTCACTCCTCATTCCAGACACACCAAAAATATCTGAATACGCGTTTCTGAAGAGATCAAGAATACGAGCAGTGCTCCCTTGAGATTTTCAAGCATCTTCAAGTCAAGACTTGAGATCTTCAAGTATCTTCAAGTCAAGAACGGTTTGCGATCAGAGATCAAGGTTCTCACTCCTCCGATCCGACGTTCTTCCAATCAACCGCCTCCGATCAGAGATCAAGGTTTTCAGCCCCTCCGATCCAGCGTTCTTCCAGCCAATCGCCTCCGATCTGGCGATCTTCATATCAAATTCATCCAGCAGTCTCCGTGAAGTTAACGTTCTACCAAATTGAGCGTCGTACTTCACATCAAATCTTCAAGTCAATGTTTGATCCGAACAAAGGCTTGACGCCTCCGGACAAATATTATAAAGCCCCCAAATCAGAGCTCGAACAAGCTTCATCCGAAAATCCGACTCAGAAAGTTGAAAAAGTCAAGAAGTCTACTCAACAGAGGAATAAAAGGATATCTAGAAGCTTTTTACTCAATTCTCAAGTTCAGTCCACATCGGATTATCATTGTAATTTCTTTTGTATTTATTATTTAATATATACATAAATTTTGTTGTTACACTCCCAACTGATGGAAAAAAGAGACATCGCGAAAAATAATCGTGCAAATGGAAAAGGAGTTGTGGACAATAGTGAAGTGGAAGAGTTCTCAAAGCACCAGACTATTGAAAATGAGCAAACTCAAGGAGCATTGCAACTTTCAACCGATGGAAGGCTTCAAGTTGATCAATTGAAGCAAATCATACTTGGAACAATAAAAGAAAGATTTAAAGAGACTCCTAAGCCCACCATCACTTATGTCAAGCCATACACAAAAATAGTGGACAATTTAAAGATTTCGGCTGGCTACCAACCTCCCAAGTTCCAACAATTTGATAGCAAAGGAAACCCAAGGCAGCACATAACACACTTCATTGAGAGATGCAATGATGCTGGTACTCAGGAGATCATATGGTTAGACAATTTGTTCGCTCTCTCAAAGAAAATGCCTTTGATTGGTATATCGACTTGCAAGTTGAAATCATCGATAGTTGGACTCAAATGAAGTATGAATTCCTCAATCGTTTCTACCGTACGAGAAGAATCCATTCCTATAATACAATATCTTACTTTAATATATTGTGTTATTCAAATAAAAATCAAAATTTCAAATATAAATTGTAGTATACAATATCTTTCTTTAAATACCAATTAAAATAAAATAATTATAATATAGTAATATAAAGTTAATATATAGGAGTATACTTTATTTATCTTAAATACAGAATCAAATATACTATTATAAAAAATAAGCAAATAAACAATGCAATTTAATTAATAAATATAAAATTATGTTATATAAAAAAATCATTTATATATTATACATAAATAATTAGTAATTTTTATAAAATACATAGATTCAATTATATATATATATATATATATATAGCAATGCTAAAAAATAAATACTCCATATAAGTACATAATTGTAAAATACTTAATTCTTTTTGTGGAATGTACGGATAATTTAAAATAAAATGAAAATAAAAGTGAAAATTCAGGTTTGCTTCTATATATGTATAGATTTATTTATATTGTTAGGGGTAATGTCTTGGCAACAAAAGTTAGCGTCCTAATTTTTATTCTTATGTTTTTGTATTTACACACAAGGAAGAAGAGCATGTTTCCAATGTATTTTTGTATAGAGTTGATGAAGATGAGCTCCCTGATTATGGTAAACAATGTTGGTGATCCCACTCCCTCCACTAATCATCACCAAACATATCAAGCCTGAAAAAAAACCAAGAGGTTTTAATTATACAGCAGGCTCATATTTTTTATTCACCGTACGTGTGTACTTCTGCATGGATCTAGTTTGGACCTAAGAAAATGAGTAGCGGATGGTGCGTATGGTCCTTCGATGAACACTTGTGAGACGAGCGACAGGGGTAGGTGATGAAACCATGTTGTAAAGCTTCTTGTCCAATTCTCATCACATCTGGTCAGGACATTTGGTCTTTCTGGTTCCAAGTTTACTATTTTACCATTTGAATAATTGTGAAGGCATGCCATTGTAGCTTGGAATGCACATTTATGAAGATTGCACTTGTTGCATTGAAACTCAAACATAAGAGAAGTTAAAAAACATCAAAATGACTAGAATATATCTAATACCAAGTGTGAGTGAATGATCAACATACTTGGGAGTCTTTGAAAAAGTTGAGCTCAAATGTATGACATGGTAGAAGTCTTGTAGAGACTAATATTACATTCTCAGTTGCTTGTAAGAATCTCAGGTCGTGAAGAAGAGGTCATACATATTTAGTAAGTGATCCATTCATATTGAATCGTCTAAATCCTTGATCCTGCAAGGAAAGAATCGGTGAATTAGCCAACAATTCTCATGAGTGATAACACAAACGATCATCTCAATGGTGAGGTTTTGTCACCTTGTCCTCAAAATGTTAACACGTTCTTCCCTTTGGCTTCTTCTTATCAGAGTTCCCACCTGAGGTTACAACGAATCAGAAAACAGAGCATACTGTAATAGATCGCGCTTTTTTTTTTTAAAACTACCTTCGTTACAATCACTTCAAATGCTGCAGAAGTTTTTCCATCACTGTTGGATCACATGTTGAATGGCTTAAGTTGTTTCGGATAATCATACATAATGACTGGCTTCTTGCACATTTCATCTGTCAAACAGCTACCATCAAAGATGAACCATATGAATCCAATATGTTTAAATATGATATGGTGTCTTATTAAAGGGGATGTGAGGGGAGGGGGTTGTACCTTTCATGTTCTTCAGAGAAAGAAACACCCCATTCAACTTTTCTTTCAAATCTTCTATGAGACACCTGATTAAAGAGCAATGTCATAATCTACTTCATGAATCTTGGATTTGTTATGTGATGGTCGGATGAAAGTTTACCTTTTTCAAAACATCAACTGCATCTGTGTAACTAATCTTTTCAAATGAACCAGCTGCAATCAATTGAAGCCGATCTACCAAGTGCTTATCTACGCGCTTGGAGACAAATTTTATATCATCTGTGCAGTTCTCCAAGATCCATTTGCAAATGAACTTCAAAAAGTCGACAGCGCATTCTATTGCATCCTAGAATTGCATAGTGGAATGTCATTTTGTTAGATGAGATTAAGGTAGTGATCAATAAACTCATAAAAGCCTAAAAGAAATCGAAAAACCTCCAATTCAGTAAACGCCATCTCAAGCTCAACCATCCACATCTCAGCCAACAATTTTTTTGACGTGTGTGTGTGCATGAAAAGTAGGACCAAAAGAGTAAACATTCCCAAGAGCAGATGCAAAACTCTCCAAATGCAGTCGACCAGAAGACGTTAGATACGTCTTGCATGAAAAGAAATCATCAGGTTTTTGCCTTTTTCTTGCTTCCAATTGGGATACCATCTCAGTAGTTTTCTTGAGATCTTGAATGGCAACAGCTATTGCTTCCTTGTTGCTTTCGCTTCGTTTGGGTTCTTCAACTTGTTTGCTCTTTTCTTTAATCGAAGCCTTGATCGTTTCAATTTTTACACCTTCAGCATCATCATCCACCATCCTCGACATTCTCATTACCTAAACGAGCAATCACTTGAAAATTTTTACCCAATCCCTCACAATCTGTGGCTGTAATCACAGACACTTGCACATTAACAAATCCATTCTCTTGGAAGAAAGCATTTATTGCTTGTGTAAGGCCATTTCTCATCCTCATTACAGATGCAACCTGCCAAAAACTAATCAAATATATGTAAATGGTATCAGACACAAACATAATTTTAGCAATAGAATCGCGATCACCACCGTAGTAGTTCTTGGTCGAAAATGAGCCGAATCGCGCAAGGATTCCAAGGGCAGACGTTTCTTTGATAAAGGAATCTTTCTTGATCAACCACACCAAGATGAAGAACCTTCTCTGCTTTAAGCTCTATGATGATGTGCTTACCCTACAGAGATGGCTTCTGCAATACGCCTTCGGCTAAAATACACGTCCCAGTCGGCATAACATGGCTCGGAGAAGCTAACCATGACTCAACCAGAACCTGTTTCAACACGATATAGAGTTAAAAATCATAAGTGTCATACAGATTAACTACATTCAAAATAGTTCCAAGAAACATAATTTCTCTAAAATAGTCTAATGATGGTTCAGAAAAATGGGAGCTTAGTGTTGGATTTGTCAAAGATAAAAGAAGGGATCTTTCCTTTGTTTTTTATCCCACATCGGAAAGAAGAGCAAAGGGGAAGGGATTCCATGTGATATATAAGGAGGCCCTTGGACTTTATGCTAATAAATGTATCAATCAAGTATATTTTAATCTTTGTATTTGATTCTTCTTAAATTTCTTTATTGGATTCTCGGTTGTGAGAATGGAGAGAAAGTTGTGAACTAATCAAAGATTTGTAAGAGTGTAGGGATTGGGATTGGGAGAGAAATTTTGTGATTGTACAAATTTCTCACATAGTGATATTTTCTCGGTCCGTGGTTTTTCTCTGATTTTGGAGTTTTCCACATTAATTCTTGTGTTGTGCTTTTTATGTTCCTCTTTATTTGTCCCTTAAGAATGAATGAGAATCTACTTATCCCAACAGGTAGTATCAAAGCTTGGTTCGGGCGCTTATAAAGTTCTTAGTATGCTCTGTGGTAGCAGTATAGTTTGACCTTCCACACCAAAAAAAGGCTTTATAAGAGGAGGAGGGATATTCATTAGGCTAAGGGTGGTATGACAAAATGAAGTGAGAAAAGCTAGTGGCACAAGGGGGTCGGAAGATGATATTATTATTAAAATGAAATACCAAAACAATGGTACAAAATACCATAATATCAACAAGACAATTGAAAACATAAACATGATTCCTATAGAATCTTCATTCTTAGTTTCTTACAAACTCCTCTTCACAAAAAGTTTCAAACATTTAAAAATTTCCTCGACTTATATTTACAATTTGAATTCATATTTCTAATATCATAGTATATATTATTACTTTGATTCAAATCGGCAAACTCCATAATTTTTTTCTTCTAATATGCAAGAATATAAATACAAACACAAATATGAGTATTAATTACTCCCAAACAAAATAATTACTTAAACATAATCAACATTTTTTTTTCAAATTTTCAAACAAAATCAAGAATTAAAAGAAGAATATCTTTAAAGCAATAAACTTTTGTAAAGCATAATACATCAAAGATAAACTTTAGGCATTTCTCTCGAATTTAACATGTGGCGGGCTTAAACGGGACGGAGCGGGCCACACCCGCCTCAACCCGCCATTTGGCGGGCTTAGGCGGTGCGGCCCTAGGCGCGGTGCGGGCTAGAAATGCTCGGCCCAACCCACCAATTATATAGGCGGGTGGGGTTCAGCCCGACGGGCCAGCCCATTTTGAGGGCCCTACCGACAAGTGGGGAAAAGCATCGTGAATTTCGGGGTTTAGAATCGAATTCAAGTGACGACACTTTCAGTAGGAAAAGGGTTCGAACAAACCTAATCTTGCTTGGCAGTAAAAGGCAACAACGTCATGTCGGTATGGACGAGTTTTGCTCAAGATGTAACAACAGTGCGGTGGTTGCTCAAGATGGAGTAATAGCACAGTAATTGCTTACAGTGGAGCAATGGTGACGTTTCTGGTCAAGGAGGAGTTGGTGCAGTAACAACTCTGAATGTTGAGTTAATATTATTGGATATCATTATTACATGTTCGGTTGTCATGGAAAAGGATGTAATAATATTAGCTAGTACACAAGTTTACATACGGACATTGACTTGGCATGTAATATAGGGTGTGTGGTTGATATATATCGATGATTGATGGACTTCCAAGATAGCCAAGTGCTAGAAGTAGCACCATAAATATCAACAAATGTTTTCAATAAATGCCGCAGGAAATTCTTAGAATGGTCGATCGGGATTGAGAATGATTGTCGGTGACGACAATATGACTTCTTTTATTGTGACAATCATAGTTGTTAAAGGCGCGCCTAAGGCGCTCAGGCTCATGTATCAAAGGCGCGCGCCTAGGTGCGCCTAGATGCGCCTAGGCGCGCCTCTTCAACATCCTGTTTTTTTCTATTTTTTTTTTAAGTTTTTTGAAATTGCTACTCAATTATTAAAGGGTTTACACATTTTTAAGATAAAAATGGACAGCCCACTTATAAAATGATATAAATAGAGAATTGGGTTAGGGTTTTAGTACTTGAACTTTCAAAACAAAGACAAAAAGGTGGGTTGCCTTCACCTCCATCATCTGCCGCCTACTTGAACTTTATTTGTGTGTATGTTTTATGTGTTATAATGCTATTATGAGTTATTATGTATCATTATGTGATGTTATGTGATTTTTATCTTAGTTTGATTAGGTAATATGATTGTAAGTAGGATATATTTGTGTATATGCATTGTAAATTCAATTTTGGGCAAAATGTAGCTCAGGTGCGCCTAGGGGTCAATGTGGAGATTGTTGGATTTGTTAAAGATAAAAGGGATTTTTTTTCTTTGTTTTTTTATCCCACATCGGAAAGGAGAGCAAAAGGTGAGGGATTACTGGTGATATATAAGGAGGCCGTTGGACTTTATGTCAAATGCAATAATCAAGTACACTTTAATCTTTGTGCTTGATTCCTCTTAAATTCCATTTTTGGATTATCAGTTGTGAGAGTGGGGAGAAAGGTGTGAACTAATCAAAGATTTGTAAAAGTGTAGGAAATGGGGGGAGAAAGGTGTGAACTAATCAAAGATTTGTAAAAGTGTAGGAAATGGGTCGGGAGAAAAAAATTGTGTGATTTTACAAATTTTTCATATAGTGATATTTTCTTGTTTCGTGGTTTTTCTCCGATTTTGAAAATTTTCACGTTAATTCTTGTGTTGTGCTTTTATGTTCTTTATTTGTCCTTTAGAAATGAATGTGAATCAGTCTATCCCAACACTTAGTTTGAAGAACCTCTAGACAGCAAATGTGCCGGCGTAGAAAGGCGGCGCCGCCGGATCTTTTCTGAATCAAAGGGAAGATTTAACCCATCCTCCGACCACCACTCTCCCGATATACCCTAGGCCGCTCTGGATGGCTAAATAGGGTTTTCAAGAGGACCTGTTTCGAAAAGTTTAAGAGGGCTAATGTTGATTCGACAAGGGCTTTTTTAGAGGCCATTTTGGAGGTGAGAGATTCGCAGAGATTGTGAGCACAGGTAATGTCTTGCAGGAAATTTGGAATATATATTTGGTTTTGGGGAAGGATTGGAAAGAGAAAGAATAAGAGAGAAGAAAAGGGATTGTTTGAATGGGATGCATGGCTGTAAACCTTAAGAAAGAGAGGGGGAGAGAAATTGGTGTTCTTGAAATGTTGGGAATTCGCGGTTTCATATTGTCTTAAATGAGTGTAAATATATATCTTATATTATTTTAATTAACTTAAATAATACTCCCACCATCTGAAAGTTAAGTTCACCAACATTGTAAATACGAAATTTAAGAAAAATTGGTGTCCTATAATTAAGTCCGACACTGTAGATACAGAATTAAAGAAAAATTACTTTTTTGATTAACTTCATTGACTTTTTAGGGGTATTATAATACTTTTAGGTAATAAATAAATTATAAAGTATGTTATGTGTATTAGATGAGAATGGTATTTTTGAATTAAAATAACTTTTAAAGTTGTTGATTAATGTTACTCCTTCCGTCCCGGGTATTTTTACCCGTTTGTACGGGCACGGAGATTAAGACGTTTTATTTTTTTAATATATAATAATGTAAGAGAAAGTAGGGATAAATTAATAATTTAAAAAGAAAAAGTGAATAAAGTTGTTTGAAATTATGAATAAAGTGTAAAAAAGTAGTTAAAATTATTGGGATTGTAAAAAGTAGGTAATAAAATATTATATATTAATGCCAAAAATGGGATGGGTAAAAATACGTAGGACACCCCAAAATGGAAAGTGGGTAAAAATACATGGGACGGATGGAGTATTTTTTTTTGGAGGTGAAGATAAATGTGGTAAAAACCAAAATTGTAGTATTTTTAAGTAATAAATAAATTATAAAGTATGTTATGTTGTTAGATTGGAGCGATATTTTTTGAAATTAAGATAACTTGTAAGATTGTTGGGTGGTAAAGATAAGTGTAGGACAAACGAAAATAGAAAGTGTGAACATAAATTTGGGACGGAGGGAGTAATGGCTAATTTATAATATGCAGCCGGGTACACTCCACTTTCAAAAAATATACAAATATAAACAAAAACTTATACAATTATGAACAAACATGTATATAATTTAATTGTTAGACTTTTTAATGAAAAATTAAGTGTAAAAAAAAATATAAAATTACTAAAAAAACATGTACTCCCTCCGTCCCAAACTCGTTGTCTTACTTCCCATTTTTATCCGTCCCAAACTAATTGTCTTATTCCAAAGAAAGAAATATCACAATAAACCTCACCCCTAAAAGTTCATCTTAATTACAACTTTACCACACACACCTAACACACATAACATACTTTATAATTTATTTATTACCTAAAAATACCACAATACCCCTAAAAAATAATAAAGTTAGTCAAAAAGAAACTTTTCTTAAACTTCGTGTCTACAGTAACGAAGAAAACGAGTTTGGGAAGGAGGGAGTATACATTATTGGATAAAAAATTGTACACATATGGATACCAGTTTTTTAATGAAAAAATTAGTGTGATAGAAGTATATGATTATTAAAAAATACGTATACAAAATAAAATAACATGTACTCGATATAAAATAGAATAAAAAATTATACACATATGGATGCCAACTTGGTGCACATAATATCAACTCAATAATAATTAATGTTAATCCGTTTCCCCCAATTTTTATTTTAAATTTTTTTGTTATTTTGGTTTTGACGAAGGGATTAATTGTATAAAAGTATCATTTTGAGTATATTCTTTGTAGGATCTCTTGATAGATGTTTTATTTTAGCCTTTAATTTAAGAGTCAAACTGTAACGGCAGTGCACCGAGTGCACCTATTTAATCTAAATCGTTAAATTAGATTATTATTTAACCATAACCACTAAATAAAAATAATAATTAAAAATAAATACAATAACTACCCACTAGACCCTTGTATTTACCATTTAAACCTTAGGTGCACCGGTTTCTAGAATAATCCTTAATTTAAATACCCGGTGCAACACCTAAAAGACTCTCACACATAACACAAACAAAACACACACTACCACACACACATCTCACACGTACTGAACACAAAATACAATCAAACCCAAACAAAAAGCGGGAGCAGAACACAGAAATGAGGGAAAAGAAGAAATAAAATGAGAAAAGAGAAGAGAGAGGGGGACTTAATTTCACACCGAATATTTCTATCTAATCTTCTTGAAAAGAATAATTTAATGTATAAGAGGATGAATAAACACTAAAGCTAGTAAAATGAAATTTTGATTGCAGGTGTAGAAATTTAAATCAAATTTTACACAAAATTCTATCACCTATTACTGAAATTTTATGATATATTTCATACAGTACCAGACGAATTTATTAGCAAAAATTTCGATCACCACTGGCCGAAATTATGAACTTTTCAGCCAACCAGAGATGAATTTTCTATACGATTTTCAAAAAAAAAATAAACTGGGAAGAAAACGTAAAAATTGCACAATACACAATTTGTTTAGTATAAAATAGTCTAAAATTTAGCATTTCTAGTTGGTAATCATCTTCATGCTCCATATTGCTATTTGCTAAGAAATAATCTCTTTCAAGCCCTAAACCAAAAACTAGGGCTTTCAAAATATAAATCAAGAAACACATTATCATGAAAACAAATCTTTTGAGAATAAGCTAAAATTTTGTATGATTAGACTAACTCAATAAGTTTGCAAAAATTTTGGAAATGAATGGAATATAGTGTTGGTTCCTTCAAAACCTTTTCTCTTCATTCTTCTCTATTCTTCATCTTTATTCATCATCATGTGATGTGTGTGATCGGTGTGTGTTTTTAGTGTATTGTGTGTGAGCATGTATTTTTAGTTTGTGTTAGTGTACAAAGCAAAAAAAAAAAAAAATTATTATTATTTAACAAATGGGTTAGATTTTTTAAAATGGGTAGGGATATAAATGATATTTCACACGTCTTTCATCTTCAACACAGGTGTCTTAAGTAATACTTTGGGTGACAATAGTGTCGCCCTTTTAACATTTTAATTTTGGACCGTAGCATATAAATATGAAAATAATTTTTTTTTTAAATGAGCTGATTAAATGAAAACTGGTTTTATTTCACTTTGTTTCATTCGTTAAGACTTTGGCCCAGAATACCCTTCTTTAATTATCTTGATTATAAATTCATAATAAGTAATGAACCTAGGGCTATGTTCTTTTATTGACAAAAATGTTGGGCATCAAATCACACAACCTAATGTAGTTTATATCACACACGAAAAAGTGTTTAATTAATATAAGTTAATACTACACTAAGCCTTAAAAATAAGGAAATTTATACACTAAATACTCAAAGGACTTTCTTTTAGGTCTGTTAGTTAAAATCAAGGGGCCCAATGTATTACAATTTAAAGGGCTCAATGTATTACAATAAAATTAAAACAATTCTCATATTTTTTTCTTATTTATAATATTTTTAAATTTTATTAACACACTTAATAAATTTAACAAACCAAACAGTTTCTAATAATAACACTCCGTATTTTTTAACTGAGTTATATGAAAATCTCTAATACAACTATGTCATAATGTATTATTTTAAAAACATATTTATTGTTTCATAAAAAAGTATTTGATGTACTATATTATATATGATAAGATATAAATAACTTACTTAACCGATTTGCAAAAGATATTTTTATATGAAACAAAGTTAAATGGTGCAGATGCACCTTGCATACATATATTTTTAAATAACTTTTTAGTCAAATATACCAACTACTTTTTTCTGTTTTATTTTTGATACAGCACCTTTAATCTAATAGACATATTTATATAAGGTCTACTATTTTTATTCCAAAAAATACTAAGAATACCCCCTATTTACACAATATTTAAAATAGCTTTCTGGACGTTTATTGAAGGGATCCATTAATTTCCAGCAAGATATTCTGGAGTTTGCTTCTTAATTTTAAAATATCAGCTTGTTCTCAAAAGATGAATGTCAGTGCTTTGAATAATTTAGAAGTGAAGGAATATTTATCAGTAAAAAAGTGGAAAATAATTATCTCGAGTCAATGGGTTCGAGCTCTATATGTATGGCCCATCTCTAGGTCTGTATAATGTCACAGAATAAATAAATTGAACTATTTAAGATATTGAAAAAAATACTAATTCATTACAAGACATAAACCTATTAAATTACAAATATAGAATAATAATAATTTACATATTTTAATTATTCTTTTTGGTAAATAATACATCAATTTTAGTATTCTATAGAAATTACACAGAATGATCGGATATAATGAAATTTTTTGATTGGCTCTTTCAAAAGAATAACGTAAGTCACCACAAATTATTGGTTTGCGTATTCCAAGAATTTAAATTCTAGTAGTTTTGTTTATTACTACTCTTTATGCTGGAATACCGTGGGCACACTGAAAAAAATACTAATTCATTACAAGACATAAACCTATTAAATTACAAATATAGAATAATAATAATTTACATATTTTAATTATTCTTTTTGGTAAATAATACATCAATTTTAGTATTCTATAGAAATTCCACAGAATGCTCGGATATAATGAAATTCTTTGATTGGCTCTTTCAAAAGAAAAACGTAAGTCACCACAAATTATTGGTTTGCGTATTCCAAGAATTTAAATTCTATTAGTTTTGTTTATTACTATTTTGTAAAGAGAGATACTAATTATGAAACGAGACGATACATCATTAATGTCTTGTTATATAGGTAAATATGATTATTCATACATAAAATATATTAATAATAAATCATATTATAACACACTAAAGTCATACTTTAATATAATTCAATATACTATATAAAAAATATTTTATCTATATAATAAGTATGCTATAACGTTTCACAAAATAAAGATCCAAAAAAAATTAAATGAAAAGAATATTTATAGGTGAAAAAGAAAAAAGAAAAGAGATTACTAATTTTGGAATAAAAATACGTGAAAAGAATAAAAAGAAATACGAAAAAATGAGAGTGAAGTGCGAAATTAACGACGTTTGACTGGTAATAAACCTTATTTGAGTCGAATTGAATAATTTGGGAAGAACATTTGATAATTCTCATCACTCATATAGTCATATAGACAAAACGTTGGATGTTTGAAAGATGTGGATGGAGGTGTAAATAACTAATATTAGTATTATAATATTTATAACTATTTAAAAAAAAACGGGAAGAGACTGTACAAGATTTTGTAGGTCTTGGGAATAATCGAGTAAAGTTTAATAATAAGAGAATAAAAAATTTGTCAGTTGGGACGATTTATATGGTCTTCTCCGGCTATTATGGTCACAATTCATTTTAGCACATTTCAAAATCTGTTGAACAATTTATATATAAATCCTTTTTTTTTGTTGCAATAAGATTTTTAAAGGGTAATATTGTAAGGGTCTAAAGGATAATACTTCAACTTCATAATTATCCCAGACAGGTTTGTTATTACTCAATATCATGTTTAACTGACAATCTTATCTATAAACTTAATCCTGAACATTTATTAAATCTGGGAGATGCACGTTTCAGGCATAAATTTAGGAAAATTTTTAATAACGTTTTTAGTAATATGGAAAATATATACTCCACTATACTAAATCAAAAGAAAAAACAATCATTCATCCTTCACCATCAGGTCATCAGGCTCGGTCATCAGGCTCTCTATAGATGGAGATGGTTCATAACATAGACTCTCAAAAAATGGTGATGATTCATAATTGCATGAACATGATTCAGACTTTCTAACAAATTTACTATGTACCATCAGGTCATCAGGCTCTCTATAGATGGAGATGATTCATAACATAAGACTCTCAAAAAATGGTGATGATTCATAATTGACATTCTACCAAATTTACACATAGTAATATAATTCATTACTGGTTCAAACTTTCGGATGGGATTAACATAAATTGTTTACCTCGATGGCTGTTTAAAGTGGAAGTTGAGGAGAGAGTAGATGTCATCTACTCTCCCCTTGATGAGAGAGAGTCCATCTGTCCTCTCCTTGAGATTATCAAGTTCCGCAACTAGAGGAACTAATGTTGCAGCCACTGCAGCAGAGATAACAGCCTGAAACAACACTCAAATTATTAGATTAGATCACAGAATATGAAATGAAGAAGATCCTTCACATCCTCGTTCTTCTTCTTTTTCGGGGCTTCAACAGTCTTCCTCTCAAGGTCAACTTCAACAGCCTTCTCTTTCTTATCCTCAGCCTTCTCAGCCTCATGGTCAACAAGGTTCTCGATATGCCCTCCAGCAACCTGTTCAGTTGGATCAGTTCCTCTCATTTTGAACCGGTGTGAAATTGATTCAATTGTGGAATCATGGATAGTCACTGTAAACTGCAAATGACTTGAGGTTCATACCTCAGGGTTCGGGTTTGGGTTATTCTAATCAAGATCATCTTCAGCCTCAGCCTCATCCTTATCTTCAGCCTTCTCCTCCTTATCCTCTTCAGCCCCTTCTCACCTCTAGGCTTCTTGTTCTTCTTCTTCTCAGCTCCTCCAGGAACCTAACCTGTTTAGTTGGATCAGCAGTTGGATTTCTTCACTTAGAAGTCAAGTATCAAGTCACTCACCTCCTCCTTAGGAGCTTTAGTTACTGTAACTAGTATATCATTTCCCTGGACGGTGAAATGTAAGATATCGCCTAACTCCCAGCTTCTCAGCTTGGCGAACCAATTTCCAGCCAATGGTTAAGTGGTTGTTCTCATGTTTGTACTCCACAACATTAAGTGGTTGTTCTCATGTTTGTACTCCACAACATAAGAGCGATCCCCAAACTTCAAGTTGAGTTTCAAATCACCATGAAAATGTTTAAAAAAAAACTAACGTTAAAATAAAGTAAATCTCATAAAAAGTTAAAAAAAAAACTTACAAAGTTTCTTCCCATATATTTCCGACTGAGTTCCTTGCAGTGAGGGTCTGAGTTCCTTGCAGTGAGGGTCTGTATTCGAAGAGCTAGCCATGACACTACGAGAAAAGCAAAGCAGTTATTGAAGAGGACAGGAAACAAAACACTATGATTATTAACAAGAAACCGAAAACTATGATTATTAAAGATCTACTGTTCAAAAACAATGAGATCACTTGGACACTCGAACAATAAATCTCAAGAGAAACTATACCTATGATAATCTCAAACTCATTTTCATATTTACTATTGAAATTAATATGAATAAAATTTAATTTTCCGATTTAATTTATGAGATAGTTTAATATTCCGGTAATAGAGTAATTACCGCATTTACATATGAAAGTAGTTTGACATTTGGATCAAAAGAAAACTTATCCTAACTTTGAGATGCCTAATAAAGTCAAATTCAAATTGAACATTCACACGACATAACACACAAAGAACTATCACCATCACCTGAAGATATGACCTAACACACACGGAGAACTAA
This sequence comes from Pogostemon cablin, assembly GCA_023678885.1. Lineage (NCBI taxonomy): Eukaryota > Viridiplantae > Streptophyta > Magnoliopsida > Lamiales > Lamiaceae > Pogostemon > Pogostemon cablin. Next base: position 1,316,797 of record CM042965.1, read on the forward strand.
CACACACACTTATCCCTTTGAGATGCCTAATAATGTAAAATTCAAATTGAACATTCAAAAGACATAAAACACACACAGAGAACTATCACCTTAAGATATTACTCGTGGAATACCGTACGAAGGAAGGAAAAATAGAGTAGTGACAATAAAATAATGGAAGGTGTATACTGTAACAACCCGTGAGTCAAAAAAGTTATTGTCAATCAACCCAACACAAAGGGCCCAGCCCCTTTTCATTATATATTTTTCAGCCGAAAGTTTATAAAGGAAATAATTTTTAATTCTTACTTTCCTACTCCATTAGCTGGACATCCATCATCATAATAATAGGGGGGGCCTTTCTTCCTATCAATTCCCTTATTTTGGAGAAATCTGTTTCAATCACGTGAATAAATACGCACTAAATTTTGTTCAGCCATTCAAGCATAAAAACCAATTCTTCCTTATTCTTTTCACACACATTGAACTCACTTCACAGCTGCAAACGAAGAGAGAAAGGTGAAGTTCTCACTCGTTCTTTCTTTTTTCTTCTTCTTTCCTTTTCTTTCTTTCTTCCTTTCTTTTCTCTTCTCCTCTGCCATGCCATCGATCTAAGTTCTAGTCTTTTTCCTTCAATTTTTCTACCTCTCATTCTATTTGGATTTCAATATCGTATTATATCTTGGGTAGTAACGTATAGTTGTATGTTTATGTGGGGTAATGATCGGTCTTTTAATTATAGGTTTCGAAGGAGACTCCGATCGTGACGTTAGTACACAAGTTTAAGACTTCACAAGTATTTAAGGTGGGGATTTTCTCATTCATATATGTGTTAATTGATTTCATATGTGATAAATTGGAAATTTGTATCACACCGTGAGTTTGTGATCGTACTTGAACTTAATGAAATTATAAAATACGGGTAAGGACTGTAAAAAGTGCCTTACTAATACACGGGTATGGACTGTTAAAAAGTGCCATACTATAGCACGGGTATGGACTGTAAAAGTGCCATATTAATACACACTGTAAAAAGTATCATACTATAGTACGGGTATGGACTGTTAAAAGTGTCATACTATAGCATGGGTATGGGCCGTAAAGGGTGCCTTACCAACGAATCGATGTCGTATCATTACACGAATATGGACCGTAAGGTTCCATATTGACATGAAAGGATTGTATTGTAAGTTTATTAAATTCTCGCACATGGATTATTTTGACTTGTATAAGTATGATTTAGTCTTCACTGAGCGTGTGGTTGCTCACCCCGATATTTACTTTATCGCAGGTTAAGCGTGGCGAAAACGTACGAGCGGGGGCGCGTAGGCGGGGAGACTAAATAAAACGTTTGATAAGCTACCACATATGGGCTATTACTTTCATATAAAATTTTAAATATTTTCGTGATCTTACAGTATGTATTTTGTGTGGATACAAAATGATGTGTTTTAAATTTAGAACTTTTGTTACAATGGATTCATTAGTATATGGCATGTACTTAATTGTGCAAGTATGCATATATATATATATATATTTGTTGATTTCATTGTTGGATAGTTGATGGCGGATGATGTAGTACATCAATGAGATAGTGCTGGTTGTCTAATCAGTATAAATTTCTAAAATAAAATATTAATACAAGTTGATGTTTGATATGATTTCTTTTGTAGTGATGGCCAAGTCATATTTCACTACTATTTTTAAAGCCAACATACCATCTGTACAATAATTGGAGTATATGTAGGTGGGGGTTTACATGAAGAGATAAGGGGTTAGTGTTATTTTTTTTATATTAAATGATTAAGGTCGATATAAATGGTAAATCTCAACTTTTCAAATTATTTCCACTGTACATTTAAAAATTTGGTAGCATGCATGTTAATATATATATGTTTGCCACGTGTGATTGGCTTAGACAATTGTATGGTGTTTTAGTAAATGCTAAATATTAAATTAATAATATTTGGTTGTAGAACTCTGTAAACTCTTTTAAAATTAAGGATTTCAAAATCTTAAAGAATCTCCCTTTTATTTAATTTCTTTTAGTTAAATCAATTGCATTAAGATTTCCAAAAAAACTTAAAGGACCAAATTCTTATTTAACTACTTTTTATTTTACATTATTTATTTAAAATTTTATGAAACTTGTACGACTTGTCCCTTAATTAACTTCATTAATCTTTGCATTAGTATTTAATTGATTTATTAAATGCTTTGGTCATGCCCTATTAAAAAAAAAAATCAACAAAAATCTCTTTATTAGAAAATTTGGGGTGTGACAGATTGGTATCAGAGCGAGTATGCATTTCTGTATACTTGCTTAAATTTTTTTTTCCGCATACATGATTTAAATGAAATATATAATATGATATATAAAAAAAAAAAAAAACTGAAATGAAAGTAAGTCTCTTGCTACGCATCCACCGAGTACGACGCCCACTTCAACCAAGGTATGAAAGTATAGATTTCCTAAATTGATTACATGCGACATATTAAATGAAAGTTCATGTTATATGAGTGATATGATGAATTTAGAATTTTTTTTTTCGTGCAAAACTTTATGATAAGTAGAAAGTGTTGCATTAGATGAATGGCCTACATTTACAATAAAGTTAAAGTTATTTACATTGGAATTAAAGGATGCCTCCAAGAAGGGATGTTCAAAACACTCAGAATGCTCCAAATGCTCCTAATGCTGATGTTGATGCTCACACGAAGATAGTACATGAGTTTCGCCAAAACCATCCACCTTTCTTCAAGGGGAGTGATGGACCCGAGTACGTGGAGGAGTGGCTACGAGCACTTGAGAGAATATTCCGTCTCTTAAGGTGCAATGATGAGCAGCGTGTGGTTTGCGCGTCCTATCAATTTACTGAAGATGCCGACCACTGGTGGGACGGATACTGGGAGATGAGACCTAATGAGAACCGGGAAGCTATTACCTGGGTACAGTTCAAGGATATAGTAATGGCCAATTACTATCCTCAAGTTTACCGCAATAATATGGAGCATGAGTTTTACAACCTCCAGCAAGAGAGCATGACCGTAATTGAGTATGAGCGACGGTTCAATCAGCTACGCCGATCAGCTCCACAGCTGGTCAATACCGAAGAGAAGCGAGCCAAGAAGTTCCTAGATGGACTGCACCAGGACATACAAGAGATAATGTCTTCACTGCCCGATATGAGCTATGCCGACACGTTTATGAGGGCCCAGAAAGTTGAAGCTTGCTTACTGAAAGGACGAGCGAACAGAAAGCCAATGGAGAACCCAAACAAACGGAAATGGGAGAATTCAGGCCAGGGCAGGAATAACAACCGGCAGGCAAGATCAAACAACAACTCGCCTGCCAATGCGCAAAAACCAAAGCCTCTCTGCTCGCAGTGCAGAAAGAATCACCACGGGGAATGTCTCAGAGGGCAAAACAAATGCTACCGATGTTATGAAGTTGGGCACCGAGCTCAGGACTGCCCGAAGCCATCCAACTATAAGCCTGATCGAAGGGGACCACCTCCGGGGGGAAACGCAAGACAAGGCACTGGAGGAAGAGGGAGAGTTTTCGCCATGAACCAAACTGAAGAGGACAATGAACCTAATGTTATAACAGGTACGTTAGTAGTGGGTAAATCTCGAGCTTCCACTTTGTTTGACACTGGTGCATCACATTCATTTATTTCCGCAAAGTATTGTAATAAGATTAACTGTAAACTAGTCAAGAGTGATGAGCCACTCGAGATTAGTCTACCTTCGGGGGAGAGAGTTGTCGTGAATACCTTAGTAGAAAGTGTGAGCGTACACATTGAAGGAGTAGACTTCAGTGTCAAGCCGTATGTTATGGATATGCATGGGTTTGATTTGATTCTAGGAATTGATTGGCTTACCTATCATCAAGCCAATATAAAGTGCAAGGAACGAGTAATGATCTTAAGGGAACCAAAATCCGAGAAAGAAGTGGTACACAAGCTCAAGAGTGGTGTAGTACCGAGAATATTATCTGCTGCAAAAGCTGCCAAGATGCTTAGAAAGAAGTCCTGCCAGGGATTCGTAGTCAACATTGTAGACACCAAGACCACAGAGGTATCACCTAGTGACATACCTATTGTCCGAGAGTATCTTGATGTCTTTCCGGAAGATTTACCAGGCATACCTCCAAATCGTCAAGTAGAGTTTTCGATAGACTTGCTACCAGGATCAGCACCGGTATCCAAAGCTCCATATCGAATGGCGCCCATGGAACTACAAGAGTTGAAAGTTCAACTACAAGAGCTCTTGCACTTAGGATTCATCCGCCCAAGCGTATCTCCATGGGGAGCACCAGTTCTGTTTGTTAAGAAGAAAGATGGATCCATGAGGATGTGTATCGACTACCGAGAGCTTAACAAGTTGACGATAAAGAACAAGTATCTCCTACCTCGAATAGAAGACTTGTTTGATCAATTAGAAAGGACAAGTGTGTTTTCCAAGATTGATTTGAGATCTGGGTACCATCAATTGAGAGTGAAGGAGTCAGACATTTCTAAAACTGCTTTTAGAACACGTTATGGGCACTACGAGTTTGTCGTCATGCCTTTTGGATTAAGCAATGCACCTGCAGTGTTCATGGATTTAATGAACCGAGTTTTCCACCCGTATCTTGATCAGTTCGTTATAGTCTTCATCGATGATATTTTGGTGTACTCCAAGGATGAAGCACAGCATGAAGAGCACTTGAGAATGGTGTTCGAGACACTTCGCAAGGAGAAGTTGTACGCGAAGTTTAAAAAATGTGAGTTTTGGTTAAAACAGGTCACATTCCTTGGACACGTGGTGACATCGCAAGGAATTGAGGTAGACCCATCCAAGATAGAAGTAGTAAATCAGTGGAAGACGCCTACGAATGTTCAAGAAGTTCGTAGTTTCTTGGGTTTAGCTGGCTATTACCGAAGATTCATAGAAGGATTCTCAAAGATAGCCGGGCCGATGACACGTTTGACTCGCAAGGGAGAAAAGTTTATCTGGTCTGACAAGTGTGAAGAAAGTTTTCAAAGGTTGAAGCACGATTTGACTTCAGCACCAGTCTTGACTATCCCTAATCCGAATGAAGAGTTCACAATCTACAGTGATGCATCAAAGCAAGGACTTGGATGTGTATTGATGCAACATGGAAAAGTTATTGCATATGCTTCTAGACAGTTGAGACCGCATGAAGCGAACTATCCTACTCATGACTTGGAGTTAGCGGCTGTAGTTCATGCTTTGAAGATTTGGCGACACTACCTTTATGGAGGAAGATGTACAATTTTCACGGATCATAAGAGCTTGAAATATTTGTTTACACAAAAGGAGCTCAACATGAGACAACGAAGATGGTTAGAGTTGGTGAAGGATTATGACTGCACTATTGAGTACCATCCAGGCAAGGCTAACGTGGTAGCCGACGCCTTAAGCCGAAAAACCAGAACGGAGCTTAATAGTTTGCAAGAAGAGTTGATCGAAGAATTTGCTAAGATGCAAATTAAATTTGTGGCATCACCCTCCGGCACGAAGGCGATCATTGCAGCTTTGGAAATCCAGCCGAGTCTGAAAATGGAGATAAAAGAAGCTCAAGAACAAGATCATTTCTTACAAGGAATGATGAAGAAGACACTAGCTGGAGGTGAATACAACGGTTTCAAAATGGACGAAGAGGGAGTTTTAACTTTAAATGGGAGATTGTGTGTTCCAATGGTTGAGAAGTTGAGAGAAAAGATTTTAAGTGAAGCGCATGGAGCGCCATACACCGCTCATCCGGGAGGAACAAAGATGTACCATGACTTGAAGGAAAGATTTTGGTGGAGGAGTATGAAACGAGATATTGGATATTTTGTTGAAAGATGTTTAACTTGCCAACAAGTTAAAATTGAACACCAGCGACCAGCCGGAAAACTTAAACCACTCGAGATCCCCGAGTGGAAATGGGAGCAAATTGCCATGGATTTTGTCGTAGGTTTACCAAGGTCTCCGAGGGGAAATCATGCCATATGGGTCATCGTCGATCGATTGACCAAGTCAGCTCATTTCTTGCCCGTAAAGATGACATTCAAGATGGAGCAGTATGCGCAGTTGTATATTCAAGAGATAGTGAGGCTACACGGCGTACCAAGGTCAATAGTGTCTGATAGAGATACGCGTTTCACTTCAAAGTTTTGGGTAAGTATGCACAAGGCGATGGGAACCAAACTAAATTTCAGCACAGCTTATCACCCACAAACGGATGGGCAATCCGAAAGGACAATCCAGATTTTGGAAGACATGTTAAGAGCCTGCACTGTTGACATGGGTGAAGCATGGGAAAAGTTCCTACCTCTTGTCGAATTTGCCTACAATAACAGCTATCAAGCAACTATCAAGATGGCTCCTTATGAGGTGCTCTATGGAAGAAAGTATAGATCACCGTTATATTGGGATGATGTTGGTGAGAAAGTTGTTCTAGGCCCCAAGCTAATAGAAGAAGCAGTGAACAAGGTCAGAATAATTCAAGAAAGAATCAAGACTGCTCAAGATAGACAAAAGTCCTATGCTGATCAACGAAGAAAAGATTTACATTTCGAAGTCGGAGATCATGTCTTTCTGAAGGTGGCTCCCATGAAGGGTGTCATACGATTTGGAAGAAGAGAAAAGCTTAGACCTCGTTTCGTTGGTCCATTTCAAATTCTTGAGAGAGTTGGAGATCTTGCCTATCGTTTGGCTTTACCACCCAAGTTATCCTCCGTGCACAATGTTTTCCACATTTCAATGTTGAGGAAATATGTTCATGATCCTACTCATGTTGTGAGTTTCTCGACAATGGAGATTGGCAAGGACTTAACGTATGAAGAAGAACCTGTGTCCATTTTGGATCGAAAGATCCAAAGGATTCGAAATCATGGTGTGCCACTCATCAAAGTTCAATGGAGTCGACACACGGAAGATGAAGCTACATGGGAAAGAGAGGAAGAAATTCGAGCAAGATACCCCTCTTACATTACGGGTAAGACATTTATATCATTATGGAAATTTCGAGGATGAAATTTTTATTAGGAGGGTAGAATGTAACAACCCGTGAGTCAAAAAAGTTATTGTCAATCAACCCAACACAAAGGGCCCAGCCCCTTTTCATTATATATTTTTCAGCCGAAAGTTTATAAAGGAAAGAATTTTTTATTCTTACTTTCCTACTCCATTAGCTGGACATCCATCATCATAATAATAGGGGGGGCCTTTCTTCCTATCAATTCCCTTATTTTGGAGAAATCTGTTTCAATCACGTGAATAAATACGCACTAAATTTTGTTCAGCCATTCAAGCATAAAAACCAATTCTTCCTTATTCTTTTCACACACATTGAACTCGCTTCACAGCTGCAAACGAAGAGAGAAAGGTGAAGTTCTCACTCGTTCTTTCTTTTTTCTTCTTCTTTCCTTTTCTTTCTTTCTTCCTTTCTTTTCTCTTCTCCTCTGCCATGCCATCGATCTAAGTTCTAGTCTTTTTCCTTCAATTTTTCTACCTCTCATTCTATTTGGATTTCAATATCGTATTATATCTTGGGTAGTAACGTATAGTTGTATGTTTATGTGGGGTAATGATCGGTCTTTTAATTATAGGTTTCGAAGGAGACTCCGATCGTGACGTTAGTACACAAGTTTAAGACTTCACAAGTATTTAAGGTGGGGATTTTCTCATTCATATATGTGTTAATTGATTTCATATGTGATAAATTGGAAATTTGTATCACACCGTGAGTTTGTGATCATACTTGAACTTAATGAAATTATAAAATACGGGTAAGGACTGTAAAAAGTGCCTTACTAATACACGGGTATGGACTGTTAAAAAGTGCCATACTATAGCACGGGTATGGACTGTAAAAGTGCCATATTAATACACACTGTAAAAAGTGTCATACTATAGTACGGGTATGGACTGTTAAAAGTGTCATACTATAGCATGGGTATGGGCCGTAAAGGGTGCCTTACCAACGAATCGATGTCGTATCATTACACGAATATGGACCGTAAGGTGCCATATTGACATGAAAGGATTGTATTGTAAGTTTATTAAATTCTCGCACATGGATTATTTTGACTTGTATAAGTATGATTTAGTCTTCACTGAGCGTGTGGTTGCTCACCCCGATATTTACTTTATCGCAGATTAAGCGTGGCGAAAACGTACGAGCGGGGGCGCGTAGGCGGGGAGACTAAATAAAACGTTTGATAAGCTACCACATATGGGCTATTACTTTCATATAAAATTTTAAATATTTTCGTGATCTTACAGTATGTATTTTGTGTGGATACAAAATGATGTGTTTTAAATTTAGAACTTTTGTTACAATGGATTCATTAGTATATGGCATGTACTTAATTGTGCAAGTATGCATATATATATATATATATATTTGTTGATTTCATTGTTGGATAGTTGATGGCGGATGATGTAGTACATCAATGAGATAGTGCTGGTTGTCTAATCAGTATAAATTTCTAAAATAAAATATTAATACAAGTTGATGTTTGATATGATTTCTTTTGTAGTGATGGCCAAGTCATATTTCACTACTATTTTTAAAGCCAACATACCATCTGTACAATAATTGGAGTATATGTAGGTGGGGGTTTACATGAAGAGATAAGGGGTTAGTGTTATTTTTTTTATATTAAATGATTAAGGTCGATATAAATGGTAAATCTCAACTTTTCAAATTATTTCCACTGTACATTTAAATATTTGGTAGCATGCATGTTAATATATATATGTTTGCCACGTGTGATTGGCTTAGACAATTGTATGGTGTTTTAGTAAATGCTAAATATTAAATTAATAATATTTGGTTGTAGAACTCTGTAAACTCTTTTAAAATTAAGGATTTCAAAATCTTAAAGAATCTCCCTTTTATTTAATTTCTTTTAGTTAAATCAATTGCATTAAGATTTCCAAAAAAAACTTAAAGGACCAAATTCTTATTTAACTACTTTTTATTTTACATTATTTATTTAAAATTTTATGAAACTTGTACGACTTGTCCCTTAATTAACTTCATTAATCTTTGCATTAGTATTTAATTGATTTATTAAATGCTTTGGTCATGCCCTATTAAAAAAAAAAATCAACAAAAATCTCTTTATTAGAAAATTTGGGGTGTGACATATACAGAATTACAGATTCAGCTTACCGGGCACGGGCGGCGGTGGCGGTGTCTCTAGGGGCTAGGGCTCCTCTCCTCTGGGTGGCGATTCCTCTCTTCTGGGTGGCGATTAAAAATTAATGGAGCTAGGGTTTTCGTTAGTGCTGCCTTTTCACGTATATACTCCTACTTAAAATTCGTCAGGGCCGCCGTATGAAATCCTATGTGTTTATGGGCTTGAAAAATAAATATGTTATGGGCTTCAAAAATAAATACTCCGTTTGAGCCTGCCTTTTATATTAAAAAATTCCTCAATGATATGTATGAAGCCCATTTAGATATGAAACAATGAGTTAAAATTATTTTTTGTCCCATAAAAATATAAAATTTTGAATCTGTCCTAAGAAATATATTATTTCAAATTTAGTCTTGTAACTTTTGACATTGGTGAATATTGGTCCCAAAATTGCCGAAAATTGGTTTTTCGCCGGAATTTGGCATGTGACTTGGTTTAAATTTAGGGTTGAGGTGATTCGTCCTACATGGCATATGAAAAATGAAATTTAACCGATCATATTGCTAACTCATATACTAATATATACTATAATATTTTTTTATCACATTTTCCACGTCACAATCTCTTTTAAAATTAAATCATATATCATATCATCATATTTTTAATTCTAAAATAAATGATTACCATTTTCGAATTAAAAAGAAAAACCGAATTAAAAAGGATAAGATTAAAATTTCAAATAAATATGTTTGCTGTGATAATAAGAAGGTCGTGGATATCCACACCAACATTTTTACTTCATACACCCGCATCTTAATTACAAAAATACCAAATACTAAAAACCCTAAAATGCCCTTAATGAATTTCATCCACCTCACACACTTGCTTTAAATTAAAAAAATTTAATCACACACCCACAACTAAAAAAATTATTCAATTCAAATAACATAAAATCATATACCTCTCATTCACCACCTCCAAGCATTCACCTCTTTTTTTTCTTCTTTTTTTTTTGAAAAAAAAATATTGAATGTGTTATGGGTTAGTTCAATCCACCCTAAACTCAAAAAAATAATCCACAAAATATAATGTCGGAAGAAGAAGTTGTTAAGAAGCTTAAGTTACGTCAATTTAAACTGTTTTATCGATTTAAGATTGGTTTTTAAGCATTTGTATATACATGTCGTCGCAAAACTCACGTAGAACCAGGGTTGGGGATTATTAGATTATTCGACCAATGCCGGACGAAAGTAGACATAATTTTCCTCCAACAACGGATGAAACTTGTCTAAATTTTCGCCCAATAATGAATGAAACTTGTATAGATTTGCGTCCAACGCCAAACGAACAACCTAAGGTTTATCGTCCAACGTTGGTCGATTATGAGTTGTCCAGCATTGGTGGAACAGTGGACCTTCCGACATCTATTCTTGGTCAAAAATTTTAGAATTTATTTACACTTTGTTATTTGATTTAGGATTAATCTTTGTAAAGAATTTTCATATATTGTTGTGATTCTAGTGGAAGAGATGAAAGTGGTGGTGCTTGAGTTGGAGGCGGTGGTGTTTGACTTGGAGCTTGGTAGTGTTTGAAAATTGGATGATTTTGAGGTGTATGAGTGTTTACAAATAGTGGAGGTGTAGAGGTTGATTTATGAATGGGGATGTGACAGTGAGTGTATGTGTTAAATGAGCACAAATTATTTTCAATTTTAAAAATTTATTACTCAAGGATATGTATATCTTTTAAATGTGGGTGTATTAATCATTTTAATTTTATTATGTTTTAGTTAGTTTGTGTATTGGGAAAATAGTGTATAATGTAAAAAAAAAGTAGCGTAGATATCTGCCGCCTAATAAGAATCTTAATCTCTATATCCAAATCAATCTAAAATTCAAATGGGGAATTTTCAAGAATGCCACTTTCAATACATTTTTTTTAAAATGCCACCCACAATAATTTTTTTTAAATTTGCCACTTTTTAAATTTTTTGACCCAAATACCCTTCAATCACATAAGCGACCCTATCTGCGACTGTTTGTGCGACTCTACTCTTCAAATATAACCAGCTTCTTGTGAAACCAATTATGCAACTGCTTACAAGATAACATATGTGACTATCTGTGCGACCCTGTATACGACTTCTTGTGCGATCCTGCATGCGACCAATGTGCGACTATAGATAGAAATATGTAGTCGTATAATTGGTCACACAAAAAGTCACAAGAAAGGTCGCACAATACCATGCGGCCTTTTGTGCAACCCTGTACGCAACCTTTTGTGCGACCAACTATACGACACTGTACGCGACTTTTTGTATATGACCAACTGTGTGACCTTGTACGCGACCTTTTGTGTGACATTAAAGGTAAACTTTTGTTTAGCGAAAATAAGATGCTTGATTTATGAATGTTACACCCGTGAATAGTAGTATATACTATGTTTGTGATGGTGAGCTACATAGGCAAAGAAAGAGACTGTGGAAGAACTTGGGATCAAGAAAGAGATTGTGGAAGTCGCAACAAATATCCTTGATCATAAATTAAAATACCACTCTCATTTCACCCATTTACTAGTTAGTTGCACAACTAGTCGCGTAAATGGTCGCGTATATTATATTCTAAGAAATTGTATAAAATTTCGCACTTTGGTCGCATAAAAGGTCGCAAAAATAATTTCATTTAGGGTCACGTGTGTGCAACCATTTGTGTGACCAACTATGGCTACTGTACATAGTCGCATTATTAGTCGCACAAACGGTCGCATGCAAGGTCGCGTGTGTGGTTTCGTAAATAGTAGCATGAAATGTTGCAATGTAGTCGCATAATAGATTGCACTGTTAGTCGCACAAACAATCACATGTATGGTCTTATAAAAAGTCACATAATAGGTCGCACAGATAGTTACAAGTAGAGCGCTTGTTTAGTCTGGTAACATGCGACCCTTTGGGCGACTACTTGTGTGACCAAATATGCAACTGTGTATTTTTGTCCATAGTCGCACAAACGGTCACATGTAGGGTCGCGTGTGTAATCTCTTAAGCATTTACATGATTGGTTGCACATGAAATTGCTTATAAAAGAAGCTCATAGTTGCATGGTTGAAACAATTAGTACAAAGAACTCTCCCACACATTACAATCCTAAATTCGAAAGCACGTTGAATAATATATGGAAAATAATTATTTAAGGAACTTCTAATACATAAAAAGTCAGTTGTTCAAACAAAATACCTAAATTTATAATGTTTTTAGTTCACAACTCAACAAAATTGCTACGATAATATAAAGGTATTATGTGTTAACATAATGTAAATAATAAGTAATGTAAATAATAAGTAAAAATGAACTAAAATAGACTCAACAAACAATAGACTTAACATTGTTTGGAATCCACTCAACAAATTAGGATGGATTTTTATTTTGAACATTGATCATCTGCTCATCAACTTTTTTTTCGTGCTCATTATGCCACAGTACATGGCTGAGGCAGTTAGGTACCGACCATGGCATGGATCCACTGCACACATCACGTTCTTTGCATCCCACATCTGCTGAGTGAGTTCAGGTACTGTAAGAGCTATGTACTGCTGGGAGCCTCGGGAGGTTAAGGGTGTAAATCCAATCATGAAGAAGTGAAGTCGTGGGAATGGGATAAGGTTGACAGTCAGCTTTCTAAGATCACAGTTCAGTTGCCCGAAAAATAGAGACAACACGTTACACCACTCATGGTGGTAGAGATAAGGTGGTTGAGATCACCAACTAATATGAAAACAATCGTACTAAATCGGTCAGAAAGATCAATTCACATTCAAACTGAATATCAACAAATATTGATCGACTACTTTACAATAACTTACAGGTGGGAGTGGCAAGCTTAAGTGTTTGGAAGCAGATATCGTAGGGAGCCGCATTGTCCAAAACCATATACTCATCTGCATTCTCAACGAGTTGATGAAATGAAAAGGTGGCATTGTAAGGTTAAACAACAGTGTCGAATACCTTCGGAGAAGGAAATGCGGAAAATATCAACATCATTGGTACTCCTTTCCGATCTTGGAGATGAGAAGGTTCCCATACCAGATCCAGTGCCTCCACCCAAAGAATGGCATACTTGAAATCCTGTTGTAGAATACCACAACATCATCAAAATCTAATATAAGATAATATTAAGGAGATTGCACCCTTTGAGTATTGCTACACTACATTAATTTTTCAATTCTGGTAATCAATGGAAGAGAAAGAAACTAGAAAACACACATTAATAAGGATTATAAGCACTCAAGAGTTTGGAGTAAATTGATATACATTACTAAATGTACATAGTACATTATAAGTTGTAAATGATGACATATTTACTAAAAAGATTCAAGCTAGACCTAACCAATACTAGATCTCAAAATTTATAATTTCCAATTGCAAAAGAGGATTAGTATAACATCAAAGAACTCTAATTTCAGCCAAGGCATTCAGAAAAGACATCAATAAAATAAAAATTCATCCTATAGTTCCAGTAAATCACAAAATCTAATTCAACCTACAAAGAGAATTAAATGTGAAATAGATAGTTAAAATTTATGAGAACTCCGGGCAAGCTTGATCAAGCAGTGGAGCCTCAGCCTGTGGTTTCTTCTTCCTCCGTGTCAGCCGATTCTTTTGCATGCTTTAATAATCCATTACTTATTCGGGCAAGTTTGATCGAGCGACGGAGCCTCAGTCAGCTTGAAAAAAAGACCAACAAGAAAACATCATTTTTCACCTCTGCTACATAGTTGCAACAAGAATCTTGAATGAATTTGTAGGTGGCAAACAAGATTGGACAGAGTAGGTATTACAGGAGTAACAGGGAATCTGTGCTTAACATTTTTGTTCTATCCAGTTACAAGAGGGTCATCTATTTTGCCTATGTTGGGCCTAACTTCAAAGGCTAGCATCAAATACCACATCTGGTTTGGTAACTTAGCCATGTTTCTCTTCACTGCTCATATTTCTCTTAACGTTGAAGAAGCAAATAGTGTATGCATGTTGTAATAAAAAGAGAAGGGAGTTGGTCCACTAAGCTCTACGAGCTGCTCGCTTCGCCTACTTCAACTGACCGTCTTGACGTCTCGGTTGAAGGGCCTTATGGGCCACCTTCCACTCATATTCTAATGTGAGTATTAATTCTTTTCTTTAAAATAAGCTTTTAAATAAAGTGGTCGTGTCGTGTTATTGATGATGTCTCATTGTAGGTATGATTTGTTGGTGATGGTGAGTGGGGGGAGTGGGATAGCACCGTTTATCTCCATAATCCGCTACCTAATCCACTCAAGTGAGACGATGAAACTCTAGACATCCGAAATCCTCCCCATCAGCTCATTCAAGAACTCCACTGACACAACCGTGCTAGACCTAATCCTCCCTATTTCTAGTGCACCATCAAATATCTCTCCAACATGTAGCTACGAGTCGAGGCCTATGTAAGGAGAGAGAAAACACCTGAACCACAAGAAAAGAAACCCATTCAGACCGTGTGGTTCAAACCTAGCCCATCCGACACACCAATTGCTCACATTTTAGGCCAAAACAGCTGGATATGGCTAGGGGCCATCATAGTCTCATCCTTCATCGTCTACCTCATCTTCATTGGAATCTTGACTAGTTACAACATATACCCCATAGATCACAACACCAACAAGATCTTCTCCTCTTTATTAAGATCAGTCCTCCACATCTTCTTCCTCTGCATCGCCATCGCCATCGTCTCAACGCTAGCATTCCTCTGGAACAAGAGGGAGTATTCAAGGGTGATAATCAGATACAGCACATGGAGGGAGCAACACCTCAAGCATCACCCAATTCATGGTTTTATAATGCAGAGAGAGAGCTAGAGAGCCTCCCGTAAGAATCATTGTTGAACTCCATCAACGTGCATTATGGAGAAAGGCCAGATCTCAAGAGTAAGTCAAGAAAACACCATACACACTGTCTATCCCACATGATCATGCACGTTTTTTGGGACAAAATTCTTACATTACACGATTCTGTTTTCTTCTAGGATATCTGTTCGAGAGAAAGAAACGAGCGTTGGAGTTCTCGTCTGTGGACCAAAGAAAATGAGACATGAGGTTGCAAACATATGCTCATCTGGTTTGGCAGAAAATCTGCACTTCGAGTCCATCAGCTTCAACTGGTGATTTTGATCATTTTGAGATTGTCTTTTTAGTCTTTTTATTTTTTTATTTTTTTATCTTTTTCTTGTTTGAATCTCCGTTTCGTTTGATTCAGATGTTCAAATACAGCATGTAAATGGACAAGAAATATGCTCTTCTTCCTTGTGTGTAAAAATGAAAACATACGAATAAAATCAAGACACTACTTTTTGTTGCCTAGACAGTACCCCTAGTTATATAAGTTAAACTAAAATTTTCAATGAGAAAAATGTAAAGAAATGTATATAAGAATTTCAGAAATTGAAATAAAAGAAGCAATAAACTTATAACAGACCCAAATCCGTTATAATTATTCATTCATGATGAGAAAAGAGGCTGAGGGAGTAAAGTAAATGTTCAAGGAGAAGTCATAGTATGGTTTTTCCCTAATTATGAATATCCATTTACAAGTAATAGCAAAAAATTGTGATTATACACATGATAGAGAAAAACATATAATTAAAATTACAAAATAAAAGTAATGGTAAAAATCACAATGCACCATTACTATATAATTAGTAGAATCACTTGATGAATTAAATACTCCTATACAATAACACGACTAAGTTAAAGTTGCTTGTGTCAAAGCTCCGACCTCCACTCTTGTACTCGGTGATGAGAAAACAAAGTTGCCCTCCAAACAAAGTTAATTGGAAGTGATATTCGTCAGGATTTAAAATTAAATTTGGCAAAGGCAGTGTCTTAAAACTTTCATCCTCACAATCAAAACAAATTATGTCTTGGAGTCTGGCTCTTGTTTGAATTTGGATCTTTCGGACATCACGAATGCAATCTTGGCTTCTCCGTTCTATGCTGATTTCTTGGTTGATGAGAAGAGCTCAGGAAACCTGGTTGTGAGTGTAGGCCCATCAAACAAGAGCCAGACTCCAGCTGTTGTTGGCATACTCAATGGGATCGAGGTTTGGAAGTTGAACAATTCAATGGGTAGTTTTGATGGAGAGGTGTGTGTGGATGTTGTGTGGAGAAGCTGGAGAAAGGGGCATTCGGGCTTTTTGATTCCGTTGATTGCAGCAATATTCTTGTTGCTGTCTGCATCTGTGTTGCTGCAGAGGAGGAGGAATTCTCCGATGGCTTGGTCGCGGTTACCTGTGGATGTTACTGAAGTTAATTTGAAATCTAGTAACTGAGTATATATTGTATGTTGAACTATCATTTCACTAATGAGGTATCTGATAATAACTGTTTGGTGTCTCTGTAAGTTTGATGTGAGGGGTTTGTTTTCTAATGTTATGGTATTGGTCTATAGATACACGTGAAAAGATTTGTAGTTCTAATCTAGTATTGTAACACCTTAAAACCTCTTTTACTTGTGTCTATTGTGTGTTATTTGTACATGGTTTTCAGACCAATACTCGTTTCCCATAGATAATGTTATGATGATGCCGGGATAATTATGTTGGAAATTTTTAATTTTCAATATAGTGGGCAATATATTATTATGCAATTATATTAGCTATTCAATTCTTTTATGGACTTAATTAAGTGATCCAATTAAGGTTAAAAGTCCATGGGCTATAATAATATTAATATGGGCCAATTGAGTAGATACCCAATACTATATGACTGAGTGATTATGAGTTGCCCAGTTGCATAGTATATAAAGACTCCCAACTTATGGTCCCCAACACATTAAGCCGCACATGGTCTTCCCTTCTCCCCATCGGGAGGGATTACTACAGTCTCAATAAGAATAAGAAATAAGGAGGCTTAGTTGAGGAAAACCATAATACCTATTCCGCCAAACTATGGATTAAGGTACGCTTCTACTTTACCGTTATGATCTCGGTTTATCATAATAGGGTTAAGACAATAGGATCTATTAATTTATTTCCTACAAGTGGTATCAGAGCCACCCTATCTATGATTTTTTGAGATTTTATCAATTGCGGTTAATCTATTTAATACTTCGGCGATTGATGGTGTTAATTTGAAAAATTGCGTTATGGATTGGTGAAATTGCGTTGGCAAATTTTGGCAATTAAGTAATCTAAACATGCTTATATGGGTTAATCGTGTGGATTCATGTTTGAGATTTACACAAATATTATCATCTAATTTTTCAAGTTTGTCAAAACAATTACAGAAATAATGTGGATCAAATATCAATTTGATTCTGATTTGGTTAATGGGATGATGTTATGAAATCCGTGCGTGACATTATGAAATTTTGGTGAAATTCATCAATACATCAGTTTTTGTTGCAATCGTTTAGTGGATTTTTATTTGGGATTTTGGAATCATATGGAGTTATTTAAAGATTTTAATTATTCTAGATCCTCTTTAGTTGATAATGGGATCAGAATGTAAAATTGATTTTTCTTCAAATTTTTATTTCATATTGCGATTATAGTTTTGTGATAATTGGAGGTCTCGTATATTCTACATATGCAAATATGTATGAAATTGACAAAGGCCAAAGAAATTTTATCTCCTTTTGTTTTGGTAGGGGTGTTAAGGTTCTGATAATAACATATTAGCCTAATTAAATTAATTTTATATTAGCATTGACTATGTCAACCATTACAGTGAAACTGGTATTATAACAATTTGGTTGTATGGGTGAACACGTGTATGCTTTTATGTGTAGCAGCTATGTGCACCTGTATCTAAAGATTTTGATTCTTCAATCCTCTTAGGTGATGCATTTAGTGGCTTAATAATTTTAGTTATAATTAATTTGGTCCTATAATTAAAATAGAGTTGTAGTGTCACCTTTACAGTTCTGATTAATTTATGATAGTAATTTGATTGGATATCTTCGTGGATACACTTCGGTTATGTATTCCTTTGGAAACGATAATTATTCTTATTTAAATTATTCCATATGACTTGTAGAATATTTGTCCTAAATTAGAATTCGCAATCAATTAAATTACGAGATCTGATTATGAAAGGCTCATGAAGTATGCAACTATATTAATTGTAAATTGAGAAATCCTATTATATTGGAATTAATTAATAATTATGTGCGTAAAATAATGCAGATTTTCCTTTTGATGTTAATAAGTTTATATATTTATTGCATTATTGATGCAGATTTTCCTTTTGATGTTAATAAGTTTATATATTTATTGCATTATTGATGAAAAAAAAAGTGAAATTATGTTAAAGTTTATTGTGTTCATTATTAATGGAATTTAATTGTTGAATATATGTGGCATTTGGAATTAATTAACTACTATGGAATTGTGATTTAAATTTTTTATCACATACGATTTTATAATACCATCTAATCATGTTTGAATTTGTGAAATTGTGTAATGATATTATAATTTGGTATTCTTAAATTATGTCAACGTTTGAATCTGTTAATTAATGTTGTCACTGTGATAATTAGTTGAGGTATGTGATTTAATTAATGCACACATACCATTTTGCTTATGGAAAAAAGGAAACATGCCTTACAATCTTATTAAATTAGGATTTTAAATCCTAGTTAAAATTAGGAGATCTTTCAGTATTTTTAAATTTGTGTGAATCATCTAATATTTTCATTAGATTGTGGATTTTAATTAAATTAAAATTGGGGAGACATTTTTTTAATGTAGTTCAATTAAATAAAATATTTATTTAATTGGTCTAGTAAATTTTCAATCTAGTCAATCAAAGTCTCATATTGCCATAGCAGCATCTGTGCGTGGATTGCGACTTTATTGAAATTACATAGATGAATGTGGAATTATTTATGTGTTCTGTGTTCGGCAAATAGGTAGGCACAGTTTGACAGAATAATAACACACATGTGATAATAAGTATGTGATAATTATTTTTAATTGTTCATGTGAACATTAGTCGGTCCATATATAGACTTTTGTTTGACAGAACTTATTATCAGTACTTGATTATTACACCAAGATTACCCATGCAGTTAATTTTTGTCCATAGACGAGGTTAATGTTGCACAAGGTGTCTTGTGATGGGCCCCCAATTAATAATATTATGCGAGTGTATTTTCATCCGGGTATTGATCGGCCCAAAGGTAGATTAATATCTAGCCCGAAATACATAAAGACCTGTGGTGGTGAATACGTGGTAATTATTTGTTTAACATGTGAGTAATTAGTCGGCCCAAAGGAAGAATATTTCTTGACAGTTTTATTGTCAGTATTTGACTACTATGTAGAAGATGTCACTTACAAGTTAGTATTGTTGTCTTTGGACTTGATACTAATGATGTGCTCGATTATTCAAGATGATTCTAAACTATTTAAAATTTGAAAGATTATAAAGTTTAATGCGAGCATGATATATTATTTGCAATAATTCTCTGTACAATTAAGAATTCTGCTAATTAAGTTTAACAAATATCAACAACAAAATCATACATGATGATAACTTCAACAATAAAGATAGGCTAGTAGGCTTCAAGAAAATTTGGTCTAAATAAAGTATAAGGGCAATGAAAGAAAATCCATTAAGAAAGCTGCTAAAGACAACTAAAGTACAATCTTTTGTTTACTCATAAAGGCTTGTGGAATTATTTTATAATACACCATTAAGATTACTTAGTATGAATGGTGTTATGGTGTAGTTAAAAGACAAAAATAGTACTCAATAGTACTCCACAACATATGGTTACTTATTGGAAAAATACTAAAGATTGCAGCATATGGTCTCAATAAAGTTCCAACTAAAGTAGTTGTGAGAACACTTTACGAGTTTCACATATGGCGATGTCCAACTAAAGCTAGATCATTGGGATCTACTAAAGAAATTTGGACTCAAACAGTTATCGACTGCTTTATAGATTATAAATAAGATTTTGTAATCCACATTAATTAGTTCATATTTGAGACGGGTAATACGGTATTCTTTGAGGATGTTGATTTGGGGGGAAGAATAATATTAGAGACATTGTCTTTAAGGAGGAGACTATTTCGACTCCCACTTATGCTTTTAAGAATGGTGCAAATCCAGAATAACAATATGACAATGTCAATAATATTAAAAGAATAAAAAAAATTCAACAACCTCAAGAATTAATGTCACTAAGGAAACCACTATAGTTGTAAAAAATACAATTCAGATGATAATGTAGTTTTTCTCCTAAATAATGAAGATACTATGGAATTAATGGTAGAACATTTAAATAATGTTCATCAAACCATGCAAGATCCAAATACTTGAAAGTGGGTTAATGCTATAAGTTATGAGTATAAATCAATACAAGATGATTAGGTTTGCATATTGGTAAAGGATTATACTCAAAAGGGAAGAAATGCATTATTTTAAGGGACTTTCTATCTGGTTACTAAGAAATGTTCTTTTTAGATAATCGTGACATTAGAAGTACATTTTGATCTTGAATCACATTAGATGGATGTAAAGATAAATTTCTTGATAGTAACATTGATGACACAATTTCAACAGTTTAAGAACTAAAAAGAAATCCATCTATACATTCAAGTAAGTTTTTCCATATTGGAATCACAAGTATCATCATGAGGTAATTGTCTCATTTGGTTTTGAGACAAGTGTAGATGTTTATGTGATTCAGTGGGAGAATGTTTAAGTTAAAATAAGGGAGACAAGTGAAGTCTCAATAAGGTGCCCTAAAGTTAAATTAAAGATTTAAGAAATGTAGAAAATATTCTATATGTTTTGATTGTTGGAAGTTGTTGTCTGATGAGGTACGTACAAGACCTAATTTGGCTTATGTTGTTGGTGTATTAAGTAGACACTTAAGTAACTCTAGTATGAATCTTTACAAAGTATTTACAGAGAACTAAGGATAACATGCTTGCACATAAGTGATCAGATTAGTAGTAGATCATAAAGTAATATGATTTTGAGTTTGTTGGATGCCAATACAGTATAAGATCCACTTCAAGCTATATCTTCTGTTGGTTTGAAGAGCTATACAAAAAGTATTAGGCAAACACTTGTAACTCATTAACCATGACAACGGAAATAGTAGCACACTAAGGAGCATCCAATCATAAAATAAAGGTTGCGAAGCTTTGTCACATAAAGTTAATTGTGATAGTTAGTTCGCAGTAAAGTATTAACGACAAGAGTACTTATAAGTCAAACATATTGACATAGAATTCTTGATTGTTAAAGAAAGTGTTTTGTGTAGATAAAATTTTAGTAGAGCATATTGTGATAGACTCTAAATACGGATCCACCAATGATGTATTCAACGCTCTATAATTTTATGAGCTAGCTACTCATGTGGGTGTTATATGGTTTTAGAATACATTGATTCGGTGAGAGTCTATATTTATTGCTCTATAAAGTTTCAAGACACTTTGATTTGGATAATTTAGTTTCTGCAGAATAAAGTTGATGGTTTTGAATTCATTGTTAATTCACTAAAGTTAATTTTTCATTTTGTAATATTTTTACATTATGATTGATCTCACTAAAGATTTAAGTTGAATCAGTTGGAAATAGACATGATGTTGACCACATTGCATGTAATTTCCATGCTACTCATCATATTTGATCTATGTCATTATATCCTACATCCTCATTCCTCACACAAGTTTTTATTATAATTTTAAGTAGGATAAAAATGTATGTAAATCATGCGATCTTGAGGGAAGCTAAAAAACCATAACATAACACAATTTGTTCTCCTTCCATTCTTCAAAAGAGTTTATTTTTACTGTTACATTTTTAAGTAATAAAATAAAGTGTAACATATAATATTATAATATATGTGTGTCAAGGAGGTGGGATAAATTTGAAAATAAAATAATTTTTAATGGTATCAATATATGAGTTGTTTCTTTATTTAAGTATATGTGAAGGTTATCAAGGAACTAAACGGAGAGGATGATTCAACTTAAATCCAAAATCATAATGAACATATCTATAATGAATTCATGTACTTTCGTCATTTAAATTAAGGCAAATAACTTAAATTTGGAATGAAATAGAAAGCCCTATAAATTAGAGGTAGGAAAAATATAGAAATTGATGACGAATTCGAATGCCAGACACGTGGAGACACTCACAAGGCACGCAGATGTACATACTTGGACTCTCAGAAACCTCAACACTAGCACACTATTTCAAATTAATTTGCAATAATCAAACATCCTGATTAAATAAATCCAAATAATTGATCCATATAAATTACTATAAAATTGACAACATGGAATTCCTTCATGACACAAAACATTCCCGATCCTTCTTTTCTTTACTCGAACAAAAGAAACCCCCAAACCCCGCAAAATAATAATAACAATTTATTAATTAGCGACATCATAAAAAAATTCAAAACAAATAAGAAATTATAATATTTTAATAAAAGATCTGGTGTAGTGATACTTGAAGTAATGAAAATTAAAAGTGATGCAGTAAATTGATAATAATTTTAATGATAAAAACTATATAATTTATTTTTTTTAAAAATAATTATTTAAGAAAATGTAAAAATAGAAATGTTAGGTTTATTTAATATACTTATAGAGATATGTAGTAGTATTTCAAATATCTGAATTGGATAATTTAATAGATGCCTAAAATTTGTTATTTGATATCGTGCTCCCAAATATCATTTAGTACTAAATTTTATATTTTTAATATAAGGATGTGTATTTTTTATTTTTTTAAATGAAAATTTAATAAAAATACTCTCTCCGTCTTACAAAGGAATGTTGAACATAAGTATGAAACAGAGGGAGTATTATATACCCTTTAAAATAAAATATTATACACTTATTAACTAAAGTATAATATACATTCTAATATAAAATATTGTACTCTAACATACAAAGTATGTCTGAATATACACAATAGAAAAACTCTTAATAGATTGTGACAAATCTCGATGGACTATTAATAATTTCCCTACTAATTTGTGAGTTCAAGTGTGAGGCTAGCTCCAAAGTGACGTAGAAAATAGTTGCATGAAGCATGCAAAGTTGAGGAGTGAACATTCCACATCCACTTATCATTTTGACCTTTCCAAGAATGTCAACTCCTCTTAATTAATACAAAATCAGATCTTACAATTTGGATGGTTCTTAATTAGACGATGGTCGTGCTTCTTGCTGGATATATGAATCTTAATTAACTCAACTTGAAAGATTTAGCATCACATGATGTCACACAATCCATGTTATATATAACCCCATCATTCCCTCAACATTCCATCATACAAACGAATACATTGATGCATGGCTCCACCACCAGCTTCTCACGGCGGCAACAACACGATGAGGGCGGCGATAATGGTGGCTGTGATGGTGGTCTTCTCCGGCTACCTCTTCATTTGGGTGATGAATCCCACAAATTTATACTATACTGGTTGGTTGAAGAAGCTCCGAGCACAAACTGCTTCTACTTATTTTGGAACCACTCAAGGTCTGCCTATTTTTAATTAATTATATACACATAAATACCATATCAACTAATCTTAAATACTCCATTTTATACGTTCAGACTATTTTGTATTCTACTAGGAGTAATATATTATCTTAAATGAATATTTATATCATAAGTCCCACAACTTTTTACTTTATTTGAAATGGTTATAAGAAAGTTAAAAATATATTTTCTTCTCAGTACTTTTAAAATTGTGTAAATTTAACTTAAAATTCACTAAAAATAATAATTTTTGCAGGAATAGACACACACGTGACATGTACATGATGTGCAGGTTATAGAATGATATGTGTGCTATTCTTGAAAATTGAAGAACTATATAAGTCGTTCTAACCTTTTTGACAATTAAAAAAAAAAGTTGTGGAACAATTTTGAGTTTTAACTCTATTTTTATCTAAAATTAATGACAATAGAATGTTTAAAATGAAACTCAAATTTAAAATATAGCATTACTTTCATAATTCTTAATATTCTCCATGAATTGTTGCAGGTGCAACTTATTTGTTATTTACATTCCCAGTGGTATTAATTGCAGCATTAGGGTGTTTGTACCTTCACTTAGGCAAGAGTTCAAGGAATAATCATATCAATGGGTATAATCACATCCGAATATTTTATACATTTTTTACTTAATTTATTCGCAAGTTAATTTAATTTAATTGAAAAAAAAACAGAGGAAATAATGATCGATTGGCGATATGGAGAAGGTCTTTGATTATGAAGGGATTAGGGATTGTTTCTCGGATTGAGCTTGCAATATTTGTCATGTTTATAGCTCTCTTGATTTGGAACATTTCCATCTACTTGCATCAGAGTTTTGCACTTATTACACCTGCCTATGCTGCTAAAAGAGGAGAGAAAGTGTAAGAACATCATTACAAACTGAATTAATAGTAATATATATGGATATTAATTTGATAATTAATTAATTAATAATATATAATTGAGATGTCAGGTGGGAAGCGAAGCTGGATATAGCGGGCCTCCGCCTTGGATTGGTCGGAAACATAGCGTTGACGTTCCTCTTCTTCCCGGTGACACGTGGCTCCTCGGTGCTCCCACTCTTTGGGCTTACCTCCGAGTCCAGTGTGAAATACCATATATGGTTGGGCCATATTGTCATGACCTTTTTTACGGCCCATGGGCTTTGCTACATCATCTTTTGGGCTTCCACACATCAATTATCTGAGGTGCCTTTTTTTTCTTTTCTTTTAAATTTAAAATTTCTGCATTTTCCTCCTAAAGGCTAAAACACCAAATATTAATTAATTTATTTATTTATCTTTGTTTTGAATTGATTTGATTAATTTGAAATATTTGTTGGTGGTGCAATAATTCAGATGGGGCAATGGCAGAAAACAGGGGTGGCTAATCTACCTGGAGAGTTATCCCTATTAGCAGGATTAATCCTATGGATTACAACATATCCAAGGATAAGGAGAAGGATGTTTGAAGTGTTCTTCTACACACATCACCTCTATATACTCTTTCTCTTCTTCTTCATTCTCCATGTTGGGATCAGCTACATCTGCATCATGCTCCAGGGCATCTTCCTATTCGTCATCGACCGTTACCTTTGATTCTTACAATCTAGACGAGGCATTCGCCTTTTGTCCGCTAGGATTCTGCCATGCGAAGCTCTCGAGCTCAACTTCTCCAAGATCAAAAGTACATTTTATTAGAGATGTTAAACGAGCTAATTATTGAGCTTTTACTAGAACTTTTTAAAAACTTTTAACTTATTGCAATGTTCGTTATTTTTTCAGGTTTGAGTTATACTTCAACAAGCATTTTGTTTGTGAACATTCCTAGTATTTCAAAGTTGCAGTGGCATCCTTTTACCATTACCTCTAGCAGTAATCTTGAGCCAGGGAGGATGAGTGTTGTAATAAAAAAAGAAGGGAGTTGGTCCAATAAGCTCTATGAGCTGCTCGCTTCGCCTACTTCAACTGACCGTCTTGACGTCTCAGTTGAAGGGCCTTATGGGCCACCTTCCACTCATTTTCTAAGGTACAAGAACTAATTCTTCACTCCTTTAAAATAAGATTTTAAACGAGGTGGTCATGGTATCTCTTTGTAGGCATGATTTGTTGGTGATGGTGAGCGGGGGGAGTGGGATAACACCGTTTATCTCCATCATCCGCGACCTAATCCACGCGAGTGAGACGATGAAACTTGAGACACCCGAAATCCTGCTCATTAGCTCATTCAAGGACTCTACTGACCTAACCATGCTAGACCTAATCCTCCCCATCTCGGGTGCACCATCACAGATCTCCAACATGAAGCTACGAATCGAGGCCTATGTAACAAGAGAGAAAACACCCGAACCACAAGAAAAGAAACCCATTAGGACCGTGTGGTTCAAACCTAACCCATCCGACACACCAATTGCTCCCATTTTAGACCAAAACAGCTGGCTATGGCTATGGGCCATCATAGTCTCATCCTTCATCATTTACCTCATCTCTATTGGAATCTTGACTCGTTACTATATATACCCTATAGATCATAACACCAACAAGATCTTCTCCTCTTCATCAAGATCAGTCCTCCACATCTTGTTCCTTTGCATCGCAATCGTCATCCTCTCCACGCTAGCATTCCTCTGAACAAGAGGGAGCATTCAAGGGAAAGTAATCAGATACAACACATGGAGGGAGCAACACCTCAAGCATCACCCAATTCATGGTTTTATAATGCAGAGAGAGAGCTAGAGAGCCTCCCTCAAGAATCGTGGTCAAACTCCATCAACGTGCATTACGGAGAAAGGCCAGATCTCAAGAGTAAGTCAAGAAAAAACACCATACACTCTGTCTATCCCACATGATCATGGATATATTTTTGGACAAAATTCTTACATTACATGATTCTGTTTTCTTCTAGGATATTTGTTCGAGAGAAAGGAAACGAGCATAGGAGTTCTCGTCTGTGGACCAAAGAAAATGAGACATGAGGTTGCAAACATATGCTCATCTGGTTTGGCAGCAAATTTGCACTTTGAGTCCATCAGCTTCAGCGGGTGATTTTGATCATTCTGAGATTTGTCTTTTTAGTTCTTTTTTTTAATACAGCATGTAAATGGACAAGAAACATGCTCTTCTTCCCTGTGTGTAAAAATGAAAACATAATAATAAAATTAAGACAGTACTTTTTGTTGCCAAGACAGTACCCCCAATTATGTAAGTTAAACTAAAATTTTCAATGAGAAAATTTACAGAAATGTATATAAGAATCTTAGAAATTGAAACAAAATATGTAATAAACTTATAACAGACCCAAATCCGTTATAATCTTTCATTCATGATGAGGGAGTAAAGTAAACGCTCAAGGAGAAGTCATATATGCTTTTTTCCCTAATTATGAATCCATTTACAAGTAATAGCAGAAAACAGTGATTATACACATGACAGAGAAAAATATACAATTAAAATTACAAAATAAAAGTAATGGTAAAAATCACAATGCACCATTACGACATTACTATATAATTAGCTGAATCACTTGATGAATTAAATACTCCTATACAGTAACACGAGTAAGTTAAATTGCTTGTGTCAAAGCACAAGCAGATTTTCCACATGAGATAAGGGAATAGGTAAATGGACCCTAGGCATATGGTTATTGTGAATCTCGACAAGTGTATTCCTCCTCTTGTCATACACCATATAAAACATCTCAAACAAACTCTTCCTTGTATCCTGAAGAAGAAAACTCTTCCTCACCTCCTGAAGTAGAATCTCATTTTCGCTCAGTTCACACAATTCCAAGTAGGATTCTGGTCTGTAATCGCATAAACACTCCTCCTTAGACTCCATCCATTCATCACCGCTACTAACTTTTTCCATAATCTTAATCCGGCCTCCAATCTTGTACTCGGTAATGAGCAAACAAAGTTGCCCTCCAAATGAAGTCAATTGGAAGTGATATTCGTCAGGATTTAAAGTTAAATTTGGCATAGGCAGTGTCTTGAAACTTTCATCCTCACAATCAAAACAAATTACTTATCTGAAACTTTCCTTGAATGCCAGCCAATAAATAAATCCATTAAAAAAGACACTCTTAGAGCACTTGTCCCCCAAGAATCCTTTCATCTTTTTCACGTCACTCCATTTGTTGTCTCTGCAGGAATACACAGCATAATGGTACGGATCAGCAATTACTATCTTATAATCCTTCATCAATGGATCGTAATACATTACACGAACTGATCTAGTGATCCCCAAGACATCAACTGATGGGGGAAAATACAACTCCCGATAAGTTCTACAGGAAGGATTACACAGCACACACTTAACAGGCAGTACCACTTTATCCATGGGGAAGTACCTCAGATATAATCCATCGCAACTGCACAAAGTCCTAGTATCACGACCAAGGCCAAATTCAATTGCCGACACAAATTCAATATAGTTGTTTCGGAGCTCAACAACATGCAACTCAAGAAAGTTATCCCATGCAAGTAGATTTGGAGAGGATGGATTCTTGTGGTGCTGGAGATGAATTTCAGCGAAAGCTGGATTGGAAATAGTGGCTTCCCATTGTTTGCAAACCACCCTGAATCTAAGTAAATCCTTCATAGGTAATCGAGACAAGATCATCTCTATAATTTCACGTGGAAGAATAGGACTAGGACTACATTTATGCCTTTCGAATTTCCACCATCCAACGTCACACGCTTCTAATTCAAATTCTCTCACTGATTTCATAGTATTAAAACCTACAACAATTATTTAGGTTAACTTACAATAAAAAAAAAGGCAAAAAAGAGATATGAGATGATAATTAAGTGACAAGTCTGTCTCAAAACGCAACAAAATCAAGCCTAAACCTTTCAAAGCCCGAACCTTTTTTTTAAAAAAAGCAAACTGATGAGGCTCAAATTCAAACAAAACCAAACGAATCAAATTAATAAACCATGGTTTTTGGATTAATATGGAGAATAAGAATGAGCCTACTACAAGATATTGAATAAGGCAACTTCAATTGCAATCCCATCGATAACTATTAATACGCCCTCTAAAATACACATTCAAATACTCACCATTCATCAAGTTTTTGATTAAATAAAAAATAATAGCAGAAAACTGATACGACTAAAATTAACGAAATATAAAGATTACCAGATAAACCACTGTCCGACGAGTGTAAGCTCCAAAAGAAGAAGGGGAGGGAGATATCAGAAAAGGCTCACAATGATCTTCACAATCCCTTCAGCCGAAAGAGTGGAAATTTATTTTTATTATTAAGAGAATGGAAGGGAGTGGAGACGCAGCTCCTAACAAACTTGTACCATTGGGCCTCCATTTATAAATGGGCCAAATAATTGGATTAGTGTATGGATAAGTGGGCTGATTGTATGAGAAACGCAACAAATTAAACAGCAGATCGACGATCTAAACTGTACCTGGATCCTTCCTATTTAAAAAAGCGGTCAATCTGGATCCTTCCTATTTAAAAAAGCAGTCAATTAGAAAAACTTGTGTGCCGACTCTCATTGCTCCCCTCTCCCTTTATATCTTCCTATATATATAAAGCGGGAGTGCGGGTAAAATGCCCCGGTGACATCCGGTTGCCCATCTCCGCTTTCTTCCACCGTCCTGCCACGTGTCTTGTTAATTCCTTTTCACCTCCACCTGCCCGGTAGACATCTTCTTCCCATTCTTCACCATATTCATGCCCTTTGCGTATTGAGTACGTCTCTTTCTACTCTCCCCCTGTATTTACTTCCATGGATACGCCACACCCATTTCTCGTCGGCTTCCGAGTTATCGTCGTCGCCAGTCGATTCTAAAAGTGAGGCCTCCGTGCTCCCCCACATTTTTGTAACTGTGTAAGTCTATCTATCACTCCACCTCTTTCGTTATTTCACACACTTTCATCACAGTAACATACCCAATCCCAAATATAGAAATCCCTCAATATCAGTCGCTCATAATGTAAACCTGTAATTAGAGAAACATCATCTTTGAAGATTACTGCCCTACTGGATGTGCTACGTCGTACTGTGAGATGTGGGGAGTGGAAACCCAGATTAGCTTTAGCATCGTTTTGAAGAGGTATGTCTACTGCGAATTCTGTTGTTTAGTGCTTCTTTTGGGTTTTTTGCCGCAACCAAATTTCTGTTGCTGATTTTGTTAGGGAAGAGATTATAGAGGTACTTGAAATGTTTCGTGCAGTAGTTTTAATCTTGCGAGGCAGATTAAAGAAAATTCTTGCCCAACAAATATGTTGTGCTTTAAAAATAGAAATGTTGGCCATGTTCTGATTATTGCTGTATGTGTATTTGAATGTCTGTTAGTTAGGAGTCACTGTTTAAATGTGGTTTCCTTCAATCTTAACCTTTATTAAAGTTTGGATGGCCGCTTATTGAAAATTTTAAAAGACTTGGTCCTTTTGAAAGTGAGTACATCAAAATTTAAAGCTTCCTTAAATGATTTTGAAGATGTGAACCTTCTGAAGGAACAGTTTGCAGTCTTTTGCAACAAGATTTATGTTTCTAAAATCTCTTGGATGGACTAATGGAAGGATTAATTAGCCTTTATTTTCCTTTCCTTTTTCTATTTCTCAAGTCTGAGAAAACATAGTCCTTTTCTATTATGTGGAATCATTTTGCGCACATTTGTATGAGGTAGATTGAATGCAATAGCTGCATGTAAACAGAATTTGTATTCATCATACTTGTTTCTTTTGTACGTGAAATGAAGACATGTTGGTTACCCATGCTTGGAAAATTTTGCAACTCATTGGGACACACCCGACAACCAGAAACTATACAACATGGTGGGAAAGTCATTTGACTGAATGCAAACCATTAAAATCTCTGTCTTTAGATATTATGATTGTAATGTGATTAATTATTGGTCAGCAACTTCATATCTTGATTTTTTTCTAATAGATCATGTCACTTCTCAATATCATTTGTTATTGCTGCACTTGAGTCAAGCTAAATTGGATTATTTTAACTTGACTGAATTGGTAATGTATATTTCTTTAACAGATAAAGCTTTGCTCCTGCTATTTGATTGCAATGAATGTTACAAATGGTTTATCTGCCCTGTGGGGCAACTTATATACCATTATCATGACCGTGGAGGTGCTTTGATCAACTTGAAAACTGATGCTTGGTTAATGAATTAGTATTGTTCATACATGAAGACTAATTTATTCTGACACTTAAAAGCTACATAAACTTATCTATATGTCCTTGCCATATACTGAAACAGGGGAAAACATACATGCTCTTTTCTTTTTCCATCAATAGTTATCCGACTGATTTTCTCATCTGTTGATTTTTTCCAGAAGTTTGACCTGCCCATACTGCAATGTCCTACAGGTAGAATCTTTTCTCTTCCACTCACCATATGTTCATGTTAAGATTAACAACTTATGAATTGCTTACTTCTTATTTTAGTGCCTTGACAATCTCTTTTTAGAAAAAATCTCCAAATAGTCTCCAGGAGCTTATTAGTTTTCATACATCTTATTGTAAGTGATTATATCTCAGTTAAGCCTCCTTTAAGAATTACTCACCTGGATTCATTGGCTTACTTGCTCTCTGAATTACTTATGTAATTGATAAGGGATTTAAATATTCTATTGAAAGAATCCACTTTTCTTGAAGATGGTTCAGATTTTTTTTTTGGGATTGAAAAGCTAGACATTCGTAGTCTCACACAGTGAATCTAGAAAAGAGTTTTTGAACCAGAAATTTTTTTACTGCGGGCTTTTCTCTTCTGAGGGGTCCCAGGTGTTACTTTTGCAATGAAGTTGCTGAACTACAGAATAATTCAGTCATGCGATTGTCAAATTATATTATTATTGGTATATTTATTGCTTCTGTACCTTGAAAGGGATTTGGAATTATTTTTATTTAAGATAATCTGTGGGGGTAGAGTGATTGAGTAATCTTATTTCCTTGGAAATTTATGCTGATCAAGCAATGTGGCATGTGCTTTTGTCAGAATCCTCATGCCTGATTTTTCCTGCATGATTTCTAGATATCACTTGTCCAGATCTGAATTTCTGATCTTCGCATTATTGAATTTCTTTTACAGCGTCCACGTGCAAAGCACTTTCATGACTGTGACAAGTGCGTTCTTCAGTTTGATCATCATTGTGTTTGGCTTGGGACATGCATTGGCCAGGGAAACCATTGTCGTTTTTGGTGAGTATTGTTCCTTTTTTTCTTTTTCTTTTTCTTTTTCTTTTTTCTTTCAGTTGGAATCTGACTAATTGTTCTGATAATTGCTTATCTCTTGTTCTTGAAGTTAATTATTATGTGATTTTTTCATTGCTTAGGACATGCTGTTTTTTTAAGTAACTTACAAGTTTTATTCTTTCTGTTCTAAAGAATCTAAATCCATTAATTTTATGGTCATAAATAAATGTTTTTAAAATAAAATGCACAGCTTCAAATGTTATCATGCAATAGCTCTTGGAATTTGAACAAAGAGAGTTAATTTGTGAGAAAAAATTGGCACAATAAAGAAAGGTTGGGGACTTTGGTAATAGGTGCAGCCGTGCAGCACTTTGAATGCAGCATCTGAGAACTCATATTAATATGACAAACTTGATCTCGCCTTTTCTGCAACTATACTAGGTCTCGCCTTTCCTACCAGCATATCCTTCATTATCATCATATCCTACTTTGGTGATTTACGTTTCATTGTTAATTATACTTGATTATCAACATGGATAATAGGCCATTCTTTATTATTTTCTTCATATAGTGACATTCTTGAAGGCTCAAATGTTTTGCCGATGTATTTTAACATATTTAGTTCATTTTTATTTAGTACATATGTGAGAAACTGCTTTGTGCATTTTGACTAGCATGTTGTACGTTGAATACCTCAAGTCTCACATGTTGAAGTCATGGTATGTGACATGCTAACTTGTGATGTGTGAGAAAGCATCTTCTTTTTCTATTCTCTTCATAGGAGACCAATATGCACTGTGAGCATTTGAATGTGAACAAAATAAGTATATTCTAAAAGACTAAATCTAATTACTTTGTTTACCCAGTATATTTTTTCAGTTTTAAGTTTTGTGATGATCGAGCTCCAATGTTGTTTGAATGCTAAAAAAAGGTGAATTTGATTTCATTCAGGTGGGCAGATGTAATCTTGATCTCGCTCTTGGTTGCTTTGTCGATTTCTCTAATTTTTCTGCTGCCCTTTTCATAGGTATTTTTAATATCATAATGTTTATATGCTCGTGTCTTTCTTAAGAAGTTAAATGGTACTGCTCCTGGTATAATTGTAACTCTCTCATGGAACAGCTACCTTATTATGACTAACCAAACCACTTACGAGCTTGTTAGATGGCGGCGGATTGTGTATTTAAGGTTCATTCTTTTTTTTTATTTCCTGTTTTGTCATCTTGCTTTAGTTTCTTTTGCTGTCTTTCCTTTATAATCAGCTTGTACCAAGTATTAAGGGTTAATTTTGTTCATGTAATGGTTCCATTCGGCGTGCAGATTATGAGATTCTGTATCATGTCAAGTTTTATGTTTCTTCCGCGATCACGAGTGGGATATTTGTTCTTTGTTTCTTTCAAAGACAGATGATAATTCAACACAATCTGCACCCACCCACCCCACCCCACCCCACCCCCACAAAAAAAGAAAAGCAGAGAAGAATAAAGAGATTGACACTGAAGCCTGTTAAAGTAATTATAAATAACTGCTCAAAACTACTAGTGAGTCGTAGACCGTCCTGGCTTGTACTGGAACACTGGATATCATGCTATGGGTTGGAAATTGATATTCCACCATTTCCCTCGATATCATCAAACATACAACTATGCTGAATCCTACAGTTTGATTATTATAGAGACTGCAACATGAAGTATTGTCTTAGGCTGCATTATACTATATCCACATTGTTTGTTTGTCTTATGAAAAACATTTATTACGAAAATCACGGTGCACGCGGGGGGTTTTTATTGTGCGGAACATTCTCTCCTCTACATTCATATGCCTATCAGAAGAACATTAGGATAGAAATTCATAAACAGGGAGAAATAATCAAACGCAAATGAAGCCTGTTAATTCACCTATGAAACCACATCCATGGCGAGATCCAAAGCCTAAAATCTTTCCACACATTTCCCCATTGTGTTGTGTGGTGCATCCAATTAAAACCACATGTAATAGAAAATAAAGAAAATAGAGAGACATAACCTTATGAAATTTAAAATACACCAACGCGGAGACAGCCGAGGTGAGCGTAGCAGCGACGGCAAAATTTGATGTTTTATTAAAATTTTAGCTACAAAAAGAGTATCTTTTGTCAGCCACAATTAGGTATAACAAAAAACAGTGAACACCAATGCAGAAAAAATATTCAGCCTAAACCTAATTCTTTAATTAGCAACGAGCATTAAAGATTTTCAAATAACGCTCACTTGCAAAATGGCAAATCAGGAAAAAATAACGATTCGCAAAGTAATGTAAGAAAAATAAATTCGCAAAACTGAAGCAAGAGCAATGGGAGAAATTAGTTGAAATATAAGAACACAGTCATCTTACTGCTTATTCGGTGAATTGAGACGCACCGGCGGCGGCGGTGAAAGAGACCATACCGCCATCGCGAGCCGGTGGTCTGTGATTACGCGCGATAGAGAAGCGAAGGTTTCTTTCTACGAGGTGCTCAGCGTAATAGGTGTAACCCGTGTAAGTAGTGGGAAGTGTGAGAATGAGGGTCGAAAGCGGCTGCCGTCCGGCAAGGTAAAAGAATTGAATGGCATCAGGGATGGGATGCTGTGCCACATCCGATGCGACACCGTCCGCGCCAACCTCTCACGGTGAGGCCTGCTTGCTCCTCCACAGCACACATCCCGAGTCGAATGGCGGCGAATCTATTAGCCGTACTCTTTCTTCACCAAACACGTGTATTTGTAATTGATTTTTGTGTTCCCGCTGCAAAATTCTACTGCATGTTGTGCTTCTTAACGTTTCAGTTTCGTTTTGTCCTCTATTCCTGGGCTATTTGCTTTCCACACCACCGCTGGGTTTGTTTCAAGAAGTCTGGTAATGTATAAAATATTTTACTTTCAAGTGCTGCCAATATTCCCATATCCGTCCACCCTTCTCATTCTTTTATTATTACCTTTCATGTTAATTTCATGTAGATTGCACGATGGTTAGCTGGACACCTGATTGGATTGGATATGTTTGGTCCATTTTCGGCTGTGTATGTAAGGAGGGATACTAAGACCGCGTAATCTTTCATAGGTATTGCTTACCATGTGTTTGATAAAATGCTTTAGTGGAAATTGCACCTCAATTATTGTTTCCTAAGTGTGTATTCTCTATTTGGACATCCTGGGTTATAAGTTCACTCTCTCAACCTTTTAGGATTATAGTTCTTTCTAAGATTAGTTGAATGAGTATTTCAATTTCAAAGATAATTTGAGATTATACAATGACGCAATTCTCCTACAACCCTTAATTTACTTTTTCAGGTTGTTTCACTTATCACTTCTCCTTCCCCGCGTCTTTCCGCCTTCGTACTTCAGGCGAGCGTTAATTTTCTCCGCGATTCATTATACTCTATAGAAGTTACTATTGATTTGATGTCTTCACAACCTTCTTCTACTTCTATTTGCAAATTAGTCTTTGCACATATATTTGCAAATTACTCATTATTTGGAGGCTATTTGGATTCGTTTGCTCACCATATATTTGATAAATGAATAAGAGGGAAATTCAGTTGTTGTTATTGTTTTATAAGTGCTATTCTTTTCCTGGATAGCTTTGGGTATAAGTTCACTGCCTTCAGTGTCAGCAATGTGCATACAAGGTGTTTAGTAGAATTACTCAATAGTTTTGTTAATGAGCTGATGGACATATTGAATAGAAACTCATAATGAACAGTGTTTACAGAGCTTAACCTCACTTTAGTCACTTCAATAGCCATCTTTTGTCATATACGGTTTACCCCAAAAAGATCATTCACTAACGGTAAAACCCATCTGATTACATATAATGGGACTCATCTTTTAAGGCTGGTAAGTGGCAACTCATTGTTCACAAATCTGCATATTTTGTTACTTTTTGTGGTGGGCTTATCTTATTGAATCTGTTGGGTTTTCTGTACAAGAAAAATGAGCCTTTTCAGCCTTTCTTCGAGATTTTCTTTCTTGTTGCTATTATTAAATTTGATTAGTGCAAAAGGTGATTGATTACAGTTAATGGGTGCTTGGTGCTTGGTTCGAATTTGAGTGTGTGAATGGCAATAATATCATTGAGAGGCCAAGAATAATAAGGAATGCCGTAATTAAAGGTATGGGAGTGATTGTATCTACTAGCCAACAATCAAGTTCTACATGAATTTATTTATTTTTAAAGCCAAACTACAACTGAGCTTGATTTATTAGTTAGTGAATTTGAATTTTAATTCCAACTACTCACAAGATAAAATGTAAGATTAAAGATTAAACTCGATCAACATTATTAATATGGTGGCCCAAAATTGACAAATTTAACAAAATATAACAGCTTTTAAGTCCTCATCAGGACTGGTGTTGAACATTTTGAGATGTAGGGAATTTATATTTATATTAAAGTATATACTCCCTCTATCCCAAATATGTTTCAACATTTTCCTTCGCGTAGACTAAGAAAATAAATAAAAAGTATATTAGGAGCGTTAGGTTTAGGAGGTAATTCTATAAACTAAGTTATGGGGGCGAATAGTTGGTTTGACTTTTTTTTACCATCATACTAGCAATATGCGCATGCAATTCAGAAAGAAGATTCATCTCCAAGCACCGGTGAATTGACTTTCCTTTCCTCCAACATATTCATTCTCTCTCCAATATTTTCTCTCTCACACACATTATGAGGAGGTTATCCTTCTAACACTTATGTAACAGAAGGCATTTTATAGAAGTACTTTTGATCTTGTGGTATTTTACTAGATGTCATGTTTGTGTTTTCAGTTCTTTGTACTTGTCAAAATAGTTCATGGGTAAATTATGAGATTTAGAATTAGTAACGTGTGAATTTTTCGCTTGTTGCTTTAGTCCCCTTGAAGGTGCTTGTATTATTTTCATTTGTATAGCCCTCACTAGCTTTTCGACATGCATCTCTTTATTCTCTTGGTAGTCAGTAGCATACTTTACAAATTAGCAAATATTAAATATCTTCATTTAAACTGTGTGGAAATTGATATGGACAAAAAATTTGAGGACAAGGTAAGTTCTTGCTCGTATCTGCAATTTTTTGTTCTTGAACTTGTTATATAGGTTATATCTATACTCCCTCAGTCCCACACTAAGGGTAGTTTTTGCTTTTTGGCACGTGTATTAAGGAATATTATTATTGTCCTACATTTTAATTGTATTAGTGGGTGTGTGTGGGGCCCATGTGTGTAAAAAAGGAAAATGAACTCTTTGGTGGGACGCTCAAAATGGAAAAAAGAGACTCTTTGGGTGGGACTTAGGGAGTACTTAGGATGATTACTTCTGGATGAAATGGTGCCAAACATCTTGTACTTACTTTTGGTATGCTTTTTCTCGTTAAAAAAAAAATTCAATTGTCACCATCTTCTTAACAGCATTAGAATTTCAGTTTACACCAAGCAGAAACTGCTCCCTAAAGAAGATGCTGACTTGTAAGATTTCAAGTAATAAGCTTGTAAATGACACACCATCAGATGCATAAGATTGATAAAATACACACGGAGGTAGGTATTCAAGTGCACATGGCATATTTAACATTAGCATGGATATGATCATTTCATAATACATAGCCATCGCTTTTTATCTTTTATAGGCACATTTTCCCATTGTAATGGATGCATTAAGGTCCGCATAGTTTTCACTTATCCATGCCCTAATAGGCTCATTGTATGAACAGCAAGGATTGTGGCACATGGCCATCAAGTGCACATTATTCTGTTTAATTATTAACTGCAGTTTTGCATAAAACTAAAATTTATGAACCCTGAAATGAGTGGTTCATCTTTTCTCTTTCATTGGTGAGTAACTGAGAATGAATGTTTACGAATGTTTAATCTTTTTCCCTAGCCTAATTACTTTATCCCAGATCTCGTTTGCCGACATTGGACCACCATTTGGAGAAATTTGAATATTAAATCATTTAAACAAAACAAAACAAAAAACCTTTCTTTTTGTGCAAGTTTCTTCAGTTCTACATTTGAGAACACAGTCCTCTCTATTTTAATTTGAATTACAGATTGGTCGATTAATTTATACAAAGCCATCAAGAGCATGAGAAAAGAGAGTTCTTGATAGTGGGATGGACATTTTTGCCTTGTTAGGCAAGTATACTTCTTTGGAGGAACGGAAGACTCTTAGCAATGATGTAAAGCTTGTTTCTTTTGCTTATTTTTCAGACTGTTTTTCATAAGTTTTTGTCAACAGACTCGTGCTTTTTTTTGGTATTGAAATTCTTGCATAGCATTGACTGGTGTAATTGTCATATAATCTAAGTACTTGAGGGGTTTGGGACAATATTGTTCAGGTCAAAATTTGATTCTTGGCCCGAATAATCGAAAGAGGCTGGACAGGAGGAGGTAGAGGGAAGGCTCCAGGTCAGTATTCTCGACTTCATGATTTCCATGCATATAGTTTTCATATAGTCTTTTTCTCTTGCCTTTTTCTTGATTGTCAAGATATTTGTAACTTCCATTATGACAGTTTCATTGAGATCTTACAATTGCTTTTAATTTGATGTTTTTCTAGCACTTCTAAAGCGTCAAGGACCTCATATAGAAGATCCCAATTGCGTATAGTCTGCACAAGAGATTTATGAAATTCATACCAATCAAACTTTTAAATAAGCTTCTACACACAAGTTCTGCGCTGTACTTATAAATACGCTAAGTACACTTGCATGTATTACATACTTTGTTGCACCGTTTAAATTTACATGCACATGTATAATTAAATTCTGTGTTATATTACAGTTCAAAATAGTTATTTCCATGCACAATTTTAAATAGGCTTCACTTTTCCACCTATCAAAAGTCATGCACATTATACATAATTAATAATCAACATATCGTTTTTACTCATATTTAAAACATATAGTATTATTTAAATATTTTTTTTTGAAAGCTTATATTTAAATAGCATCACAATGAATAAAATCTACATAATAATTCATTACGTTGCAAAATTATTTCATATGTCCGGGTTATCACCTCAAATGAGGTGCCTTGCACACTAGTTCTATTTAAACCAACTGTACTGTTCAGTTTGTTTCTATATGTGAATACACCCTTTCTCCTTTTTATATTCTATTTAAATCAATTGTTTAATCTGCTTTTCTATTTGAATACACCCCTTCTCTTTTTATATTATATTTAAATCAATTGTTCAGACTGTTTCTCTATCAAGTGAGGTTATCACTCACTTGATTCAAAATTAGACATTAAACGATCAAGCCAACCAAAACTTTAATTATGGCACCCCAACATCTTATGGAGTATACTATATTACTCCTATTTCAATTTTTTTAAAAAATCTAAAATTTACATCCAAAATTTAATTACTATTACTCTCCTACCCAAAACACACGCATTACCTGATTTCCAGAGATCTTCGACTACGGTCTTTGTGCAGCTTTTCAATTATAAAATTTTGTTGGGGAATTTGATTTAATTAAATAATAAGGATTAAATTAATCACCAATTAAATTAAATAATAATTAAAGTGAATGAAATTAATCTCACATTATCAAATATGGTAATTTGATTAAATATGATAATTAATCAAATTTGGTAGTGATCACGATTACCACTTAATATATATTTAATCAAATATGGTAATTTGATTAAATATGACAATTGATCAAATTTGGTGGTCCCCTGGTAAGATTTCTGTTAAGTGTCTGTCAGAAATATTTCTTTTTCTCCTAGCTGAAAAAAAGAATGAGAATGTGAGACTTCAGTTCAGTTTTTGTCTGTAATTAATTATTTCTGCTATAAAAAATAGGGTATGAGGTTCATTGAAATATTAAGTGAATAATAAAAAGTATTTTTTTAAGAGCATGGTTTACATCTGAACTTGTCAGTCTTTATTTGTATATTATTTCTCTGTTAACATAAAGATTTTTCTTAATATTTATAATATCTACTTACATAAATTTAGGATTTAAGTTTTTGGTGAAATGTTAATATGTATAGTTTGTGTTCAGTACAGTATAATAGACTGGTCTTACAAGTCTTACATCAAGTATGAGAGCTAGAAAAAGAAGAAAAATATATTTCACTGTAATTATACAACTAATGATACTTCGTACAAACATAGGGAACTGGTCTCAAATTTTCTTATCTCTTCATCAAGTTTTTCTGGATCTCTGTGAAAGACAATCTCTTTGATCCTCTATGCATTTGCTTTTTGTGTGATAAACTCTGTTTTGACAAACTGTTATGGACCTTCCTCGGAAATAAATGATTTGCATATGTTTTTGCTTGTCAGTTTGCGATAGAGAATCATTTCCTTACCCGTATCCACCAATTGCTAACTGACAAGCATGATAAAACCATTAAGAGGGAAGCTTGTTGGACCATTTCTAATATCACTGCTGGTAGTAGAGATCAAATTCAGGTACTTAACTTTCTCTTCCTTCTTAAGGGAACTTCTATTTTCCCAACTATGTAAGGGAATCCATTTCATGAAACTCAATTTCATATGCGTGTAACATTGAATGAAATTGAGGAAAACTTGAGCATATAGTTCAATTAGTTACAGATGAATGATCACTCCATTTAGACCTAGTGCTCAGGCACGTGAAGGTAATATCTTCAATAAAAGTGGTCGAAATGAGAATATATATTAGAAATGGATAAAAATTATAGCAAATAATATTTCTTTACAACTTTTGATCGCCGCTTTCACTGAAGTTCAATAAATTTATGATTAGAAACTTCGTATTAGTTGGTAGATATTGTTTGTTTTAAACTGCAAATTGTGATTATGATCAGGAATCAATTGTTCTTTTTTTATTATTGCTTGTTTAGTGATGTTTTTATTTTTACCTCTGATTAGGATGTGATTAATTGTGGAATTATTCGTACTTTGGTTGAACTTCTACAACGCTGTGAGTATGATATAAAAAAAGAGATTGCATGGGCTATCTCAAATGCCAGCTCTAGAGGCTATCCTCCGCAGATTAGGTAATGATGCACCTCCCCTATAAATGGCTGAAATATTCAAACTTCTTTATATTTGGCAAATCAGAGCAGATTAGGTAATGATGCACCTCCCCTATAAATTGCTGAACATACTTGTAATTCAAACTTCTTTTGCAGATATTTGGCAAATGA
The DNA here is from genome assembly GCA_023678885.1 of Pogostemon cablin. NCBI lineage: Eukaryota > Viridiplantae > Streptophyta > Magnoliopsida > Lamiales > Lamiaceae > Pogostemon > Pogostemon cablin. Next base: position 1,357,769 of record CM042965.1, read on the forward strand.
AGGGTGCTTTAAGGTCTTGTGTGACCTTTTGAGTTTTCCAGATCCCATGATTATTTTCATCTGCTTAAGGCAGTCGAAAATATTTTGAAGATGGGTGCTCAACAACTTGATGAACATGATGCAATATTCAAAATTAAAAGCCTACTGCGCCATGAAAATGTTGAAGTACGTGGTAAGGCCCGCAGTTGTTTAGGATATGTGACTTTGGACTTTGGATACTTACTAGAAGATATGTGATTAAGTGGTAGACAAGTGCTTATCAATTCTCCCGCTCCTCTTCGTTTCTTTTCTCATCTATACTTGAGAAAATCATACCTTTTCGCTTCCTCTCCTCATTAATTTCATTTTCCTTCTCTTTTAGGGGTGATCATTCTCTTCATCAGGGATAGATGTTTGAAAATTTGTAAATTCATTGGGGGGAATTGTCACCCCTAACCCAAAACACACACTACCTAATTACCAGAGATCTTCAACTACCTTCTCTCTGCAGCTTCTTAGTCATAATTCTTTCTTCTTGTTCTTGACTTATATTTTCTTATAAAGTTTTGTGCACTTTATTAGTCTATATCATAATCTCGATTTATTTATGTTAAAAAGAATCAAGAATGATCATTGTTGCGTGTTTTTTAATGCACAAACATAAATCCCCAAGTGTAGGGATATTGACCGTAGCAGCAGGCAACCAAGTTTTAATATCGAATCCTAGGGACGGTATATTATCTATTTTCTATAATTACTATACTAGATGAGACATGTAACCAATATTCAATTGTTTGATAATTATTAAGCTAATGATTACTTGAAAAATTAAATAAAAGTAATTAAATAAAACACAAAATTCAAGGATGAGAAATAGTAGCTCTAGGGGTTCTGGATTAAACTAATTAATTCAATACTTTGATGGTCGGGTTCAATTCCTATAGATACTTATGGAGGAGTCACTAGATTTTACTAATCCACTTATTTGGTCTAAGCAAATTAATAATTTATCTGGTTCATCTTCTAGGACTCTAGGTAAATAAATTTATCTCTCTCTCTAGGTACTTACAATATTATCCCCTCCCTCGTCAGGTACTAGAACTAATACGTGTTTCCTTTTTAGGTACTATAATTTTGTTACCTAATTCCCTGAATATTACTAATATGACAATTCATCAATATCAATAACACCCATCACAATTTCTATATCTAATAAGCTAAAGAATCAAGTCAATTACTTTAACTTATACAAAATAACCAAATAATTCAATTGTACACACAAGTTATAATTATCTCAAGTATTGGTCAATATCATGAAATAATCACAAACGTTACACAATTTAAATTAGACAGAATCTAAGAAATTCATAGAAAAAGCAAATAAGCATTCTATAGGTCTTGAACAATTATCAAGTATCAAATTAAATTAAACTTAATACATCTAACCCTAGAACTACAAAAAATATTTACCCCATGAAGTTACAAGTAACTTTCATGGGTGTAAGAAAGATCATACCAAAATTCATATCAACGGGAAAGAAATTAAGTTCAATGATAAAATCCTGGATGGAAGAATTTTTGATGTATTTCTCTCCGTCTCCTTCAATTGTATGATTCTCCTCCTCGAATCGATCACACCGGTGGATTAAATGAGTGGAATGAGTGAAGTGTGGATGAATGGGCAAAATGGGTGTGTGTAGGGCGATGGTGGATGATGTCCCCGATTCTGGATAGCAGCGTGTTCTGCTTCCTCCTTTTTACGCTGATGTGAGTGTGATGGGCTCGGTTCTCTCATCTGATGGGCTTTAATGGTATATGAAAATATTCATGTGGGCCACATGAGTTCTAAATTAGCATGGGTTTCCAATTTTATGCAGGATTAAACCATTGGCCCACCATCAAATTATTTTGCCATATTTCTTCATGATTGGGCCCACAATTTTAAATGGCTTGCTTATTCCATTCCTAAGTCCACTTTGCATGGCATGAATGACTTGGCACTAAAGATTAATGCTTTTCTCCCCCATTTTCGATGTGCTTTCCATCTTCTCAACTCATCTTCTGATACGTATTCATATCACTTCAAAATAGTTTTAAATTCTGCAAAATCTCAATAATACCCGTGAAGTCATATAAAATATAAAAATAAGTAATAAACTCTACAAATAATATTAAAATCATGCAATATCATATGAAAACGGCCTATGGAAAGTACGAATTTTCGTGCTGAACAATCATGAAATATACAAGTAATTTTTTTTGGGCTTTTTTTTGCCTTTAATCGTCCACCCTTAAACTCTAGAGGCCTCCTTTGATACGTGGTAATATGGGTTAATCTGGTAAGCTATAGTTTTTTTACTTTTGATAGGCCATATTTTATTTGCAGTGCTCGTAAAAAAGCTTGTGGCCCGGTTAAAATAACTATTGGACTCACATAATCAAATTTTATTCACAATTTTAGAAATAATCAAAATCGCTCCTTCTATTTATCTACCTTAATCCTAACTTCATTTCTCAATCTCCCAAAAATTGGTGGCCAGCCCTTCTTGTTGTCTGCGGAATTTGTATGGAAATGGAAGTGTTGGACGACCAGAATTCCATTTCAAAAGAATTTTTTTTATAGAAAAATGGGAAGTAAAATTAATTATTGGGGTTAATGTGAAATTTTAATTGATATAAGTGCACGTATATACAGAGAAAGGGGGAATAGTGGAGGAGAAAGAAGACATGGGAGACTAGAGGAAGGGAGAAGAGAGAAGATGGCGTGGATGGGTGTGCGTTGATACAGAAGGGGGAGGAGAAGAGAGAAGATGGGGTGAGAGGGGAGGAAACAGTGGGTCGGTGTAGGAGGAGGAGAGAAAACGGGAGAGAGAGTTGAACAAACAAAGTAATGAATTAAATTTTTTATTTTAGTAATAAGGAATAAATAAATAAATAATACTCCTTCCGTCCTAAACTCGTTGTCTTACTTTTCATTTTTATCCGTCCCAAACTAATTGTCCTACTTCCAAAAAAGGAAATATCACATCAATCCACACCTCTAAAAAAATTTATCTTAATTACAATTTTACCACACCCACCTATCATACATAATATACTTTATAATTTATTTATTATCTAAAAATACCACAATACTCCTAAAATGTTAACTTTTCTTAAACTTTGTGTCTACAGTAACGAAGACAATAATTATGGGACGGACCGAAGGGAGTAATATATAAAATTAAAAAGAAGAGTGTATATTGGGTGCACCCGGGTGTACTCATATGTGTATACCTTTTTATTTTATTTTGTATACCTTTTTATTCTATTTTGTATACATATTGTTTTATTTTTTATACGTGTTATTTAATAATTGTATACTTTTTTCACATTAATTTTTCATTAAAAAAAACTAACATTCATATATTTATAATATTTTATTGAATATTATATACAATTTTCAATAAAAAAATTAACAATTAAATTGTATACATTTTTACTCTTAATTGTATATGTTCTTATTTATATTAGTATGTGGGTGCATATGTGCACCCGGGTGCACACTATAAATTGCCTAAAAAAAAAGATGTAAATATACTTTAAACATATATCTCAATTCTTTTATTTTCTATTAAACGTCTCATTATTTTATTATATCTATTTTAATACACACCTTATCAAACAATCTTCATTTTTCATATTATAGATATTTATCTCTATTAAAATCTCAATTCATATATACTCTCTTATCTCATCTCACTATCAAACGGCCTTAGTTATATATTTCTCTAGATTTGGAAATTAATATGGAAGATTACAATCACACCATTAATAGTATAATTATGATAATTTATTCAAGGGTTTAATATATTTTATTAAAATTTATATAAATTTTCACCATAAGTTGGAGTAGTTATTTTCAGAAAATAATTAAAAATAATTATTAAATTAAAATTTTAATTATAAAAAGATAAAAATAATCCAGTTTTTTTATAAGATCATAAATATCTAACTTTTTTTATTTTTTAAGGATTAAAGTTAAAATATACCTTACATAAATTAAAAGTGAGAGTTTATTTTAACAAAGTGTTCATCTTCAAAATTATTCTTAAATTTATGGATAATTAATTTATTATAATCTCTTAACAAACAATACTACTCAAAGCGTAACATGGTTTGACTCCGATTTGCTCAATTCAATTACATCTAATGAGTGAAATGATCACCCCTACCAAACATCTCACTCCAGAAAAATACTTTTTACCAAACAATTCAATCAGTTTGATAATTATTTATAGATTAGCAATGAAAATAACATTTTTGTTTTAGTAATATAATGTCAACGAATTTAATCATTTTTATTTTAGCAACGGAATGCCAACGGATTTAGTCCTTTTTTTTTAACCAACAAAATACTAACGCATTTATTCTCTATTTAGCAACCGAATTCAAAAGGGAATCATTATATAAATTATCAATGGAAGTATTAGCAACCGATTACAACAAAATTATTTACCAACAGAATTGATTTTTCGTTGTTAAAAAGTAAGTCAATTTAACAATGGAATTAAAGCTTTTATTGAATATTCGGCTCGATAAAAACAGTTTTTTTCTTTTTTTAGTGTAGGTAGTTTATACAAAATTGGATCAACATTGGTGAGAGACTATATGACATGTAAGAGTATTACCAAACTGAAAATTTGTAGTTCTTGAAGCAGCCATTTCTTGCCATATATATGCATGTGTCTTCTTCAATTGAGGTAATGATTTACTTAGGAACAAATTCACGCAATGATAACGGTAGGTTACTTAGATGCTCATAAAGAGGTTAATTTTTTTTCAACATATTCATTTGATTAAAAGATCTTAATATTAAGGAAAATATTTTTGAAAAGAAAATGAAAATATTTACTAAAAAAGATGTTGAAAAGAGCTAAATATCATGAGTGGAAGGTAACTCTGTATTATTACCAAGGAATCAAAGACTTTAGGCACAAAAGTGAAGTAAGATCAATAACTCAAACTTGCCAACCAATTTAAAATGATTATTTACTATTATAATTATTATTAATTTGCTAAATTAATTGACATGATCTGTTTCCTATACCTTTGAAATGCTCAAAATTCCCTTTCTTTTTTATGACATAAATGACTGACAACAAATAGTCACCTAGTTTAGATAAAGAAAATAAGTATACTTACAAAAATTATAGCATTAAAGAAAATTGTAGTTCTATAATACATAAGGGGAGAGTTATGAATTTTTTAAAAATAAAATTTGGAAAGCAAGCAAGTAAATATGTCTAAAAAAAAGATTAAAAGGAAAGATAGTATGTGGTGGTCCCCAGTCCATTGATAGTTGCACTAAACTTTTCATGTCACCAATGTCTCTGATACTAACAGCTTATATACACAAACATATACACAACCATTTTTCATACTTGCTTAACTTCCACCATTACAAGTTCCATTTTATACTCAAAAGAGCTGGGATAGATACAGAGATGAAGATGGAGGCAGAGACGAAGAGCGGTTCAGTGGCTTCGTCTCGAGTGATCAACGCCCTCAGAGTAGCAATCCTGTTGCTAGCTCTGATGATGTTTCTTGGAAATATTATGATGTGGATTATCATGCCTACTGATACATATTACAATATTTGGGTACCTCATATTATGGCCTCTACAAACTCCACTTTCTTTGGAATACAAGGTGCTTACATTTTCTTGATTTACTCAAATGAATTTAATGATGTCTTAATAGCATATGTCCTCACAGGTCCTATAATGATGGATTTCACATTTCCTATCTTGTTCATTGCTGTTCTGGGGTGTGTGTATCTGCACTTAGGGAAGAAAGAAACCATTCTCACTGGAAGGTAATCATCATATTCAAGAATTACTCCTCTGATTCATTCTTTGATTTGAAATGCATGTTTTGATGACATGATCATGAGCAGGAGAGACGGGAGTTTAAGGTTCATGAGGCGACCATGATCGTGAAGGGGCTCGGTGTAGTCACCCTAACAGAGCTTGCTCTCTTCACACTCTTCATAGCCCTCTGTGTGTGGTACTTTGCAGACTATGTTTACCACTGGTACGAGCAAGCCCTTCAACGATCCATAACGAAACACGAAAAGCTGTAAGAATTCCTATATCCCTTGCTGTTTTTCTTGAAAAAAAGACCAACAAGAAAACATAATCTTTCAGTTCTGCTACATAGTTGCAACAAGAATCTTGCATGAATTTGTAGGTGGCAAACAAGATTGGACAGAGTGGGTATAGTTACAGGAGTAACAGGGAATCTGTGCTTAGCATTTTTGTTCTATCCAGTTACAAGAGGGTCATCCATTTTGCCTATGTTGGGCCTAACTTCAGAGGCTAGCATCAAATACCACATCTGGCTTGGTAACTTAGCCATGTTTCTCTTCACTGCTCATATCTCTATTAACGTTGAAGTAGGCGAAGAGTGTAGGAGTGTTGTAATAAAAAGAGAAGCGAGTTGGTCCACTAAGCTCTACGAGCTGCTCGCTTCGCCTACTTCAACTGACCGTCTTGACGTGTCGGTTGAAGGGCCTTATGGGCCACCTTCCACTCATTTTCTAAGGTACGAGGATTAATTCTTCAGTTTCATAAAATAAGCTTTTAAACGGGGTGATCATGTTATTGATGATGCCTTGTTGTAGGCATGATTTGTTGGTGATGGTGAGCGGGGGGAGTGGGATAACGGCGTATATCTCCATCATCCGCGACCTAATCTACGCAAGTGAGACGATGAAACTTGAGACACCCGAAATCCTCCTCATTTGCTCATTCAAGAACTCCACTGACCTAGCCATGCTAGACCTAATCCTCACCATCTCAGGTGCGCCATCACAGATCTCCAACATGAAGCTACGAATTGAGGCCTATGTAACGAGAGAGAAAACACCCGAACCATACGAAAAGAAACATGTTCAGACCGTGTGGTTCAAACTTAACCCATCCGACGCACCAATTGCTCCCATTTTAGGCTGGCTATGGCTAGGGGCCATCATAGTCTCATCCTTCATCATCTACCTCATCTCCATTGGAATCTTGACTTGTTACTACATATACCCCATAGATCATAACATCAACAAGATCTTCTCCTCTTCATCAAGATCAGTCCTCCACATCTTGTTCCTCTGCATCGCCGTTGCCACGCTAGCATTCCTCTGGAACAAGAGGGAGCATGCAAGGGAGAGTAATCAGATACAGCACAAGAAGGGAGCAACACCTCAAGCATCACCCAATTCATGGTTTTATAATGCAGAGAGAGAGCTAGAGAGCCTGCCTCAAGAATCGTTGTCGAACTCCATCAACGTGCATTACGGAGAAAGGCCAGATCTCAAGAGTAAGTCAAGAAAAACACCGTACACACTGTCTATCCCACATGATCATGCACGTTTTTTGGGACAAAATTCTTACATTACACGATTCTGTTTTCTTCTAGGATATCTGTTCGAGAGAAAGGAAACAAGCGTTGGAGTTCTCGTCTGTGGACCGAAGAAAATGAGACTTGAGGTTGCAAACATATGCTCATCTGGTTTGGCAGCAAATCTGCACTTGGAGTTCATCAGCTTCAGCTGGTGATTTTGATCATTCTGAGATTTCTAGTCTTTTTTTTTATTTATTTATCTTTTTCTTGTTTGAATCTCCATTTCGTTTGATTCAGATGTTCAAATATAGCATGTAAATGGACAAGAAACATGCTCTTCTTCATTGTGTGTAAAAATGAAAACATACGAATAAAATCAAGACAGTACTTTTTGTTGCCAAGACAGTACCCCTAATTATATAAGTTAAACTAAAATTTTCAATGAGAACAATGTAAAGAAATGTATATAAGAATTTTAGAAATTGAAACAAAAGATGTAATAAACTTATAACAGACCCAAATTCGTCATAATCATTCATTCATGATGAGAATCATGATGAGAAAAGAGGCTGAGGGAGTAAAGTAAACGTTCAAGGAGAAGTCATATATGCTTTTTTCCCTAATTATGAATCCATTTACAAGTAATAGCAGAAAAGTGTGATTATACACATGACAGAGAAAAACATATAATTAAAATCACAAAATAAAAGTAATGGTAAAAATCACAACGCACCATTACGACATTACTATATAATTCGCTTGATGGATTAAATACTCCTATACAATAACACGAGTAAGTTAAAGTTACTTGTGTCAAAGCAAAAGCAGATTTTCCACATGAGGTAAGGGAATAGGTAAATGGACCCTTGGCATATGGTTATTGTGAATCTCGACAAGTGTATTCTTTCTCTTGTCATACACCATATAAAACATCTTAAACAAACTCTTCCTCGCATCCTGAGGTATAAAACTCTTCCTCACCTCCTGAAGTAGAATCTCATTTTCGCTCAGTTCACACAATTCCAGGTAGGATTCTGGTCTGTAATCGCATAAACACTCCTCCTTAGACTCCCTCCATTCATCACCGCTACTAACTTTTTTCATTATCTTAATCCAGCCTCCACTCTTGTACTCGGTGATGAGCAAACAAAGTTGCCCTCCAAACGAAGTCAATTGGAAGTGATATTTGCCAGGATTTAAAATTAAATTTGGGAAAGGCAGTGTCTTGAAACTTTCATCCTCACAATCAAAACAAATTACTTCTCTGAAACTTTCCTTGAATGCCAGCCAATAAATAAATCCATTAACAAAGACACTCTTAGAGCACTTGTCCCCCAAGAATCCTTTCATTTTTTTCACGTCACTCCATTTGTTGTCTCTGCAGGAATACACAGCATAATGGCACAGATCAGCAATTACTATCTTATAATCCTTCATTAATGGATTGTAATACATTGCGCGAACTGATCTAGTGGTCCCCAAGACATCAACTGATGGGGGAAAATACAACTCCCGATAAGTTCTACAGGAAGGATTACACAGCACACACTTAACAGGCAGTACCACTTTATCCATGGGGGAGTACCTCAGATATAATCCGTCGCAACTGCACAAAGTCCTACTATCACGACCAAGGCCAAATTCGATTGCCGACACAAATTCAATACAGTTGTTTCGGAGCTCAACAACATGCAACTCAAGAAAGTTATCCCATGCAAGTAGATTTGGAGAGGATGTATTCTTGTGGTGCAGGAGATGAATTTCAGCGAAAGCTGGATTGGAAATAGTGGCCTCCCACTGTTTGCAAACCACCCTGAATCTAAGTAAATCTTTCACGGGTAATCGAGACAAGATCATCTCTATAATTTCATGTGGAAGACTAGGACTAGGACTACATTTATGCCTTTCGAATTTCCACCTTCCAACGTCACACGCTTCTAATTCAAATTCTCTCACTGATTTCATAGTATTAAAACCTACAACAATTATTTAGGTTAACTTACAATAAAAAAAGGCAAAAAAGAGATATGAGATGATAATTAAGTGACAAGTCTGTCTCCAAACGCAACAAAATCAAGCCTAAACCTTTCAAAGCCCGAACCATTTTTTTTTAAAAACAAACTGATGAGGCTCAAATTCAAACAAAACCAAACGAATCAAATTACTAAACCATGGTTTTTGGATCAATATGGAGAATAAGTATGAGCCTACTACAGATTAACACCAGATATCGAATAAGGTAACTTCAATTGCAATCCCATCACTAACTAGTATTAATTAGCCCTCTAAAATACACATTCAAATACTCACCATTCATCAAGTTTTTGATTAAATAAAAATTAATAGCAGAAACTGATACGACTTAAATTAACGAAATATAAAGATTACCTGATAAACCACTGTCCGACGAGTGAAAGATCCAAAAGAAGAAGGGGGAGGGAGATATATCCAGAAAAGCCTCACAATAATCTTTACAGCCGAAACAGTGAACATTTTAAGAGAATCGAAACTAAGGGAGTGGAGCTTCTAAGTCCTAACAAACTTGAACCAGAAATGGGCCAAATAATTGGATAAGTGGGCTGATTGATTGAATCAATAGTAACTATTAAGCAATTTGAATTCTCGTTACCTCCAAGAATGAGATCAATTCTTTATTTCTCATTATTCTCCCCTAATACATATGACCAAGCACTGCTTCCACGACCTAAATATATAAAAAAAAAAAAAAAAAAATTTACCTTCCACGACACGAGACGAAAGGACAGAGTATAGCCAAGAGGAGCGACGGCAGAATTAGGTTTTTATAATAACTGAGATTGGGATTGGGATAAATAAACGAATTTGGTAGTTTTATTTGTAGATTTGGTTAATTTAATATGAAAGATTACAATCACTCCCCTAGATATTCCTCTTACACGTGTGATGTATAATTATAATAAGTAATTAAAACTTATACGGATTGTTTATATTATTTTAAAAAATTCATCAATTCAAAATTTGAAAAATTAGTAAACTATCCATTCGAATTCTAAATTAGTTTTTCTATCAATTCAGGACCTGAAACATGTAAAACTTTTAATTCAGAGCTTGAATTTAAGCCCTAAATTAATAAAATATGAGATAATATTTGATAAATTCAGACCCTGAATTAATAGTTTTACATATTTAAGGTCGCGGATTAATAAAAAAAATTCAAGCCCGTATTGATAATTTACCTACATTATTTTTAGAAAATAATTAAAAATAAATTATTAAATTAAGATAAAATTATCAAATTTCTTTAATAAGATTATAAATATCTAGTTTTTTTATAGATTAAAATTAAAATATACTCTTGATAATATGAAATAAATTACAAAAATAAAATAAAAATATACTCCTTACTAAGCGAGAGTTTATTTTACTCATTCTCAATTTGATGGATTATTAATTTATTATTTATTATTTTATAATGCATATCTTATTCCTTGATTACTATATTTATTAAGTCAAAGACTTGTGTGAGGCCGTCTCACGTAAGGGCTTACGTGAGATGACTACAAAGTGATAACTGTTATAAAGGAAAGTAATAATAAATTAATGAAAAGTGATAATGCTCTTTCGTGAATAATTTATAATATAAATAAAAATGATAAATAAAATTTTATAAAAAAAGTGATAACGATCTATAGCGAAAGTAATAACTATTTTAAAAAGTAAAAAATTGTCTCACATGAGACGGTCTCACGCAAGACCTACCCATTTATTAATTGATAATGTATTTCCTTAAATAATTAATTGAAAATATTAGATGCATCGTTAATTATTTTCATTTATTTTAGATAAAGTCTACTATACCCTTAAAGTTCAATCGGGTTGATTTTGACCCGTTAATCCAATATATATAAGGAAAAATGAAATCCTAATTTCATTTTCAATCCATCTCATTTTCTTATTTTTCTCTCAGGTCACCCACCGCACCTTCTCCCTCTCTCTTTACTCACACTCACCACCGCACTTTTTCCTTTCTCTTCATTCACAATCGTACTCCACCACCAAACTGCTTCAAGCCGTATCTTTTCTTCGTCGTCTCTCCTCTCTTCGCCGTCTCTCCTCCATCGATCATTTCTATTGCTGCTCCACTGCCGCCGCCACTCATTTTCTCTCCGAAATATGGTGAATTATCGTCTCTCCTCCTTGCCGTTACTCCACCGCACGTCGTTGTTGATTTTATCTCTGAAATTTTTCATGATTCAAATCTGGTAATTTTGCTTCTTCGATGTCGAATTCTTCTTGAAGGATTTCAATTTGATTATTTGATTCTTCATGTTATCTTCTCTTTTCAAAATCTTCACGTCATTTCTAATTAGATCTGACTATTTGAGTTGTTAACTTTCTCATTTCCGTCAAAATTTTAATCAGATCTCACTTGATGTCTCGTCCTGTGAATTGAAAAAGTTGTTTGGTTGCCTTCACAATCACTGAGCATTGAAAATTCTGGTGTAGGATTCAGATGTTTATTAATGTATACTTTTTACTATACAATATATACATTTTAATGAACAAATATTTATCGTTTTATTAAGAAACAATTGAGGTGTTCGAAGGTCGGTTTATTAATGTATACTTTTTAAATATATAGTGTATACATTTTATTGAATAAGTGTATAACGTTTTTTAATAACAACTGGAGTGTTCAGAGAGTAATTTGGTTGCAATTGATGAAGAGTTTCACCATATTCATAATCAGAATTGTGTTGAAGGAATTATTGATTTTAACTCGTTTTGTAATTAAAGTGTATAAATTTTATTGAACAAGTGTATAAAATTTTATTAATAAATGTATACTTATTAATAACTAATTGTATTAGTGGGTAATGGAAAGAAATATGAGTAAAAAGTAAAAATAAGAGAAGTGATAAGGAAAGTGACGTCAGCGTGGGTTTAACATTTTTTATACTTAACCCATTTATGAATATGGGTTATGTACATTAGATAAACTCTTTATTTTAACAGTTGATATTTAGTGTACCCTGGTGCAAGGGTTCACCTATATGTGTATAACTTTTTATTCTACTTCCTCCATTCCGTTGAAATATGGGCGTTTGCTTTTTGTATATTGATTAAGGGATATAATATTTTAATGTGTAATTAGGTGAGAGAAATAATATTTTAATGTAAAGTGAGTAGGTATATTAGTATGACATGTGATTCCATGAAGAGAGAAATAATTAATATGTGTGGGTCCCTTTTATTAAAAAGAGAAATGCACACCTTGTATTGGAATGGACCAAAATAGAAAAACGCATAGGTTTCGGTGAGACGGATACATGTTATTCTATTTTGTAAGCATCTTTCTTAATAATTATATACTTTTTAACACTCAATTTTTCATTAAAAAAAACTAGCATTCATATGTGTATAAATTTTTGTTCAATAGTGTATATATATTTTTTAATAGTTGTCTATTTTTTTGCACTCAATTATTCATTAAAAAAACTAACAAACAAATTGTATACATTTTTGTTCATAATTGTATATGTTTTTGTTTATAATTGTATACGTTTCTGAAAGTGAGTGCATCGTATCTTGGGGCGCACTGATTATCGTCATTTTCATCTAAATTTTAGTGTATTTTTATAGCTGGTTTTGTATTATTTTATCCGTATTTATGGACAATTTGGTTGTGTTTTGTGTTTTAATGAAAATGTGTGAGAATGAGCTGAAACGTGTTAAAAACAGGTAAAAATAGAGTAAAAACGGAGACGTGAGCTAAAACGAGAAAAGAGTGCATAACTTGACCCAACTCGGGTTGAGTCAACGCACTCGATTCAAGTTTGGTTTGGAAGCTCGAGCCATGCGTCGAGCTCGGGCATGTAACAGGAGTCGTGCGCTAATATCAGAAATGTGTACTCGCCCTCCCCTGTGCCCGAATGCAGGACACGAGCCGAGCCCTACAGAAGAACACAAGTCGAGTTTGACACTCGACTCGATCTCCATGTATTGCTGCAAAATGCCGAGAAAGTTATTCCGACTCGAGCCGAGTGCATGTGCTCAAGTCGAGCTCGATAAAATTTTGAGAAAATATCAGCGACCTTCTAGAAGCTCTCAAAGGGTATAAATACACCCAAATTCAACATTTGAAACAGATTCAGTAGGTTTTTAGTTCTGCACACACATCACACACCATTTCCTCCATTTTACACCATCATCTTCATCCATATTATTAGAGTGTAACCTGATTAAGTATTAAACGATTCAACTCTCTACAAGCTTAAACTTTTAGATGAGGTGGTCGTTTAACATGGTATCAGAACCCATGCTTAACAAAGGTTCAGGGTTCAAACCTCACCGCCACCCATTTATGAAAAAATTTTATATGCAAGGCTTGAGCACTTTCGTGTGCCTTTAGAATTTAATATTATAAACAATGGTACATTATTTTATTCTAAAGGGTATACACTTTAATTAATAAAGGTACACATTCTGTTTCTAAAGGGTATACACTTTTTATTATATTTTTTTTTTCAGAAAATAAAAGGTACACACCTTTATACTAAATGGTATACAATTTAACACAAAATTCTAAAGGCACACGGAGTGTGTTTTCGTACGCCCAAATTTTGTCTTGTAAAATAAAGGATACACATCTTTATATTAAAGGATATACAATTTAACACAAAATTCTAAAGCCACACGGAATGTGTTTCCGTGTGCCCGCACACAAATTTTTGCCTATAGTTTTTATATAAAATTAATATTACAATTAAAATAAAATAAATAATACATTTATTAAAAAAACTCATATATTATTTAATTAAACTAAAATAATTTTATATAAAAAAAAATGACTGTATAAATTCCAAATACATATCACATGTGTATAGGATAAACTCCTTCTCTCCCATGAAAACATGGGTATTTGTTATTTTTCACATAAATTAAAGAGGGTATAATAATAGAGTGTTTGTTATTTGCACATCCCTTTTTATTAAATACACCTCTTTTAATAAATACATATTTCTTTTAAAATTTTAAATCTTAATTTTATTATATATACACCCCTAAAATTTCAAAACTACCCATTTACTTTTAAGATTACACAACCCCACAATTAAACGTAAATCCATTTTCAAGCTTAGCACACTAACATGTTAAATAGATCTAGAATATCGATTAATAAGAAATAAAAACTTGTACATTTAGTTTATTTTAACAACTGTATTTTCTATTCGTGTCTCTAATTTTTTTTAGTTCTTTAATTTAATTATATTAACAAATTATTTAAATAGTTTTTTAAATCTATCTGACATAATTATTTATTTAAAATTTAATGTAATATTTTTTTATTTATATTATTAACTGATTGTCGCTATTTTCACCTAAATTTTAGTGTCTTTTTATATGTGTTTTCGTATTATTTTATCCGTATTTATGTGTTATTTGGTTGTGTTTTGTGTTTTTATGGAAATGTGTGTGAATGAGCTTAAACCTATGATTTTCACTTTTTATTGGATGCTAGATATGATAAGGAAGATGTAGGAAAAACGGATCTCAATTCGGAGTTGAAACGAGGGAGAACGAGCCAAAACGGTGAAAGAGGAAACAAAGCAGCATGAACACGGGCCGTGTGCAGCGCACGACCCTGTCAGGATGGCCGTGCGCTGACACCTGAAACACCAACTCGGCCACGCCTGTGGCTGAGTACAGCACACGACCAGTGCCCAGTAAAGACACACGGCCCGGGCACCGCGCACGGGCCTGTCCAGAAAGCCGTGTTAGGACGTCCGATTACACAACACGGCCACCCCTGTGGCCGAGTGCGAAACACGACTCGTGCGCTGTGTTAGAACACGGGGCGTGCGGCGGAGCTCGAGCCATGTTGGTGCAAAAACGCAGAAAATCGCTGGAATCTTCTAGAAGGCCCACATGGGGTATAAATAGACCCCATTTCAATATTTTGGAGGATCAGATCCGAAAATCTCATCCTCTACACACACATCACACACTATTTCTTCCATTTTCCACCTTCATCTTCATTCATCTTCATCCACCCATCAAATCTTCCATTTGTGGTGCTAAAGACTTCAAAATCAAAAGCTAGAGGTGGAGATCAAGAAGAATAGAAGATTCTCTTCAAGAAATTGATAGGGAAGAATCCATTCATTTTGTATTTCTTTAGATTTGAAACTATGGGTATTTGTAATGAATCATTTATGTGTTTTATTACTTTTATCATGTTAGGCTAATCCCTCTAGTGGGATTAGGAGCATGAAGAGCATATTAGATTTATATTATCATGTGGATTAAATTGGTTTTTGGTTTAATTGATGTTGATTTCTATTCATGGAGTTTAATTGTCTTGATGTTGTGATGACATAGTTTGTTATTGTTGAGAGTGGAATTTCACGTATTTTAGGTCTCACATTACACCATTTTTGATAGAATGTGGCCATGATTTTGTATAAAATGACATGGTTTTCATATCTTGCATAATTAAGATGCTACTAAGGTGTTTTGTTGAGTTTTGAAGGGTATAACATGATCAAAAGTTCAAAGTTGGAATGAGGAGTGAAAGTGAGAAGGAATGCTGAAAAATATAGTCCACGTTGCACAAATTTTCTGTATTCTTGTAGAAGTCCAAATTAATCATGTGATATATGGTTGGAAAGCCACAGAAGAGAGGGTCATTTTGACGTGAACACCCCAATTGGATTCCAAACGAGAAAGTTATGATTAAAGTGCTAACGTCGCACATGTTGTACCGAGCAGCCACTTTGCATGACTTTTTACATATTCAAATGTTGGAGTTTCTGCGAGTTCTTTATATGGATAGAAAGCCAAGGAAAAGAGAAATACGTGAGCGCAAAAATCATTCAAATTGGAGTCCGTATGAAGAAGTTATGCTCGAAACGGTGAAGTCGCGCAGTGCAGTCTCCGCAGCTCGGGAGGCCGCTCGGCTCGAGCGGGAGCAACTTTGTGCGAATTTCCAGCCGAGCTGGGGTCCCTCAGAGCCTACACGACGGCCCCATTCCAACCATATGCTGCTCGGCTGGTTTGGGGGCCGCTCGGCCATGAGCTCGGCCCGAGCAAGGTGCCGAGCGGCCCAAAATCGGGCCCAGACGAGACCTGTTCGATGCAGCAGCGTATATATACCCTCAAGTCGTGATTCTGAAGCAGATTCGTCGCGAAAACAGCCCTGCATCCATCTTAGAAACAATTAGGGAGATCGAGACGTCAATCGGAGAGAGCCCAGCCATAAACCATCATCAATCCACACTCCTATCACACCCATATCAGATTATAATCTGATTTCATCCTCCATCCAATTCTACAAGGGTTTCAAGTGCTAATTGAGGGAAAATCAAGCGATTGAAGAGACGGAGAAGGAACGTGAGATTGCTCCTACACTAGGGTTTCACAATTCTTATCTATTCCTTTCTATTACTTTGATTATTGTTATGAATTGCTTAGCCATGAGGATTGCTTGTAATCTCATGGGCTAATTTCCTATACAGTTCTAGGGTTTGATGGATTGATTTAATTGATTTGGGGATTTAGACCAAAGATTGGGATTTTATGCAGTTGAGCTTTTGATTTTACTTATTTTACTAAGACATGTTAATCTGCTTCGTAACGTCTTCATAATATATTCATGACATCCGCTATAATGCTTGGATTATTGTGTTAGCTTGTGTGCGTTCATGATTGATATTGTCTATCTGTTAGGGATTAGAGTAGCTCCGCTATAAGCACTTTAATTCCATGAACTGGTAAATCAAATACTTGATTAGTTTAGTGGAACAATGCAATTAGACAATCAAGTAGGAAGTGAATAGAACCTTGTAGTAATTCCAGAAAATATCTTGTTAGTCGGGCTTACCATCCGGAGGTATTGTTGCTTGCTTTGATTAGTATCTAGGAATAAGGCTTGGTAATATTTGCGCACCTTAGGATTTAAACCAGATTATACTGTTAGCTTTGAATCGAATCATATTCGGTGGGATAACAGTGATATGTGGTGTATTTTCAGTGAAACTGCATGAATGAACAATCGTAAGTTTAATAACCCAAATTAATTGGTCAATACCTGATACCTTAGAACTGTTTGTCATCTCTTGATTAGACACTTGTTTTTATTTTTCCTTGCTTTTAATTAATTCAGTTATTTAATATTTCGTTAATTAGATTAATTCACAACAAAACATTGGAAATTGGTTACTCAATTCTGATTAATTAGTAATTAATAGTAAAATAAATAATTCGCTGTCTCAGTGGGATCGATAATTTAACTTGGGTGCTTGCTGCTACAATTGATATCCTTACACTTGAGGATTTAATTATAGTGCGCAGAAAAAGCCTATCAAGTTTTTGGCGCCGTTGTGCCGGGGACAGTTTTAATTATTTATTTTCTTTTATTACTTAGTTAATTAGAATATTTTCTTTGGGATTTAATTATTTTTCTTTGGATTTTTCTTGAAGTTGCATGCAAACTAGGTCAAAGACGAGAGCACAAGATCTTGAATTTGATCCGGAAATTGAAGCTTCTGCGAGAAAAAGAAGAGTAAAATCAAAGAATACCAAAGCACCTCCTAAAGCAATCTTAGAGGAGGAAGAAGTGCAGATTGAGAATCAGGCTATCCTAGAAGAGGCTGAATCGGAGTTTGAATCAGAATCTGAGACAGAACCTGAAACAGCATCAATGGGAGAAAGAGTCGATGAGGATGACATCGTCATCCGAGAAACATTCAAGTCCACCAATCTAGGAGGATCAGGCGTAGTTGGAGCCATTCAAGCTGATGAAACGAACGACATAAGGCCAGCCCTGATTCATATGGTGGAGAAAAACCCCTTTGCCGGAGGCGTTTTTGATGAGCCCTATGGCCATCTTAAGCGTTTCAACAGCTACATGGATACAGTGAAAGCTGCTGATGCTACTAATGATAGATGGAAGATGAGGCTTTTTCAGTTTTCATTGGTTGATAAGGCAAGGGAGTGGTATGATAAGCTAAAGGGAGACAGTTGCTCAAACTGGACTGAGTTGCAGCAGTTGTTCGTGGATCGATTTATGCCACCAGGAAAGGTTCTTTTACTGAAACAGGAGATCAATCAATTCAAGCAGCGGAGAGATGAGTCATTTGGAGAGGCTTGGGAAAGGTTTACTGATGCGTTGAGGAGATGCCCTCAGCATGGATTCAAAAAGTCTCAACTAATCAGTGTCTTCTATAATGGCCTTGACAACGAATCGAGAGTGTTGGTTGATGCTTCTGCTGGAGGAACAATTTTTGGCAAGACATCCAATGCAGTAGAGAAATTGTTTGATGATATCTCTTTGAACTCAAGGGATTGGCCATCTGAGAGGATCCGAGGGACTTATATACTTGGTAAAGTTGCAAAGGTTGAAGAGAAATTTTCTGAAGCTGATAAGAATGATAAGGTTGTCGCTCAATTGGAACAGATGAATAAGAACCTGATTACTCTGATATCAGGTAATAATGGGGGAGGCAACCGAGGGTCTGCTAGTGATGATGTAGTGATGAACCTTCAAGAGGTCGAGGATGCTAATTGGGCTATGGGGCAGAGTCTTCAAGGTTCGAGAGCTCCTCAAAATTGGCAAGGAAATAGGTACCCTCAAGGTAATTCGAACCAGAGGAATATCCAAGGGGGAGGTCCTAATAATCAAGGAGGCAATTGGCAGAATCAGAGGCATGAGAACTTCTCTTATTCAAATCCGAATAATGCAGTTCCATATCCTCCTAATTTTGATCCTGGTGCTAAGACTGAAGAAGGGAAGTCCAGTATTGATGATGTGTTGGCCAGGTATATGAAGAAGACTGATGGAGATATTGACAAGATTAATAATTGCATTGTTCTCATGGATTCAAATATGACAAAGCAACATGAAGAAGTGAACAAGCAGTTGAAGAGTTTGTCATATAACATAGGGCAGATCTCCACTACAGTAAATCAGCAGCAAGTGCAGTTGCAGAAAGGGAAGTTTCCCTCGGATACGGAAATAAACCCGAAGGAGACTGCAAATGCGATCACTTTGAGGTCCGGGAAGCAATATAAAGGTACAACACTAATGCAGGATGTAACAGAACTTGTACAGCATGAAGCAGAACAGAAGCAGAACGAAACAGGGGCGGAGCAGAACGGAAAAGACGCCGCTCGGCCATCCGCTCGGGCCGAGCCATCTGCCGAGCGGACTCAATCGCCGCCGAGCGGCCCACCAGCCGGTTCAGAAGGTCCCTTCGGTTCAGTTGGAACCCTGCTCGGCTCAGTTTGTCCATCGCTCGGCTCGAGCGAGCCGACGAGCTGTCCTCCGGGGTTTCCTGCGTGTCCGAATTCTGTACAGAGTCAATCTGATCTGGAAATTTCTGATAAAAAGTGGCAGAGAGCGAAGAAACTGAGAGAAGCGGAACAGGTATTCGAGAAAGATAGTTTGGGACTACCGATCACAAAAGTACCAATTCCTTTCCCTCAGAAATTCTTGTCAAAGTGCCTTGATGAGAAGTTCCGGAAGTTCGCTGATGTCATGAGAGATGTCCAAGTCACTATTCCATTCTCAGAAGCATTGGAAGAGATGCCACATTACTCTAGGTTCATCAAGGAACTTATCTCCAGAAAGAGGAAGCTTAACAGTGTGGAGACAGTGAATTTGACAGAGAACTGCAGCTCCATTATTCAGAAAAAGCTTCCAGAAAAATTGAAGGATCCAGGGAGCTTCATCATTCCCTGTGAGATTGGACAAGGGCCATCTAGGAGAGCACTGTGTGATTTAGGAGCCAGTATAAATTTGATGTCTTTATCAGTGTTCAAGAAGCTTAGTTTGGGGGAGTTGAAACCTGCGTCTGTTGCCCTACAGTTAGCAGATCGGTCGTTGACATACCCCGAGGGAGTGATTGAAGATGTGCTAGTGAAGGTATCGAATTTGACTTTTCCTGTGGATTTCCTTGTACTTGACATGGAGGATGAAAAGGATGGTGCGCCTCTGATCTTGGGGCGTCCATTCCTTGCAACTGGGAGAGCTCTAATAGATGTGTTCAAAGGAGAGTTGAGGCTGAGGGCTAATGATAAGGAGATTGTCTTTTCTTTGAATAAGGAGATGCAGTGGCCTACAGATCAGCAGCACTGCAAGTCTGTGGAAGTAGTAGAGGACTTCACCCTGCCTGATGCAGAGTTTGAGAGTTTGTCCAATGATGCATGTATTGACTATCTTGAGAAGTTACTTGCATTAGGTGATGCAAGGGATGAACAGATAAGAAAGACCACTGCTGACATAGTGAATCAGAATAAGAAGTCCACTGCTAAAGAGGAGATGCAGCCTGCTGCTAAGGAAGAGAAGCATGAGAGCCAAAGAGTTGAAGTGGTAGAGGAGATCGCAGGACCAGGCGTATCTCTTACTTTTCCTACTACTAACTCTAATGTGATATTTGATAATCTTTTGGTTGCAGGAACGATGGATGATCCATATTTGAAGCCTCTGAACATACCTCCCGATTTTTTTTCTTATATTGGTGTTATAATTTCTAACTTGTTTGATCCTTGTTTTGCTACACAGGGTGAGCCTACAACAGAATGGAAGATTGACAAGAAGGAACCAAGCCAGTCATGGGAGGAAAAGAATTTAAAGAGTCCTGTTTCAGTGACAAAGAAAGGTAAGGTGGTTGGAGTAGAGAATAAGAGAGGGAAGAAGTACTTGAAAGTAAGGATGCGAAAAGACTGTCCTCCGATCCAGTAGTTAAAAAGAGGTATCCGTCGTGACTCTTCGACGTTAAACATGAGCGCTTGTTGGGGGCTGTCCCTTCCGTTTTATTGCTTTTATATGTCTGTGTTGGTGTAGGAGTTTTATTAGGTATTGCTTGACTGCGGTATATACTTTTTTGCAAACTTAGTTTCTCACTTTGTTTGATCTAAGTTTGGGGGGAGGTTACGTACATACCTTGTCTTGTAGTACCGAAGTAAAATTTTTGCATTGTGTTGTTGCTTGGAGGGTCGATTTTTTGCGGATTCTTAGTATTTTTGATTTATTCAATAATGTTGAGGGTTCGATTTTTTGCGATTTTCCAGGTTTTGTGTTATTTTTGTTTGTGTTTATTTGTTTTGTGTTAATCCTAGTGTCGGTGTAGTCGATTTATGGTTCTCTAGGATGATTTTCTGATTTTTCATGGCACTTGATTATATGTGTGATTGTGTTTGAGAAGCAGTTTGAGATTGTGCTTGGATATTGAGATACTTGAAATTTATTTATGTGCAAGGATGATTAGCTATGTAGCTTGATTAGGATTGCTCGTTCATTCGTATAGCCATGTGAGATTTTGAGCCTTTTAAAATCATGAGAAATTTCATGATTCAGTTTATTCTTGTGAGTGTCGTTCATACACACGTATTCTAGAACTTGGCTTTGTATCTTGCTTGAAGCTACGTGTTTGATTAAACAATAGGAAATGATCTTAGGCCATCTTTGTTTTTTATTAGTCACTAGCCATAATTATTATCCTACCAATTGAAATTATCCGTAGTCAACCCTTTTGAGCCTTTGAGCCTTATTTGTTGAAAGCCTACGTGATTAGCCAATTGATCCATTTGCTAGCCTTTAAAAAATTCCTACCTAGTAGAGAGTTGAAGGAATCAAGTTGGTGTCTTGTGATGAAGTATATAAGGAGAAATAAGTTGGAAGTGATGAAATTTGTTGAAGAGAGTGGTTAAATTGTTGCATAAAGGGGTAGTGCCCGAAACTGGTACCCCATGAAAAGGGTAGTGCCTGAAACTGGTACCCTTATTTGAAAAAGAAAAAAAAAAGAAAAGAAAAGAGGGAAGAAGAAAAAAAATTTCTAGTAAGGATGTGGTGTTCAAAAGTGAAGGAGGAATCAAATTGCAAGAAACATTGAAGAGCGTTGAAGAAGAAAGAAGAAAGTAAAGTTGTTTGTTGAAAAGCTGTAAGTCTTCTTTGATTCTCTACTAGTGATTGAGTCACCTTATCCATATACTCCCTACCTTTACCAAAGAGCCAACATTACAACCTAATGCAAGACCTTTGTGATCCTATTGTTGAAATTATCCCTTTAGTCGAGAGTTGAGATGATTGTCAAGCTTATGGTTACGCGTGTGTTTGAATTGACTTTGAGTGTAAACACCTTACCCTGAAGTGTATATCTCACACTTGAGCGATGAGCGTAAATACTACCCGTGAGAATGGTGGATGAGCATTCCGAAAAAGTGAAGTAGTTGATTTGAATTGTATGTTCTTAGATGGATGGTTGTCTTAGTATTTGAAGTATGGTTTTTGAATTGTTATATTTTCTTGGATGTGAAGTTGTGAAATTTCCTCTCAATTACTCTATTGGTTTTATATGTCGTTGCCTCGGGACGAGCAACAGGTAAGTTTGGGGGTTTGTTGAGAGTGGAATTTCACGTATTTTAGGTCTCACATTACACCATTTTTGATAGAATGTGGCCATGATTTTGTATAAAATGACATGGTTTTCATATCTTGCATAATTAAGATGCTACTAAGGTGTTTTGTTGAGTTTTGAAGGGTATAACATGATCAAAAGTTCAAAGTTGGAATGAGGAGTGAAAGTGAGAAGGAATGCTGAAAAATATAGTCCACGTTGCACAAATTTTCTGTATTCTTGTAGAAGTCCAAATTAATCATGTGATATATGGTTGGAAAGCCACAGAAGAGAGGGTCATTTTGACGTGAACACCCCAATTGGATTCCAAACGAGAAAGTTATGATTAAAGTGCTAACGTCGCACATGCTGTACCGAGCAGCCACTTTGCATGACTTTTTACATATTCAAATGTTGGATGTTTCTGCGAGTTCTTTATATGGATAGAAAGCCAAGGAAAAGAGAAATACGTGAGCGCAAAAATTATTCAAATTGGAGTCCGTATGAAGAAGTTATGCTCGAAACGGTGAAGTCGCGCAGTGCAGTCTCCGCAGCTCGGGAGGCCGCTCGGCTCGAGCGGGAGCAACTTTGTGCGAATTTCCAGCCGAGCTGGGGTCCCTCAGAGCCTACACGACGGCCCCATTCCAACCATATGCTGCTCGGCTGGTTTGGGGGCCGCTCGGCCATGAGCTCGGCCCGAGCAAGGTGCCGAGCGGCCCAAAATCGGGCCCAGACGAGACCTGTTCGATGCAGCAGCGTATATATACCCTCAAGTCGTGATTCTGAAGCAGATTCGTCGCGAAAACAGCCCTGCATCCATCTTAGAAACAATTAGGGAGATCGAGACGTCAATCGGAGAGAGCCCAGCCATAAACCATCATCAATCCACACTCCTATCACACCCATATCAGATTATAATCTGATTTCATCCTCCATCCAATTCTACAAGGGTTTCAAGTGCTAATTGAGGGAAAATCAAGCGATTGAAGAGACGGAGAAGGAACGTGAGATTGCTCCTACACTAGGGTTTCACAATTCTTATCTATTCCTTTCTATTACTTTGATTATTGTTATGAATTGCTTAGCCATGAGGATTGCTTGTAATCTCATGGGCTAATTTCCTATACAGTTCTAGGGTTTGATGGATTGATTTAATTGATTTGGGGATTTAGACCAAAGATTGGGATTTTATGCAGTTGAGCTTTTGATTTTACTTATTTTACTAAGACATGTTAATCTGCTTCGTAACGTCTTCATAATATATTCATGACATCCGCTATAATGCTTGGATTATTGTGTTAGCTTGTGTGCGTTCATGATTGATATTGTCTATCTGTTAGGGATTAGAGTAGCTCCGCTATAAGCACTTTAATTCCATGAACTGGTAAATCAAATACTTGATTAGTTTAGTGGAACAATGCAATTAGACAATCAAGTAGGAAGTGAATAGAACCTTGTAGTAATTCCAGAAAATATCTTGTTAGTCGGGCTTACCATCCGGAGGTATTGTTGCTTGCTTTGATTAGTATCTAGGAATAAGGCTTGGTAATATTTGCGCACCTTAGGATTTAAACCAGATTATACTGTTAGCTTTGAATCGAATCATATTCGGTGGGATAACAGTGATATGTGGTGTATTTTCAGTGAAACTGCATGAATGAACAATCGTAAGTTTAATAACCCAAATTAATTGGTCAATACCTGATACCTTAGAACTGTTTGTCATCTCTTGATTAGACACTTGTTTTTATTTTTCCTTGCTTTTAATTAATTCAGTTATTTAATATTTCGTTAATTAGATTAATTCACAACAAAACATTGGAAATTGGTTACTCAATTCTGATTAATTAGTAATTAATAGTAAAATAAATAATTCGCTGTCTCAGTGGGATCGATAATTTAACTTGGGTGCTTGCTGCTACAATTGATATCCTTACACTTGAGGATTTAATTATAGTGCGCAGAAAAAGCCTATCAGTTATTCATAATTTATTATTGGTTTAATGGATTGTTGATCAATGAATTGATTTATGGTAATTAAATGCTATCATGATGTTCATGTATGTATTGTTTGGAGTGAGACGGAAACGACCCTCTATAGTATTAGGAAGGCATGAATAGACATTGAGTTTGGGTTTGACCGAAAGAATATTTGAATTCAATGAGGGGAACCAATCCATTCGTTGGCCTTAGTACACAAAAAGGGAGAGTTTAATCTAACTAGTACCTAGATGGAAGGGGTTAATGTTGGGCTTTGATCTTAGGTGCTTTTGGGAGTCTAAAATGGATCAACTACCTTTGTAACCCGAAAGGGAGCTTAGGATACATTCGTGATCACCCTTAATCTACATCAATTAAGTTGGATTCCTTTTGCATGATAATATGAATTGAGTATGCTTGGATATTTCTAATCCCATGTTTTTCATACTTGAACTTTAGCACCCATCCTCTTTTATTTTCACTCATCTTCACTAGTCATTTTCTCTTATTTGCTATCTTATTTACTTATTACTTGTTTTAGTTGTTAATCACTCTCACAACCCCTATCATCTTTACAAAAACGACATGAACATGAGCTCACGTATTTTGCTAGTCCGAACATAACTCCTTTGAGGATTGATAATTTTTATTGGGATATACTACTACAACGATCGAGTATTCTTGCTCGTGAGTGCTACAAAAATAGGCAAACATTAACTACTCAAATATAGATTAATTTAACTCATTTTTTAAATAAAATATAATAAGAAAAAATATTTATATAAAAAAAGAACATTTTATACAAAATAATGCAAATACATATACTCCATATTTAAAGTATTAATAAAATATATCTATTTTAATTTTACAAGAGAAATTAATTATTATCAAATTTGTCTTAATTGTATAATCAATTACGTAGTTGTTGGGTCTTTTTTTTATAATATATAAATAAAGATAAAATACATATTATATTTTATTAATTAATAAAATATATCTATTTTAATTTTATAAGAGAAATAAATTATTATCAAATTTGTCTTAATTCCAGAAGCAATTACGTTCGTTGGATCTTTTTCTATAAAAATTAAGATAAATTAATATACATATTATATTTTAATAATTAATACTAAAATATATCTATTTTAATTTGCAAGAGAAATAATTTTTTATAAAATTTATCTTAATTGCAGAAGTAATTATTTCGTTGGGTTAGTGAAACGGGCTGTTTTTTTAAGAGGATAATAAATTACAAGTAATTTAGATTTTTTAATAGTATATAATAATTATATAATGTCAGGGCGTGTATACAATAGAAGATAATGGTGTATTTAAAATAACTTATAAAATATATAAAGTGTTTATTTAATAAAAGGATTAATTACTACTAGTTACACACTTTATACCCCTAATTACTATTAGATACATTGATTTAAAATAATTATTGTTATATATAAAATATTAAAGTAAAATACCAAATATACCCCTAAACCCATACACTTTTAAACCACCAACCCTACCCCTCACCCACCCACCAGCCGGACTACCGTTGACCGTTCGTTGACTGGCGTTGACCGTCAATTGACCGCTGCCGCCGGACCACCATATTTTTTTGCTGCACACACTTTTATTTTTGCTGCACACACTTTTTTTTGCTGCACACACTTTTTTTCTACTGCACACACCTTGCTGCACACAACATTTATGTACAGCACATTTATAGGGGTAATATTGGAATATCACTATATATTTTTATAGTTAGTAGTAATACTTTTGTATGTCTGTATCTCATAGTAATTAAGGGTTTTTTTTGTATAACTAGTAGTAATCTCCCTTAATAAATTAAGGGTAATATAAATATTTTAAAAATATTAATTTTATTTTAATAATAATGATATGTGTATTCAATAAGAAGAGGTGTTCAAATAAGATGGGCCATAATAATATTTTAATGTGTCATGAAATAAAAGAAATAATATTTTTAATAAAAGTCGATAGTTGTACTATTATTATTATGTTTGTTCTATGAATATATTAATTATTTTTTATGAGTTCTTCTGCTAAAAAGAAAAAGTAAGAGGATGTTTGGTTCAATACTTTTGGGGCTTGGGAATTCCAATGGAATGAAAATAGATGTTTGGTGTGTGACTTTGATTTCAATGAACGGTGTTTTCATTTCATAAAAGATGGGAATCCCCATTCCTTAACTCTTTAGATGGTATGGGTATCATTCCATCGCATATACAACCATTATTCTTTTCCTCATCTTTTCTTTTTTTTTTGTTAAAAGTTTTTTTTATTATTTAAAACAAAATATTAAATTATTTATTTGAAAAAAAGAAAAAATAATAATATTGATTCCATTCTGATAGAATTTTGAAACAATCAAAACAAAATCAATAGTAATGATAGACATTCCCATTCATAACCAAACATCATTTTAAATAACAAACCCATTACCTTACCTCAACACTATCATTCCTTTTCCAATTCTCATTCCTTTAAACAAACCAAACGACCCTTTAAGACTTTAAATTTTGACTACCAAACTGATAAAATATATACATTTCAATTTCAATAGTATTAATAGAGTATATAAATCAAAAGAATGTAATAAATAAAATAAAACATACCATAAGTATAAAATCCAGCATAACACACGGGTTTATACTACTCCCTCCATCCTATCGAAAGGTCACTATTTTATTATTTTGGACGTCTCTCTAAATGTTCTCATTTCCCACTTTTAGTAAAAAGGTATCATGTGGCCAGCACTAACTATTAATACAATTACCCACTACACATAAAATAATAATATTCCTTAATTTACACACAAAAAACAATCGATGACGTTTGGGTGGGACGGAGAGAGTATTTATTACTATAACTAAGGAGAAAAAAGATAATTCTTACGTGTTCGTACAGGAAATTGTTTATACTCGTACTAGTTATAATAACTAAAGAGAAAAAAGAAAATTCTTACGTGTTCGTACGGGAAATTATTAGTTGCTCTAAAATTTAATTGAAAATAATTAAAATTAAAAAAAATTTAAAAGTTAAAAAGTACTCCGTAAATGTGGATTTAGTTTACCGCCTTGGTTAGAGCTGAGTATCGGGTGACGTCTAACACCGAATGCGCCACTTTGCAACGGCCTTTGAAGTTTAAACTTTAAAGTTTGAGCTAAGTATCGGTGAGAAAATGCGTCGTCGGAGAGAGCACAATTTCATACGGAAGAGGAAATCGGAAGGCCATCCCCTAAAAAAGCGTCGCCTCAGCGTTAACCAGCAAGAGGAGGTCTTCATCGTACGTTTTTGACACTTTTTCTGAGAATTAATTAGGTTTTGATATATGTTTCTGTTTGAACCGTGACCTGTGAATGGATGAAGGACTAATCGATCGAGAAATTGGTACACTTTTTTTGAGAATTAAGTAGTTGTGATATATGTTTCTGTTTGATGCTAAAACCGTTATCTATGAATGGATTAAGGACTAATCGATTGAGGTACGTTTTTGTCACTTTTTTCTGAGAATTATTTAGTTGTTGATATATGTTTGATGTTAAAACCGTGATCTATGAATGGATTAAGGACTAATCGATCGAGAAATTGGTACGTGTTTTTGTCACTTTTATGAGAATTAATTAGTTGTGTGATATATGTTTCTGTTTGATGTTAAAACCGTGATTTATGAATGGATTAAGGACTAATATAGTGAAAGGAATTGTTAATGGATGGATCAAGGACTATTATGGTGAAAGGAATTGTTAATGTCGACAGAGGATGCTATGATTATTTTTTGTAGACATTTCTGCATGTGCTATTTATTTGCAGAATTATTGAAGTCTGTAAATTATGAGGTTTTCTTTCTTTTTTCATTCTTCAAAAATTTCTAGTGTTTACGAGACTGAAAGGTGAGAATGTGACTTAAAGTGTGTACCTAATTTCTTTTTGATTATTACTTTACAAATACTGGAAAATAGAAACAAACTGCTGGAATTCTTTTAAGTGTTGCATAGTTTCTTTTTCGTTACTTTATGAAGAAAAGACAAGTGCTTATCAATTCTCCCGCTCCTCTTCGTTTCTTTTCTTATCTAAACTTGAGAAAAGCATATCTTGTCTCTCCCTCTCCTCATTAATTTCATTTTCTAATTTATGCCTTCTCTCTTAGGGGTGATCATTCTCTTCATCTTATTAGTAATAGGGATAGATGTTTGAAAATTTGTAGTTCATTGAAGCAGCCATTTCTTGCCACACATGCATGCATATATGCATGTGTCTTCTTCAATTGAGGTAATGATTTCCTTAGGAACAAATTCATGCAATGATAACTGTAGGTTAGTTAGATGCTCATAGACAGGTTAATTTTTATCAACATATTCATTTGATTAAAAGATCTTAATATAAGGGAAAATATTTGAAAAGAAAATGAAAATTTTTACTAAAAAAGATGTTGAAAAGAGCTAAATATCATGAGTGGAAGCTAACTCCGTATTATTACGAAGGATTCAAAGACTTATTAGGCACAAAAGTGAAGTAAGATCAAGAACTCAAACTTGCCAACCAATTTAAAATGATTATTTACTATTATAATTATTATTAATTTGCTAAATTAATTGACATGATCTGTTTCCTATACTCGAAATTCCCTTTCTTTCTTTTTATAACATAAATGACTGACAACAAAAATATCACCTCATTTAGATAAAGGAAATATATATTCTTACAAAAATTATAGCATTGATGAAAATTGTAGTTCTATAATACAAAAAGGGGGAGTTATGAATTTTTTTAAAAATAAAATTTGGAAAGCAAGCAAGAAAATATGTCTTAAAAAAGATTAAAAGGAAAGATAGTATGTGGTCCCTAGTCCATTGATAGTTGCACTAACCTTTTCAAGTCACCAAAGTCTCTGAATACTAACAGCTTATATACACAAACACATACACAACCATTTTGCATACTTGCTTCCCTTCCATCATGACAAAGTTCCATTTTGTACTCTGAGGAGCTGGGATAGAGACAGAGATGAAGATGGAGGCGGAGACGAAGAGCGGTTCAGTGGCTTCGTCTCGAGTGATCAACGCCCTCAGAGTAGCAATCCTGCTGCTAGCTCTGATGGTGTTTCTTGGAAATATTATGATGTGGATTATCATGCCTACTGATACATATTACAATATTTGGGTGCCTCATATTATGGCCTCTACAAACTCCACTTTCTTTGGAATACAAGGTGCTTACATTTTCTTGATTTACTCAAATGAATTTAATGATGTCTTAATAGCATATGTCCTCACAGGTCCTATAATGATGGATTTCACATTTCCTATCTTGTTCATTGCTGTTCTGGGGTGTGTTTATCTGCACTTGGGGAAGAAAGAAACCATTCTCACTGGAAGGTAATCATCATATTCAAGAATTAGTCCTCTCATTCATTCTTTGATTTGAAATGCATGTTTTGATGACATGATCATGAGCAGGAGAGACAGGAGTTTAAGGTTCATGAGGCGACCGATGATCGTGAAGGGGCTCGGTGTAGTCACCCTAACAGAGCTTGCTCTCTTCACACTCTTCATAGCCCTCTGTGTGTGGTACTTTGCAGACTATGTTCACCACTGGTACGAGCAAGCTCTTCAACGATCCATAACGAAACACGAAAAGTTGTAAGATTTCCTATATCCTTGCTGTTTTTCTTGAAAAAAAGACCAACAAGAAAACATTATTTTCAGTTCTGCTAAATAGTTACAACAAGAATCTTGCATGAATTTTTAGGTGGCAAACAAGATTGGACAGAGTAGGTATAGTTACAGGAGTAACAGGGAATCTGTGCTTAGCATTTTTGTTCTATCCAGTTACAAGAGGGTCATCCATTTTGCCTATGTTGGGCCTAACTTCAGAGGCTAGCATCAAATACCACGTCTGGCTTGGTAACTTAGCCATGTTTCTCTTCAGTGCTCATGGATTTCTTTACATTCTTTATTGGATCTTCACCAATAGATTATCAGAGGTACATTCATTCATTTCAATCATAAAAAATATCTTTTATGCATTTTACACTAGTATGTGTGTTAGTTATGATAATAATACACAACTCAAATATGGAATACTCCCTCCGTCCCAAATTAAATTTCACACTTTCAGTTTTCATTAATCCCACATTAAACTTCACTATTAAAAAAATGAAGCGTCACATCAATCCATTCTACTTTACTCTCCAAAAGTTAATAAAATTGGTTAAAAAATACACTTTTATTAAACTTTGTATCTACAATAACGAAGCAGAATAAGTTGGGATGAAGGGAGTACAACACTAACAACATAGATGATGTGAAATATGTGGATGCAAAATGTGGTGGTTAAAAAAGTGATATTTTGAAGTGCTACTTATAACTAGTTAGGTTTAGTGGTCATCACTTAAACCACTTATTTCTTGATCAATATACATATGTCAATACTTGGTTTACAAGGATGGAAACTCAAGATGATAACGTCCTATTTCATTAATTTAGATATGGATCTAAGGTCCACTTTCTGTTGGCCATTATTCATAATTACTTTATTGCTTATCTGTGATGTTATTTTTCAACTTCTATTCCAATTTACTTAAACCCACCTAACATTTCTTACTTAAGAATAACAAGAACATGAAGTGATGCACTAAGCTTATCAAATGAGTGTTAAGTTGCCATCAATTCAAGGCACATATTTTAATTCTCTCCAATCAATCTTCTTTCATTTTTTTATTGTGAACTTTAAATGACCACAAATTTAATAGTATGTAACAGAAACTCCCTCTCACACATTATAAATTAGAAAAAACTGACCCACAAATCTCCACTAGATTGGTGAGTTTGGCTGTGGACATAGGACATTGGAGTTCAAGAATTTGGATCATGATGTAAGGGCCCACCACAAGGTCCATGAGTGGATGGGCCCACAAAATCACAATCAGGCAACACAACTTTTCCTGTAACCATGTTTGGTAGTAGGTATTATCAGCAAAGGTGCTTTCAGACAAAACGAGAACAACCTTTTACTCATTGCTTCTATTCTTTTTTTCTATTATGCCTTCCCTACACTTTGGACTAATATGGGCCTTGAAATTTTCCAATATATGGTTCCTATAATCCAATTCCTACTATTATCATTATTATTATTATTTATTATTATTATTTATAGTATCATGGTGATGTGAGCCTTAGGTACTTCAAGAAAGACTAGAATTTAAAATTTCAAAATCAACTATCCTACTATCCTAGACATAAAGACAATTTGCAAATCTCTTATTCAGCATGACATTAGAGAGAGAAAAAAATATATAAAAAAGCAAAAATAAAAAAATAAAAAAATTAATGATTATTTACACTATGTTACAAAGTACCCTAGTTTGTGTGGTAGGAGTTTGTAAGAGCAAATTAAGTCTTTTTTTTCCTAACATTTATTTATTTATCAATGTTTATAGATGCTGAAATGGGGTGACCATTATGTGTCAAACATAGCAGGAGAGATATCTTTATTATGTGGATTAGCCATGTGGATCACTACTTACCCTAAAATAAGAAGAAAAATGTATGACCTCTTCTTCACCATTCATTGCCTCTACATTTTCTTCATGATTTTCTTCATATTACACATTGGGATTGGCTTTGCATGCATCATGCTTCCTGGTTTCTATCTCTTCATCATCGATCGTTTTCTGAGATTCTTTCAAGCAACTGAGAATATAAGATTAGTTTCTGCAAGACTTCTGCCATGTGATACAGTTGAGCTCAACTTTTCCAAAACTCCAAGTATGTTGATCATTCACTCACTCACACACCAAACATGCCACTCCCTTGGTTTAAAATATTCTAGTAATTTTGATGATTTTTTAACAACTACTCTTAGGTTTGAGTTTCAATGCAACAAGTACAATCTTCATAAATGTGCCCTCCATATCCAAGCTACAATGGCATCCTTTCACCATTATTTCAAATAGTAAGTTGGAACCAGAAAGACTAAGTGTCCTGATCAGATGTGATGGGAATTGGACAAAGAAGCTTTACGACGTGGTCTCGTCACCTTCCCCTGTCTCTCGTCTCCAAGTGTCCGTTGAAGGACCATACGGACCATCCGCTACTCATTTTCTCAGGTCCAAACTAGATCATGCATAAGTACACACATACATGTGTACTGTGTATCAAATATGAGCCCACTGTATTATTATAACCTCTTGATTGAATGTCTTTTTTTTTTTTCAGGCATGATATGTTGGTGATGGTTAGTGGAGGGAGTGGGATCACCCCATTGATTTCCATAGTCAGGGAGCTCATCTTCATCAACTCTACACAAAAATGCAAGATTCCAAAGATCATGCTCATTACTGTGTTCAAGAATTCTTCACATCTCTCCATATTAGACCTTATCCTCCCAACATCCAACCTTCATTCGAATTCATGCAACCTAGAGCTGCAAGTCGAGGCCTACGTGACAAGGGAGAAAGGGCAGTCGAAAGACGTAATACCAAAACCCCGGACTGTTTGGTTCAAACCAGATGCATCTGATAAGCCCATTTCTCCAACATTGGGCCCCAACAGTTGGCTATGGTTAGCTGCAATAATCTCATCATCTTTCATCATCTACCTAGTACTACTAGGAATCTTCACTCAACATGTTGTTTACCCTATCGATCAAAACACCAACATGCTCTATTCTTACACCAAGAAAGGCTCAGCCAGCATGATGTTCATCTGTTTCTCCATAGTCGTGGCAGCAAGTGGTGCATTTTTGTGGAACAAGAAGCAGAAGGCGGAAGAAGAAAAGAAAGTCCAGTACACGGAGGAATCAGCCACGAGTAGATCAGCATCTGATTCGTCCTTCGATCAAGATGATTTGGAAATGGAAAGCCTTCCACTACAATCCATCATGAAGTCTATCAGTGTGCATTATGGTAAAAGACCCAACTTCAAGGGTAAGTTCAAAAATCCAATCTTGAATCCCATTATACATTTTGTTTTGTCATTTCTACACAAATACATGCATACCTCTTTATGTACAAGTGCAAAGGAATGGCAGATCGAAGAATTCATTCGGTGATCAAGCAAGTGATGAATGGTTCATAAATTTGCAGGGATTTTGATGGAAATGAAAGAATCAAGTGTAGGAACACTTGTTAGTGGGCCAAAGAAGATGAGGCAGGAAGTGGCAGCCATATGCTCCTCTGGGCTTGCAGATAATGTGGAGTTTGAATCCATCAGCTTCACATGGTGAATGAATTGGACACAATATATATCATTATACAATATATAATACCGTATGATGAATTGCAGTATTGGAACATCTTAATCATCTAATGTTTGCAGAATGGCTGTATCTAATTATCAATAAGCAACTTCTGGCGTTTGTGTAGATTAGTTTAAGATGGCACATATCGTTTGTCTGATTTTTGTTTTAAAGAGTTGGAAAGGGTAAAATGTTCATGTCATCATTTATGTATAATTTCAACTCTATACTTTGTAATTGTACCCTTTCAGCTCATCTTATTTTATATACTTTCATCCTGTTTAAAGTTTGAAAAAAACAGAACAAAAACAAAAACAAAAAAACAAGTCCTACTTGAAGTGCAAAACAAGGCATCTTACCAACAACAAAAAATCAACCTAACTAAAATTCATCAAAACTTAAACTATTTTTTCCCTTTAAAACGGAATTGCACCATATTGGCTGTATTTTTGCCTACAATTTGCCAAAAATGGCGATAGTCAAAATATAAACGTCATACAAATTTTGGTACATCCTACAAATAACCGGCCACCCTCTCTCTCACTAAAAAACGGGGAAGAAGAAATACATGTTCTCAAGAGTAAAAGAAAATTGAAATTAATTATAGCCACAAAGACGGATTTATTTTATGCACATACATCGTTTCATCGAAGGTGACAGCAAGCAAAACTTCAACTCTCTTGCTGCAAAAGTCTTTCCAACCTAGAACAGGGAATGTCACTGATCCAATCAAAGGTTGCAAACCTGGTCGTGAATCTGAGATGAAATCAAGAGGAAGTTGCAAAGCTTTGCCTATAAGATCTCAGCTAAACCACTTCACAGGTTTCCAACCACTTAGCTCATGTTCGTTCCTTCTGCACTAGCAGTTGATGAAAGCCGCATCTCCAACTCTTCCAGCAAATCCTGGTATTCCGTGAATGCTTCATGCTCCTTGACATTATTACACAATAGTAAAAGCACAATGAGTCATATCATAGAGAGCAAATAATTAGTCATTTAAGGAATGCAACGCAGGTAAAAAAAAAAAAGGAAATGAAGCCATTTAGCATAATATTCTGGTTTTCAATAACTAAAAGGTCAGTAATCAAATAAAAAGGTGAATACCCCAGCAAAAATCATTTGATCGATAAGATACCTGTATGGTTAGGCTGTAAGCTTTCCATAATCGTAAATCATGCCTAAACAAATCATAAAGAACCTGAGAAAAGAAAGTAAATAATGTCAACAGGACGAGCTGATGGATCCTGGAAGCTAATCCTAAGAAATTAGCGCATTCACATCATAAAATCAATCAAGGACTTGCATGCCTATATACTGTGGTAGAAAGCAATAGTTCATCACAACAGAGATGAGATCTCAATATAAAGCAACCATTGACTACAAGAAATGCAGCAAGTTGGTGAGAATTTGACTACATTTTACAATTGAACTGCAGTAATATGTCAGTGCATCACATGTTCCTGTAGACCGAACATGCATTGATAAGATCCAATTAGCGTAAAGCAACGTGCCTAAATCAATCTTTGGTTTGTCGCTAAGAGTTCAAGTACATAATTAAAAGTGAAGCCAGGATCTAAATCATAATACCAAGCAAAATAAATATATATATATATATATATAGAGAGAGAGAGAGAGATAGAGGGAGAGAGAATATTAGCATACATGCAAAGAACTTATATGAGTTCCACATTGAAATATAAATTTAATGTTCAATAACTAGACTAAAATAAGGTGAGATGGAAAGGTCTTGAGGATTGCTGGGGCCTGGGCACCAATAGTTCTTAAATATACACAAGCCAGAAAGCGCAAAAGAAATTCCAAATCAAGAACATAGACAACAGGTTACCTTCTGTCCAATCATTTCAAGGCCAGATGCAAAGCTCTCCAGTCGGGCACTTCCATATCTTTCTCGTTGAAGATACTCCTGTAATAACGTTTTATTGTGCTTCTAAATCTCAAAGATGGAAGAAAGGTGATTCTTTTGAAGAACCAAAGAGAGTGAAACATACCACTAAATCAAATTGTGTGCCTTTGACAAATGCAACAAGATTAGAGAGCTCCTTTCCAGACATCAAATAGCTGGCATGGTTTTCTAAAATATTTTTTACAGAAGCAATATGTCCACTCGGCTCTTTGAAAGAGGGGCTGATATACATTTAAAAGAAACATGTCCACAAGCATTTATCAACATTGATAAGTCAGAAAATGGAATGACTTCAAAGTAATCAACTAAGGCAAAGGATATAAAAGTTAAGGCCTGGACTGGTTTAACTTCTAGCATCCTGCGATTGCTTCCTGAAACTAGAAGGGAAAATAAAATATCCAAGGAATCTTGGAGAATCTCTATCTTCCTGATCTCAGTAGAAATCTCACCTAACAGAAGAATACAAAAAAAAAAAGAAAAAAAAAAGACCCGATAAGGTGAAGACCAGAGGAAATGAGAAATGGCCATCTTCAGTAAAATCAAATAATAAAATGACACGTACCAGCTCTCCTGCCAGTTCATATAAAGACTCATCAAGCGTAGCCTATACAATCATAAGTCCTTATCAGAATATATATGTATATATAGAATTAGATCAACATGTCACGGGGGAATACAAAGGAACATGGTAGCATTACCAGGAATGATTTAAGATATCAAACAGTTTAACCAAACATTAATGGAAGATGATCAAGCACAACACATGGATAACGCATTGGTTAACTTTGGGTTCTACAATATCATTCAAGCTTCTTCAAAAGTCAAAGGCCTATAATATCCTAGAAATATTGATTAGACTAAGCATAATGACTATTCCATATTTGTGTCTTTATTTATTCAGACAAAGAGACAAACATGTAATCACCTGTAATAAACGCAAGGCACAATTTTAACTGACAGCAGGACCTTCAAGCTTTGCAATGACCTGTAGCAACATAAACAATCAGGCTAATAATCAGCATTAGCAATCATTTCAGCGCAGTAGGTAGCGCAATGGAGTGTCCTCTCTCCCCGCAGATTCATAGTATCAAGATATATTATAATATAATGGACAACGGTGGTCGGTGGAGCATTATTTAAATTTCACTCGTGGAAAAAATCAAGTACATACCAAAACATTTGTGTACAGTGTACGACACAGTAAACTCAAATATGTGTCAATACACTAAGATGATGGTGACAAGCATGCAACATGAAGCTTATTATTCACTATCAAGAAAATAATCAATTCACCTGATCACTTAGACTGATGACAGCCAACAACATATACGAACAAAAAGCAACTAGGGTTCATTCCTACAAAGTATGTTTACAATGAAAAAGCAATAAATCCTCTTCTTACACGACAAACTAAAGAAGACATAAGCAAGCCAGGTTATAAAATAATGAGCTACTAAAATGCACAGAATCAACTACAGGTGATTATAATAGCACTTACAAGTATATAACAAGCTGCTGTGCGATACCACCTTTGTTGACAGCATTCGTCAAACAACCTAAAAGCAAACTTTCTCGGTTATCAATGATAAAAATGTAGTCAATATGGAAACTTATTTTTTAAAGTTCTCATGCCAAATCTCGCTCCTTGAGAGATGAAGTTTATAGAGTTTATGAAGATAAAAATAAAAGAAAGGATAGTAATAATATTTCCACGTTTTCATGCAAGCATTGCAGAATTAGTAGAGCAAAAGATGTAAATAGTCCCATACTCTGCTGGTCTCCCAGCAGCAGAAAATAAATCAGCCCAGTGTCGACCATCAGTTTTCCGTGCTACACTAACAACAACGTCATAGTACTCTGGAAATTTTCTGATCAAATCACAGCTCTTCTCCAAAAGAGAGGTACTGCACCTTGTTTTTTGCTAGAACTTTGCCTGTAAAAAATTGTAAGATATATTAACCATGTATCTTTTTCTTTTGAAATCCCTCCAGCAAAACTAATTAACTTTTTTTTTTTTTTGAAACATTGACCCAATATGAATTTGATGTTGACATTTTCAGGCTACGAAGAGTGATGATGTTAAGCAAGGAAAGTTTAAAAGATTAAAATGGTGTATCCCAAAAGCTCAGTTGATCCTGAAAATCAAAATCATTTTTAATGCATGCATTTGGGAAAAACAAAACACGAGTCACAAGTATTGCATACGAAGTTGTGAATGAATGATGAATGATAACAGTTACCTGGAAATTTCAGCATCAAAAACAGTAAATAGAAGCCATTCCAGACAATGAGAAAAATGTGGCTTCTCTGCCGGCAAGTGTGCTAGGCGTAGAGCTTCTTCCCTCTTGTCCCTCTGCAGAAACATTAATCAGGAGCTTAATGATGTAGAGTTGCAAGAAAAGAGCACACATTTATCAGTAAAGAAGACGTTCTATTTAATTTAACGATTGACTCTTCAAAATTAGAACACGAAGTAAAACAGTAGGATGATTAGCTCCTTGACAAGTAACATTGAGTTAGCTGTATGGTTATTCTTATGCTGACTCGGTGATACAAGCAAATTTGACATATTATAAGATCTCTGATAACGTATACAGAAATAATTAAATAAATATCCACTGTTTCCAGTTTCACAAGAAATAAATATACATACTGAAGTCAACATTGTGGTAGTGTACCTGAAGAAGATGTCGGAGTAGACAATGTAATATGGTTTGCGCTTGAGGAGTCGGCTCAAAACAGGGGAACTCAGTGCATCCTGAAAATGACATTCTCTGGGATACACCAACTACTACACCAGCATTTGGAAGTAAACCCAGGGGATATACCTCACGATCAAATTCTAGCTCTGGATCCAACTGTGTCACGTCAATATCATATGACTTGGAAAAATAGCAGAACAGAATAAAAGCTCAAGTAAGTTGCGAAAGCATAAAGCAAAATAATCGGGACCTTGAGTCTAGACACTTAAGAAGATGCAATTTATTAACATGAAGACATAAAGAGACAAAACTGATGGCCACATCAAGGAGCTAATGTAATTTAATGCTGAAAAAATCAAGATAAAAAAATTTACCTGTAAGAAATCTTCCTGTTTATAGGGATCAGAACCTGGGGACGGATACCAAACCTGTAAATGAGCTTCTTACAGAATTAGAACTTGAGATATCAAGTAGAAGGAGTGTCTTTTAGAAAGAGAAGTAATGCCTGCTGATA
Organism: Pogostemon cablin; assembly: GCA_023678885.1. Taxonomy (NCBI): domain Eukaryota; kingdom Viridiplantae; phylum Streptophyta; class Magnoliopsida; order Lamiales; family Lamiaceae; genus Pogostemon; species Pogostemon cablin. The sequence goes on from CM042965.1 coordinate 1,396,880, forward strand.
GTACCTGCATCCCTCGATGGCCATAGTCTAACCAGGAAACTTCCTCAATTAAGCTTGTCTTTTCCCCTGAATGACCACAGGTAACCCAAAATAACTCTACAGAGTGAGTGAGCTCTATTTCTCGTCCATCATCCAAATCAAGCATCGAAAGATCCCCATTCATCCGCAATATTAAACATCTAAAGGAGCAAAGAAAACTAATCATCAGCCAATGTTCGAATCCCTAGGGAAGCAGATAAATGACTAATTTATAAGGATTGACCTGGAGGGCTCTCGGGTTATCAAATCAGATGAGGTTGATACATCACTTCTTAACATGTCCTGTGGAAGCTGATCGGGGATAAAATGAATTGCAGCTGGATGGCTCTTTGCAGTCATGATCGAAAATTCTCGTACTGTAGAAAGCTGTTTGTCATTTTATCACTTAAAAAATGTATGAGGAATATAATATTATAACTATTCTATCATCTTAAAGAAACGTTAATACAGCTGACACAGACAGAACTCAAGAAATGTTTTTCATCCATATGACACTACTAGAGGAAATCATCTTTAAATCATTCATTACCTGTATATCTGGGGTACTAGAAGGTGACAATTCGCCAATTAATTTCACATGGTATATATGAACATCAAATGGACGATAAGTGACAAGCAAATAGTCCTGATAAACATCCATGACCATTGGCTTTGTAAGCAATGGCTTCCGACAGAGTAGCGAACTTTGATCAAGGTGATATCTTGGGTAGAAAAGCAACTCATATCTGCAATCAAGCAAATATAGTGGTGATACCCAATGTGAGTGAATAAAAATGATATGGTAGTTAGTACATGGAGATAGCTACAAATAAGGTCATAAATGTGGGTACATAATAATAAGAACAAAAGAGAAAAGAATAAGACTCACTAAGAAATTAATAGATTAAATAAAAAATGGAAAAGAAGGTGATTTCTTCACATACAAAATCTTCATGTAAATAATTTTCTAACAGGATGCATTTTCTTTAAGGAAAAAAAAAAAAACACGAAACTACACAATATCATGATACGGTTACAAAAGCTTAAGCAACTCACATGAGTGAAGTATGAGATAAAACATGAATTTTTAACAGACAATTATTATGCCTAAAACATAATGAAACCACAAGATGAAGTTTTATATGCGATTAAAGTCTCACGAGTCCGAAGAGTCGACATAATTGCAGACTACAACAATTTTTCCCAACCATAACAATCCCCTGCACTGAATTTGTTGCTCCTGAGTAACATCACCAAACACTCTCCATCTCTTTAGCCGGATGTCGTATAAGATTAAACCATGAAGACCAGCAACTGCTAAGTACATTCCATCTCTACTAGCAGCAGCATGAAGAACAGGCCAATTTTGAAAAATATAAGATACCTGGTGCATTTCATAGTCAATAATAACAAGATAAATCATACACACATAAAGTTAAATAAATAAAAAGGAAGGCCGAAGGCCATCATCATACGTAACTGGAAGATTGAGGTGCAGGATCTTAAGTTCATCAGTGTCTTCAGATTGTACAATTAGCAATCGATCTTCGCCATAGATAACTTGGCGTACGTAAGTTGTACCAGATACACCCCTATTTAGGCAGCATTTTCCAATAGAAAACGCAATAATTCTTTCTGAAGATCCCTCTTCAATAGCGTAAAGCCTATATCCATGTTCATCCCAATGCATCAGCGATGTTCCACCCATCATGGGTTCATACTTGAAATCCTGATTTGGCTTAATCACAGGAGAAGAAACAGAACTCAAACCTATCTGGCGGATTGTAGACATCAAGCGACATCCGGAGACAGACCAAACTGTAAGTCCTCTTAACTTCCATCCAACTGCAAAAGCAAAGTTATCAGGCGTCCAAGCAATAGAACTGACAGGACCAGTATCTTCCACAGAATATCTGTGATAAGTTAATGGAAAAGTGGCATTCAATTCATGATGATTGCAAAGGGCAAGAGTGTAAAACAATTTCAACAGAATTTGCTCAATACATTGAAAAAGACCTTGACGAAAAAATGCAGCTAAACATATTTCTGATTAAAATTCTATCAGGAATATCCCTAATTTTCTTATGCTATCGGGAAAATTAAGTTTATTTGCCTCCTTCATAGAAAAAAGAATATAGACAAACCTAAAACGTAAACTGAGAATCTTTCCAGGATATTTAACCACATAGCATTCACATTTACTTATTGACACCCAATTAAAGGCTACAATTAACTTCTTAATAAGTTTGTCGTGCATAAAATATTTCAAGTTCTTTTATACTGGGTCATCTCAAACTTGAAACACTCCCTCTAGAGAGACAGAAACCATCAAGCCATTCAACCTTCTAGATCAAGAAGTATATCACCATAAATTCACAGTTTAAAAATTATATCACCACCATTTTTAACTACTCGGAAAGAAAGGGTGCATCATAATCTTACAAGTGAAAAAATTGATTGCCATCAAACGCGTAAAAAACAATCCTTTACATGAAGGGAGCAGTCACCAACAAAGGAAGCACGACAGCATACCATAACTACATACTACTGTTCTCTCTGAATTGGAAAGGCTTACCCTCAGTCATGCAATGAAACAGAGCGAATAAGTGATGCAGAATCTGCAAGGTCATATAGCTCAACTATGCCTTTGTGGGTTCCAACAGCAAGAATCTGTTGCTCTGCAGCCACAGATATGCATACAACTTCACCAGAAGCCAACCTCCTTTCTACTATAATAGATTCAGAATGCTTTAAACCCCTCTTGCTCACAGAGCACTGAATTAGTTCCCCATCAGAAAATAGCACAAACAGTAACCTCAATGTAATGGAAAACTCAAGATAGACAACTCCAGAAGTCTGAGACACAACATGGTTCACATGGTTAGAAGCCTCAAGACCTTGAATTCCTCTTGAAGTCAGACCGTTGCCAAAATGGTTGGACAATTTATTAGCACGGAGTCTATCATTCAGACGCATATCAAGGAATCAAAGACTTTAGGCACAAAAGTGAAGTAAGATCAATAACTCAAACTTGCCAACCAATTTAAAATGATTATTTACTATTATAATTATTATTAATTTGCTAAATTAATTGACATGATCTGTTTCCTATACCTTTGAAATGCTCAAAATTCCCTTTCTTTCTTTTTTATGACACATAAATGACTGACAACAAATAGTCACCTAGTTTAGATAAAGAAAATAAGTATACTTACAAAAATTATAGCATTAATGAAAATTGTAGTTCTATAATACATAAGGGGAGAGTTATGAATTTTTTAAAAATAAAAATTGGAAAGCAAGCAAGTAAATATGTCTAAAAAAAAGATTAAAAGGAAAGATAGTATGTGGTGGTCCCTATTTCATTGATAGTTGCACTAAACTTTTCATGTCACCAAAGTCTCTGATACTAACAGCTTATATGCACATACATATACACAACCATTTTTCATACTTGCTTAACTTCCATCATTACAAGTTCCATTTTATACTCAGAAGAGCTGGGATAGATACAGAGATGAAGATGGAGGCAGAGACGAAGAGCGGTTCAGTGGCTTCGTCTCGAGTGATCAACGCCCTCAGAGTAGCAATCCTGTTGCTAGCTCTGATGGTGTTTCTTGGAAATATTATGATGTGGATTATCATGCCTACTGATACATATTACAATATTTCGGTACCTCATATTATGGCCTCTACAAACTCCACTTTCTTTGGAATACAAGGTGGTTACATTTTCTTGATTTACTCAAATGAATTTAATGATGTCTTAATAGCATATGTCCTCACAGGTCCTATAATGATGGATTTCACATTTCCTATCTTGTTCATTTCTGTTCTGGGGTGTGTGTATCTGCACTTAGGGAAGAAAGAAACCATTCTCATTGGAAGGTAATCATCATATTCAAGAATTAGTCCTCTGATTCATTCTTTGATTTGAAATGCATGTTTTGATGACTTGATCATGAGCAGGAGAGACAGGAGTTTAAGGTTCATGAGGCGACCGATGGTCGTGAAGGGGCTCGGTGTAGTCACCCTAACAGAGCTTGCTCTCTTCACACTCTTCATAGCCCTCTGTGTGTGGTACTTTGCAGACTATGTTCACCACTGGTACGAGCAAGCCCTTCAACGATCCATAACGAAAACACGAAAAGCTGTAAGAATTCCTATATCCCTTGCTGTTTTTCTTGAAAAAAAGACCAACAAGAAAACATAATCTTTCAGTTCTGCTACATAGTTGCAACAAGAATCTTGCATGAATTTGTAGGTGGCAAACAAGATTGGACAGAGTGGGTATAGTTACAGGAGTAACAGGGAATCTGTGCTTAGCATTTTTGTTCTATCCAGTTACAAGAGGGTCATCCATTTTGCCTATGTTGGGCCTAACTTCAGAGGCTAGCATCAAATACCACATCTGGCTTGGTAACTTAGCCATGTTTCTCTTCACTGCTCATATCTCTATTAACGTTGAAGTAGGCGAAGAGTGTAGGAGTGTTGTAATAAAAAGAGAAGCGAGTTGGTCCACTAAGCTCTACGAGCTGCTCGCTTCGCCTACTTCAACTGACCGTCTTGACGTGTCGGTTGAAGGGCCTTATGGGCCACCTTCCACTCATTTTCTAAGGTACGAGGATTAATTCTTCAGTTTCATAAAATAAGCTTTTAAACGGGTGATCATGTTATTGATGATGCCTTGTTGTAGGCATGATTTGTTGGTGATGGTGAGCGGGGGGAGTGGGATAACGGCGTATATCTCCATCATCCGCGACCTAATCTACGCAAGTGAGACGATGAAACTTGAGACACCCGAAATCCTCCTCATTTGCTCATTCAAGAACTCCACTGACCTAGCCATGCTAGACCTAATCCTCACCATCTCAGGTGCGCCATCACAGATCTCCAACATGAAGCTACGAATTGAGGCCTATGTAACGAGAGAGAAAACACCCGAACCATACGAAAAGAAACATGTTCAGACCGTGTGGTTCAAACTTAACCCATCCGACGCACCAATTGCTCCCATTTTAGGCTGGCTATGGCTAGGGGCCATCATAGTCTCATCCTTCATCATCTACCTCATCTCCATTGGAATCTTGACTTGTTACTACATATACCCCATAGATCATAACATCAACAAGATCTTCTCCTCTTCATCAAGATCAGTCCTCCACATCTTGTTCCTCTGCATCGCCGTTGCCACGCTAGCATTCCTCTGGAACAAGAGGGAGCATGCAAGGGAGAGTAATCAGATACAGCACAAGAAGGGAGCAACACCTCAAGCATCACCCAATTCATGGTTTTATAATGCAGAGAGAGAGCTAGAGAGCCTGCCTCAAGAATCGTTGTCGAACTCCATCAACGTGCATTACGGAGAAAGGCCAGATCTCAAGAGTAAGTCAAGAAAAACACCGTACACACTGTCTATCCCACATGATCATGCACGTTTTTTGGGACAAAATTCTTACATTACACGATTCTGTTTTCTTCTAGGATATCTGTTCGATAGAAAGGAAACGAGCGTTGGAGTTCTCGTCTGTGGACCGAAGAAAATGAGACTTGAGGTTGCAAACATATGCTCATCTGGTTTGGCAGCAAATCTGCACTTGGAGTCCATCAGCTTCAGCTGGTGATTTTGATCATTCTGAGACTTCTAGTCTTTTTTTTTTTTTATTTATCTTTTTCTTGTTTGAATCTCCATTTCGTTTGATTCAGATGTTCAAATACAGCATGTAAATGGACAAGAAACATGCTCTTCTTCATTGTGTGTAAAAATGAAAACATACGAATAAAATCAAGACAGTACTTTTTGTTGCCAAGACAGTACCCCTAATTATATAAGTTAAACTAAAATTTTCAATGAGAACAATGTAAAGAAATGTATATAAGAATTTTAGAAATTGAAACAAAAGATGTAATAAACTTATAACAAACCCAAATCCGTCATAATCATTCATTCATGATGAGAAAAGAGGCTGAGGGAGTAAAGTAAACGTTCAAGGAGAAGTCATATATGCTTTTTTCCCTAATTATGAATCCATTTACAAGTAATAGCATAAAAGTGTGATTATACACATGACAGAGAAAAACATATAATTAAAATCACAAAATAAAAGTAATGGTAAAAATCACAACGCACCATTACGACATTACTATATAATTCGCTTGATGAATTAAATACTCCTATACAATAACACGAGTAAGTTAAAGTTACTTGAGTCAAAGCAAAAGCAGATTTTCCACATGAGGTAAGGGAATAGGTAAATGGACCCTTGGCATATGGTTATTGTGAATCTCGACAAGTGTATTCTTTCTCTTGTCATACACCATATAAAACATCTGAAACAAACTCTTCCTCGTATCCTGAGGTATAAAACTCTTCCTCACCTCCTGAAGTAGAATCTCATTTTCGCTCAGTTCACACAATTCCAGGTAGGATTCTGGTCTGTAATCGCATAAACACTCCTCCTTAGACTCCCTCCATTCATCACCGCTACTAACTTTTTTCATTATCTTAATCCGGCCTCCACTCTTGTACTCGGTGATGAGCAAACAAAGTTGCCCTCCAAACGAAGTCAATTGGAAGTGATATTTGCAAGGATTTAAAATTAAATTTGGGAAAGGCAGTGTCTTGAAACTTTCATCCTCACAATCAAAACAAATTACTTCTCTGAAACTTTCCTTGAATGCCAGCCAATAAATAAATCCATTAACAAAGACACTCTTAGAGCACTTGTCCCACAAGAATCCTTTCATCTTTTTCACGTCACTCCATTTGTTGTCTCTGCAGGAATACACAGCATAATGGCACAGATCAGCAATTACTATCTTATAATCCTTCATCAATGGATTGTAATACATTGCGCGAACTGATCTAGTGTTCCCCAAGACATCAACTGATGGGGGAAAATACAACTCCCGATAAGTTCTACAGGAAGGATTACACAGCACACACTTAACAGGCAGTACCACTTTATCCATGGGGGAGTACCTCAGATATAATCCGTCGCAACTGCACAAAGTCCAACTATCACGACCAAGGCCAAATTCGATTGCCGACACAAATTCAATACAGTTGTTTCGGAGCTCAACAACATGCAACTCAAGAAAGTTATCCCATGCAAGTAGATTTGGAGAGGATGGATTCTTGTGGTGCAGGAGATGAATTTCAGCGAAAGCTGGATTGGAAATAGTGGCCTCCCACTGTTTGCAAACCACCCTGAATCTAAGTAAATCCTTCACGGGTAATCGAGACAAGATCATCTCTATAATTTCATGTGGAAGACTAGGACTAGGACTGCATTTATGCCTTTTGAATTTCCACCTTCCAACGTCACACGCTTCTAATTCAAATTCTCTCACTGATTTCATAGTATTAAAACCTACAACAATTATTTAGGTTAACTTTCACGAAAAAAAAAAAAAGGCAAAACGGAGATATGAGATGATAATGAAGTGACAAGTAAGTCACCAAACGCAACAAAATCAAGCCTAAACCTTTCAAAGCCCGAACCTTTTTTTTTTAAAAGCAAACTGATGAGGCTCAAATTCAAACAAAACCAAACGAATCAAATTACTAAACCATGGTTTTTGGATCAATATGGAGAATAAGTATGAGCCTACTACAGATTAACACCAGATATTGAATAAGGCAACTTCAATTGCAATCCCATCACTAACTAGTATTAATTAGCCCTCTAAAATACACATTCAAATACTCACCATTCATCAAGTTTTTGATTAAATAAAAATTAATAGCAGAAACTGATACGACTTAAATTAACGAAATATAAAGATTACCTGATAAACCACTGTCCGACGAGTGAAAGATCCAAAAGAAGAAGGGGGAGGGAGATATATCCAGAAAAGCCTCACAATAATCTTCACAGCCGAAACAGTGAACATTTTAAGAGAATCGAAAGGGAGTGGAGCTCCTAAGTCCTAACAAACTTGAACCATTGGGCCTCCATTTCTACATGGGCCAAATAATTGGATAAGTGGGCTGATTGATTGAATCAATAGTAACTATTAAGGAATTTGAATTCTCGTTACCTCTAACCAAGAATGAGATCAATTCTTTCATTCTCATTATTCTCCCCAAATATAACCAAGCACTGATTCCACGACCTAAATGTAAAATTAAAAAAAAAAAAACCTTCCACGACACGAGACGAAAGGACAGAGTATAGCCAAGAGGAGTGACGGCAGAATTAGGTTTTTATAATAACTGAGATTGGGATTGGGATAAATAAACGAATTTGGTAGTTTTATTCTGTAGATTTGGTTAATTTAATATGAAAGATTACAATCTCACCCCTCGATATTCCTCTTACACGTGTGATGTATAATTATAATAAGTAATTAAAACTTATACGGATTGTTTATATTATTTTAAAAATTTTATCAATTCGAAATTTGAAAAATTAGTAAACTACCAATTCGAAGCACATGTAAAACTTTTAATTCAGAACTTGAATTTAAGCCCTAAATTAATAAAATAGGAGATAATACTTGATAAATTCAGACCCTGAATTAATAGTTTTACATATTTAAGGTCGCGGATTAATAAAAAAAAATTCAAGCCCGTATTGATAATTTACCTACGTTATTTTTAGAAAATAATTAAAAATAAATTATTAAATTAAGATAAAATTATCAAATTTCTTTAATAAGATTATAAATATATAGTTTTTTTATAGATTAAAATTAAAATATACTCTTGATAATATGAAATAAATTACAAAAATAAAATAAAAATATACTCCTTACTAAGCGAGGGTTTATTTTACTCATTCTCAATTTGATGGATTATTAATTTATTATTTATTATTTTTTAATGCATATCTTATTCCTTGACTACTATATTTATTAAGTTAAAGACTTGTGTAAGACCGTCTCACGTAAGCCCTTACGTGAGATGACTACAAAGTGATAACTATTATGAAGGAAAATGATAATAAATTAATGAAAAGTGATAATGTTCTTTCATGAATAATTTATAATATAAATAAAAAGTGATAAATTTTTATAGCAAAAGTGATAACGATTTATAGCGAAAGTAATAACTATTTTTAAAAGTAAAAAATGATCTCACATGAGACGATCTCACGCAAGACCTACCCATTTATTAATTGATAATGTATTTCCTTAAATAATTAATTGAAAATATTAGATGCATCGTTAATTATTTTCATTTATTTTAGATAAAGTCTACTATACCCTTAAAGTTCAATCGGGTCAATTTTGACCTGTTAATCCAATATATATAAGGAAAAACGAAATCTTAATTTCATTTTCAATCCCTCTCATTTTCTTACCTTCTCTCAGGTCACCCACCGCACCTTCTCCCTCTCTCTTCAATCACACTCACCAGTCACCACCACACATTTTTTTTCCTTTCTCTTCATTCACAATCGTACTCCACCACCAAACTGCTTCAAGCCGTATCTTCTCTCCGTCGTCTCTCCTCTCTTCGTTGTCTCTCCTCCATCGATCATTTCTATCGCTGCTCCACTGCCGCCGCCGCTCATTTTCTCTCCGAAATATGGTGAATTTTCGTCTCTCCTACTTGCCGTTACTCCACCGTACATCGTTGCTGATTTTCTCTCTGAAATTTTTCATGATTCAAATCTAGTAATTTTGCTTCTTCAATGTTGAATTCTTCTTGAAGGATTTCAATTTGATTCTTCGATTCTTCATGTTATCTTCTCTTTTCAAAATCTTTACGTCATTTCTGATTAGATCTGACTATTTGAGTTGTTAACTTTCTCATTTCCGTCAAAATTTTAATCAGATCTCACTTGATGTCTCGTCCCGTGAATTGAAAAAGTTGTTTGGTTGCCTTCACAATCACTGAGCATTGAAAATTCTGGTGTAGGATTCAAATGTTTATTAATGTATACTTTTTACTATACAATATATACATTTTATTGAACAAATATTTATCGTTTTATTAAGAAACTGTTGAGGTGTTCGAAGGTTGGTTTATTAATGTATACTTTTTAAATATATAGTGTATACATTTTATTGAATAAGTGTATAGCGTTTTTTAATAACAACTGGAGTGTTCAGAGAGTAATTTGGTTGCAATTGATGAAGAGTTTCACCATATTCATAATCAGAATTGTGTTGGAGGAATTATTGATTTTAACTCGTTTTATAATTAAAGTGTATAAATTTTATTGAACAAGTGTATAAAATTTTATCAATAAATGTATACTTATTAATAACTAATTGTATTAGTGAGTAATGGAAAGAAATATGATTAAAAAGTAAAAATAAGAAAAGTGATAAGGAAAGTGACGTCAACATGGGTTTAACATTTTTTATACTTGACCAATTTATGAATATGGGTTATGTACATTAGATAAACTCTTTATTTTAAGAGTTGATATTTAGTGTACCCGGTGCAAGGGTTCACCTATATGTGTATAACTTTTTATTCTACTTCCTCCATCTCGTTGAAATATGGGCGTTGTTTTTTGTACATTGATTAAGGGATATAATAATATTTTAACGTGTAATTAGGTGAGAGAAATAATATTTTAATGTAAAGTGAGTAGGTATATTAGTATTACATGTGGTTCTATGGAGAGAGAAATAATTAATATGTGTGGGTCCCTTTTACTAAAAAGGAAAATGCACACCTTGTATTGGGATGGACCAAAATAGAAAAACACATAGGTTTCAGTGGGACGAAGGGAGCATTTTATATACATGTTATTCTATTTTGTAAGCATATTTATTAATAATTATATATTTTTTTAACACTCAATTTTTCTTTAAAAAAAACTAGCATCCATATGTGTATACTTTTTTGTTCAATAGTGTATATATATATTTTAATAGTTGTATATTTTTTGCACTCAATTATTCATTAAAAAAACTAACAAACAAATTGTATATATTTTTGTTCATATTGTATATGTTTTTGTTTATAATTGTATACGTTTCTGAAAGTGAGTGCATCGTATCTTGGGGCGCACTGATTGTTGACATTTTCATCTAAATTTTAATGTCTTTTTATAGCTGTTTTTGTATTATTTTATCCGTATTTATGGACAATTTTGTTGTATTTTGTGTTTTAATAAAAATATGTGAGAATGAGCTTAAACGTGTTAAAAACAGGTAAAAATGGAAAAAAAACGGAGACGTGAGCTAAAACGAGAAAAGAGTGCACAACTTGACCCAACTCAGGTCGAGTCAACCCACTCAATTCAAGTTTGGTTTGGAAGCTCGAGCCGTGCGTCGAGCTCTGGCATGTAACAGGAGTCGTGCGCCAACATCATAAATATGTACTTGCCCTCCCCTGTGCCCGAATGCAGGACACGAGCCGACCATACAGAAGAACACGAGTCGAGTTTGACACTAGACTCGATCTCCGTGTATTGCTGTAAAATGCCGAGAAAGCTGTTCCGACTCGAGCCGAGTGCATGTGCTCAAGTCGAGCTCGATAAAATTTCGAGAAAATATCAGCGACCTTCTAGAAGCTCTCAAAGGGTATAAATATACCCAAATTCAACATTTGAAACAGATTCAGTAGGTTTTTAGCTCTACACACACATCTCACACCATTTCCTCCATTTTACACCATCATCTTCATCCATTCTTCATCTATATTATTAGAGTGTAATCTGATTAAGTATTAAACAATTCAACTCTTTACAAGCTTAAACTTTTAGATGAGGTGGTCGTTTAACATGGTATCAGAGCTCATGGTTAACAAAGGTTCAGAGTTCAAACCTCACCGCCACCCATTTATGAAAAATTTTCATATGCAAGGCTTGAGCACTTTCGTGTGCCTTTAGAATTTAATATTATAAACAAGGTTACATTATTTTGTTATAAAGAGTATACACTTTAATTAATAAAGGTACACATTCTGTTCTAAAGGGTATACATTTTTTATTATATTTTTTATTTTTCTTCAGAAAATAAAAGGTACACATCTTTATACTAAATGATATACAATTTAACACAAAATTCTAAAGGCCCACAGAGTGTGTTTCCGTGCAAGGCTTGAGCATTTTCGTGTGCCTTTAGAATTTAATATTATAAATAAGGGTACATTATTTTGTTATAAATGGTATACACTTTAATTAATAAAGGTACACATTCTGTTCTAAAGGGTATACATTTTTTATTATATTTTTTATTTTTCTTCAGAAAATAAAAGGTACACACCTTTAGGGGTGTGCATCGGTTGGTTCGGTTAACCGAATCGACCGAATTTCCAAAACCGAAAACCGAACCGAAATATTTTAAAAAACCAAAACCAAACCGAAATGTTTCAAAACAGATGCAAACCGAACCGATTATTTCGGTCGGTTATTTCGGTTAACCGAAAACTGAATTTTTATTTTTTTATAATTAATTTTTTATATCATTTTATTACATTTTCATTACTTAAAAGAAATATCTTTAATATATGTACACTATAATATATATATATATATATATATATATATATATATATATATATATATATATATATATATATATATATAGAATATGTATATTTAATTTTATTTTTTTATAATAAAAATGTATAAGATCTAAAGAAAACATGTAGAATAAATGAAATTATTTAAGTTTGAAGTAAATTTTGATATTAAAAATTAAATAATACTTTATTTAAGATAAAAAAAGAAAATTAATTGTTGGTAATTAATATATATATATATATATATATATATAATTAATTAATAAAAAGTTCGATTCGGTTTTCGGTTAACCGAACTTTCAAATTTCAAAACCGAAAATCGAACCGAACACCAAAATTTTTTATTTTAAATACCGTAAACCAAAAACCGAACCAAATTGTTTAATTCGGTTCGGTTTGGCCGGTTTATTCGGTTTTGTCCAAAGTTTTCACACCCCTACACACCTTTATAATAAATGGTTTACAATTTAACACAAAATTCTAAAGGCCCACGGAGTGTGTTTCCGTGCGCCCAAATTTTGCCTTGTAATTAAAAAACTCATATATTATTTAATTAAACTAAAATAATTTGTTATAAAAAAAAAGTAAAAAACGAGTGTATAAATTCCAAATACATATCACATGTGTATAGGATAAACTCCTTCTCTCCCATGGAAACGTGGGTATTTGTTATTTTACACGTAAATTAAGAGGGTATAATAATAGAGTGTTTGTTATTTGCACATCCCTCTTTATTAAATACATCTCTTTTAATAAATACACATTCCTTTTAAAATTTTAAATCTTAATTTTATTATATACACACCCCTAAAATTTTAAAACTACCCATTTACTTTTAAGATTACACAACCCCACAATTAAACGTAAATTCATTTTCAAGCTTAGCACACTAATTAATGTTAAACAGATCTGGAATATCGATTAATAAGAAATAAAAACTTATACATGTAGTTTATTTTAACAAATGTATTTTCTATTCATGTCTCTAATTTTTTTTAGTTCTTTAATTTTAATTATATTAAAAATTTATTTAAATAGTTTTTTAAATCTATCTGACATAATTATTTATTTAAAATTTAATGTAATCTTTTTTTATTTATATTATTAACTACTCAAATATAGATTAATTTAACTCATTTTCTAAATAAAATATAATAAGAAAAAATATTTATATAAAAAAGAACATTTTATACAAAATAATGCAAATACATATACTCCATATTTAAAGTATTAATAAAATATATCTATTTTAATTTTACAAGAGAAATTAATTATTATCAAATTTGTCTTAATTGTATAATCAATTACGTAGTTGTTGGGTCTTTTTTTTATAATATATATAAATAAAGATAAAATACATATTATATTTTAATAATTAATAAAATATATCTATTTTAATTTTATAAGAGAAATAAATTATTATCAAATTTGTCTTAATTCCAGAAGCAATTACGTTCGTTGGATCTATTTCTATAAAAATTATGATAAATGAAAATACATATTATATTTTAATAATTAATACTAAAAGATATCTATTTTAATTTGCAAGAGAAATATTTTTTTATAAAATTTATCTTAATTGCAGAAGTAATTATTTCGTTGGGTTAGTGAAACGGGCTGTTTTTTTAAGAGGATGATAAATTACAAGTAATTTAGATTTTTTAATAGTATATAATAATTATATAATGTCAAGGGCGTGTATACAATAGAAGATATTGGTGTATTTAAAATAACTTATAAAATATATAAAGTGTGTATTTAATAAATTAAGGATCATATAAACATTTTAAAAATATTAATTTTATTTTAATAATAATGGGATGTGTATTCAATAAGAAGAGGTATGTATGCAAATAAGATGGGCCATAATAATATTTTAATGTGCCATGAAATAAAAGAAATAATATTTTTAATAAAAGTCGATAATTGTACTATTATTATTATGTTTGTTCTATGAATATATTAATTATTTTTTATGAGTTCTTCTGCTAAAAAGAAAAAGTAAGAAGATGTTTGGTTCAATATTTTTGGAGCTTGTGAATTCCAATGGAATGAAAATAGATGTTTGGTGTGTGACTTTGATTCCAATGAACAATGTTTTCATTTCTTAAAAGATGGGAATCTCCATTACTTAATTTTTTGGATGATATGGGTATCATTCCATCGCATATACAACCATTATTCTTTTCCTCATCTTTTCTTTTTTTTCTTTGTTAATTTTTTTTTTATTATTTAAAACAAAATATTAAATTATTTATTTGAAAAAAAGAAAAAATAATAATATTGATTCCATTCCGATAGAATTTTGAAACAATCCAAACAAAATCAATAGTAATGATAGACATTCTCATTCATAACCAAACAACATCGTTTTAAATTACTAACCCATTACTTACCTCAACACTATCATTCATTTTCCAATTCTCATTCATTTAAACAAACCAAACGACCCTTTAAAACTTTAAATTTTGACTATCAAACTGATAAAATATATACATTTCAGTAGTACTAATAGAGTATATGAATCAAAAAAATGTAATAAATAAAATAAAACATACCATATGTATAAAATCAAGCATAACACGTGGGTTTATACTATTCCCTCCATCCTATCGAAAGGTCACTATTTTATTATTTTGGTCGTCTCTCTAAATATTCTCATTTTTCACTTTTAGTAAAAATGTATCACACTGTGGCCAACACTAACTATTAATACAACTACCTACTACACATAAAATAATAATATTCCTTAATTTACACACAAAAAGCAACCGATGACGTTTGGGCAGGACGGAGAGAGCGGAGTATCGGGTGACGTCTTAATAATTAAAAATAATTAAAATTAAAAAAAATCTAAAAGTTAAAAAGTACTCCTTAAATGTGGATTTAGTTTACCGCCTTGGTTAGAGCTGAGTATCAGGTGACGTCTAACACCGAATGCGCCACTTTGCAACGGCCTTTGAAGTTTAAACTTTAAAGTTTGAGCTAAGTATCGGTGAGAAAATGCGGCGTCGGAGAGAGCACAATTTCATACGGAAGAGGAAATCGGAAGGCCATCCCCTAAAAAAGCGTCGCCTCAGCGTTAACCAGCAAGGGGAGGTCTTCATCGTACGTTTTTGACACTTTTTCTGAGAATTAATTAGGTTTTGATATATGTTTCTGTTTGAACCGTGATCTGTGAATGGATGAAGGACTAATCGATCGAGAAATTGGTACACTTTTTTTGAGAATTAAGTAGTTGTGATATATGTTTTTGTTTGATGCTAAAACCGTTATCTATGAATGGATTAAGGACTAATCGATTGACGTACGTTTTTGTCACTTTTTTCTGAGAATTATTTAGTTGTTGATATATGTTTGATGTTAAAACCGTGATATATGAATGGATTAAGGACTAATCGATCGAGAAATTGGTACGTGTTTTTGTCACTTTTATGAGAATTAATTAGTTGTGAAATATGTTTCTGTTTGATGTTAAAACCGTGATCTATGAATGGATTAAGGACTAATATAGTGAAAGGAATTGTTAATGGATGGATCAAGGACTATTATGGTGAAAGGAATTGTTAATGTCGACAGAGGATGCTATGATTATTTTTTGTAGACATTTCTGCATGTGCTATTTATTTGCAGAATTATTGAAGTCTGTAAATTATGAGGTTTTCTTTCTTTTTTCATTCTTCAAAACTTTTCTAGTGTTTACGAGACTGAAAGGTGAGAATGTGACTTTAGCATATTGGCATGTTAACATGCAGGCTGGATGCATGATTCAAGGATTATATTCAACTGTTGATGATACTCAGATAGAGGCCATTGTCGATTTCAGAAAGATTTTATCGTTTGGTATTTTCACTTTAAGACCATCTAATTCCTTTATTTCTGGGATTTTGCCTTCATCATTTAACGTCTAAAGTTTTCAGATTGTAGCCCTCCCATTGATGGGTTGATTGAATCTGGTGTGATCCCTCGATTTGTTGAGTTCCTTGATAAGCATCATCTGCCTCAGCTGCAAGTAAGTCTTCTGCTTATGCCCTGTTTTTATGTAAACATTATGCAAATAAATCATCAAAACATGTGTTCTCTTGGTTGCAGTTTGAGGCTGCATGGGCTTTGACAAATGTTGCTTCTGGGACATCTGCTCACACACGAGTTGTAATTGAACATGGTGCTGTTCCGAGGTTTGTACAGCTCCTAAGTTCTGGAAGTGATGATGTTCGTGAGCAGGTAACCTTCTTGGAAAGATTTCTATCTCACCCTGGTTTTGAGTTGCAAGTTCCTTGAAATTCATTGGATAATTGATTTTTATTGGTTGAGGTTTGTTATCATAGCCAAGTGCTTACACATCTGCATTATTTGCTCTCTGCTAAGCAGGCAGCAAGGGCTCTTGGCAATGTAGCTGGTGATTCTCCAGCATGTAGGGATCTTGTTCTTGGGCATGGTGCCCTTGTGCCACTACTAGCTCAACTAAATGTTGAATCAAAGCTCTCCATGCTGAGAAATGCTACATGGACCTTGTCTAATTTCTGTCGTGGAAAGCCACCCCCTGATTTTGAGCAGGTTTGAGTCTTTTGTATAATACAATCTGGTTTCATAGCAATTTAGATATTTCCATGTCTTGGAACCTTCACTTGAGTTAATGCTCTTTTGAATTTGATGGGTAAATTATTTTGTTTTCTGCACTTGGTCAGGTGAGTCCAGCATTGCCTGTTCTTCAGCAACTTATCCATTTGAATGATGAAGAGGTTTTGGCTGATGCTTGCTGGGCTCTTTCTCATCTATCTGATGGAACTAATCAAATATTTGAAGATGTGATTAAAGCAGATGTCTGCCTACGTCTTGTTAAGCTTCTCTTGTATGTCCATATCCCCACTAAGAAGTTGAACCCTGCTCAGGCACGTGAAGGTAATTTCTTCAATAAAAGTGGTCGAAATGAGAATGTATATTAGAAATGGATAAAAATTATAGCAAATAATATTTCTTTACAACTTTTGAGCGCCGCTTTCACTGAAGTTCAATAAATTTATGATTAGAAACTTCGTATTACTTGGTAGATATTGTTTGTTTTAAACTGCAAATTGTGATTATGATCAGGAATCAATTGTTCTTTTTTTATTATTGCTTGTTTAGTGATGTTTGTATTTTTACCTCTGATTAGGATGTGATTAATTGTGGAATTATTCGTACTTTGGTTGAACTTCTACAACGTTGTGAGTATGATATAAAAAAAGAGATTGCATGGGCTATCTCAAATGCCAGCTCTGGAGGCTATCCTGAGCAGATTAGGTAATGATGCACCTCCCCTATAAATGGCTGAATATATTCAAACTTCTTTATATTTGGCAAATCAGAGCAGATTAGGTAATGATGCACCTCCCCTATAAATTGCTGAACATACTTGTAATTCAAACTTCTTTTGCAGATATTTGGCAAATGAAGGGTGCTTTAAGGTCTTGTGTGACTTTTTGAGTTTTCCAGATCCCATGATTATTTTCATCTGCCTTAAGGCAGTTGAAAATATTTTGAAGATGGGTGCTCAACAACTTGATGAACATGATGCAATATTCAAAATTAAAAGCCTACTGCGCCATGAAAATGTTGAAGTACGTGGTAAGGCCCGCAGGTGTTTAGGATATGTGACTTTGGAGTTTGGATACTTACTAGAAGATATGTGATTAAGTGGTCGTGGATTAAAGTGTTTACCTAATTTCTTTTCGATTATTACTTTACAAAGATTGGAAAACAGAAACAAACTGCTGGAATTCTTTTAAGTGTTGCGTAGTTTCTTTTTCATTACTTTACAAAGAAAAGACAAGTGCTTATCAATTCTCCCGCTCCTCTTCGTTTCTTTTCTCATCTATACTTGAGAAAAGCATACCTTTTCACTTTCTCTCCTCATTAATTTCATTTTCCTTCTCTTTTAGGGGTGATCATTCTCTTCATCAGGGATAGATGTTTGAAAATTTGTAAATTCATTGTGGGGAATTGTCCCCCCTAACCCAAAACACACACTACCTAATTACCAGAAATCTTCAACTACCTTCTCTCTGCAGCTTCTTAGTCATAATTCATCTTCTTCTTCTTCACTTATATTTTCTTATAAAGTTTTGTGCACTTTCTTAGTCTATATCATAATCTCGACTTATTTATGTTAAAAAGAATCAAGAATGATCATGAAATATACAAGTAATTTTTTTTGGGCTTTCTTTGGGCTTTTATGATTGTCCACCCTTAAAGTCTAGGCCTCCTTTGATACGTGGTAATATGGGTTAATCTGGTAAGCTATAGCTTTTTTACGTTTGATAGGCCATATTTTATTTGCAGGGGCCCGTAAAAAAGCTTGTGGCCCGGTTAAAATAACTATTGGCCTCACAAAATCAAATTTTATTCCCAATTTTAGAAATAATCAAAATCGCTCCTTCTATTTATCTACCTTAATCCTAGCTTCATTTCTCAATCTCCCAAAAATTGGTGGCCAGCCCTTCTTGTTGTCTGTGGAATTTGTATGGAAATGGAAGTATTGATAATTTACCTACGTTATTTTTAGAAAATAATTTAAAATAAATTATTAAATTAAGATAAAATTATCAAATTTCTTTAATAAGATTATAAATATCTAGTTTTTTTATAGATTAAAATTAAAATATACTCTTGATAATATGAAATAAATTACAAAAATAAAATAAAAATAGGAAAAGACTTGTGTGAGACCGTCTCACGTAAAGGCTTATGTGAAAGTGACGTGAGACGGCCAGAAAGTGATAACTTGTACGAAGGAAAGTGATAATAAATTTATAAAAGTGATAATGTTCTTTCATGAACAGTTTATAGTGTAAATAAAAAGTGATAACATTTTATAGCGAAAGTGATAACGATTTATAGCAAAAGTGATAACTTTTTTAAAAAATGAAAAATGGTTTCACGTGAGACGGTCTCACGCAAGACCTACCCATAAAAATATACTCCTTACTAAGCGAGAGTTTATTTTACTCATTCTCAATTTGATGGATTATTAATTTATTATTTATTATTTTATAATGCATATCTTATTCCTTGATTACTATATTTATTAAGTCAAAGACTTGTGTGAGACCGTCTCACGTAAGGGCTTACGTGAGATGACTATAAAGTGATAACTGTTATAAAGGAAAGTGATAATAAATTAATGAAAAGTGATAATGCTCTTTCGTGAATAATTTATAATATAAATAAAAAGTGATAAATAAAATTTTATAACGAAAGTGATAACGATCTATAGCGAAAGTAATAACTATTTTAAAAAGTGAAAAATTGTCTCACATGAGACGGTCTCACGCAAGACCTACCCATTTATTAATTGATAATGTATTTCTTTAAATAATTAATTGAAAATATTAGATGCATCGTTAATTATTTTCATTTATTTTAGATAAAGTCTACTATACCCTTAAAGTTCAATGGGTCAATTTTGACTCGTTAATCCAATATATATAAGGAAAAATGAAATCCTAATTTCATTTTCAATCCCTCTCATTTTCTTATTTTTCTCTCAGGTCACCCACCGCACCTTCTCCCTCTCTCTTTACTCACACTCACCATCGCACTTTTTCCTTTCTCTTCATTAACAATCGTACTCCATCACCAAACTGCTTCAAGTCGTATCTTTTCTCCATCGTCTCTCCTCTCTTCACCGTCTCTCCTCCATCGATCATTTCTATCGCTGCTCCACTGCCGCCGCAGCTCATTTTCTCTCCGAAATATGGTGAATTGTCGTCTCTCCTCCTTGCCTTTACTCCACCGCACGTCGTTGCTGATTTTATCTCTGAAAATTTTCATGATTCAAATCTGGTAATTTTGCTTCTTCGATGTCGAATTCTTCTTGAAGGATTTCAATTTGATTCTTTGATTCTTCACGTTATCTTCTCTTTTCAAAATCTTCACGTCATTTCTGATTAGATCTGACTATTTGAGTTGTTAACTTTCTCACTTCCGTCAAAATTTTAATCAGATCTCACTTGATGTCTCGTCCTGTGAATTGAAAAAGTTGTTTGGTTGCCTTCACAATCACTGAGCATTGAAAATTCTGGTGTAGGATTTAGATGTTTATTAATGTATACTTTTTACTATACAATATATACATTTTAATGAACAAATATTTATCGTTTTATTAAGAAACAATTGAGGTGTTCGAATGTCGGTTTATTAATGTATACTTTTTAGATATATAATGTATACATTTTATTGAATAAGTGTATAACGTTTTTTAATAACAACTGGAGTGTTCAGAGAGTAATTTGGTTGCAATTGATGAAGAGTTTCACCATATTCATAATCAGAATTATCTAACTTTTTTTATTTTTTTAAGGATTAAAGTTAAAATATACCTTACATAAATTAAAAGTGAGAGTTTATTTTAATAAAGTGTCGTCTTCAAAATTATTCTTAAATTTATGGATAATTAATTTATTATAATCTCTTAACAAACAATACTACTCAAAGCGTAACATGGTTTGACTCCGATTTGCTCAATTCAATTACATCTAATGAGTGAAATAATCACCCCTACCAAACATCTCACTCCATAAAAATACTTTTTAGCAAAGCAATTCAATCAGTTGATAATTATTTATAGATTAGCAATGAAAATAACATTTTTGTTTTAGTAATATAATGTCAACGAATTTAGTCATTTTTATTTTAGTAACGGAATGTCAACGGATTTAGTCTTCTTTTTTTTTTAAACAACAAAATGCTAACGGATTTATTCTCTATTTAGCAACCGAATTCAAAAGGGAATCATTATATAAATTATCAATAGAATTATTAGCAACCGATTACAACAAAATTATTTACCAACATAATTGATTTTTCGTTGTTAAAAAGTAAGTCAATTTAACAATGGAATTAAAACTTTTATTGAATATTCGGCTCGATAAAAAACAGTTTTTTTTTTTTTAGTGTAGGTAGTTTATACAAAATTGGATCAACATTGGTGAGAGACCATTAGGTGGTTCTACTCATAACAACTCCATGAACATGTAAGAGTATTACCAAACTGAAAATTTGTAGTTCTTGAAGCAGCCATTTCTTGCCATATATATGCATGTGTCTTCTTCAATTGAGGTAATGATTTACTTAGGAACAAATTCACGCAATGATAACGGTAGGTTACTTAGATGCTCATAAAGAGGTTAATTTTTTTTCAACATATTCATTTGATTAAAAGATCTTAATATTAAGGAAAATATTTTTGAAAAGAAAATGAAAATATTTACTAAAAAAGATGTTGAAAAGAGCTAAATATCATGAGTCGAAGGTAACTCTGTATTATTACCAAGGAATCAAAGACTTTAGGCACAAAAGTGAAGTAAGATCAATAACTCAAACTTGCCAACCAATTTAAAATGATTATTTACTATTATAATTATTATTAATTTGCTAAATTAATTGACATGATCTGTTTCCTATACCTTTGAAATGCTCAAAATTCCCTTTCTTTCTTTTTTATGACACATAAATGACTGACAACAAATAGTCACCTAGTTTAGATAAAGAAAATAAGTATACTTACAAAAATTATAGCATTAATGTAAATTGTAGTTCTATAATACATAAGGGGAGAGTTATGAATTTTTTAAAAATAAAAATTGGAAAGCAAGCAAGTAAATATGTCTAAAAAAAAGATTAAAAGGAAAGATAGTATGTGGTGGTCCCTATTTCATTGATAGTTGCACTAAACTTTTCATGTCACCAAAGTCTCTGATACTAACAGCTTATATGCACATACATATACACAACCATTTTTCATACTTGCTTAACTTCCATCATTACAAGTTCCATTTTATACTCAGAAGAGCTGGGATAGATACAGAGATGAAGATGGAGGCAGAGACGAAGAGCGGTTCAGTGGCTTCGTCTCGAGTGATCAACGCCCTCAGAGTAGCAATCCTGTTGCTAGCTCTGATGGTGTTTCTTGGAAATATTATGATGTGGATTATCATGCCTACTGATACATATTACAATATTTGGGTACCTCATATTATGGCCTCTACAAACTCCACTTTCTTTGGAATACAAGGTGGTTATATTTTCTTGATTTACTCAAATGAATTTAATGATGTCTTAATAGCATATGTCCTCACAGGTCCTATAATGATGGATTTCACATTTCCTATCTTGTTCATTGCTGTTCTGGGGTGTGTGTATCTGCACTTAGGGAAGAAAGAAACCATTCTCACTGGAAGGTAATCATCATATTCAAGAATTACTCCTCTGATTCATTCTTTGATTTGAAATGCATGTTTTGATGACATGATCATGAGCAGGAGAGACGGGAGTTTAAGGTTCATGAGGCGACCATGATCGTGAAGGGGCTCGGTGTAGTCACCCTAACAGAGCTTGCTCTCTTCACACTCTTCATAGCCCTCTGTGTGTGGTACTTTGCAGACTATGTTTACCACTGGTACGAGCAAGCCCTTCAACGATCCATAACGAAACACGAAAAGCTGTAAGAATTCCTATATCCCTTGCTGTTTTTCTTGAAAAAAAGACCAACAAGAAAACATAATCTTTCAGTTCTGCTACATAGTTGCAACAAGAATCTTGCATGAATTTGTAGGTGGCAAACAAGATTGGACAGAGTGGGTATAGTTACAGGAGTAACAGGGAATCTGTGCTTAGCATTTTTGTTCTATCCAGTTACAAGAGGGTCATCCATTTTGCCTATGTTGGGCCTAACTTCAGAGGCTAGCATCAAATACCACATCTGGCTTGGTAACTTAGCCATGTTTCTCTTCACTGCTCATATCTCTATTAACGTTGAAGTAGGCGAAGAGTGTAGGAGTGTTGTAATAAAAAGAGAAGCGAGTTGGTCCACTAAGCTCTACGAGCTGCTCGCTTCGCCTACTTCAACTGACCGTCTTGACGTGTCGGTTGAAGGGCCTTGTGGGCCACCTTCCACTCATTTTCTAAGGTACGAGGATTTATTCTTCAGTTTCATAAAATAAGCTTTTAAACGGGGTGATCATGTTATTGATGATGCCTTGTTGTAGGCATGATTTGTTGGTGATGGTGAGCGGGGGGAGTGGGATAACGGCGTATATCTCCATCATCCGCGACCTAATCTACGCAAGTGAGACGATGAAACTTGAGACACCCGAAATCCTCCTCATTTGCTCATTCAAGAACTCCACTGACCTAGCCATGCTAGACCTAATCCTCACCATCTCAGGTGCGCCATCACAGATCTCCAACATGAAGCTACGAATTGAGGCCTATGTAACGAGAGAGAAAACACCCGAACCATACGAAAAGAAACATGTTCAGACCGTGTGGTTCAAACTTAACCCATCCGACCCACCAATTGCTCCCATTTTAGGCTGGCTATGGCTAGGGGCCATCATAGTCTCATCCTTCATCATCTACCTCATCTCCATTGGAATCTTGACTTGTTACTACATATACCCCATAGATCATAACATCAACAAGATCTTCTCCTCTTCATCAAGATCAGTCCTCCACATCTTGTTCCTCTGCATCGCCGTTGCCACGCTAGCATTCCTCTGGAACAAGAGGGAGCATGCAAGGGAGAGTAATCAGATACAGCACAAGAAGGGAGCAACACCTCAAGCATCACCCAATTCATGGTTTTATAATGCAGAGAGAGAGCTAGAGAGCCTGCCTCAAGAATCGTTGTCGAACTCCATCAACGTGCATTACGGAGAAAGGCCAGATCTCAAGAGTAAGTCAAGAAAAACACCGTACACACTGTCTATCCCACATGATCATGCACGTTTTTTGGGACAAAATTCTTACATTACACGATTCTGTTTTCTTCTAGGATATCTGTTCGAGAGAAAGGAAACAAGCGTTGGAGTTCTCGTCTGTGGACCGAAGAAAATGAGACTTGAGGTTGCAAACATATGCTCATCTGGTTTGGCAGCAAATCTGCACTTGGAGTTCATCAGCTTCAGCTGGTGATTTTGATCATTCTGAGATTTCTAGTCTTTTTTTTTATTTATTTATCTTTTTCTTGTTTGAATCTCCATTTCGTTTGATTCAGATGTTCAAATATAGCATGTAAATGGACAAGAAACATGCTCTTCTTCATTGTGTGTAAAAATGAAAACATACGAATAAAATCAAGACAGTACTTTTTGTTGCCAAGACAGTACCCCTAATTATATAAGTTAAACTAAAATTTTCAATGAGAACAATGTAAAGAAATGTATATAAGAATTTTAGAAATTGAAACAAAAGATGTAATAAACTTATAACAGACCCAAATTCGTCATAATCATTCATTCATGATGAGAATCATGATGAGAAAAGAGGCTGAGGGAGTAAAGTAAACGTTCAAGGAGAAGTCATATATGCTTTTTTCCCTAATTATGAATCCATTTACAAGTAATAGCAGAAAAGTGTGATTATACACATGACAGAGAAAAACATATAATTAAAATCACAAAATAAAAGTAATGGTAAAAATCACAACGCACCATTACGACATTACTATATAATTCGCTTGATGGATTAAATACTCCTATACAATAACACGAGTAAGTTAAAGTTACTTGTGTCAAAGCAAAAGCAGATTTTCCACATGAGGTAAGGGAATAGGTAAATGGACCCTTGGCATATGGTTATTGTGAATCTCGACAAGTGTATTCTTTCTCTTGTCATACACCATATAAAACATCTGAAACAAACTCTTCCTCGCATCCTGAGGTATAAAACTCTTCCTCACCTCCTGAAGTAGAATCTCATTTTCGCTCAGTTCACACAATTCCAGGTAGGATTCTGGTCTGTAATCGCATAAACACTCCTCCTTAGACTCCCTCCATTCATCACCGCTACTAACTTTTTTCATTATCTTAATCCAGCCTCCACTCTTGTACTCGGTGATGAGCAAACAAAGTTGCCCTCCAAACGAAGTCAATTGGAAGTGATATTTGCCAGGATTTAAAATTAAATTTGGGAAAGGCAGTGTCTTGAAACTTTCATCCTCACAATCAAAACAAATTACTTCTCTGAAACTTTCCTTGAATGCCAGCCAATAAATAAATCCATTAACAAAGACACTCTTAGAGCACTTGTCCCCCAAGAATCCTTTCATTTTTTTCACGTCACTCCATTTGTTGTCTCTGCAGGAATACACAGCATAATGGCACAGATCAGCAATTACTATCTTATAATCCTTCATTAATGGATTGTAATACATTGCGCGAACTGATCTAGTGGTCCCCAAGACATCAACTGATGGGGGAAAATACAACTCCCGATAAGTTCTACAGGAAGGATTACACAGCACACACTTAACAGGCAGTACCACTTTATCCATGGGGGAGTACCTCAGATATAATCCGTCGCAACTGCACAAAGTCCTACTATCACGACCAAGGCCAAATTCGATTGCCGACACAAATTCAATACAGTTGTTTCGGAGCTCAACAACATGCAACTCAAGAAAGTTATCCCATGCAAGTAGATTTGGAGAGGATGTATTCTTGTGGTGCAGGAGATGAATTTCAGCGAAAGCTGGATTGGAAATAGTGGCCTCCCACTGTTTGCAAACCACCCTGAATCTAAGTAAATCTTTCACGGGTAATCGAGACAAGATCATCTCTATAATTTCATGTGGAAGACTAGGACTAGGACTACATTTATGCCTTTCGAATTTCCACCTTCCAACGTCACACGCTTCTAATTCAAATTCTCTCACTGATTTCATAGTATTAAAACCTACAACAATTATTTAGGTTAACTTACAATAAAAAAAGGCAAAAAAGAGATATGAGATGATAATTAAGTGACAAGTCTGTCTCCAAACGCAACAAAATCAAGCCTAAACCTTTCAAAGCCCGAACCATTTTTTTTTAAAAACAAACTGATGAGGCTCAAATTCAAACAAAACCAAACGAATCAAATTACTAAACCATGGTTTTTGGATCAATATGGAGAATAAGTATGAGCCTACTACAGATTAACACCAGATATCGAATAAGGTAACTTCAATTGCAATCCCATCACTAACTAGTATTAATTAGCCCTCTAAAATACACATTCAAATACTCACCATTCATCAAGTTTTTGATTAAATAAAAATTAATAGCAGAAACTGATACGACTTAAATTAACGAAATATAAAGATTACCTGATAAACCACTGTCCGACGAGTGAAAGATCCAAAAGAAGAAGGGGGAGGGAGATATATCCAGAAAAGCCTCACAATAATCTTTACAGCCGAAACAGTGAACATTTTAAGAGAATCGAAACTAAGGGAGTGGAGCTTCTAAGTCCTAACAAACTTGAACCAGAAATGGGCCAAATAATTGGATAAGTGGGCTGATTGATTGAATCAATAGTAACTATTAAGCAATTTGAATTCTCGTTACCTCCAAGAATGAGATCAATTCTTTATTTCTCATTATTCTCCCCTAATACATATGACCAAGCACTGCTTCCACGACCTAAATATATAAAAAAAAAAAAAAAAAAAATTTACCTTCCACGACACGAGACGAAAGGACAGAGTATAGCCAAGAGGAGCGACGGCAGAATTAGGTTTTTATAATAACTGAGATTGGGATTGGGATAAATAAACGAATTTGGTAGTTTTATTTGTAGATTTGGTTAATTTAATATGAAAGATTACAATCACTCCCCTAGATATTCCTCTTACACGTGTGATGTATAATTATAATAAGTAATTAAAACTTATACGGATTGTTTATATTATTTTAAAAAATTCATCAATTCAAAATTTGAAAAATTAGTAAACTATCCATTCGAATTCTAAATTAGTTTTTCTATCAATTCAGGACCTGAAACATGTAAAACTTTTAATTCAGAGCTTGAATTTAAGCCCTAAATTAATAAAATATGAGATAATATTTGATAAATTCAGACCCTGAATTAATAGTTTTACATATTTAAGGTCGCGGATTAATAAAAAAAATTCAAGCCCGTATTGATAATTTACCTACATTATTTTTAGAAAATAATTAAAAATAAATTATTAAATTAAGATAAAATTATCAAATTTCTTTAATAAGATTATAAATATCTAGTTTTTTTATAGATTAAAATTAAAATATACTCTTGATAATATGAAATAAATTACAAAAATAAAATAAAAATATACTCCTTACTAAGCGAGAGTTTATTTTACTCATTCTCAATTTGATGGATTATTAATTTATTATTTATTATTTTATAATGCATATCTTATTCCTTGATTACTATATTTATTAAGTCAAAGACTTGTGTGAGGCCGTCTCACGTAAGGGCTTACGTGAGATGACTACAAAGTGATAACTGTTATAAAGGAAAGTAATAATAAATTAATGAAAAGTGATAATGCTCTTTCGTGAATAATTTATAATATAAATAAAAATGATAAATAAAATTTTATAAAAAAAGTGATAACGATCTATAGCGAAAGTAATAACTATTTTAAAAAGTAAAAAATTGTCTCACATGAGACGGTCTCACATGAGACGGTCTCACGCAAGACCTACCCATTTATTAATTGATAATGTATTTCCTTAAATAATTAATTGAAAATATTAGATGCATCGTTAATTATTTTCATTTATTTTAGATAAAGTCTACTATACCCTTAAAGTTCAATCGGGTTGATTTTGACCCGTTAATCCAATATATATAAGGAAAAATGAAATCCTAATTTCATTTTCAATCCATCTCATTTTCTTATTTTTCTCTCAGGTCACCCACCGCACCTTCTCCCTCTCTCTTTACTCACACTCACCACCGCACTTTTTCCTTTCTCTTCATTCACAATCGTACTCCACCACCAAACTGCTTCAAGCCGTATCTTTTCTTCGTCGTCTCTCCTCTCTTCGCCGTCTCTCCTCCATCGATCATTTCTATTGCTGCTCCACTGCCGCCGCCACTCATTTTCTCTCCGAAATATGGTGAATTATCGTCTCTCCTCCTTGCCGTTACTCCACCGCACGTCGTTGTTGATTTTATCTCTGAAATTTTTCATGATTCAAATCTGGTAATTTTGCTTCTTCGATGTCGAATTCTTCTTGAAGGATTTCAATTTGATTCTTTGATTCTTCATGTTATCTTCTCTTTTCAAAATCTTCACGTCATTTCTAATTAGATCTGACTATTTGAGTTGTTAACTTTCTCATTTTCGTCAAAATTTTAATCAGATCTCACTTGATGTCTCGTCCTGTGAATTGAAAAAGTTGTTTGGTTGCCTTCACAATCACTGAGCATTGAAAATTCTGGTGTAGGATTCAGATGTTTATTAATGTATACTTTTTACTATACAATATATACATTTTAATGAACAAATATTTATCGTTTTATTAAGAAACAATTGAGGTGTTCGAAGGTCGGTTTATTAATGTATACTTTTTAAATATATAGTGTATACATTTTATTGAATAAGTGTATAACGTTTTTTAATAACAACTGGAGTGTTCAGAGAGTAATTTGGTTGCAATTGATGAAGAGTTTCACCATATTCATAATCAGAATTGTGTTGAAGGAATTATTGATTTTAACTCGTTTTGTAATTAAAGTGTATAAATTTTATTGAACAAGTGTATAAAATTTTATTAATAAATGTATACTTATTAATAACTAATTGTATTAGTGGGTAATGGAAAGAAATATGAGTAAAAAGTAAAAATAAGAGAAGTGATAAGGAAAGTGACGTCAGCGTGGGTTTAACATTTTTTATACTTAACCCATTTATGAATATGGGTTATGTACATTAGATAAACTCTTTATTTTAACAGTTGATATTTAGTGTACCCTGGTGCAAGGGTTCACCTATATGTGTATAACTTTTTATTCTACTTCCTCCATTCCGTTGAAATATGGGCGTTTGCTTTTTGTATATTGATTAAGGGATATAATATTTTAATGTGTAATTAGGTGAGAGAAATAATATTTTAATGTAAAGTGAGTAGGTATATTAGTATGACATGTGATTCCATGAAGAGAGAAATAATTAATATGTGTGGGTCCCTTTTATTAAAAAGAGAAATGCACACCTTGTATTGGGATGGACCAAAATAGAAAAACGCATAGGTTTCAGTGAGACGGATACATGTTATTCTATTTTGTAAGCATCTTTCTTAATAATTATATACTTTTTAACACTCAATTTTTCATTAAAAAAAACTAGCATTCATATGCGTATAAATTTTTGTTCAATAGTGTATATATATTTTTTAATAGTTGTCTATTTTTTTGCACTCAATTATTCATTAAAAAAACTAACAAACAAATTGTATACATTTTTGTTCATAATTGTATATGTTTTTGTTTATAATTGTATACGTTTCTGAAAGTGAGTGCATCGTATCTTGGGGCGCACTGATTATCGTCATTTTCATCTAAATTTTAGTGTATTTTTATAGCTGGTTTTGTATTATTTTATCCGTATTTATGGACAATTTGGTTGTGTTTTGTGTTTTAATGAAAATGTGTGAGAATGAGCTGAAACGTGTTAAAAACAGGTAAAAATAGAGTAAAAATGGAGACGTGAGCTAAAACGAGAAAAGAGTGCATAACTTGACCCAACTCGGGTTGAGTCAACGCACTCGATTCAAGTTTGGTTTGGAAGCTCGAGCCATGCGTCGAGCTCGGGCATGTAACAGGAGTCGTGCGCTAATATCAGAAATGTGTACTCGCCCTCCCCTGTGCCCGAATGCAGGACACGAGCCGAGCCCTACAGAAGAACACAAGTCGAGTTTGACACTCGACTCGATCTCCATGTATTGCTGCAAAATGCCGAGAAAGTTATTCCGACTCGAGCCGAGTGCATGTGCTCAAGTCGAGCTCGATAAAATTTTGAGAAAATATCAGCGACCTTCTAGAAGCTCTCAAAGGGTATAAATACACCCAAATTCAACATTTGAAACAGATTCAGTAGGTTTTTAGTTCTGCACACACATCACACACCATTTCCTCCATTTTACACCATCATCTTCATCCATATTATTAGAGTGTAACCTGATTAAGTATTAAACGATTCAACTCTCTACAAGCTTAAACTTTTAGATGAGGTGGTCGTTTAACATGGTATCAGAGCCCATGCTTAACAAAGGTTCAGGGTTCAAACCTCACCGCCACCCATTTATGAAAAAATTTTATATGCAAGGCTTGAGCACTTTCGTGTGCCTTTAGAATTTAATATTATAAACAATGGTACATTATTTTATTCTAAAGGGTATACACTTTAATTAATAAAGGTACACATTCTGTTTCTAAAGGGTATACATTTTTTATTATATTTTTTTTTTCAGAAAATAAAAGGTACACACCTTTATACTAAATGGTATACAATTTAACACAAAATTCTAAAGGCACACGGAGTGTGTTTTCGTACGCCCAAATTTTGTCTTGTAAAATAAAGGATACACATCTTTATATTAAAGGGTATACAATTTAACACAAAATTCTAAAGCCACACGGAATGTGTTTCCGTGTGCCCGCACACAAATTTTTGCCTATAGTTTTTATATAAAATTAATATTACAATTAAAATAAAATAAATAATACATTTATTAAAAAAACTCATATATTATTTAATTAAACTAAAATAATTTTATATAAAAAAAAATGACTGTATAAATTCCAAATACATATCACATGTGTATAGGATAAACTCCTTCTCTCCCATGAAAACATGGGTATTTGTTATTTTTCACATAAATTAAAGAGGGTATAATAATAGAGTGTTTGTTATTTGCACATCCCTTTTTATTAAATACACCTCTTTTAATAAATACACATTTCTTTTAAAATTTTAAATCTTAATTTTATTATATATACACCCCTAAAATTTCAAAACTACCCATTTACTTTTAAGATTACACAACCCCACAATTAAACGTAAATCCATTTTCAAGCTTAGCACACTAACATGTTAAATAGATCTGGAATATCGATTAATAAGAAATAAAAACTTGTACATTTAGTTTATTTTAACAACTGTATTTTCTATTCGTGTCTCTAATTTTTTTTAGTTCTTTAATTTAATTATATTAACAAATTATTTAAATAGTTTTTTAAATCTATCTGACATAATTATTTATTTAAAATTTAATGTAATCTTTTTTTATTTATATTATTAACTGATTGTCGCTATTTTCACCTAAATTTTAGTGTCTTTTTATATGTGTTTTCGTATTATTTTATCCGTATTTATGTGTTATTTGGTTGTGTTTTGTGTTTTTATGGAAATGTGTGTGAATGAGCTTAAACCTATGATTTTCACTTTTTATTGGATGCTAGATATGATAAGGAAGATGTAGGAAAAAACGGATCTCAATTCGGAGTTGAAACGAGGGAGAACGAGCCAAAACGGTGAAAGAGGAAACAAAGCAGCATGAACACGGGCCGTGTGCAGCGCACGACCCTGTCAGGATGGCCGTGCGCTGACACCTGAAACACCAACTCGGCCACGCCTGTGGCTGAGTACAGCACACGACCAGTGCCCAGTAAAGACACACGGCCCGGGCACCGCGCACGGGCCTGTCCAGAAAGCCGTGTTAGGACGTCCGATTACACAACACGGCCACCCCTGTGGCCGAGTACGAAACACGACTCGTGCGCTGTGTTAGAACACGGGGCGTGCGGCGGAGCTCGAGCCATGTTGGTGCAAAAACGCAGAAAATCGCTGGAATCTTCTAGAAGGCCCACATGGGGTATAAATAGACCCCATTTCAATATTTTGGAGGATCAGATCCGAAAATCTCATCCTCTACACACACATCACACACTATTTCTTCCATTTTCCACCTTCATCTTCATCCATCTTCATCCACCCATCAAATCTTCCATTTGTGGTGCTAAAGACTTCAAAATCAAAAGCTAGAGGTGGAGATCAAGAAGAATAGAAGATTCTCTTCAAGAAATTGATAGGGAAGAATCCATTCATTTTGTATTTCTTTAGATTTGAAACTATGGGTATTTGTAATGAATCATTTATGTGTTTTATTACTTTTATCATGTTAGGCTAATCCCTCTAGTGGGATTAGGAGCATGAAGAGCATATTAGATTTATATTATCATGTGGATTAAATTGGTTTTTGGTTTAATTGATGTTGATTTCTATTCATGGAGTTTAATTGTCTTGATGTTGTGATGGCATAGTTTGTTATTCATAATTTATTATTGGTTTAATGGATTGTTGATCAATGAATTGATTTATGGTAATTAAATGCTATCATGATGTTCATGTATGTATTGTTTGGAGTGAGACGGAAACGACCCTCTATAGTATTAGGAAGGCATGAATAGACATTGAGTTTGGGTTTGACCGAAAGAATATTTGAATTCAATGAGGGGAACCAATCCATTCGTTGGCCTTAGTACACAAAAAGGGAGAGTTTAATCTAACTAGTACCTAGATGGAAGGGGTTAATGTTGGGCTTTGATCTTAGGTGCTTTTGGGAGTCTAAAATGGATCAACTACCTTTGTAACCCGAAAGGGAGCTTAGGATACATTCGTGATCACCCTTAATCTACATCAATTAAGTTGGATTCCTTTTGCATGATAATATGAATTGAGTATGCTTGGATATTTCTAATCCCATGTTTTTCATACTTGAACTTTAGCACACATCCTCTTTTATTTTCACTCATCTTCACTAGTCATTTTCTCTTATTTGCTATCTTATTTACTTATTACTTGTTTTAGTTGTTAATCACTCTCACAACCCCTATCATCTTTACAAAAACGACATGAACATGAGCTCACGTATTTTGCTAGTCCGAACATAACTCCTTTGAGGATTGATAATTTTTATTGGGATATACTACTACAACGATCGAGTATTCTTGCTCGTGAGTGCTACAAAAATAGGCAAACATTAACTACTCAAATATAGATTAATTTAACTCATTTTTTAAATAAAATATAATAAGAAAAAATATTTATATAAAAAAAGAACATTTTATACAAAATAATGCAAATACATATACTCCATATTTAAAGTATTAATAAAATATATCTATTTTAATTTTACAAGAGAAATTAATTATTATCAAATTTGTCTTAATTGTATAATCAATTACGTAGTTGTTGGGTCTTTTTTTTATAATATATAAATAAAGATAAAATACATATTATATTTTATTAATTAATAAAATATATCTATTTTAATTTTATAAGAGAAATAAATTATTATCAAATTTGTCTTAATTCCAGAAGCAATTACGTTCGTTGGATCTTTTTCTATAAAAATTAAGATAAATTAATATACATATTATATTTTAATAATTAATACTAAAATATATCTATTTTAATTTGCAAGAGAAATAATTTTTTATAAAATTTATCTTAATTGCAGAAGTAATTATTTCGTTGGGTTAGTGAAACGGGCTGTTTTTTAAGAGGATAATAAATTACAAGTAATTTAGATTTTTTAATAGTATATAATAATTATATAATGTCAGGGCGTGTATACAATAGAAGATAATGGTGTATTCAAAATAACTTATAAAATATATAAAGTGTTTATTTAATAAAAGGATTAATTACTACTAGTTACACACTTTATACCCCTAATTACTATTAGATACATTGATTTAAAATAATTATTGTTATATATAAAATATTAAAGTAAAATACCAAATATACCCCTAAACCCATACACTTTTAAACCACCAACCCTACCCCTCACCCACCCACCAGCCGGACTACCGTTGACCGTTCGTTGACTGGCGTTGACCGTCAATTGACCGCTGCCGCCGGACCACCATATTTTTTTGCTGCACACACTTTTATTTTTGCTGCACACACTTTTTTTTGCTGCACACACTTTTTTTCTACTGCACACACCTTGCTGCACACAATATTTATGTACAGCACATTTATAGGGGTAATATTGGAATATCACTATATATTTTTGTAGTTAGTAGTAATACTTTTGTATGTCTGTATCTCATAGTAATTAAGGGTTTTTTTTGTATAACTAGTAGTAATCCCCCTTAATAAATTAAGGGTAATATAAATATTTTAAAAATATTAATTTTATTTTAATAATAATGATATGTGTATTCAATAAGAAGAGGTGTTCAAATAAGATGGGCCATAATAATATTTTAATGTGTCATGAAATAAAAGAAATAATATTTTTAATAAAAGTCGATAGTTGTACTATTATTATTATGTTTGTTCTATGAATATATTAATTATTTTTTATGAGTTCTTCTGCTAAAAAGAAAAAGTAAGAGGATGTTTGGTTCAATACTTTTGGGGCTTGGGAATTCCAATGGAATGAAAATAGATGTTTGGTGTGTGACTTTGATTTCAATGAACAGTGTTTTCATTTCTTAAAAGATGGGAATCCCCATTCCTTAACTCTTTAGATGGTATGGGTATCATTCCATCGCATATACAACCATTATTCTTTTCCTCATCTTTTCTTTTTTTTTTGTTAAAAGTTTTTTTTATTATTTAAAATAAAATATTAAATTATTTATTTGAAAAAAAGAAAAAATAATAATATTGATTCCATTCTGATAGAATTTTGAAACAATCAAAACAAAATCAATAGTAATGATAGACATTCTCATTCATAACCAAACAACATCATTTTAAATAACAAACCCATTACCTTACCTCAACACTATCATTCCTTTTCCAATTCTCATTCCTTTAAACAAACCAAACGACCATTTAAGACTTTAAATTTTGACTACCAAACTGATAAAATATATACATTTCAATTTCAATAGTACTAATAGAGTATATAAATCAAAAGAATGTAATAAATAAAATAAAACATACCATATGTATAAAATCCAGCATAACACACGGGTTTATACTACTCCCTCCATCCTATCGAAAGGTCACTATTTTATTATTTTGGACGTCTCTCTAAATGTTCTCATTTCCCACTTTTAGTAAAAAGGTATCATGTGGCCAGCACTAACTATTAATACAATTACCCACTACACATAAAATAATAATATTCCTTAATTTACACACAAAAAGCAACCGATGACGTTTGGGTGGGACGGAGAGAGTATTTATTACTATAACTAAGGAGAAAAAAGATAATTCTTACGTGTTCGTACAGGAAATTGTTTATACTCGTACTAGTTATAATAACTAAAGAGAAAAAAGAAAATTCTTACGTGTTCGTACGGGAAATTATTAGTTGCTCTAAAATTTAATTGAAAATAATTAAAATTAAAAAAAATTTAAAAGTTAAAAAGTACTCCGTAAATGTGGATTTAGTTTACCGCCTTGGTTAGAGCTGAGTATCGGGTGACGTCTAACACCGAATGCGCCACTTTGCAACGGCCTTTGAAGTTTAAACTTTAAAGTTTGAGCTAAGTATCGGTGAGAAAATGCGTCGTCGGAGAGAGCACAATTTCATACGGAAGAGGAAATCGGAAGGCCATCCCCTAAAAAAGCGTCGCCTCAGCGTTAACCAGCAAGAGGAGGTCTTCATCGTACGTTTTTGACACTTTTTCTGAGAATTAATTAGGTTTTGATATATGTTTCTGTTTGAACCGTGACCTGTGAATGGATGAAGGACTAATCGATCGAGAAATTGGTACACTTTTTTTGAGAATTAAGTAGTTGTGATATATGTTTCTGTTTGATGCTAAAACCGTTATCTATGAATGGATTAAGGACTAATCGATTGAGGTACGTTTTTGTCACTTTTTTCTGAGAATTATTTAGTTGTTGATATATGTTTGATGTTAAAACCGTGATCTATGAATGGATTAAGGACTAATCGATCGAGAAATTGGTATGTGTTTTTGTCACTTTTATGAGAATTAATTAGTTGTGATATATGTTTCTGTTTGATGTTAAAACCGTGATCTATGAATGGATTAAGGACTAATATAGTGAAAGGAATTGTTAATGGATGGATCAAGGACTATTATGGTGAAAGGAATTGTTAATGGCGACAGAGGATGCTATGATTATTTTTTGTAGACATTTCTGCATGTGCTATTTATTTGCAGAATTATTGAAGTCTGTAAATTATGAGGTTTTGTTTCTTTTTTCATTCTTCAAAAATTTTCTAGTGTTTACGAGACTGAAAGGTGAGAATGTGACTTTAGCATATTGGCATGTTAACATGCAGGCTGGATGCATGATTCAAGGATTATATTCAACTGTTGATGATACTCAGATAGAGGCCATTGTCGATTTCAGAAAGATTTTATCGTTTGGTATTTTCACTTTAAGACCATCTAATTCCTTTATTTCTGGGATTTTGCCTTCATCATTTAACGTCTAAAGTTTTCAGATTGTAGCCCTCCCATTGATGGGGTGATTGAATCTGGTGTGATCCCTCGATTTGTTGAGTTCCTTGCTACGCATTATCTGCCTCAGCTGCAAGTAAGTCTTCTGCTTATGCCCTGTTTTTATGTAAACATTATGCAAATAAATCATCAAAACATGGGTTTTCTTGGTTGCAGTTTGAGGCTGCATGGGCTTTGACAAATGTTGCTTCTGGGACATCTGCTCACACACGAGTTGTAATTGAACATGGTGCTGTTCCGAGGTTTGTACAGCTCCTAAGTTCTGGAAGTGATGATGTTCGTGAGCAGGTAACCTTCTTGGAAAGATTTCTATCTCACCCTGGTTTTGAGTTGCAAGTTCCTTGAAATTCATTGGATAATTGATTGTTATTGGTTGAGGTTTGTTATCATAGCCAAGTGCTTACACATCTGCATTATTTGCTCTCTGCTAAGCAGGCAGCAAGGGCTCTTGGCAATGTAGCTGGTGATTCTCCAGCATGTAGGGATCTTGTTCTTGGGCATGGTGCCCTTGTGCCACTACTAGCTCAACTAAATGTTGAATCAAAGCTCTCCATGCTGAGAAATGCTACATGGACCTTGTCTAATTTCTGTCGTGGAAAGCCACCCCCTGATTTTGAGCAGGTTTGAGTCTTTTGTATAATACAATCTGGTTTCATAGCAATTTAGATATTTCCATGTCTTGGAACCTTCACTTGAGTTAATGCTCTTTTGAATTTGATGGGTAAATTATTTTGTTTTCTGCACTTGGTCAGGTGAGTCCAGCATTGCCTGTTCTTCAGCAACTTATCCATTTGAATGATGAAGAGGTTTTGGCTGATGCTTGCTGGGCTCTTTCTCATCTATCTGATGGAACTAATCAAATATTTGAAGATGTGATTAAAGCAGATGTCTGCCTACGTCTTGTTAAGCTTCTCTTGTATGTCCATATCCCCACTAAGAAGTTGAACCCTGCTCATTTTCAGCTATCAATTTTTGTTGCTAAGAGAATTTTGTTTCCCATGTAGCCATTCATCGCCTTCTATAGTTTTACCTGCTCTTCAAACTGTGGGGAATATTATTGCTCGTGATGATGCTCACGCTCAAGGGGTACTTTCGATTCCCCTGGTAAGATTTCTGTTAAGTGTCTGTCAGAAATATTTCTTTTTCTCCTAGCTGAAAAAAAGAATGAGAATGTGAGACTTCAGTTCAGTTTTTGTCTGTAATTAATTATTTCTGCTATAAAAAATAGGGTATGAGGTTCATTGAAATATTAAGTGAATAATAAAAAGTATTTTTTTAAGAGCATGGTTTACACCTGAACTTGTCAGTCTTTATTTGTATATTATTTCTCTGTTAACATAAAGATTTTTCTTAATATTTATAATATCTACTTACATAAATTTAGGATTTAAGTTTTTGGTGAAATGTTAATATGTATAGTTTGTGTTCAGTACAGTATAATAGACTGGTCTTACAAGTCTTACATTAAGTATGAGAGCTAGAAAAAGAAGAAAAATCTATTTCACTGTAATTATACAACTAATGATACTTCGTACTGACATAGGGAACTGGTCTCAAATTTTCTTATCTCTTCATCAAGTTTTTCTGGATCTCTGTGAAAGACAATCTCTTTGATCCTCTATGCATTTGCTTTTTGTGTGATAAACTCTGTTTTGACGAACTGTTATGGACCTTCCTCGGAAATAAATGATTTGCATATGTTTTTGCTTGTCAGTTTGCGATAGAGAATCATTTCCTTACCCGTATCCACCAATTGCTAACTGACAAGCATGATAAAACCATTAAGAGGGAAGCTTGTTGGACCATTTCTAATATCACTGCTGGTAGTAGAGATCAAATTCAGGTACTTAACTTTCTCTTCCTTCTTAAGGGAACTTCTATTTTCCCAACTATGTAAGGGAATCCATTTCATGAAACTCAATTTCATATGCGTGTAACATTGAATGAAATTGAGGAAAACTTGAGCATATAGTTCAATTAGTTACAGATGAATGATCACTCCATTTAGACCTAGTGCTCAGGCACGTGAAGGTAATATCTTCAATAAAAGTGGTCGAAATGAGAATGTATATTAGAAATGGATAAAAATTATAGCAAATAATATTTCTTTACAACTTTTGAGTGCCGCTTTCACTGAAGTTCAATAAATTTATGATTAGAAACTTCGTATTACTTGGTAGATATTGTTTGTTTTAAACTGCAAATTGTGATTATGATCAGGAATCAATTGTTCTTTTTTTATTATTGCTTGTTTAGTGATGTTTGTATTTTTACCTCTGATTAGGATGTGATTAATTGTGGAATTATTCGTACTTTGGTTGAACTTCTACAACGCTGTGAATATGATATAAAAAAAGAGATTGCATGGGCTATCTCAAATGCCAGCTCTGGAGGCTATCCTGAGCAGATTAGGTAATGATGCACCTCCCCTATAAATGGCTGAATATATTCAAACTTCTTTATATTTGGCAAATCAGAGCAGATTAGGTAATGATGCACCTCCCCTATAAATTGCTGAACATACTTGTAATTCAAACTTTTTTTGCAGATATTTGGCAAATGAAGGGTGCTTTAAGGTCTTGTGTGACCTTTTGAGTTTTCCAGATCCCATGATTATTTTCATCTGCCTTAAGGCAGTTGAAAATATTTTGAAGATGGGTGCTCAACAACTTGATGAACATGATGCAATATTCAAAATTAAAAGCCTACTGCGCCATGAAAATGTTGAAATACGTGGTAAGGCCTGCAGGTGTTTAGGATATGTGACTTTGGAGTTTGGATACTTACTAGAAGATATGTGATTAAGTGGTCGTGGATTAAAGTGTTTACCTAATTTCTTTTCGATTATTACTTTACAAAGACTGGAAAACAGAAACAAACTGCTGGAATTCTTTTAAGTGTTACGTAGTTTCTTTTTCATTACTTTACAAAGAAAAGACAAGTGCTTATCAATTCTCCCGCTCCTCTTCGTTTCTTTTCTCATCTATACTTGAGAAAAGCATACTTTTCGCTTCCTCTTCTCATTAATTTCATTTTCCTTCTCTTTTAGGGGTGATCATTCTCTTCATCAGGGATAGATGTTTGAAAATTTGTAAATTCATTGGGGGGAATTGTCACCCCTAACCCAAAACACACACTACCTAATTACCAGAGATCTTCAACTACCTTCTCTCTGCAGCTTCTTAGTCATAATTCATCTTCTTCTTCTTCACTTATATTTTCTTATAAAGTTTTGTGCACTTTCTTAGTCTATATCATAATCTCGATTTATTTATGTTAAAAAGAATCAAGAATGATCATGAAATATACAAGTAATTTTTTTTTGGGCTTTTTTTGGGCTTTTATGATTGTCCACCCTTAAAGTCTAGGCCTCTTTTGATACGTGGTAATATGGGTAAATCTGGTAAGCTATAGCTTTTTTACGTTTGATAGGCCATATTTTATTTGCAAGGGCCCGTAAAAAACCTTGTGGCCCGGTTAAAATAACTATTGGCCTCACATAATCAAATTTTATTCCCAATTTTAGAAATAATCAAAATCGCTCCTTCTATTTATCTACCTTAATCCTAGCTTCATTTCTCAATTTCCCAAAAATTGGTGGCCAGCCCTTCTTGTTGTCTGTGGAATTTGTATGGAAATGGAAGTGTTGGACGACCAGAATTCCATTTCAAAAAAAATTTTTTTATAGAAAAATGGAAAGTAAAATTAATTATTGGGGTTAATGTGAAATTTTAATTGATAAGTGCACGTATATACAGAGAAAGGGGGAATAGTGGAGGAGAAAGAAGACATGGGAGATTAGAGGAAGGGAGAAGAGAGAAGATGGCGTGGATGGGTGCGCGTAGATACAGAAGGGGGGAGGAGAAGAGAGACGATGGGGTGAGGGGAGGAAACAGTGGGTCGGTGTAGGAGGAGAGAGAAAACGGGGAGAGAGAGTTGAACAAACAAAGTGATGAATTAAATTTTTTATTTTAGTAATAAGGAATAAATAAATAAATAATATTCCTTCCGTCCTAAATTCGTTGTCTTATTTTTCATTTTTATCCGTCCCAAACTAATTGTCCTACTTCCGAAAAAGAAAATATCACATCAATCCCTACTTCTAAAAGTTCATATTAATTACAATTTTACCACACCCACCTATCATACATAATATACTTTATAATTTATTTATTATCTAAAAATACCACAATACTCCTAAAATGTTAACTTTTCTTAAACTTTGTGTTTACAGTAACGAAGACAACAATTATGGGACGGACCGAAGGGAGTAATATATAAAATTAAAAAGAAGAGTGTATATTGGGTGCACCCGGTGCAAGGGTGCACTTATATGTGTATACATTTTTATTTTATTTTGTATACATTTTTATTCTATTTTGTATACATATTATTTTATTTTTTATAGTACGTGTTATTTAATAATTGTATACTTTTTTCACATTAAGTTTTCATTAAAAAAAAATAACATTCATATATGTATAACATTTTATTGAATATTATATACAATTTTACAATAAAAAAATTAACAATTAAATTGTATACATTTTTACTCTTAATTGTATATGTTTATATTTATATTAGTATGTGGGTGCATATGTGCCGGGTGTACATTATAAATTGCCTAAAAAGAAAGGATGTAAATATAATTTAAGCATATATTTCAATTCTTTTATTTTCTATTAAACATCCCACTATTTTATTATATTTATTTTAATACACCTCATCAAATAATCTTTATTTTTCATATTATAGATATTTATCTCTATTAAAATCTCAATTCATATATACTCTCTTATCTCATCTCACTATCAAACGGTCTTAGTTATATTTCTCTAGATTTGGAAATTAATATGGAAGATTACAATCACACCATTAATAGTATAATTATGATAATGTATTCAAGAATTTAATATATTTTATTAAAATTTATATAAATTTTCACCATAAGTTGGAGTAGTTATTTTCAGAAATTAATTAAAAATAATTATTAAATTAAAATTTTAATTATAAAAAGATAAAAATAATCCAGTTTTTTTATAAGATCATAAATATCTAACTTTTTTTATTTTTTAAGGATTAAAGTTAAAATATACCTTACATAAATTAAAAGTGAGAGTTTATTTTAACAAAGTGTCGTCTTCAAAATTATTCTTAAATTTATGGATAATTAATTTATTATAATCTCTTAACAAGCAATACTACTCAAAGCGTAACATGGTTTGACTCCGATTTGCTCAATTCAATTACATCTAATGAGTGAAATGATCACCCCTACCAAACATCTCACTCCAGAAAAATACTTTTTACCAAACAATTCAATCAGTTTGATAATTATTTATAGATTAGCAATGAAAATAACATTTTTGTTTTAGTAATATAATGTCAACGAATTTAATCATTTTTATTTTAGCAACGGAATGCCAACGGATTTAGTCCTTTTTTTTTAAACAACAAAATGCTAACGGATTTATTCTCTATTTAGCCACCGAATT
The DNA here is from genome assembly GCA_023678885.1 of Pogostemon cablin. Lineage (NCBI taxonomy): Eukaryota > Viridiplantae > Streptophyta > Magnoliopsida > Lamiales > Lamiaceae > Pogostemon > Pogostemon cablin. The sequence goes on from CM042965.1 coordinate 1,439,084, forward strand.
CAAAAGGGAATCATTATATAAATTATCAATGGAATTATTAGCAACTGATTACAACAAAATTATTTACCAACAAAATTGATTTTTCGTTGTTAAAAAGTAAGTCAATTTAACAATGAAATTAAAGTTTTTATTGAATATTCGGCTCGATAAAAACAGTTTTTTTCTTTTTTTAGTGTAGGTAGTTTATACAAAATTGGATCAACATTGGTGAGACTATTAGGTGGTTCTACTCATAACAACTCCATGACATGTAAGAGTATTACCAAACTGAAAATTTGTAGTTCTTGAAGCAGCCATTTCTTGCCATATATATGCATGTGTCTTCTTCAATTGAGGTAATGATTTACTTAGGAACAAATTCACGCAATGATAACGGTAGGTTACTTAGATGCTCATAAAGAGGTTAATTTTTTTCAACATATTCATTTGATTAAAAGATCTTAATATTAAGGAAAACTTTTTTGAAAAGAAAATGAAAATATTTACTAAAAAAGATGTTGAAAAGAGCTAAATATCATGAGTGGAAGGTAACTCTGTATTATTACCAAGGAATCAAAGACTTTAGGCACAAAAGTGAAGTAAGATCAATAACTCAAACTTGCCAACCAATTTAAAATGATTATTTACTATTATAATTATTATTAATTTGCTAAATTAATTGACATGATCTGTTTCCTATACCTTTGAAATGCTCAAAATTCCCTTTCTTTCTTTTTTATGACACATAAATGACTGACAACAAATAGTCACCTAGTTTAGATAAAGAAAATAAGTATACTTACAAAATTTATAGCATTAATGAAAATTGTAGTTCTATAATACATAAGGGGAGAGTTATGAATTTTTTAAAAATAAAAATTGGAAAGCAAGCAAGTAAATATGTCTAAAAAAAAGATTAAAAGGAAAGATAGTATGTGGTGGTCCCTATTTCATTGATAGTTGCACTAAACTTTTCATGTCACCAAAGTCTCTGATACTAACAGCTTATATGCACATACATATACACAACCATTTTTCATACTTGCTTAACTTCCATCATTACAAGTTCCATTTTATACTCAGAAGAGCTGGGATAGATACAGAGATGAAGATGGAGGCAGAGACGAAGAGCGGTTCAGTGGCTTCGTCTCGAGTGATCAACGCCCTCAGAGTAGCAATCCTGTTGCTAGCTCTGATGGTGTTTCTTGGAAATATTATGATGTGGATTATCATGCCTACTGATACATATTACAATATTTGGGTACCTCATATTATGGCCTCTACAAACTCCACTTTCTTTGGAATACAAGGTGGTTATATTTTCTTGATTTACTCAAATGAATTTAATGATGTCTTAATAGCATATGTCCTCACAGGTCCTATAATGATGGATTTCACATTTCCTATATTGTTCATTGCTGTTCTGGGGTGTGTGTATCTGCACTTAGGGAAGAAAGAAACCATTCTCATTGGAAGGTAATCATCATATTCAAGAATTAGTCTTCTGATTCATTCTTTGATTTGAAATGCATGTTTTGATGACTTGATCATGAGCAGGAGAGACAGGAGTTTAAGGTTCATGAGGCTACCGATGGTCGTGAAGGGGCTCGGTGTAGTCACCATAACAGAGCTTGCTCTCTTCACACTCTTTATAGCCCTCTGTGTGTGGTACTTTGCAGACTATGTTCACCACTGGTACGAGCAAGCCCTTCAACGATCCATAACGAAACACGAAAAGCTGTAAGATTTCCTATATCCTTGCTGTTTTGCTTGAAAAAAAACCAACAAGAAAACATCATCTTTCACTTCTGCTACATAGTGACAACAAGAATCTTGCATGAATTTGTAGGTGGCAAACAAGATTGGACAGAGTAGGTATAGTTACAGGAGTAACAGGGAATCTGTGCTTAGCATTTTTGTTCTATCCAGTTACAAGAGGGTCATCCATTTTGCCTATGTTGGGCCTAACTTCAGAGGCTAGCATCAAATACCACATCTGGCTTGCTAACTTAGCCATGTTTCTCTTCACTGCTCATGGATTTCTTTACATTCTTTATTGGATCTTCACCAATAGATTATCAGAGGTACATTCATTCATTTCAATCATAAAAAATCTCTTTTATGCATTTTACATTAGAATGTGTGTTAGTTATGATAATAATACACAACTCAAATATGAAATACTTCCTCCGTCCCAAATTAAATTTCACACTTTCAATTTTCGTTAATCCCACATCCATAATACGTTACTCTTCAAAAGTTAATAAAATTGGTCAAAAAATAACTTTTATTAAACTTCGTATCTACAATAACGAAGCAGAATAAGTTGGGACGGAAGGAGTACAACACTAACATCATAGGTGATGTGAAATATGTGGATGCAAAATGTGGTGGTTAAAAAAGTGATATTTTGAAGTGCTACTTATAACTAGTTAGGTTTAGTGGTCATCACTGAAATCACTTATTTCTTGATCAATGTCAACAGTGAACACTTGGTTTACAAGGATGGAAATCTCAAGATGATAATGTCCTATTTCATTAATTTAGATATGGATCTAAGGTCCACTTTCTGTTGGCCATTATTCATAATTACTTTATTGCGTATATGTGATGTTATTTTTCAACTTCTATTCCAATTTACTTAAACCCACCTAACATTTCTTACTTAAGAATAACAAGAACATGAAGTGATGCACTAAGCTTATCAAATGAGTGTTAAGTTGCCATCAATTCAAGGCACATATTTTAATTCTCTTCCATCAATCTTCTTTCATTTTTTTATTGTGAACTTTAAATGACCACAAGTTTAATATGTAACAGAAACTCCCTCTCACACATTATAAATTAGAAAAAAACTGACCCACAAATCTCCACTAGATTGGTGAGTTTGGCTGTGGACATAGGACATTGGAGTTCAAGAATTTGGATCATGATGAGAAGGGCCCACCACAAGGTCCATGAGTGGATGGGCCCACAAAATCACAATCAGGCAACACAACTTTTCCTGTAACCATGTTTGGTAGTAGGTATTATCAGCAAAGGTGCTTTCAGACAAAACGAGAACAACCTTTTACTCATTGCTTGTATTCTTTTTTTCTATTATGCCTTCCCTACACTTTGGACTAATATGGGCCTTGAAATTTTCCAATATACGGTTCCTATAATCCAATTCCTACTATTATCATTATTATTTATTATTATTATTTATAGTATCATGGTGATGTGAGCCTTAGGTTCTTCAAGAAAGACTAGAATTTAAAAATTCAAAATCAACTATCCTAGACATAAAGACAATTTTCAAATCTCTTATTCAGCATGATATTAGAGAGAAAAAATATATATAAATAAGCAAAAATAAAAAATAAAAAAAATTAATGATTATTTACACTGTTACAAACAGGGGCGGACCTACGCTGGGCCAAGGGAGGCACTGGGCCCCCCTGAGAAATTGAAAATAATTACTATATATGTAGTAATTTTTTATTATTATGACCTTGTCCCAACGGTAACACACCGAATCTACCTATTTAAGAGGTATGGGTTCGATTCTCCCTTATACTCTTCTTTCTTTACTTCTTCAATTTCCAATATTTTTTTCCTTTCTTTTTCAATTTTCAATTTTTTTTTCCTTTTAGTTTTCTAATTCTTTTTCTCCTCCCTCATTCCTCTTTGTTTTCTTTTTTTTAATATAATAACTTTATCTCATGTGTATTTTATTATAAATTTCTCATTCCTATTCTTTTTTTTCTTTACATTTTCAATTTTCAATATTTTTTTTCTTTTTATCTTTCTAGTTCTTTTTCTCCTCCCTCATTCCTCTTTATTTTCTTTTTTTTTCCTTTCCTACTAGTTCCAATAATATTTATAGTGTTAAATTTTAAATTTTATCTCATGTGTATTTTATTATAAATTTCTCATTCCTATTCTTTTGTTAAATTATTAGTTTTATTTTTAATAATGATTCTTATAATATTTTTCTTATTCAATTTATATATATATATATATTACTACTCCCTCCGTCCCTCCTTAAGAGGGCCAAATGCTTTTTGGCACGTAGATTAAGGAGCATTATTATTTAATGTGTAGTGGGTAGTTGTATTAGTAGGAGTGTGGGTCCCAACATTTAATTGTATTAGAGGGAGTGTGTGGGTCCCATGTGTATAAAAAAGGAAATGGGACTCTTTGGGTGGGACGACCAAAATGGAAAAATGGCCCTCTTAACCTGGGACGGAGGGAGTATATTCTAAGTATTTCTTCCAAAAAGTTTATATAATTAATTACATGCACTTCAATTGTTTATATCTCGTTATTCTTAAGATTTAATTTTTATTTTTAGAGTTTATAATATTTAAGTGTATAATTATTGTTAAAATTCATAAATAAAGAGGATTTATGCACACTTTGTTTTTATGAAAGACAAACTTTATGACACATTAAGAAATCGGGCCCCCCTGTTCAAAATTCCTGCATCCGCCACTGGTTACAAAGTACCCTAGTTTGTGCTGTAGGAGTTTCTACAGAGCAAATTAAGTCTTTTTTTTATCCCTAACATTTATTTATTTGTCAATGTTTATAGATGTTGAAATGGAAAAATATAGGAGTATATAAATAAGCAAAAATAAAAAAATAAAAAAATAATTAATGATTATTTACACTACTATGTTACAAAGTGCCCTAGTTTGTGTTGTAGGAGTTTCTACAGAGCAAATTAAGTCTTTTTTTACCCCTAACATTTATTTATTTGTCAATGTTTATAGATGCTGAAATGGGGTGACCATTATGTGTCAAACATAGCAGGAGAGATATCTTTGTTATGTGGATTAGCCATGTGGATCACTACTTACCCTAAAATAAGAAGAAAAATGTATGACCTCTTCTTCACCACTCATTCCCTCTACATTTTCTTCATGATTTTCTTCATATTACACATTGGGATTGGCTTTGCATGCATCATGCTTCCTGGTTTCTATCTCTTCATCATCGATCGTTTTCTGAGATTCTTACAAGCAACTGAGAATGTAAGATTAGTATCTGCAACACTTCTGCCATGTGATACAGTTGAGCTCAACTTTTCCAAGACTCCAAGTATGTTGATCATTCACTCACTCGCACACCAAACATGTCACTCCCTTGGTTTAAAATATTCTAGTAATTTTGATGTTTTTTTATCAACTTCTCTTAGGTTTGAGTTTCAATGCAACAAGTACAATCTTCATAAATGTGCCCTCCATTTCCAAGCTACAATGGCATCCCTTCACCATTATCTCAAATAGTAAGTTGGAACCAGAAAGTCTAAGTGTCCTGATCAGATGTGATGGGAATTGGACAAAGAAGCTTTACGACATGGTTTCATCACCTTCCCCTGTCACTCGTCTCCAAGTGGTCGTTGAAGGACCATACGGACCATCCGCTACTCATTTTCTCAGGTCCAAACTAGATCATGCATAAGTACACACGTACATATGTGTATCAAATATGAGCCCAATGTATTATTATAACCTCTTGATTGAATGTGTTTTTTTTTTCAGGCATGATATGTTGGTGATGATTAGTGGAGGGAGTGGGATCACCCCACTGATTTCCATAGTCAGGGAGCTCATCTTCATCAACTCTACACAAAAATGCAAGATTCCTAAGATCATGCTCATTACTGTGTTCAAGAATTCTTCACATCTCTCCATATTAGACCTTATCCTCCCAACATCCAACCTTCATTCGAATTCATGCAACCTAGAGCTGCAAATCGAGGCCTACGTGACAAGGGAAAAAGGGCAGTCGAAAGACGTAATACCAAAACCCCGGACTGTTTGGTTCAAACCAGATGCATCTGATAAGCCCATATCTCCAACATTAGGCCCCAACAGTTGGCTATGGTTAGCTGCAATAATCTCATCATCTTTCATCATCTACCTAGTACTACTAGGAATCTTCACTCAACATGTTGTTTACCCTATCGATCAAAACACCAACATGCTCTATTCTTACACCAAGAAAGGCTCAGCCAGCATGGTGTTCATCTGTTTCTCCATAGTCGTGGCAGCAAGTGGTGCATTTTTGTGGAACAAGAAGCAGAAGGCGGAAGAAGAAAAGAAAGTCCAGTACACGGAGGAATCAGCCACGAGTAGATCAGCATCTGATTCGTCCTTCGATCAAGATGATGTTGAAATGGAAAGCCTTCCACTACAATCCATCATGAAGTCTATCAATGTGCATTATGGTAAAAGACCCAACTTCAAGGGTAAGTTCAAAAGTCCAAATCTTGAATCCCATTATACATTTTGTTTTGTCAATTCTACACAAATACTTGCATACCTCTTTATGTTCAAGTGCAAAAGAATGGTAGATCGAAGAATTCATTCGGTGATCAAGCAAGTGATGAATGGTTCATAAATTTGCAGGGATTTTGATGGAAATGAAAGAATCAAGTGTAGGAACACTTGTTAGTGGACCAAAGAAGATGAGGCAGGAAGTGGCAGCCATATGCTCCTCTGGGCTTGCAGATAATGTGGAGTTTGAATCCATCAGCTTCACATGGTGAATAAATTGGACACAAGATATATCATTTATACAATATATATAATACCGTATGATGAATTGCAGTATTGGAACATCTTAATATAATGTTTGCAGAATGTCTGTATCTAATTATCAATAAGCAACTTCTGGCGTTTGTGTAGATTACTTTAAGATGACACATATCGTTTGTCTGATTTTTGTTTTTAAGAGTTGGAAAGGGTAAAAAGTTCATGTCATCATTTATGTATAATTTCAACTCTATACTTTGTAATTGTACCCTTTCAGCTCATCTTATTTTCTGTACTTTCACCCTGTTAAAGTTTGAAAAAAGCAAAACAAAAACAAAAAACCAAGTCCTACTTGAAGTGCAAAAAAAGGCATCTTACCAACAAAAAAAATCAGCCTAACTAAAATTCATCAAAACTTAAACTATTTTTTCCCTTTAAAACGGAATTGCACCATATTGGCTGTATTTTTGCCTACAATTCGCCAAAAATGGCGATAGTCAAATATAAACATCATACAAATTTTGGTACATCCTTCAAATAACCAGCCGGCCACCCTCTCTCACTAAAAAACGGGGAAGAAGAAATCATGCTCTCAAGAATAAAAGAAAAATGAAATTAATTATAGCCACAAAGACAGATTTATTTTATGCACATACATCATTTCATCGAAGGTGACAGCAAGCAAAACTTCAACTCTCTTGCTGCAAAAGTCTTTCCAACCTGGAACAGCGAATGTCACTGATCCAATCAAAGGTTGCAAACCTGGTCGTGAATCTGAGATGAAATCAAGAGGAAGTTGCAAAGCTTTGCCTATAAGTTCTCAGCTAAACCATTTCACAGGTTTCCAACCACTTAGCTCATGTTCGTTCCTTCTGCACTAGCAGTTGATGAAAGCCGCGTCTCCAACTCTTCCAGCAAATCCTGGTATTCCGTGAATGCTTCATGCTCCTTGACATTATTACACAATAGTAAAAGCACAATGAGTCATACCATAGAGAGCAAATAATTAGTCATTTAAGGAATGTAACGCAGGTGAAAAAAAAAAGGAAAATGAAGATGTTATAGCCATTTAGCATAATATTCTGGTTTTCAATAACTAAAAGGTCAGTAATCAAATAAAAAGGTGAATACCCCAGCAAAAATCATTTGATCGATAAGATACCTGTATGGTTAGGCTGTACGCTTTCCATAATCGTAAATCATGCCTAAACAAATCATAAAGAACCTGAGAAAAGAAAGTAAATAATGTCAACAGGACGAGCTGATGGATCCTGGAAGCTAATCCTAAGAAATTAATGCATTCACATCATAAAATCAATCAAGGACTTGCATGCCTATATACTGTGGTAGAAAGCAATAGTTCATCGCAACAGAGATGAGATCTCAATATAAAGCAACCATTGACTATAAGTCTAGGAAAAATGTCAGAAATATACCTCCGAACGCCTTAATAATGTGGCCAACACCACTATCCATTCCTTAAACTTAACTGAGCACATATGTGAGAGGAGGAATTCTGCGTCCAAACGACTCTGCAGTGTTCCCATATGAAGCTAAAAGAAATGCAGAAAGTTGGTGAGAATTTGACTACATTTTACAATTGAACTGCAGTAATATGTCAGTGCATCACATGTTCCTATAGACCGAACATGCATTGATAAGATCCAATTAGCGTAAAGCAACGTGCCTAAATCAATCTTTGGTTTGTGGCTAAGAGTTCAAGTACATAATTAAAAGTGAAGCCAGGATCTAAATCATAATACCCAGCAAAATATAATATATATATATATATATATATATATATATATAGAGAGAGAGAGAGAGAGAGAGGGAGAGAATATTAGCATACATGCAAAGAACTTAAATGAGTTCCACATTGAAATATAAATTTAATGTTCAATAACTAGACTAAAATAAGGTGAGATGGAAAGATCTTGAGGATTGCTGGGGCCTGGGCACCAATAGTTCTTAAATATACACAAGCCAGAAAGCCCAAAAGAAATTCCAAATAAAGAACATAGACAACAGGTTACCTTCTGTCCAATCATTTCAAGGCCAGATGCAAAGCTCTCCAGTCGGGCACTTCCATATCTTTCTCGTTGAAGATACTCCTGTAATAACATTTTTTTGTGCTTCTAAATCTCAAAGATGTAAGAAAGGTGTTTCTTTTGAAGAACCAAAGAGAGTGAAACATACCACTAAATCAAATTGTGTGCCTTTGACAAATGCAACAAGATTAGAGAGCTCCTTTCCAGACATCAAATAGCTGGCATGGTTTTCTAAAATATTTTTTACAGAAGCAATATGTCCACTCGGCTCTTTGAATGAGGGGCTGATATACATTTAAAAGAAACATGTCCACAAGCATTAATTAACATTGATAAGTCAGAAAATGGAATGACTTCAAAGTAATCAATTAAGGCAAAGGATATAAAAGTTAAGGCCTGGACTGGTTTACCTTCTAGCATCCTGCGATTGCTTCCTGAAACTAGAAGGGAAAATAAAATATCCAAGGAATCTTGGAGAATCTCTATCAGACTCTGTACTAGTAGGTTCGTTTTCTCTTCCTGATCTCAGTAGAAATCTCACCTAACAGAAGAATTCAAAAAAAAAGAAAAAAAAAGACCCGATAAGGTGAAGACTAGAGGAAATGAGAAATGGCCATCTTCAGTAAAATCAAATAATAAAATGACACGTACCAGCTCTCCTGCCAGTTCATATAAAGACTCATCAAGCGTAGCCTATACAATCATAAGTCCTTATCAGAATATATATGTATATATAGAATTAGATCAACATGCCACGGGGGAATACAAAGGAACATGGTAGCATTACCAGGAATGATTTAAGATATCAAACAGTTTAACCAAACATTAATGGAAGAATGATCAAGCACAACACGTGGATAATGCATTGGTTAACTTTGGGTTCTACAATATCATTCAAGCTTCTTCAAAAGTCAAAGGCCTATAATATCCTAGAAATATTGATTAGACTAAGTATAATGACTATTCCATATTTGTGTCTTTATTTATTCAGACATAGAGACAAACATGTAATCACCTGTAATAAACGCAAGGCACAATTTTGACTGACAGCAGGACCTTCAAGCTTTGCAATGACCTGTAGCAACATAAACAATCAGGCTAATAATCAGCATTAGCAATCATTTCAGCACAGTAGGTAGTGCAATGGAGTGTCCTCTCTCCCCACTGATTCATAGTATCAAGATATATTATAATATAATGGACAACGGTGGTCGGTGGAGCATTATTTAAATTTCACTCGTGGAAAAAATCAAGTACATGCCAAAACATGTGTACAGTGTACGACACAGTAAACTCAAATATGTGTCAATACACTAAGATGATGGTGACAAGCATGCAACATGAAGCTTATTATTCACTATCAAGAAAATAATCAATTCACCCGATCACTTAGACTGATGACAGCCAACAACATATACGAACAAAAAGCAACTAGGGTTCATGCCTACAAAGTATGATTACAATGAAAAAGCAATAAATCCTCTTCTTACACGACAAACTAAAGAAGACATAAGCAAGCCAGGTTATAAAATAATGAGCTACTAAAATGCACAGAATCAACTACAGGTGATTATAATAGCACTTACAAGTATATAACAAGCTGCTGTGCGATACCACCTTTGTTGACAGCATTCGTCAAACAACCTAAAAGCAAACTTTCTCGGTTATTAATGATAAAAATGTAGTCAAAATGGAGACTTATTTTTTAAAGTTCTCATGAAGAACAACTTAATGTCCTTAAACTTTAAACACCAAATCTCGCTCCTTGAGAGATGAAGTTTATAGAGTTCATGAAGATAAAAATAAAAGAAAAGATAGTAATAATATTTCCACGTTTTCATGCAAGCACTGCAATATTAGTAGAGCAAAAGATGTAAATAGTCCCATACTCTGTTGGTCTCCCAGCAGCAGAAAATAAATCAGCCCAGTGTCGACCATCAGTTTTCCGTGCTACACTAACAACAACGTCATAGTACTCTGGAAAGTTTCTGATCAAATCACAGCTCTTCTCCAAAAGAGAGGCAGCTAGATTAGCTACTGCACCCTGTTTTTTGCTTGAACTTTGCCTGTAAAAAATTGTAAGATATATTAATCATGTATCTGTTTCAGTTTTCTTTTGAAATCCCTCCAGCAAAACTAATTAACTTGACCCAATATGAATTTGATGTTGACATTTTCAGGCTACGAAGAGTGATGGTGTTAAGCAAGGAAAGTTTAAAAGATTAAAATGGTGTGTCCCAAAAGCTCAGTTGATCCTGAAAATCAAAATCATTTTTAATGCATGCATTTGGGAAAAACAAAACACGAGTCACAAGTATTGCATACGAAGTTGTGAATGAATGATGCCTGATAACAGTTACCTGGAAATTTCAGCATCAAAAACAGTAAATAGAAGCCATTCCAGACAATGAGAAAAATGTGGCTTCTCTGCTGACAAGTGTGCTAGGCGTAGAGCTTCTTCCCTCTTGTCCCTCTGCAGAAACATTAATCAGGAGCTTAATGATGTAGAGTTGAAAGAAAAGAGCACACGTTTATCAGTAAAGAAGACGTTCTATTTAATTTAACGATTGACTCTTCAAAATTAGAACACCAAGTAAAACAGTAGGAGGATTAGCTCCTTGACAAACAACATTGAGTTAGCTGTATGGTTATTCTTATGCTGACTCGGTGATACAAGCAAATTTGACATATTATAAGATCCCTGATAATGTATACAGAAATAATTAAATAAATATCCACTGTTTCCAGTTTCACAAGAATTAAATATACATACTGAAGTCAACATTGTGGTAGTGTACCTGAAGAAGATGTCGGAGTAGACAATGTAATATGGTTTGCGCTTGAGGAGTCGGCTCAAAACAGGGGAACTCAGTGCATGCTGAAAATGACATTCTCTGGGATACACCAACTACTACACCAGCATTTGGAAGTAAACCCAGGGGATATACCTCACGATCAAATTCTAGCTCTGGATCCAACTGTGTCACATCAAGATCATATGACTTAGAAAAATAGCAGAACAGGATAAAAGCTCAAGTAAGTTGCGAAAGCATAAAGCATAATAATCAGGACCTTGAGTCTAGACACTTAAGAAGATGCAATTTATTAACATGAAGACATAAAGAGACAAAACTGACGGCCACATCAAGTTGCTAATGTTATTTAATGCTGAAAAAATCAAGATAAAAAAATTTACCTGTAAGAAATCTTCCTGTATATAGGGATCAGAACCTGGGGACGGATACCAAACCTGTAAATGAGCTTCTTACAGAATTAGAAATTGAGATATCAAGTAGAAGGAGTATCTTTTAGAAAGAGAAGTAATGCCTGCTGATAGTACCTGCATCCCTCGATGGCCATAGTCTAACCAGGAAACTTCCTCAATTAAGCTTGTCTTTTCCCCTGAATGACCACAGGTAACCCAAAATAACTCTACAGAGTGAGTGAGCTCTATTTCGCGTCCATCATCCAAATCAAGCATCGAAAGATCCCCATTCATCCGCAATATTAAACATCTAAAGGAGCAAAGAAAACTAATCATCAGCCAATGTTCGAATCCCTAGGGAAGCAGATAACTGACTAATTTATAAGGATTGACCTGGAGGGCTCTCGGGTTATCAAATCAGATGAGGTTGATACATCACTTCTTAACATGTCCTGTGGAAGCTGATCGGGGATAAAATGAATTGCAGCTGGATGGCTCTTTGCAGTCATGATCGAAAGCTCTCGTACTGTAGAAAGCTGTTTGTCATTTTATCACTTAAAAAATGTATGAAGAATATAATATTATAACTATTCTATCATCTTAAAGAAACGTTAATACAGCTGACACAGACAGAACTCAAGAAATGTTTTTCATCCATATGATACTACTAGAGGAAATCATCTTTAAATCATTCATTACCTGTATATCTGGGGTACTAGAAGGTGACAATTCGCCAATTAATTTCACATGGTATATATGAACATCAAATGGACGATAAGTGACAAGCAAATAGTCCTGATAAACATCCATGACCATTGGCTTTGTAAGCAATGGCTTCCGACAGAGTAGCGAACTTTGATCAAGGTGATATCTTGGGTAGAAAAGCAACTCATAACTGCAATCAAGTAAATATAGTGGTGATACCCAATGTGAGTGAATAAAAATGATATGGTAGTTAATACATGGAGATAGCTACAAATAAGGTCATAAATGTGGGTAAATAATAAGAACAAAAGAGAAAAGAATAAGACTCACTAAAGAAATTAATATATTAAATAAAAAATGGAAAATAAGGTGATTTCTTCACATACAAAATCTTCATGTAAATATTTTCTCACAGGATGCATTTTCTTTAAGAAAAAACATAAAAAAAAAAACACACGAAACTACACAATATCATGATACGGTTACAAAAGCTTAAGCAACTCAGATGAGTGAAGTGTGAGATAAAACATGAATTTTTAACAGACAATTATTATGCCTAAAACATAATGAAACCACAAGATGAAGTTTTATATGCGATTAAAGTCTCACGAGTCCGAAGAGTCGACATAATTGCAGACTACAACAATTTTTCCCAACCATAACAATCCCCTGCACTGAATTTGTTGCTCCTGAGTAACATCACCAAACACTCTCCATCTCTTTAGCCGGATGTCGTATAAGATTAAACCATGAAGACCAGCAACTGCTAAGTACATTCCATCTCTACTAGCAGCAGCATGAAGAACAGGCCAATTTTGAAAAATATAAGATACCTGGTGCATTTCATAGTCAATAATAACAAGTAAGATAAATCATACACACATAAAGTTAAATAAATAAAAAGGAAGGCCGAAGGCCATCATCATACATAACTGGAAGATTGAGGTGCAGGATCTTAAGTTCATCAGTGTCTTCAGATTGTACAATTAGCAATCGATCTTCACCATAGATAACTTGGCGTACGTAAGTTGTACCAGATACACCCCTATTTAGGCAGCATTTTCCAAAAGAAAATGCAATAATTCTTTCTGAAGATCCCTCTTCAATAGCGTAAAGCCTATATCCATGTTCATCCCAATGCATCAGCGATGTTCCACCCATCATGGGTTCATACTTGAAATCCTGATTTGGCTTAATCACAGGAGAAGAAACAGAACTCAAACCTATCTGGCGGATTGTAGACATCAAGCGACATCCGGAGACAGACCAAACTGTAAGTCCTCTTAACTTCCATCCAACTGCAAAAGCAGAGTTATCAGGCGTCCAAGCAATAGAACTGACAGGACCAGTATCTTCCACAGAATATCTGTGATAAGTTAACGGAAAAGAGGCATTAAATTCATGATGATTGCAAAGGGCAAGAGTGTAAAACAATTTCAACAGAATTTACTCAATACATTGAAAAAGACCTTGACGAAAAAATGCAGCTAAACATATTTCTGATTAAAATTCTATCAGGAATATCCCTAATTTTCTTATGCTATCGGGTATTAAGTTTATTTGCCTCCTTCATAGAAAAAAGAATATAGACAAACCTAAAATGTAAACTGAGAATCTTTCCAGGATATTTAACCACATAGCATTCCCAATTACTTATTGACACCCAATTAAAGGCTACAATTAACTTCATAATAAGTTTGTCATGCATAAAATATTTCAAGTTCTTTTATACTGGGTCATCTCAAACTTGAAACACTCCCTCTAGAGAGAGAGAGAAACCATCAAGCCATTCAACCTTCTAGATCAAGAAGTATATCACCATAAATTCACAGTTTAAAATTATATCACCACCAGCCATTTTTAACTACTTGGAAAGAAAGGGTGCATCATAATCTTACAAGTGAAAAAATTGATTGCCATCAAACGCGTAAAAAACTATCCTTTACATGAAGGGAGCAGTCACCAACAAAGGAAGCACGACAGCATACCATAACTACATACTACTGTTCTCTCTGAATTGGAAAGGCTTACCCCCAGTCATGCAATGAAACAGCGCGAATAAGTGATGCAGAATCTGCAAGGTCATATAGCTCAACTATGCCTTTGTGGGTTCCAACAGCAAGAATCTGTTGCTCTGCAGCCACAGATATGCATACAACTTCACAAGAAGCCAACCTCCTTTCTACTATAATAGATTCGGAATGCTTTAAACCCCTCTTGCTCACAGAACACTGAATTAGTTCCCCATCAGAAAATAGCACAAACAGTAACCTCAATGTAATGGAAAACTCAAGATAGACAACTCCAGAAGTCTGAGACACAACATGGTTCACATGGTTAGAAGCCTCAAGACCTTGAATTCCTCTTGAAGTCAGACCGTTGCCAACATGGTTGGACAATTTATTAGCACCCAATCTATCATTCAGACGCATATCAAGGAAAAATGCTCCACAGAACTGTAAAATAATGAAGAAAGTTGTTTATTTAAAACTTGTCCAAGTAAGAAACAACTAAAGGATGCACAAATTACCAATCATATAGATAAATACTTCAATCAATTATCTAATGAAACAAAAGAAATCAAGAGACATGACGAAATATACGTATGGCCATTGATAAACTAAGAAAATACTCATGCCAAAGTGCATACCTCACCCTTCCAAGATATGTTATACAGTGATCCATCAGAGAGTCCAATCAGGATGTTTTTGTTATCACAAACAAAGTTGCTCCTGTCAACCAAAAATGGAAGTGAAGAAAATTTTGAAGAGATTCCTCAAAATCAAACAATACCACATTCAGCACATTAATCAAGCATATCTTACATAATGCTAAAAAGAGAAAAATTCATAGTTATAATTCAGCGACATATATAAAGTAACAAGACCTGACCTTATAATTTAGCCATGCACACAAATTCCAATCCCAAACCAAGGGATGTAGGGGATGTTGAAATGATTATGTAATTCATTATAAGCAATATCGTTTCAAATGAAAAGATGAAAAAAGAAATCTCGTTTCCACCAGAAAACTTTATTTTGCCAAATTTAAACATGGGGTGGAGTATGATAGAGAAATCAGACCAATTACAAAGATATTTAAACAATATCAGCAGTCCATCATCAAAATATTGCATATTCAGGAAATAATGACATTCATTATTAAATAAGACAGATGCTTACACTGTCAATTTCTTATTTGTGAACGGGACTTGCTCATTGAGAAGTAAATATAAGTTAGTAAGAAATAAACCAGTTGGTTGCTTCCCACCGACATGGATTTTCTTTTCTGTCATTTGAACCTTAAAAATGTGAAGATAAAAGTTCGAAGTCTGCAAAAGGGGAGCAATCTTAAATGACCAGCAAATAAGATCAATATAATCACCAAACTAAATCCAGCCCATAAATAGACATAGTAAACTGGATCCTGATTAGAAGAGAAAAAGAAACCTCGGCTTAACATATGATACATCACCCTGAAAAGTTATCACATTAAAGAACTTATAAGATAGCATGGGGGACCACCTTTTTGGGAATAAAGAAACTGTCACACGGTGACTGTAATATGTACAGAAAGTTTACTTGAAAGCTTGAGCTAAAAAATCTTTATAATCTAAATCTAGAGCCATGGAATTATGGTATCAATTATCAGTTATTTGATAAGATTTTCTTACATTAGAAACAAATAATGTCTTACAATACAAGAAATGATCTAACTTAAAGAGTCTAATAAGACCAATAGCTATAACTCTGGTTCTAGTATATATAATACTAAAAATAAAATTGAATGCGTAAATTTTTTACAAAGTAGTAGCATACAACATTGTCGGTCATTCAACATTATTGCTAACAAGTGGCATCAAATTGTTAAGATGTTCGATGGTTGGGCAAATATGAAACAGCGAATCAGCTGCTACAGTTTTTTTTAATATTTTTTTTCCTTTCCACATAACATGCGCCACAAATATTGATTTGTGAACACTGCACGAAATAGGATAGCTAACAATTGATTCAGTTATTCAATACTTACAAGAATAGCAATGAGCTTAGTATCGGGGCTCCATATTGCCTGCAAATTCTCCCCCTCTCTCTGAATCGAATCCACATTTCTCTTATACTTCCCCAATCTTACTCTATGCTGCGAAGTAAAACCAATAGATAAACCAGAATCCAACTTAAGTTCCCAAAACCCCGCATAGGAAACACGAAATCAAAAATTCAACAACAGAATAGAATGTCGTGCGTAACTGTACCTGAGAAGATGACCAGAGCTCGTGGTGAGTGGGGGCGACAACGAGAAGCAAGCGATTCACGACTTTCAGATACACGATCTGCTGGGTGGATGAACTGTCCGGTAATTCAAGGGGGATGACCTGCGGCCATCCATATGCCATATACATCTTCGTGAATTTGTGTGAATACAGAGAGAGATAAGGAAAGAGTATCAGAATGATGAATCCATGGAGTGTTTTGAGAGTAGAGAGAGAAATCTAGGGTTCTGAATCGGGAAATTGATCGGAAGATCTTCGTAGAGGACAGTCCGATGCAACCATTCTTCGGGTTAGAAGAAGATCTGAGAGATTTCAGATTTTCAAGAATCAAGAAACTGTGTAATTTAGGAAATAAAAAACTTTATTTACACTTCTGCCCCATTTATCAAACTTTCCATATTGGGCTGATTGACATATGCGGGACTGGGGAATCATAATTTGAGCCTGCACTGGACTAATTCTATTAAAAATGGGCCTTTTAAATTGGGCCCGATTAAGATTACACGGTATTCCTTTGGCCCATCAACCATTCAATGTTTATGTAGTTCTATTCGATTCTATTTTATTTTTCATTTATTTGATAAGTTCTATTTTATTCTTTTAATGATTAAAGCATTGTATTATTTTTTTTAATATTTTTTTCAATTCATAGGCTTATGGTGAACATAAATAGTTATTTAAAACGGGTTTGAAGATAAAAAAAATATTTCCTCCGTCTCATTGAAACGTACGCGTTTTTCCTTTTTTGTCTGTCTCAATACAAAGTGTGTATTTCCCTTTTTGGTAAATAGGACCTACACATATTAATTATTTCTCTCTCTATGACCCCACATGTCATATTAATACACCTACCTATTTTATATTAATATATTATTTCTCTCACCTCACTATACATTAAAATATTATACTACTCCTTAATCAACGTGCAAAAATAAACGCGTACGTTGTAACGGGACGGAGGGAATATATGACAAGATACATATAAGTTTTTTTAATCGAGTTTGCTACCGAAATAACTCAAGAAATTGCCTTGTCATACAAATAACTATAAAATAACTTATAAAGATATCGTGTGATATTTTTTTTAAGTTTTCTATGAAATGAAAGTTAAAGGAAATCTTGAATATACTAAAGAAAAGTTCAATTTTGACGAGGTGTTGTGTACTTTTTTATTAAATAGAGAGAATAGACACCTTAGAACGGAATGGAAGTAGTATAAATTAATGACAAGAATTGATAGTTTTTCAAACTATAGGATTTATTTGGTAATTAGAACAAATCTCTATAAAGTATTTGTAATTTACCTCAAATTTTAACTAATCAGCTCTATAATCAATAAGATAAATAAATTTAAAGCATTGAACATAATTTTCAAGATCATTGAAAAATATTGAATTATTTTTTAAAATGAAAGACCTTAATTTTTTTTTATTATTATTATTGGAGTATAATTTTTGTTTAAGTGAAGATTTAGATTCTTGATTATAAACAAGAGCGGTGGGTTAAGTGGTTGTTCAACAGGCTCGTCATAGTCAACCATCAAGTCCACAACAAATACAGAATATTCAACAAAATTATAATTATATATTCCCAATTAACAGCTCTCGTCCCCATAAAAAAAACAATTAACACAGACATACTTCATACTTCATGGTATATTAAGTTTTAGATTTTCGTCAGACAGCCTTCAATTTTCTCTCTCATCAAGAATGGCGGCACCATGAATCTCGATCAATTTAGAGTGAGAAAAAGGTTGAAAGAGAAATGGGAAAGACTTGGATTCTGGTTCAATCGTATCTGATGTTGTGTATCGTTCTTTTGGTGCTTATTTATTTATGTGATTCACAAGAACAGCTATTAAACACATACACCATTTCAAGCTTTTCATACGCAAAAACTCAGCTTAAGCCGTATGATTGGCGTTATATCAGAGGTAAAAGTTATCTCCATTAATATATTTTTGTTCTTAAAAATATAGGTTTTAAATATCTCGTTTCAAAGTTTTGATCTTTTTTCTGCTTTGCTCGTATGAGGATAACGTTGTAATAATTGTGCTTGTTGTGGATTTGGTTTGAATTAATTTATCGTTGTTATATTTTGGGAAGTTGTAAGGTTATGTGGGTTGTATTGTTCTTGAAGTTCTTCCATGTTATTAGGCAAGTTTATAGTTCAAATCGTAAGCTTGATTTGAATGTACTGATTGATTTCTTCAAAACCATATTTTGTGCAAATGTTACTCCCCATTTAGTTAATTGCTGTGTCTGAATGAATCATCAAGATTACCTTGTTTGGTTAAGGTAATTGATCACTATATAGCGAGTGGCATTTTGGCTTGATTCACACTTCTTTACTTAGATAGATTCATCTTTATCTTCGAAAAATTTCATCTAGCTCTGTATCTTTCAACTGGGTTGGTTTATTCGACCCCAATTCTGCGACTCTACACCAAAGAAGAAAGTGAAGAAAATGAAAGCTGTTGGTTAAGATACTTATACTGCTTCCATGGCCAATTTTATGATTTCTCTTTTGCTTTTTCGTTTTTCTTGCCTCATTGCAGTTGAATTGCCACAATGGTTCTCTTCAATGTCATTAGCTTTGGAATCAGATGTGAACCTCGTAAGACTCCGTGTAGCTTTTGCTTAACTAAATGTATAATGTGGTGCAGGTTACTCTGCGTTTCCTATTGTATCCGAGTCTAAGCCAGAAATTACCGTATAGTATTTCTCACTTACGCACTTTGCCAATGATATTGCTAGCAGGATCTCAATGGATTAAAGAATGCACCAGGAAGCTCTATGCCAATCATATGCTTTCGAGAAGGAAGCCCTCCTTTGCCTGATCTCTACAACACTTCTCTTACAGGTTTAGGTAAGGATATAACAAATGATAAAAATAACCTTAGCACATCACTTCCAATTTTAGGTTGTGGTAACTACTGTCTTTAAGAGTATCTGAATTTTTTGTCCTTAACTATGATTATTTGTGTAATGATAAGATGCGTTGTTGCAGTGATTGATTACATTTCTAATGATTCTTTCATTGGGGGACAAAGTCTTCAGAATGTAGAGAGGTGCTACCCATTGCAGAAGAATATATGGTTGAGAGTAACAAATGAACAGGTACATTACGAACTACTAGTAAAGAAACGAGTTTGTGATCAGACACAAACTAATGTTTCAACAGATTTCTCCAGGTACATGGTACTTCGGACTATATAATGGCATTGGACCTGTAAGGACGCAGTCTAAAATGGTACAGTCTGCATACACTAATTCTTTACAATATCTATATTGAGTATCTTTTAAAGATTATTTATTTTTTTATTTTTTATTTATTATTTGATGTCATGAAACTGGATGTGGATAAATTAAATAATTTTCTAAGATGGCGCTATAATTCCAGATAAATCGAGGCTCTGATTATACCTTTAGTGGAAACATCACTGTGGAAGGATGTACGACCTCGACAATGTTGGGCCAGTTTTGCAACCAAACAGTTAATATGCTTTCATGTAGTGACAGCTATAATTTAACTGGAATCAGTCTTGACAATATATTGTATAGAAAAATGGAAAACAATGTTATTGCCTGCAGAGATGCCAATGGGATTGTTTGTCATGAAGATGATGGACAAAAAGTCTATGTTTTAGATGTGATGGGAGTTGTTGAAGAGTTATTTATCGCAGTAGCCAACTTGACATCCAACCAGACACAACCTTCAAACACCACACGAAATCTTTCATTACTGTGTTATGTCAGACACGGTGCAATGCCACTGAAAACAGTTCAGGATTTTTCTGGCGACTTAATTAAGGCACCAGTAATTATAAAATTTCCTAAAGCTGGTCGTTGGTATATTTCTATTCAACCAAACACAAGTGAGTCAGTGCTAAGCAAGGTGTGTTATATGTTAATAGGGCAATTGTTTCAGTGTCCTCTGGACAAAGCTGGATTAAATTGCACGTTTGAAAGACATGTTCTTCAGGTAGAGTTCGTATTCCTGATACTATTTTTTATGATGATGATGAAGAGGTGACAATATTATCTTTATGTTGAACTGTAATATACTTATTGCTGAAGGTTTTTACTGCAGACAGTTCTTAGGGCCAACCCATCTGTCCCTTTTGAATCCAAATTCATGCCAATAAGTGGAAAGGTGTTGGATGGTCCAAATGGCTTTTCTCTGGAACCCCTTCTAAGTAACTTCTCTACTGTGGAAAATCGTGACGGCTCTTGGACATTTTTCCTTCTAGACATCCCTTATGGTGCAACTGGAGGAAATGTCCACATCCGTCTTAGTTCTGAATCAAAGATTAAATATGAAATCTATGCAAGATATGGAGGATTACCTTCTCTTAGCAGTTGGGATTACTTTTATGCTAACAGCACAAGCAGCAGCAATGGGTCTATGTTTTTCAAGTTGTATGATTCGAGTGATGGAACAATTAGTTTTTATATGTTATATGTTAGAGGAGGAACTTGGAGCTTAGGGTTGAGACAATTACAGCCTACTGATTCCACTGGTCAAACAGATATATTCTTGTCATTAGAGAGGTGTCCGAGAAAATGCTCTTCTCATGGCACATGTCAGTCTGTCTTAGATACTAGTGGACTTTCGTTATATAGGTTAGCTTATGCCCTTCTTTTACATACTAAACAAATGCCAATCAAACTCTAATTCATGTTTTGTTCTTTGTATCTATATTGCCATCAGTTACTGTGCTTGCGATCGGAACCATGGAGGTTTTGACTGTAGTGTTGAACTTGTGTCGCATCAAGGCAAGTTATTTTCTTCTAAGCTAGTCTAGTTACATCTTGTCTGGTGTCTTGCTTGGAAGTACAAGTTGAAACTCCCTTTTGATGGTCTTTTTTTCCTATTTATTTTTATTGGGTATATATGATTTTCCCTTGCTTGCCCTATAATGACTTTTTTACTGGAAAAATGACATGATCTCATGTAGGGCACATCAAGCAATCAATTTTTCTCATAGCATCCAATGCTGCAGCAGTGCTCCCCGCGTATTGGGCCCTCCGCAACAAGGTATTAACATCTAGACTAGTGTCTTCTGAACGTCTGTTTATCTAAAAGCTTTTCTTCTCTGTCTCTAGGCATTTGCAGAATGGGTACTATACACATCGAGTGGCATCTCAAGTGCACTGTATCATGCATGTGATGTCGGCACGTGGTGTGTATTATCGTTTCGTGTCTTACAGGTAATATTCTTAGTCCCTCTTTTCCTCTCCTTTTCTTTTACTTATTCGTGATTTTATGCTACCAGTTCCTGGACTTCTGGCTTTCGTTCATGGCCGTTGTGAGTACGTTTGTGTACTTGGCCACTATCAGTGAAGTTTCAAAGCGGACAATTCACACCATACTTGCAATTGTGACTGCTATCTTGGCTGAAACGGGGCCAACCAGGTGCGCTTTCATTCAGGCCACGGGCTTATGAATCTGATATAATCTGAGTGTAGGGTAACAGTAGAAAGTTTTGCAGGTCCAAGAATATTGGTTATGTCATAGGCCTTGGAACACTTGGTCTTCTTGTTGGGTGGCTTCTTGAATTTTGTGCTCGTAATCGTACATTTTCCTTTCCAGTAGAGTTCCATATGAATCTTCTAGAAAGGTAGGCTACCTGATCACTATTTACCATGATGAATTTCTGAGTATTTTCATGCCATTAAAGTGCAAATGCAGAATTATGTGGATCATATATGCATAATTTCTTGGCTACATTTGAATCTGAAAAGAACAAATGGGAAAGAAAGAAAAAAGAAACTCTACTAACCTTGAGAATCGAAGGTTTTCCTGTCAACAAAATACACACTGACATTGTGACTTTCAGGTGGGATATTATCAAAGGATGGATTCGTAACACTATCAAGACGATCATAAAACGCTTCCGCTGGGGATTTATCATAGCAGGTTTCACCGCATTGGCAATTGCTGCAGTAAGCTGGAAAATGGAGAGCACTAAAAACTACTGGATATGGCACAGGTATGATCACAATTAAGCAGAACCCCCCACCCCCCCCCCACCCCCCTCTCTCATGTTTGATGAAAAATGTATGTGCAGTTTGTGGCACATATCTTCATACACATCTTCGTTCCTGTTCCTCTGTTCCAAGAAGGAAAAAGGTGTGAACTGCGAGAATGGGAGACCTTCGAATGAGAGCTATGAGTTAACTCGACAGAATTCATTAAACGGAGGCGAACACGGACTTGTACCACGATAGATGCATACATTTTGATCTCTTCGTTGTGCCATAGAATAGCTATTTAGGCAGCCCTTTTAGAAGTAGCTTCTCAACTCCCTCGGAGGCAGTTAAACTGAACTGATTCTAACAGTCTTTTATATGCTTCATTCATATATATACTTTCTGATGTAAATAATAATCATCTGAATTCTTTTATTAGTGTGATTTTTAAAACAATTTATTACTTTTTTGTTCTTGTTTCACACAGTTGCATAAGCGCATAACATGAGATTGGACATAAAATAACAGGCTTTAAAGAATAATATACACGTATACGTATATAATTCCACAAAATATGAAAGGATTACAGAGTATATGATCAAAACAAACTATAAAACAAACTATGGATATACAGTTAAAAAATTGGCAATACTTATATGATCTCAAAACAGCATGCTATACATACAAATACAAGACAAACGAACAGATCAAACGACCTTAAAATCTTCAAACTGGGCAGTGCTAAATCATCAGACCAACTCTCCGTGTAACAAATGGTGTATCTACTCAATTACATTTGAAGCTGATAGATCCTTGTAATCCTTCCTGATGCCCCAAAGAATCTCCACACATTTCCTCATCGTTGGCCTGCTGTTCCGATGAGGAGACAAACACTGCAACGACAATTCATAAATTTTTTCCATAGCAAAGTTATTTGAAGGCGACCTTTCCAGCCTCGGATCCAATGTAATGATTGCATCACCATTTTGAAACATCTTCAAAGCCTGCAATTTATGTAGTTGTGTTATTACACAGATCATGCGCTTTCACTCTTTCATGCCCTGAGTTTAATGAGGTTCAGATGCTTGGCAATTGCTGTATTATGATGATAGACAATGAAAAAAGATGTACCCATCTGGTAGTGACGCGCTCCTTGATTTGTCGTTTAGGTTCTATAGGGCGTCGGCCTGTGATAAGCTCAACAAGTAAAGCACCGAATGAATAAACATCACTCTTCTCTGTGAGTTGATAAGTTTTCAGGTACTCCGGGTCTAAATAGCCCGCCGTTCCTTTAACTTGAGTAGAAACATGTGTGGCTCCGGATTCAGCATCAGCTCCCAATCGAGCAAAGCCAAAGTCGGCTACTTTTGCTCGTAGTTTTTCAGTGAGGAGAATGTTGGAAGACTTGATGTCTCTATGGATAATTGGATGGTCTGCATGGAAAAACAACTCAATTTTAAACAAGGGGAAAAAAACTTTAATGTAAGATGATTTAATCTAATTTACAAAAGCTAAAACCTGTGTACGTGTGAAGGTATGTGACAGCATGAGCTACATCAATCGCGACGTCCAGACGTGAAGCAAAGTCAAGAACATCACCCTGGACACCTGCTTTAGAGAATCACTTGTGTAAACAAAATGAAATTTATAGAATATCATAGGATGCAATAATTTTAAGGACAGAGATCTCACAGTCCAAATGTTCTCTAAGGGTTCCATTGGCAACATACTCTACAACAAGAATCCTTTCATCTCCGTGTTCCAAGAACCCGTAAAACTTTACTAGATTCAGATGCTCCACTCGTGCCAGAGTTCGGACCTCACTTAGAAATTCGGATCCCAAATGTTTATCATACAACATCTGCAAAGCATGAAAAACCTTAAAAACAAACTACTCCAAAAGTGGGCAAGAAACTTGCTATACATGCATTTCTATTCGATAATGTGTGCAAGAAAAAGATAACAAGGGAGCCATTGTTAAACTTCCTACATTCTAACCTTCTTTGCACGTTTAACTGCAACAAGAGTTCCATCATCAAGTTGACCCTTATAGACTGTTCCAAATCCTCCTTGTCCAATTTTAAAGGTAGGCGAAAAGTTCTTGGTTTCCTTAAGGATTTCTTCCATGGTGAACTTAAAACTTCCCGGCTCTTTCGAGCGAGTTGAATCATTGGAACTAGCATATATCCCGAAACCTGAACTACGTCTCCTTCTGCTTTCGGAACTTGATGCTTCAGACAAAATAACAAAATTAATCAACGGAAAAAGTATTCCTAGGTATTGCATTCTAGTTCATATCTGAAGACAAACATCAAAGGCAGCGGAGTCATAAACTGCTATGATCTGTGATCCCCTAGCATAACTGCTAGAAACAAGATCCAAAATACAAAAAAGGTTCATTTCTCAGAAGAACTTCGTCTATCAAACACCATATATAGTAGCCACATCGGACTTATTACCATTAGATCCCAACATACTTCAGTGGTAAATGTATTTTGATATCTTGGAGTTATTGTTGTTATTTCTATTGTAACTCTTTTAGGGTATTCCTTATACCCTATTCTATTATTTTAATAAAAATTTTGCTGTTCAACAAAAAAAAAAAAAAAATTAGATCCAAACATACTAGCTACTGTATAATGTTTAATGTTAGCATAATCCAAGAGAATCAATATCCAACAAAAGCCCTTCTGAAATCTCTGAAATAACTACAAGAAAACAACTATTATTGTTGTTTATTGTTGAAAGACTTGGTTTTGAGGGTGTACTCAATGGAAAATCTCAATGTCAGACAAATTGAAACAGTGGATCCTACATATCCTTACAAAACTAGATCAATAATAACAATCATGTCATCAAAGAGTGCCAAATTATAAAACCAGAAGCCAAATCAAGTGCTGAGTAATCACACAAGAAAACATGCTCCACAAGAAATCCAGAATTTCCACAAAATCAAAATTTTCCAGCTAAGATCTAATCAATTAAAGATCTCATGGTCAAATGAAGAAACATAATGATAATGCAAATGTCGGAATGAGGATCGTTTAAGGAAGGGTGAGTCAAATGAAGAAAGATTAAGAGAGGGATTGATGATGCACCAGAATTATCATTGAAGGTGTTGCTCGAGGCTTTCTCAGGCTCTGCAGGGGGGGTGAAACAAGCCACCAGCGCTTCGGCGACGGAGCGGGCGGCGTTCCTGACTGAGGAAGTGGTGGTGGCTGCTGACTTTCGAGAGGCGGTGGATGCAGAGGAGTAGGAGGAGGTGCTGGGAGAGTTCGACAGATGTCCAGGAGTGCTCCCGCCGGAGCTCCGCCTATTGCCACCATACAGTGGACTTCTCATGGTTAACAACACACCTACGTGTACAATTATTCAGCGTGTGTGTGTGTAAATGGTGGGGGGAAGGGGGGAGAGGAGGGAGGAGAGAGAGAGAGAGAGAGAGAGAGAGGAGAGCTGGCGGGTAGATGTGCCTATTGGCAATAAATCTGAGAGTTGTAGTGTCAACTGTCAACGATGACTTTGACTTTTATACCTTTTGTATTTTTCCAAATAACAATAGTGATTTTTTATGTTTTTTTTAAGGTTTTCTACTCCCTACTTTTATTTTTCATACAACATAATTATATATTTTTTAAAAAAAAAAACTTTTTTATTTTCATTTCTATAATATATAGCTATTTAAGATCTTATTCATTCCACATTTTATTAAAACTTAAAAGTGTCAATATTTTCTCCACAAAACTCACAAAACACTTCATTCATTTATTTATTTATTTTTCTTTTTTAAATACTAGAATAAAAAATAAACAAACCTATACGATGCCATGAAAGGAAATTTATCTATTTTCAATAACCTTAAGTTTATTCTTAATTTCAAATAAAATAATAATAAGATCCAACAGATTATGTTATAATAATGGTATCTTTTGGCAGATAAATTATGATAAATAAATTAAATTTTTTTTAAAAATAATTTATTAAAAACACAATGTTATATAGATCAACTGAGCAAAGGACCCTTGAACATTACTTTTTTTCCTGAAATCATTTGCTAATAATTAGTGGCATGTTCCGTGTCCCCATGTGAACACAACTCTCCCCTCAAATCCTATTTAAACCTATGTATTGCTAGGAGTTTAAATTGTAAAGGGGCATGAAAATTGTAAAGGCGCATAGAATCTGCTCCGTGCGCCCGGGTGCACAGGAGTCCCACTCATAATTAGTAGGACAATTTTAATTCAATGATTGGGACCTTTTCAACTTCCATTTGGGTAATAAAATAAGAAAGTTGTCAAAATTTTCTAACCTATTTTTCAGGTGTGAATACCTACCTAAAGAAATTAAATTACGTTATAATTTAAAATCATATTTCTCCAAACGACATTAAGGATAGCTTGCCGTTGGGTGCACATTTTGGTTAGTCAATGAGTAATTGTAACTCTAATAATAATAATAATAAAAGATATTTTTTTATTGGAATTATTATCATAAAAAAATATTCAAACTTGAAAATTTAATCAACTTAGATTAAAAAATAAATAAAAAGTGTGTGTGATTATTTAAAAAGTAAATCTTGTAAGCTAAGAATTTTACTATAAAATTTTGTATACTCAAGTCGTAACATTTTTTGTGTTAATAAAAGTTTTATTATTTTTTCCTTTTGCTTCTTAATTATAGTCATTCACATATTTCCAACTTCCAAGCACTGCATTTTTGTCTCTTAAATCTATTTCCTAATATATTTTTCTCTAAACTTCCTTTCTATTTTCTATTTTTTCCCCTTAAATTTAATCATTTATGCCATGTATATGATTTGAAAAGTTGAAGCATACAATTGAAATTAAAAAAAAAAAAAAAAAGAGTTGCGGTTTTGTTTAAGGGTTCTAATTAATTGAATTTTTAACTTTTCTATTATCTGAAAAGCGGCCCGTTTTCTGAATTGGGCTTCTTCTTGGAGATCTTATAATTAAGCCCATTGATGGAAATCAAAGTTAATGGGCTGCGGGTACATTACGATCAATTATACAAACATAAATATAGTTTTGTGAATAAATAATTACAAATAATAAATATTTCAGAGCAAAAGTCAAAACACTGTGGGAATCCAATATAATCTGTCTTCCACAACATCCTACATCCAGATATTATTTTCTTTATGCCACCCTTTTTTACTAAATTATCCTCGAAATGTTCAAAATAAGTATATTATGAATGAAAAATGAATCACGTTAACGAGGATATTCATGTAATTGTCCCCACCTTGACCTTTGTTTTCTTGTCGGAGAGCGACAGCTTTTCTGATAATCAAGAAATCCAAGAAAACAAAACGATAATAATATCCCACCATTTTTCCGAACCTACCTCTGAAACTGAAATTCGAAGAACAAAATCTACTCCAATTTTTCATTCTTCACCAACCTGATTCAAGATTTGAACTTTAAACAACGAAAAAAAATGCAATTTCACTTCATCCTGATTCCATAATGTCAATGCGTTTAACCTTAACACTGATTCTCATCTGTTCTCTCTCATCGCATATACTTACTCTTGCTGAATCAGTGGAAGAAACCACTACCACACGTGAAAACTCATCGAAAATTTTCGACGAAGTTGAAATTTTAACAGGAACTGTTGAAAATCCAATCCAGAGAGGCAGAAAGTTGGGGGTTTTGGTGAGATCTCAGGTGTTTATCAATGGAAACTCCACAATTACAAGTGAGAACAAGAGTTTTAGGGTGGGTTTTTTCGCCCCGAATGACGATTTGGGCTGGTATTTTGGCATCTGGTATGCTTCAATCCCGATTAAGACATATGTTTGGGTTGCAAATCGTGAAAAACCCATTATGAATTTGTTATCAGCTAGTGCAGAAATCACAGATGATGGGAAACTAGCCGTCATTGACCAAGATTCAAGAAACATCATGTGGGAAACAAACAACGAGGAAAAGGCCACTGATTTAAGGTTGCTGGAACAGGGTAACTTAGTGCTGTTGAGTAGTGATGGAAGAATCGTGTGGCAAAGCTTCGATTTTCCGACGGACGCGTGGCTTCCCGGCATGAACATGACGGCGGAGCAACGGCTGACTTCTTGGAGGAGTTCAGTTGATCCAGCTCCGGGAAGGTATTCTCTGAGGTTGAATCCTCCTGATTATGGTGAGATGGCTCTTTTTTACAGCAATAATGATGCTAGTTTAACCTTAGATATGAATACTTTGCATATTTATTGGACTACTGGTAATTGGACTGGAAATGCATTTGCTGGTGTTCCTCAAATGACTATTCCTTACATATATAGGTTTGAATTCAGAGATCCTTTTACACCACTGGCAACATTTGGGTACACTGAGGTACCAATAGAGAGTGGTGTAAAGCCCCCCTTCACGAGGTTCGTCCTCGACCACACGGGGCAGTTGAAGCAGTTTACATGGTCCCAACAGAGTGAAATATGGAATACCTTTTGGTCACAACCCGAGAGTTTGTGTAGAGTGCATGCGTTGTGTGGGAATTTGGGGTTTTGTAGTGGTAATCCATTGAGTCCTTGTCAATGTTTGAACGGTTTTAAGCCGGTGAATGGTGTTTCTTGGAGCAAGGACGACTTCTCCGAAGGTTGTTGGCGCGAAGGTGGTGAGAACTGTGGTAAGAATGATAGGTTTGAGGAGGTTGGTGCAGTGACATATGAGAGAACTGCCGTTGTATCTTTTAGTGGGAGTAGAAGTGAGTGTGAAACTGCGTGTTTGAGAAATTGTTCTTGTGTGGGTTTATATCATAATCCGAGCAACAACTTGTGTAAGAATTTGTATGGTTCACTTTTAAACCTGCGTAATGTGACTTCTGATAGCACTATACAGGATAAGTTGTATGTTAGAGTGGAAACTATTGGAGCTAGCAAAAAGAACATGAATATAACTCTTTTGATTGGAATGATTTGTGGGATTGTTGTAATTCTGAGTATAGGAACTATAAACTTGTATATAAGGAGGAAGATTAATAGACGGAAGGGAGACGAGGAAAGTGTGTTTCAAGTAACGAATCTAAAGGTGTTCTCTTACAAAGAGCTTCATGCTGCCACTAAAGGATTCTCTGTCAAGCTCGGCCATGGTGGCTTTGGAGCAGTTTTCCAAGGTGTGTTGTCTGATTCTTCCACTGTGGCTGTAAAGAGACTTGAAAGGCCTGGTGGTGGTGAGAAGGAATTTCGAGCAGAGGTGTGTACAATTGGGAATATTCAGCATGTTAATTTGGTCCGATTGAGAGGATTTTGTTCTGAAAACTCTCACCGTCTTTTGGTTTATGATTTCATGCCGAATGGACCACTTAGCACTTACTTAAGACAAGGCAGTCAGAGTCTTAGTTGGGATGTTAGATTTCGTGTTGCTGTTGGGACAGCTAGAGGCATTGCTTATTTACATGAAGAGTGTCGAAACTGCATAATACATTGTGATATAAAGCCAGAGAATATCTTATTGGACGAAGATTTCTCAGCTAAGGTCTCAGATTTTGGGTTGGCAAAGCTCATTGGCCGGGACTTTAGCCGAGTTCTAGCTACTATGCGCGGTACATGGGGATACGTTGCACCGGAGTGGATCTCTGGTGTTGCCATCACCACAAAAGCCGATGTATATAGCTATGGAATGACATTACTAGAGTTGATAGGTGGTCGTCGCAATGTGGAGGGTCCACCTTCGGCTGGTGGAGGCGGACAGAGTGAAACAGAGAAGTGGTTTTTTCCACCCTGGGCAGCACGCCAGATTATCGAGGGAAATGTTGTGGCTGTGGTGGATGAGAGGCTTGGGAGCGTGTATAACGAGGCGGAGGCAACGCGTCTTGGACTCATAGCTGTTTGGTGTATTCAGGATGATGAGTCCACTAGACCCACAATGGGGATGGTGGTGAAAATGTTGGAAGGAGTTGTCGAGGTGACAGTTCCACCGCCTCCAAAGCTGCTTCAAGCACTAGTATCCGGTGAGTCCTTCCGTGGAGTCGAGGCTCAGTCTCACAGAAGCGTACCACACAATCAGGACACTGGTAGTTTTGATGCTAATGTCTCGATGTAGCTTTGACTTCTTTTTGTTGTGCTAGTCCATCTCCAAGCAACACCATTAAGCTACCATTTCTAAAGAGGTAATAAATTGACAATGCTTATTACTTTCCTGCATTATTTCTGCTAATCTCAACTTCTGAATGTATTTACTGGAAATCAACCGCTCTTTTTCCATGACCAGGGGTAAAAGGGGATACTTGAAAGATTCAATCGGACCAGATATATCCGTACAATGATGAGTTTATCAGCAATAATGCCAATCTTTGAATGGAGCCACGCAGGTGAGAAAAGGCCATGGATCTTCATGACTGAGCTGCACCTTATGTGCTTCGAGGAACCTGGTGAGACGGGCTGCATATGGGGCGGTAAGCCTGTAATAAATGGGGACTGATGTAAGAAGATGGTAAACAGTGAATCTTGCATAGTTTCAGTGTTGTAGAGTTTTCTTTATTTACTTCCTCAAAACTAGGAATGCTTGAAATGAGACCAAGATTAGCTGCTGCAACTATAGCTTTTACTGATGTAAATGTCTCTGTTTCATTCTGTAAACCCAACCAGGATTTGAGAACTGGGAATGTTCTCATGATTTTGATCATTGTCAACTTCAAGTTTCTTGTTTGGAATTGGATGCAGCAATACTGGTTTTTGGAGTTTTATAGTGTAATTACAAGTTAATAAGAATCATGTTGAAAAATAATCAACTCAAAATTGATATACTCATATATATATATATATATATATATATATATATATATTTAATTTGTTGTTGTTTTAATTTTAATTTGTTGTGTTGATATAGTGAATTTATGATGTGTATTTTTCAATTATTTGTACATATGGACTCTTTGGATTCAGGTGGATACTTTCTCCAAGGGTCAAGATCAATTCATGTCCTAACTTATGCTGTGAAAAGACTACCCAACAGTTGTAAGATTTTCCTGATCTGTAGGTAAATAATAACTGAAACCATGAAATTTAACAATTAACTGAAAATATAACAAAGAAATCCATGCAAAATTACCAAATTTTGACTTTCTTTTCCACTAAATTTTTTACAGATTAAACAAGATATATTTCCCTTGCAGGGCAAAAGCATTCAAAGATTGAGAGTGTTACAGAAAATGTTAGAGGAGGAGCATTGGACAGCAATGGCTCACCCTCCTCATCGTCATCATCATCGCCGTCATCAACCCAACACATGGTCGTCTTGGAAATGGTGAAACCATTGTCTGATAACAGATGGTTGTCTGATGATCAGACAACACCGCTCCACGAAGCACCCTCCGTGCTTCTTCCACATGGAGAAGGAGACGATTATCCACCTTTGGAAACCTTTGAAGATGCTAAATCTTTATTCTACATAGAATCAGTCAAGCTGTGGGCTATTGCAACTCCCATTGCCTTCAACATCCTCTGCAATTATGGCATCAATTCATTTACCAGCATTTTTATTGGCCACATGGGAGATCTCGAGCTCTCTGGTGTTTCCATTTCTCTGTCTGTCATTGCAAACTTATCTTTTGGATTCATGGTTAGTTTCTGTTTGATTATCATTCTTACCTTCATGTGGAATCAAGTATCAACCTCGAAAAGCTCAAGTGAGCTACACATGCTCAACTCGCCCACTGTCTTGAGCTTCTGCATGTCCTGAGACGACATGCAGCACAAATAACTAACTTTCTTTCTTGGTGTTGGGATTGACAGCTTGGAATGGCTAGTGCACTTGAAACACTATGTGGGCAAGCATATGGAGCTGGAGAAATCAAAATGTTGGGAGTTTACATGCAAAGATCATGGATAATTCTTACAGCAGCATGTTTCTGCTTATTACCACTGTATACCTACTCGAAACCACTGCTGAAACTTCTAGGCCAAAGGCATGACATAGCTGATATAGCAGGAAAGTTCTCCATAAATATTATCCCTCAAATGTTTTCTCTAGCTATAAACTTCCCAACACAGAAATTCTTACAAGCTCAAAGCAAAGTAGCCATTCTAGCCTGGGTTGGTTTCGTGGCTTTGTTCATCCACATCGGCTTGCTGATTCTGTTCATCTGGGTCTTCAAGTGGGGCTTAGCCGGAGCAGCAGCTGCGTACAACGTGTCTGCTTGGGGTGTCGCTCTGGCCCAGGTGGTGTACATTGTCGGATGGTGCCAGGACAGCTGGACTGGGTTGTCTTGGCTTGCTTTCAAGGACCTTTGGGGTTTCGTCAAGCTTTCTGTCGCTTCTGCTGTCATGCTTTGCTTGGAGATCTGGTACTTCATGAGTATTATTGTTCTTACAGGCCATCTTGAAGATCCAGTGCTCGCCGTTGGATCCCTTTCAATCTGGTAACCAAGAATCAAGTATGTAACTGTCATATGCTTGAGCAGATGCTGATGTATTCTGATCATTTGCTAACTTTTTGTTACAGCATGAATTTAAATGGATGGGAAGGCATGCTGTTCATTGGAGTTAATGCAGCAGTGGGGTAAGACACGTTTATTCAAGCACACGAGAACCTCGTTCCAAACTGTATGTGATCCATCTGAGTGTTGTTCGTTTCAGTGTTCGTGTATCGAACGAGCTTGGATCGGGGCATCCGAGGGCTGCCAAGTACTCTGTGTTTGTGACAGTGGTGGAATCCCTCATCATAGGGCTGTTGAGCATGGTGATCATAATAGCTACAAAGGATGATTTTGCAGTACTTTTTACCAGCAGTAAGAGAATGCAGAAAGCAGTTGGTGATCTGGCATATCTCCTTGCTCTAACAATGGTGCTCAACAGCATTCAGCCAGTTATATCAGGTTGAAGAGATAAATTCAAATTAAATAGAGAAATGACTTCATTAATGGTTTGTTTCTTTGTTTGTTTGTTGCAGGTGTGGCAATAGGAGGAGGGTGGCAAGGGCTAGTGGCTTACATTAATCTCACTTGTTATTACATCATTGGTCTCCCCATTGGATTCCTTCTTGGTTACAGAACAAGATTAGGTGTTCAGGTTAGCAGATTAACTCCACCCCCCCCCCCCTCTCCCTTTCTCTCTCGTGTTCATGTGATCATGCATGGGTGAATATTTGTTGCAGGGAATATGGATGGGAATGATATTTGGAACATTTTTGCAAACTTTAATTCTTGTAATTATTGTGTGGAGAACAAATTGGAGTGAAGAGGTAATTACTAATTAATGATGTTCATATAGTTTTCTCTGACTTAATGATATGATTTAAGAGAGAGAGAGATGGTGTTGCAGGTGGCACAAGCATCGGAAAGAATGCGGAAATGGGGCGGCCAAGATACAGAGTTGGATAATGCTAACTAACAATTCTCAATTGCTTCCACTGCTTTTTCTAATTTTGACAATTGTAATTTACCTCTTATTCTAATCTCAATCAAATTATCTGTATAGTCAATTCAACAAAAGAAAAGAAAAAACTCCAAACATTTTTCGTTTGACCTAAAGTTTCCTATTGGTTTGGATTAGAAGATGGTGTCATGGGTTCATATATTTATTTCCAGTTTACTATTTTAGTAAGTTAAAATAAAATCTAAATTCTTAACAAAACAACTCATACTTCTCATTTTCATTTTTAAATAAAATAAAAGACAAAAAAATTATTGTAATTGTGCATTAAATTGAATTTTGTAAGATAACTCATCATCATCATCTCATTTGCCACTCTCACTCATTAGATTACTATAGAAAATTATATTTGTTTTGAATATTTAAATTAAAATTACCCCTGTAATACTGTATAAATGTTTTCCGAACAAAATTGGCTTGAACTGGAGAAATGGGCCAATGTCCATGTGGATTTAAAGCTTATTAAACCCCATCCCTTTTTACAACTTAATTGTGTTTTCATATTAAAGGAATGAAAATTGGGATTTGATTAAAGAAAAAATCTTAACTTCCAATAGAGAGAGTAAATTTTAATTTACAAAAATCTCTTGTAGCATGTAATTGTTAATGTATGATTGTTATATAATTAAAGTATAATTTTTCATTTAAATAAGTAATAATTCATCAATCTAAATAGTAGTTTTTCATTTTTCGAAAAGTAATCGATATATTAGGGTGCACAAATTTGAGGAATAATATTTTTTTATTCAAAAAGAGTAATAGTTAATCATACAAAAAGTTATTTTTTACGTATTAAAAATTAATTAATCAAGTTGCATATGCAAATCCATTAAAACAAATGTTTGCCATTATTTAAAAAATGGGCCTTCTCTACTGGACTAAGTCGTAGATCCCATTAAAACTCTTCCTACCATTGGCCAAATTGCAAATAACCCGTATTTGCATATCTCTCCATCCAAACCCATTCCACCAATTAGTCACCATATATAATTTCACAAGAAATCGATTTTTATGAATTTTAAATCATATAATTTATTTCAAAAACCTATTTTCACAAATTTGTTTTAACTTTTATTATAAAATTTATATAAAATATTTAAAAAAGTTTTGGCCCATGATCAACCATCACGCACTGGCCCACCAATCAATATATCCAAAGCCACCCAATGATGTATTGTGTGGTTTGTGGGCCAATTTAAGCCACAAATCCAGTTCGAGGTAACCTGTTAGCCCAATTAATTAGGTTTTATTATTATTAATAAAATAATTTATTTTTAACACTGTGTTTTCTATACAAACTAATATAGTGTAATACTCCTTCGGTTAGGAATATTTCATGTAGTTTAAGAAAAAATATTCTATTTAACCAATTTTATTGATTTTAGAGAGAATGGTAGATTTTGTAGGTAATGAAAAAACATAAAATAATGATATTTGTGTGAAAAATTAGTGATAAATTTAAAATTAAATTAACGTTTGAAGGTATGAGATAAATTTATTATGTATTACTAGTATTTACTCCCTCCGTCTCGCAAATGTTTGCATCCTACTTTATGTACGAATATTAAGAAAAGTGATAACTTTCAGGGTTATTATGATAAATAAATGATAGTAAAGTATGTTAGGTGTGTTAGGTATGCGTGATTTTTTTTTGTAAATAAAATGTATGGGGAAATGTGATTGTGTTTGACTTTTTATTTTTTTTTAGGATGGTGTAAATTTTTGTGGGATAATTCTAAAGAAAAGTGTGTCATCTTAAATGTGAGATAAAATATTTTTTTGGGTAAAAAATTTTGTTGGCTTAAAAAATAGAAAAATATAAAGTGTTTTGTGGGAAGGATTTGAAGAATATAAAAGTAAAAAGAAGGATGGAAGGGCAACATGCCAACATGCAAATGCAAATTAAAGCTCCTTCGTTTATCCTAGGGACAAAACTATTTGAACAAGCAAAGTATCAAATTTCCAAAATTACCCTCATAAGCAACTCACTACCAACCCAACACCAAAACTACGAACTAACCACGGTTAACTCACAAATAAATCCATCAATTATTCTCTTATGGCTCATATATATTTTACAAACCCTCGAAAACTCAAAATCTAATTCTTATTCTCTCATTTCTCATAGCCAAATAACACAAACCCTCAACCCCCTTCTTCCGTATTTTAGATTTATCCCTATTTCTCTCCACCCCACCCACCCACCCACCCTTTCACCCTTGGAAAGTTATCAACCAATCTAAAAGGAATTGAAGATTTGTGAGGCAAAAGTCCAAAGTTAGGAAAAAAAGAGGGTCAAGAAGTGAAGAATAGAATAATGATCCGTCATAGCCCTACACCCCACTCCCCTTGGCCTACACCTGATAATTGAATTGCATTTGCTGGTACGTTCCTCTCTCTCTTTTCCCTATGACCCCTCCACCAAATTCTTTGATTTATTTTGGGGGTTTTCGACCCAAGCCCCCCTGTTTCTGTACAAATATTGAAAATGAACCCCTCCCTCTATTTCTCTCTTCTAGAGAGAGAAAAGGGCGGGATTTGAAAAACATTCTCTCTCATAGGGCCGCATTTTCGAAGTGATATTCGACCATTACTTTCGTCCCGCCAAAACCCCATCTGAAAATCAATGATTTTTGGCCTTAATCGCTCCGTCGAGGTTCAAAAATCTCGTCTTGTTTCACTTCTTCAAGTTTTTCACAGTTTTCACACACTCGCACCGTCAACTGTGTGTGTCTTGGTTTAAAGGGTTTATAGTTTCTTTGTGTTATAGTGTCTCTACATGTTTATGTTTCAGTACGAAACACGGATATGATTTCTTTTTAGTAAAACAATGACAGGATGTTCGAAGGAAGATAAAGTGTGTAGTTTTGAAGAACGTTTGAGTCTGAGTCGTCCGCTGAAGTCTCAGGAGTAAACAGAGCTGCTTTTCGATTTGGAACGCCAATATAGCAGTGATAAAAATATTAAGTGGTTGTTCTGTGAGTTTCTCAGGGTTTTCCTGAAAGAAACTTATGGTGATTCTTGTTTAAGGCCACTGCCTCCTGTTATTGGTGACGGACAGACGGTTGATTTGCTTAAGCTTCTAATTGTTGTTCAAAAGAGTGGTGGTTATAGTTGGGTATCGGAAAACGGGTTGTGGAGTTCGGTGGTGTTGGCTAGTGGATTCGACTTGACAACTGCAGCTGCGTTGAAGTTGGTTTATGTGAAGTATCTGGATGTACTGGATAGATGGTTGAGAAAGATTGATAAGGGCAAAGAGAATTTAGGTTTCGCTAGGTTTTTAATGGACTTGGAGTCGGATACGAAAGTTTTTATATCGGGTATACAGGGTAAAGTTGAGATTGATGAAGGGTTTGTGGAGTTTAAGAAGAAATCATTGGGAAGCATTAATGAAGAACTAGGGTTTGTTAAATTGAATGCAGATGCTCAGAATGTTGACAACATTAGAGGTGTAATTATGATTGATGATGACGATGATAATGATCTGTCAATGGACAAGGATTTTGTTAGTAGGAAAAGGAAACGTGATTGTTGTGTGGACTTGTTGAATTGGATCGTTGGTGTTGCGAAAGACCCTTGCTGTCCTGCTATTGAGCCATTGCCGGAAAGGCAGAAGTGGAAGTGTTATGGAAATGAGCATCCGTGGAAGCAAATTCTCTTGGTTCGTGAGGCTGTGCTTTTGAAAAAGAACACTGATGTAGGATCTCTACAATATGACTGGCAGGTTTACGTCACGTTTCTCTCTTTCTTGATTACTGTTATTGAGTTTGAATGTGTGATGCAATCTACTGCTATAGTTCTTTGAGATATTTGATGAGTTACTCTGTTTACTTTGTTTGAACTTAGTGTGGATAAAAAGTAATAAAATTTGCTGACCTCTCATGTAACTACATAATAAAATTACACAAAATTTTGAATCTCAAGACAGATTCTATTATTTTACTGCCTTCACTTGTTTTTTCTTGGCAGTGTGGGCTTAGAGTGTGTTCTATTACGACTTTCAAATTTCTGGCGTCATCTTCCCTGCTGAATATTAATTTTTTATTCATTTATAACTTATAAGATTATTGATTTTCTGTTCTGCGTACTTCACATTTAATTAAACTCAACTTTGAATATTAAGCATTTTCCTTTAAACAAAGCACTGAAACGATGATCACTCTTATGATAATGTTAATATGCGGTGATCGGGAGATGGTCATCACACGGGGATAACTTTTTATTTATCTGTACTTTTTGGGTGGGGCGGTTGGTGGGAAGAACCATAAAATCCATCAGGATTTCCATGTTTTAGCTGAGGTAGATATTGCCCTTGTAGGCTTATCTTCAAATTCTTAAAGATACATGAATTATTTCTCGATTTA
Source organism: Pogostemon cablin (assembly GCA_023678885.1). Classification (NCBI taxonomy): domain Eukaryota; kingdom Viridiplantae; phylum Streptophyta; class Magnoliopsida; order Lamiales; family Lamiaceae; genus Pogostemon; species Pogostemon cablin. Next base: position 1,477,534 of record CM042965.1, read on the forward strand.
TAAATTTTTATAGTACTAGTAATTTCTTTGGAAGCTGGAGTATTTTACCATTTCACTATTCTCTGCTTATGCTCACTATACAAAAAATTGCGATTTCTTGATTTAATCTTATTTCTTCTCCAATTTGATCTTTTTTATTTATAAAAACTGGAAATATGATGGGTTTCTTTTGATCGAGAGCTTCCACAAGTAAGATTTATTAAAGTGATTGACATAGAAGATGCATCCCTTTCAATGGGGAGCCATAGGTGTTGTGGTAGGTAGCCCTTCTCTAGTTTGCACAAGAAAGAAATACTCGATAATACTGACGAGTGGGACTAAGATTTACTAAAAACCAATGGGAGCAACTCTATTTTCTGAATTATGTAATTACCATTTACCAAGTTTCTTCTATTAGTGCATATCTTCTTTATCTATAAGGATGTCTGAAAAGCAATTATTTGCATGCTGTTATAGTAGTTCTTCCCGCTTTTAGTATTCACGAGAGTCGACATCAACTATAATGTTGGCTACCATAGCTTTCAATGGCTATATAATGGCCTAGCCAAATAGATCACTTCTTACTTCTGCTAGGTAGAGTAATTTTTCCAAACATATCATCTTGCATATTAAGGTAAACTTGTCTTGTAGCATATCAAGAATATTCTTGATACAAACAATTTATACACCTTGCAGAAAAAGCAAAAGATGCACCCGAGCATGTATGATGGTGGCCAATGTGGTTCTGAAAGGTTAAGATACAGCCAGAGGCTCCTTTTTACCAAGGATACTTCTCGCAAATCACGGGAGCGAGGTGGTTCTGAATCATCTTACTCAGGTAGTCGGAGTGATGAAGACATTGATAACAAACCGGCTGATTCATCAGCTGATTCTCATACCATTCCCGGCCTCCATCAGAGGAAGAAACGAATTCCCTTGGGCCGAAATCATCAAGCAGAATTGCCGGGGTTTTGTGGAGCGGAGTATCAAAGTGATCCCATATGGTTAGGTTCCAAAGTCTGGCCACTTGATGTGTCAGAAAAAAACAAAATCTTAATAGAAAGGGACCCTATTGGAAAGGGTAGACAAGATTCATGTGGCTGCCAATTTCCAGGATCTGTTGATTGTGTGAGATTCCACATTAGGGAGAAAAGGGTGAAAGTGAAGCTCGAGTTGGGCTCAGCTTTTTACATGTGTAGATTCAATATGATGGGTGAGGACATCGCGCTCTCGTGGACAAAAGAAGAGGAGAGCACATTTCAACATGTTGTGGAATCAAACAGATTATCATTAGAAAAGTACTTCTGGGATGAACTTTTCAAGGCCTTTCCTAAAAAAAGTAGAGAAGCTCTGGTGAGTTACTATTTCAACGTGTTTCTTCTCCAACGCAGAGCTCTTCAGAATCGGTGTGGTACTAGCACCATCGACAGTGATGACGAGGATTCAGAATATGGACCGATTGCTAATAGGTTTGGTCAGTTGGCTGCCAAATCTCCAGGGTCGATTTTTTGTTCACCAAACAAATCTCATTCGAATAGCAGATAAGTTTTTTTTTTTAGACGTGTTTCGACTTTTGGCATCAGACGCCTGTACAAATTGCTGCGCGATTTTTTGTCCAGAGAAGTTGGGTTTCTCAAGCCGCCAATCGATCATCATCATCTCCTTCTTGACTCCGTATCAGATGATCGATCAACTTGAACACATAGTCGTCAGGTTAGTGCAAAACTTTCAAGCATACTTTGCTGTATTCTTTTCTTTCTTTTGTTTTTTGGTCGAAATTTCTCACCTATATGATATCAATCACTATGAATATTAAGAGCTAATTTTAACAAGTTGCTGTTGCTTCCTTTTTTACCAATGCTTACTTTGATGCATGTCCAAAAGCATGCATCCTTGTGCTGCTTTTTTATGCATCAAGTAATGAATCTACTTTCTTATTTTTGGATTTTACTACTTTTAGTTTCTCTTTTGTTTTCTATTTCAGTTATACTGTCAATCAATACTCATCTTCTGTACTTCATATCATATGAGATTTATTTGCAATCATTCAATCTAGCTCTTGGTTTGTCAACTTTTTGTTTTTTGGGTAGTGTAAATGTTGGTTAGCTTAGAAAATACTTGTAGTAAAAAATACTGATACATCTCGAAGTTGGCTATGTGAAACCATTTTATGGAATGAGTTTTGTGAGACGAATAAGAAGTACTAATAATATTTACGATGAAAAGCAATACTCAATGGATGAAAAGTTATGACGGTGTTGAATTATTTCATGAATAATTTATAGTATATGAATGAAAGGTGATGAGTAACATTTTAAAAAAAAAAGTTATAGAGTAGCATTTTTAATTAAAAGTGATAATTAATTTCAAAAGTATAAAATGGTTTCACCATGAAATAGTCTCACTAGACTGCCCCTTGAAGTTTTGTTTTACTACCATTTTTATGTTTAAACAACTATTATAGTATTCCCTACGTCTACTCCATATGTGACCATTTGTTTTTTTCATGTGGATTTAAGGAGTATTGTTATTTTATATGTAGTGGGTGGTTGTATTAATAATGAGTGATGAGTCATATGGGATGCGCTCTTATATTATAAAAAAGAGAATAAGTACCTTTGGAATGGACAAACATGGTAACCTTTGATTGGTTGATGGAGTAATAGATTGTAAGATAATTTCAATTGACAACGAGCGAGATCTAACAACGTTTGAGCAAAGGTGAGCTTTTAAAATTTTCATTTATAAATTTGTGAGATTGTATAAAGAATCAAAGAATATCTGCAAAATCACTTTTAATGCTTTATTTTGAAAATAATGCCACCTATTTTAGGTTTTTTTTTTATTTAAATTTTTATTTTAATTTTGTTTTATTATTTATAATGTGTATACAACTTTACGCGCGGCTTCGTACTCGATTTTAATGCCATTATAGATTATATTTACTTTTTTAATCAATATATGTGCGACTTTATAAGCAAATTATATGTGCGATCTTACTAATGACCTTACTAATTACGTATTGAAGATGAAAGAAAGAAAAAGGAGTGGTAGTTAAAAAATAATAATAATTAGTTGGGTTTTTTTTAAATGAAACGGGTATTTTTCACAATTTCTATCACAAAAATTGTCATTAAACAAAAACGATAAAAAGTTAAAAACTGATGTGATATATTATTAGCAGTGTCGTGATGATGTGTGGATCAGATGATAATTGAAGTGGGACAACCACTTAAATATATAGATGATGCAATATCGTTGCCAAATAGTTTGGTGATGGAGACTAAAATTGGAGCAATTTTTTATTTTTTATTGCTTCATAATTTGTTATTTAAATACTAATCACACACTCATATGATTGGTTCGAGGTTAAATGAATTTGAAGATATTCTTTATTTCAAATCATTAAAAATGAAAATTTAAATACTACTTGATAAAGCCTTATATTTATTTAGATTGCATATTTTATGATTTTATTAAGGGGTCCCGATTATGTTCTGAAAAGTGGATAAGGTTGTAAGAGAATCTGAATATCATACAAATTATATTGTATTTGTCGATAGTTAGTATAAAGTTTTATTTTTATTAATTACATGAATAAATATTTGTGTATTCCAAAATTCATACCAGATTTGCATAATGTGCCAACATTTGTTGATTGACCAGATTGTATTAATCACTTTCAGATGAAAAAAAAAATCTTATTCACATACTCCAAGTTAGATTATATTTTTATTCACATACACCAACTTGCAATTTGCAAGTTTTTATTTTCATGCACAAAAATATTCAACTAACTAAAATTGGACAAGTCAAATATTTTTAAAAAATATCATTCCTTATAATTTGAGTTACAAAATTGTAGCAATTAAATTAAGTAATTATTATACAATCAATCCTCACTAAAAGTATTGTATTTGCAAGCCCAATTTTGAATTGATTTGATTTAACTTTTATAAGTTCATGAATCAGCCCCTCAATACAATTTATTCAACTTTTATTTGTTTAATAATTACATTTCCTCAAATAATTATTTAATAATAATATCCTATTATCATCGGATAATAATAATAAGATAGATCGCATGCAATCCCTATGAATTTACCTAGCGGTGAGGACTTGAGGTGGTTAAGGGTGAAATTTTCAAAGGTCTATTCAAAACCCGCATTTAATTAGGGGAGAAAAAAGATCACATGCCGCTGATCAGTGATTATCTAAGTGGACGATTTTCGATGTTGTTTGGTAATTCAATAATTAGATAAGTGGGATAATAAAGGAAAGATTTGAATTTAAATTTAAGGATATCTTTAATTACTCAATCCAACCAATATTACTTCAAACCTATAATCTCTTATATCCCACTAAAATGGTCACTTGCTCTTTTATTTGACCATCAAAGTTTTACATTTCAAAAATAAAAAAATATTTATAATAACTAATCTATCAATACATTTACTTTTTAAAAATTAGCATTCTCACTCAAAACACATAATTTACTTTACATATAATTTATTAAAAAAATTCATTAGTTAAGTTAAAATAAATAAATAAAAAATATGTATACTAAATAAATTTCGGGATCGTATTACATATGGATATTGTTTTTTATTTTTATTTTTATTTTTTTGAATATTTTCGAGAAAATCTATATGATTCAAAACTAATACTCCTATATATTGATGCTAATATTAGGGTGAACGGCACCAGCTTAATTAATTACATTTATATCCTTGACAAAGGTTGAAGGACTACTTGCATTTGTATTGGTGGTTGGAAATGGCTCATCTAGTGGAATTAATTAATTTTTAAAAAATTAATATTCTTTGGTTGCTTGATTCTTAAAGAAAAGTTTGTGTGCTTCCCACTATTTAAGCTAAATCTTATCCCTAATTCTCTGTAAATATTAAAACATATATATTAATTAATTCTAATCATTAAAATAATCACTCTTAAGTTATTTTATGAAAGATGGCCTCAACTTTGGTGTGCTAATGTTCTAGTTAAATTTTTATCTGGTACTTCAGCAATGAAATTATACAAGTATAACTGTGGAGTATATGTTTTTATTCAGACATTTAGAATTTTCATAATATTCACCACAAAATTTCACTTAAAATGAGGTTGATAATATAAGGATACTCTAATTTAGCAGATTCAAGTATGTTTATTTGGATTTAGATTTAGTTAGAATATGTCCCATAATTTCATGGGATGTTGTTAAAAGAAATTTTTTTAAAAAAACTTCATTATTTAAAGTTGCTACATTCACCTTCAAATATCTTGAATAGAGAGAAAACTGAAAATACATATACATATAATAGTATAGTATTATGATAATAGTATATATACAGGAATCTTGAAAATTATGGCCATAATAAAAAATCGTACAGATGTGGCGTGTCGCAAAGGTGCCTAATCATCATAAATGTTTCACCCCCCCCACTCTCTCTCTCTCTCTCTCTCTCTCTCCTCCTCCTCTCTCACACACACGCATACACATACATCACCTTCCCCCTTGTTTATCTTCGCTCTGTGCTCTGTGCTACCTTGTTTCATAGACTTGAACTAGTTCCTGTGTTCTTGATTTCTTTTTTCCTTAGTCACTCTTCTGTATCTGTGGAATATCAAGTGAGACAGATAATCCAAGTACTAATATTAAGGTGAAATCAACATGTCTTCTCCGAGCAAGAGGCGTGAGATGGACTTAATGAAACTGTAATTTCTCTAAAGCTGAAACATATTTAAATATACATATACATGTGTTTGTGTGTGTGTGTTTTGTTCTTTTTTGTGCTTGCTAAATTGGGCTGTTTTTTTTTTTTTTCTTCCTGGTTTGTTTTCAGAAAGTTTTGAATTTATGTTATCTATTTTCTGGGAATTGCTGCTGAAACTGTGGTTTCTTTAAATAGGATGATGAGTGATTACACGGTGGAGATGATCAATGATGGCATGCAGGAGTTCTATGTGCACTTCCATGGACCCAGTGAGAGTAAATATAATGAACCGATTCTCAATTTCTGATCCTTTTGTTAATCAATTGAAGATTGTTTAGCTTTTCTTGAAGTGTGTGATTGCTGGGTTTCTCCTGAAATTATATTTTTTCCCTTTGATCAGGGATTCAGAATATTTCTACTGTGTAGTATATTTGCTGTATTTGGTTTGCTGTGAGAAAAAAAGATTGGCTTTTCTGCTAAATTTATTCCTCACAACTGATACCATTTGAAGAGGAACTTTGTTTTTATGCTACCATTATTGCACTTTTCTTTTTTAAAGTTAAGGGTTGACTAAATTTGCTGTTGCTTCCAGAAAGGGTTTTTCCATTTTAGCTGATCTTTAGCAATTTGTTTCACCCCTTTAGAAGTGTACATGGCCTTTTGCACTAGATTTTTTTGGTTCTGTTTCAGTTTAATTTGTTCCCCCTATTCTTTTTGTTTAATGTTCTCAATGAAATGTGTTTAGGTCCTTATCATGGTGGGGTGTGGAAGATAAGGGTGGAGCTTCCTGATGCCTATCCATACAAGTCTCCATCAATAGGGTTTACGAACAAGATTTATCACCCCAATGTGGATGAAATGTGAGTTTATTTCCTCAATTTCAATGCTTTAACGTCTTCGTTTATCAACATATGTGTTGCATAATTCTTGTATCGTTTCGTGTTACCATATTCCAGGTCAGGCTCAGTTTGTCTAGATGTTATTAACCAGACCTGGAGCCCCATGTTTGGTAATGAACTGATCTTGTTTTTATATTGCATAGCCTGATTAAAATTTCTAAAATTCTGATTAATATAAACCTCTTTCCTTAACAACATTATGTACAGACCTGGTGAATGTGTTTGAGGTATTTTTACCTCAGCTTCTTTTGTATCCAAATCCATCAGACCCCTTGAACGGTGAAGCTGCAGCTTTAATGATGCGTGATCGAACTGCATACGAGCAAAAAGTTAAAGGTACTCGAAACCTTCATCTTCCTTAAATCTTGCATTGTTTATGGGGCAGATGTTAGATTGTTGTCAGGTATCCTCTTAGTACCTCTGTTTAAGTGACTAATAAAAACTACAAAAAGACAGCTGATACCCTTCATTTATGATGATTTTCGTTCCATTTTTACGGTACTGAGAATGATCTGTCTCCCCATCTTTCTCCTAGACTGTATAATGCTGTAGTCATGTTCCAAGCATAATGTAGGATCTAATTAAGCATTGACTTCTGATTTCTTGGTTGATCAATACTCCTCTTTCATGTGACCAAGCCTTCCATATCATCCCATTATCTATTTAGAGGAAACCGAGGTAGGGAGGGAGAAAAAAAAAACATTATGTTGCTTGTACGGAGTCTACGGATTAGGGGTTATCACACATTTCTGTGGTTGAACCTCAGACAGAATGCCATGAAATCCAGAAACCACCCATGCTAAAACTTCGGAGTTTATAAATTTTCTTTCAACCTTAGTTGGTAAAGTCAAATTGTAAAAACAATGCTTCTCCAAATACCCAATATCCAAGAGCAAGACAAACTTGATACAAAGTCTTTAAACTTGATGTCTTAGTTATGTTGACTTAATTTAAGGCAGGTTTAATGTTTTCTTGGCTAAATTAGTATTTAACACATATAAAGGTCTAACTTTGTTGTTTGAGTTGAGTTTACGATATCTTAATAGCCATAATTTTGTTGAAATGTCTTGAGTTGAGAAGGTGGTCCTCATTGATAATAATCTTCAACCTAAACATGTGGAATTAAGGTTATTTGGAGAGATTATAAGTGTTTAGGGCCATTTGATTCTGCTGTGTGATTGATGCATCTTACAAATTCTTCCTCCCAAACAACTTGTACCCCATATTATCGTTCAATATTTTCTTTTTTTTTTTCCCAACAAGAAGACCGTCTTAAAAACGATCCTAATAACCCAAAGAATCAAAAACATTGCAGCCTTTTATTATAATACTACAATTCATTGAAATTGTTAAATCAGCCCTGATTTGGCTGATTGGATGCAATTTCAAGAAATTTATCAGGATGGTCAGAAATAATTGACATGCTTTCTGATGTAGAAGACATAGACTCGACTTAAGGATTCCAATAGCACTTAATCTAAATTTAACCCAACTTACTCTACCCATCCTAATATTTACTTACAGAATGGCATTGTGTTTGTGTTTGTGTTTGTGTTTATATGAATAGTGGATGCTATATTGTATGCACTTCACATGATGTGATGTTATTAAATCACAATATACCCTAAAAATCAGATCTGCCTTTCAAGATAGAACTTTCGATTTTCTATTGCTTGCAACCATTTAATGCCAGCTAAGCGGCCTAGCCAACAAATCTGATGACCGTGACTAAGTATTGTGTGGTTGAAATATTTTCTTAGCAAAAATTTAACATTTTCATCGATTCAAACACATGATGGTCATGGTAACACCCCCTATGATGAGCAGTGAGGGTTGGTGTGGAAGTAGTCTAGTATTATCAAGAAACCCAACATGAAGATTGACACACTTGATGTTTCTCATACAGAATACTGTCAAAAATATGCCAAACCAGAGGATGTAGGGGCTGCCGCGGAAGAGAAATCTAGTGACGAGGAGCTAAGTGAAGACGAATACGACTCCAGTGACGATGCAGTTGTTGGGCCAGTGGACCCATAGTCAGGCTTTCAGTTTCTATAATCACAATTCTAATTTCTGTACATTATGTTCTTTTCCCTTCTGAACAAGCATTTTTATTACAGTGGAAAAACTATTTATTGTAATGGATGCAAAGGAACTAACAATCGTCTCTTTATCATTTTCAACTGTTTTTCCTCTGGTTAAATATTTGTAGATATTGTAATCAATTTTTAACAGTCAATGACAAAAGAAACGTAAATTTATTTGCCAGTGGCTGGGCCCAAAGGGTGTTGGAGAAAAGAGAATTCTTGGGTCATTTCTCAGGGTAGGACTCAGTTAACTTAATTATTAAACATACCAACTTGATCAACTTGTGGACGCCTAGCTGAGAATAATGTAAAAGAAACATATAAATACAGGAAAAATTAGAGTTATATGAAGTATTAAAATTCATGATATTCTCAAAATTACATATTCTCTTCACCGAGTTGAGCCTTACATTTTGTTTGAACAGACAAGACAGTTGAAATCATAACTACATAATTCAATTATCTATCAAAATCACAAATGGCTAGGTCGCCTCCTTGCTGCATCAGATCTCATCCTCTTAACGGGATTCGCCCATCCAACGGAGCCACCGCTGTTGTTCCCTTGTTGAGGAGAAAGGGCACCCCAACTGTGTTGGCCCGCCCCGACATCCTTGCCACCTGATATAGAGCCTGGACTCTTGATTCCCCGACTGATCCCAGTAGGCGAAAGAGGACCAGCTGATCCATTCCCTGGCTTAGCAGCTGACTTCTCCCTGTCTTTCCTCTTCTTTTTGCAGATAACAAGATCCCCCGGATGAGTGAATGGATGACTCTCCTCTGGTTGACCAAGTTCCCGGGTCCTTGGGGGCACGTAGCCTCGGGGTTTAGAAATTTCAAGGGAATGAGTGGGGCCTCGAGCCTGTGGCTTCTGAAAAGGACTACTGTCAGAATCGACATCTTTTACTAACTTCTGTTTCTTGCTCTGACCAGCAGGGTTCTGTCTAGAAGATGGACCAGCAGCTGGTGTAGAAAGGGTGGTGGTGAAGGACAAGGCATTTCGGGCATCCCGGAAGTCCATGTCTGAGAATGCTACACCCAAGAGATCAAAGAAGAGGTCGTGCACTTTCCTTGCCTCTGATCTCACCTGTTGTTTTGGGCCAAAGAGATGATTAGGTTAAACCGATGAAGTATGAAGTTCATTAGCTGATATCTATAAATGTAACATACTACCTCATATGAAAACCCAAAGTACTGCATGCTAGACTTCAGCATGAACTGCACATCAGATACAAGCTCCATGACTCCACTGTACTCTGATCTGTCAACGCGGAGGAAGATCTTTCTTAAATCCAAAAGGTTATCTCCCGAGTGCTCTATTCTTTTCCACAGTTCAGTTAGCATTGGTATTATTTGATGACCTTCATGGTCCACTCTTCTCTGGAGCTTATTTATAACAGTTTTGCACTGTAAACAATTAAGTAAGAATAAGTCCTGATTCAATGAAAATAAGAAACAGAATGGCGAAATAATTGGGGAGAGAGAGGAGCCTGGATTAGAACTGGCATAAGGACAACCAAACTCAAATGAATCAGAAATTATTGCTAGATTACAGATTTACAAAATACAAGTAAAAAAAACCAAATACCATGTACGTTTTAAGTAAATATGTCAAACGTTGAGAGTAGTTTCTGCAGTTGTCACTAAAAATACCTAGGGGTTTAGGGAAGAGAAGTCCACGACAAAAATCATTTCCAAAGCCAAAGTTGAAATTAAAAGAGATGCAAGCACATAGATCAGCATACCTTTCTCTGAATGGCCTCAGACATCTTAGGGCCACTACCTTTGGGCCCTTTCATGACTTTACTATCCAAGATTTCTCGAGGATGCTCAATAGCATCATCTGGAGTAGACCCAAAGTTCACTCTCCCAGATTTAAGAGAACCTTGCACATTAGCTGTATTTTTCCTTGAGGGTAAAATTCGTTTGTTCTTGAACGATGAATCATTTTTTTCTGGTTTCAGTGAACTAGAGTCCCCAAGAACTTTATGTCCACGGTCGTCCCGTGCTTGAGACTTGAATTTCTGTTCCACCTGGAAAGGCAACAGGGAAGGATCACCACGACGAAGAGATGATGACTTGTCATTGGGCTTATCCTCAGACCTCTCTGTAGCATGCCGTGGACGATGTCGTATACTCCGTTTCCGTTTTATTTTTGGCTGCAATACCTGTTCATCTTCACCTTCATCCCGATCTTGTATCCAGCTACCAGATTGCTGTTGGTCCATAGGAGAATCTCCAGATACAGCAATTTCTCCTTCTTCTAAATCATCAGCCTGGTAAATCAGATATAGCACGTGACATAATGAAGTTAAGATGATAAATGGAACTCAAAAGGATTTAGAAAGCATACCATTTTCTTTGAACGGGGGTTAGACCTGCTGTCTAAAGCAGAAAGCGATCCAAACTTTTGAGAAGAGACAGAAGGTGATACCATGCGCATTAACTTTCGGCTATGTGAAGAGGATCCAGATGAGCCTGCTTCTTCAAGTATATTATTATTTTTGGCGCTATCCAAAGCTCTTTGGTATTCATAACCATCAGCAGAGACGGGACCATCTTCTTCTGATTGATCTTTATTAATTTCCGGTGCCTCAGTAGATTCCTCATCTTCGAACTCCCCAATTTCGCCTTCTTCTTCTTCTTGAACAGAATATCCATTCCTCTCCTCAGAACTAGCTTCAGAAAATTCTCCATTTTCATCATCTAATTCTTTATAAATAGGAATTTTACCCTTAGGTCGTCCTCTCCGTCTCTCAGTCTCAGAAGCCACTTCAGTCGAATCCACACCAATATGTGCTCCATATAAAGCAGTCTTTGATGGCTTCTTGGATAAATTAGCAATGGTCGCATTTACTTCTTTCGAACTAGCACGAAGCCAATCAGGGACCTGGTCATATCGAGTCATATCCTCTGCCCAATCAAGTTCTTCATCCATTTGATCAAAGAGCTCTACTTCTTCCTCACTCCTAGCAATCATGCGGTTCACTTCATGAAGAGAAGGAACGTCATGGACTGTTTCTTGGTATCTCTCTTCATCATGTAACAGCGTTTCTAAAGTTAACCGTCTCTCTTCATGTGTAGTTCTCTGGTCAAACCGCCCAGCATTGATAACTTCATCGGCCATGTCAATTTTATACTGTTGAATATTGTTCCGAATCAAGCTTTCAATAGAACCCACATACCGGTCCTTGCCAGCAAGGTCGTCATCTGAATCAACTACCCCCCCACTCCTAAATTCATCTTCTTTCTGATGACTGGATATTTTGTCAACCACAGCTTCCATGTAGATAACTTTGACCTCCCTTGTTTGCCCAATTCGGTGGGCCCGCGCAACAGCCTGTTCCTCATTTTTTGGGTTTGGATCAGGATCATATATGATCACTGTATCAGCAGTCTGAAGATTCAAGCCCCGTCCAGCAGCACGAATGCTAAGCAAGAAAATAAAGCAATCAGTGTTTGGACTATTAAAGTCGACAATAGCACTTTCACGGTCTTCCAAACTAGTCATCCCATCAATTCTTCTAAAGACAAGCCTTCGCCACTGAAGATATTCTTCCAGTATGTCAAGAAGTTTGGTCATGGTACTGAAAAGCAGAACCCTGTGTCCAGTTCTCTGAAGTTTAATCAATACCCTGTCCAATACCCACAGTTTTCCACACGATCTTACAAGAAATTCCTTCGACAAGTCACTGAAATATGGGTAATTGAGCAATGGATGGTTGCAAGCTTTTCTTAGCTCCATGCATCTATTGTTTAACGTTTTGTAAGTTTTAGGCTGATAAATTGAACTCTTTTGAGCCTTGCGCTGTTCATCTTCAGGGTCAATTCTAAGAGTACCAGTCGCCTTGATCCAGTCATAAATAGAACTCTGTATTGCAGACATTCTGCACTTCAAAACAATTGAAACCTGCAATTGAAAATCACTTAGAAAGAATACAAGCCACAACATACAAAAATCAAAATAGTAGATATATACCTTAGGAGGAAGTGACCCTTCCACATCTTCAACACGGCGCCTGAGCATAAAAGGCTCTAATATTTGATGAAGTCTGTGGATAACTATCACTTTCTTTTCAGTCTCGAGCCAGTCATCTTCGTGTGAGGGTCCTTCCTTTTGAAAGGGTTGAGAGAACCAATCATGAAATGCTTTTCTGTTATCAAAGACTTCTGGAAGCAGCAGGTTTAATAGAGACCAAAGTTCTTTAAGATCATTCTGCATAGTGATCCATGGTGAGATTATATAAGAAACAAGTTTCTTAGTACAGTTAGAATAATAAAAATAAATTAATGCAGCAATGAGAACCTCTAGTCATAAACTAATGCAGCTGTAAACCCAACCAGCCACCATAATTATATAGCTGAGTTGGCATGGAGCAGCATATCACTTGGACATGCTATAAATTAATGCCATTTAACAGTCAACATGAAATAATGAAAACTTAATCAAACCTAATTACATTGCTTCTAATTCCTTTTCCTGGGCTTCTTATAATAAAAAATTAATTTTCTAAATCAGCTTTCCAGATATAAGAAATACTTGTAACGTAATGAGTAATGACTGACAGAATGCTTAACTATTAATATTAAAGATTTTACAGTATACATCAAGTGAAAATAGAATTAATTATTTATACTGAAAAAAAACATAAAACAAACATAAAATAATTAATTTAACTCAACAAACTTGACCACAAGCCCAAAAATATCACACCTGCAGTGGTGTCCCAGTGAGAAGCAAGCGCCTTTGACAGCGATATCTGTCAAGGTCGCGAGCTAATACTGACTCTCTGTCCTTCATCCGTTGTGCTTCATCAATTATAATATACTTCCAGTCAATTTTTGAAAGTTTTGAACGATCATACATTACGAACTCATAGGTTGTCACAAGGATATTAAACTTCATGGCTAACACTTCCTACACAGCAGATGAAACAAATAGGAAACTGATTAAAACTAAAGGTATTAACTAATTTAAGTAAAAAGTTATATGAACAGAAAAGTCTTTTTACCTGAGAGAATAACTTTGCCCTTTGGTCTTTCCCACCAACGTAATATATACAAGACACAGTTGGAAGCCAACTGTGTAATTCACTCTATAACACACACAAAAAAAAAAAAAAAAAAAAAAAAAAGATCAGAGATGTCAAAGGAATTACAGATAATCATAAGAACTAAATTACAACTCAAAAGGATCCATACCTTCCAGTTGACAAGCACAGCATTGGGAACAATAATGAGATGAGGACCATAGTTTGCTTTAAACTCCATTAAATAAGCAATCAAAGACATGACCTGTACAAGAAACATATAATTAGAAACCTTAAACATGCACATATCCCTTCACAAACACAGAAATGTACAGCAGAAAGGATGAGAAAAGTAATCATAAAAGCTTCAAAAAGCATCTGATGAACAAGAACATCAATATTTATCAGACGTAACTCACCTGCACAGTCTTCCCAAGACCCATCTCATCAGCCAAAATACCATTTAGTTTATTATTGTACAGAGATAACATCCACTGCAAGCCAACCTGCATATTTGAGAATATATTGGTCAACATATATATATATATAACGCAAAATAAAATTTCAATTAGCAACTGACAAGCTGATAATCTCGTAGTGTTCCAGTTCGTAACATCGAGGGCTGCCTGACGACCCTCTCATTCACAGCATGTGCAAGATTGTAATACCTGATTGAAACCCCAAAAAAAAAACACCATTATTTTATGCAAAAATTAAAGTATTCACAACAAAATGATGTTTGAGGTTAGGATAGAAGATTAGATGCCACCATCAAAAGGAAAGCCAATTGGGAATGAATTGAAATTATTGCATGCATAATGTTCTATAATGATATTTACAAATTATATCATAAATCGGCTACATGAGACATACTTATTAACTGATGAACTATCTCTTGGTGCATTCATTTCAGAAAATCGATTCCTTATCATCACTTCTTCTCTAGCACAGGCAGCGGCAGCTCTTACCTCTTCTTCAGAAAGACCCTTTAATACAAAAGAGACATGATTGAGAATGAAGTCTATCTAGCAAAATTATAATAAAACAAAGCAAATAGCAATAGAGAAGCAAACGCAATGATGCAAATTCTACAGAAACTTCGGGTATTGAAAAAAGGAAATCACAGTGCATACAATTGACCAATGATATAATGAAAAAAAACTCGCTCTTAGTTAACTGATATAATAAAGTAAAAAAAGAATAATCTTAAATGACTCAACATGAGAAAAAGAAAGACTTTTACTGAAAGAACAAATGTCAAGAGGATCATTTTGGAGGGTAAAAAAGGTAATTAGTGAAGACCATTGGCGAAGTTTGTAAAAGCGCAACCAACTTGTTAGAAGAGTCTATACCTAGCCTACTTTATAAGAAAGGATATAAGGCTTTGAAGTACGAGCCCTTCCTACATCCTCTATTTCCTAATTTGAAAAGGATTCTAGTTTTCATTATATATTTATTTGTAATATTCAGATTATGTTAGAAGAAACACTTGATAGATAAAGCAAAGGCAACTAAGTATCATACTGTAAAATTTAAAAAGTTCGACTCAAGGCGTGTGTAGATAAATGAATAAAAATTCAGTCCTCAAAGTATTTATCTTGTAAGATGCATGAAATAAACATCCTAAACCTTTCTGCTGAGACAAGTAAATGAAATTTAAGCTATCCCAAGTATTCTCTTCCATTGATGGCAAATACTGCAGTATCTATGTTACTATTATTTTCGTGCTCATAGCACCACTGCACCACTAAGAGCAACAGACATATGAAGGGAAAAAAAGTCCATGTGCCAGATGTGATACACACAAAAAACCCCTTAATAACATTAATTCAATAGTGTGCTTATTGTGTTGTTGACTAAAGGGTAGAGAAAGGATGAGATAGAATGCCTGGGCGCGTGCAGCGTTAGCAGCAGCATTAGCTGCCTCCTCAACCTCCTGCTGATTTTTAGCAGCTGTTATTTTACCACCCAATTTGTTGAGATATTCCTCAGTTTGAGTTAAAAATGAAGAAAGAACAGCATATCTTTCTGCAGCCTCCCCAGGTACGTTAGTTTGCTGTTCAAGCAACATCTCCCTATATCTTTCTACATCATTGTTTTTCAAGGCCTCCATCCTTTTATTGTGATCGTCATCCTTCCTCTTGGAGAACTCCCTCAACATCCTTTCATGATACTTGTGAACACCCCTATTACGTGCAGTCCGAGCATCACGAATGGCCCAATGTGCCTCCAGGAGCTTCTTGCGCCATTGGAATATGGATTTCAATTGTTTCTCCCTAGATGCCTTCTGGCTGGCCTGTGATTGCCTATTGAGTTCCTGGCGCTGACGTTCACAAAGTCTGACGAATTTCCGGTAAGGTCTATCAGGCATAGCCATTATTTCTTGTTGTTGTTGCTCAATCTCATCTCTCAAGCGTGCCTGGCACTCTGCAAGCTGGAGTTTTTTTGATTCAATTTGTAGCCGTATGACAAGATCTGGTCTAATTCTCTTCCTCTCTAAATTTACAGCAAGTATCTTATCAATCTTCTCAACCTTTTCTGCCCTTTTCCTTTTACGAATCTCTCCACCCTCATCAGCGAAAAGATCTTTAATATCATATGCAAGAGTCAAATTATTATTGTTGTTCATCATAGCAGATCCAAGAGTTTCGTGTTTCCTGGTGAAGACAGGAAAATCAAATAAAGGCCCATGATATTTTCGTGCTGAACCAGCATCCTTCGGTGGAGTTGGATGACTCGATTGAACAGGTTTCTTAACTTGCATTGGATCCGGAACACTCAACTGCGTGGCAATCCCTTTACCCCTGTCTGCAGCAACATCAGTCCTGGTAGGAGTTTTCTGATTTCCTATTTCAGACTCTTGCTCAGATTTTGCAGAACTGCCAAGTACTTGCTGCTCCTCTTTACCAGAAGGAACCACAAACCTCTGCTCTTTTGCTGCAGGAACAGTGTTTTGCAAGTTCACTGTTATGGCAGAAGCCCTATCATCTCCAGGACCTTCATCTTTTAAATTGATTACCCCAGCCACTGTTTTTCCAACAGGAGGCCCCTTCTCACCGGGATCAATATGTTTAGAATGCTCATCCACAATTTCACCAGCTGATCTATCCTTGCCAGCAGCTACAGGTGGCGGAACCAGCTGCTGCATCTGCGATTCAAGAGATGGAGGAGAAATGTTTTGGAGCAATTCACGGGGAAGAATTCCATCTCCTTTCTGCAAGCATAGAAAAGAAACAGAATACATAAGTCCTCACCAAACCAAGAAAACAGAACCATCAACATAATAAATTGTAATATTTTTGAAAACGTAGGAATATGTCCTCACCTTCAGACGCCTGAAAGCAAGTATTTGTGCTTTGAGTACAAGTAGCTGTTGCTTGGTAAACCCAACATGCGATTGCCGCATCGGTGGACCAGGCACTGCCTGAGATGTTGATGGATTACTCATGTCCCCTTCATTAGATGGAGTTGCTGATTGTGGAGGAGATCGATGTAGATGTCTGGCATTTTGCACCTGAGAAATTTCTGGGACAGTGGCTGATGTTTTTCCAAGCGAGCTTTCAACTCCTTGGTTCATATGTCCAGAGGGATGCATAGGATGCATTCCATGACCAAGCAACGCAGGCTGCCTTGGGGGCAAGTGGTTATCTCTACCTTGCATAGTGAACTGTGGAGCAGATGTGCTGCCAGGGTTGCTTGGTAGTACTGCACTAGAACTTGCACCAAGAGTACTAGGAGAAACTACCTGCCTAGCTTTAGAAGATCCAGATTGCCCTGAGACATCACTTGAGGAGTTACCATGGGGAGAACTCTCATTACCAACTTGGGGTGAGGCAACATGCTGCTTAGCAAATGGCACAGACTGTACACCGGTACTATTTTCGTTTGCCTTTTGCTGAGCAACCATTCTAGATTGCATGAGAGGAATAAGCTGTGCAACAACATTCGCATTAGCAGGATGTGACAAGTCAATATTACGCTCAAGTGCCAAAGCCTGCATTGCCTGCATCTGTGCAGCCATAGCAATCTGATTGTGAGCCATGTTCATCATGTTTAGTTGTGACTGCTGCACTGGCATTTGTGGAGATTGAATTCCTTGACCGAGTAGCGAAGGATGATTAAGCTTTGATTCACTTCTGGGATCAGGCACAGGCCGATGACCTTGATCTATCTGTTTGTCACTCTGAGAAACCTGCTCGGATGATTTCCTGGAGGAGGATGCCTGGGACTGATTTGCTGCTTGCATGGAAATCAGCTCTTGCATTTTTATATTTGCCATCCGTATTTCTTGATCTTTGCCAAAGTTTCCTGGTTTCACCTGCTGCTGAGATGGAATCCCCATGTTAGGTTTCTGTTGAGCTGCCTGAAATGCATATTGCAAATAAGCTTGTTGGATAGGATTCAACATTTGTTGCTCAACACCTTGACTCCTATTACTTTGTTCTGAAACATGGGGGGAACCATGCTGGCCTAAATCAATGAACTTTCTGGGCTGTTGAGGTAGCTGCATTGACCCAGATCCTGCTGCAAAATTCGCACCTCCAAGAACTCCCTGAATGCTGCCAGCTTGGTAGGCTAAAAGAGCATCATTTCCTTCAGGTCTCCTTAGATATTGTTGTTGCAATGACTGCAACGGAATTTCAAACTCAGTTAATCAAAACATTGTAACTATCAAATTAAAGACAAAGGTAGTACTTGAAGCTTGAGAGGATAAGCAGGAAATTCCACTAAACAGAATACCATGTTGAGAAAAGCAAAAAAATTCATTGGTTGGAGAAAAAGATATATGCATACATATATATATAAATATATTGTACATGCTACTTGGGAAACAATGACAACGAACACTGACCAAGCCATTGGATTCCACAGACACAATATCGCACTCTTCATTGACAGGATTGTGGAAGTCATAGTATAGAATCTTACAGATGTAAAGTTATGAAACATTACTCACGTAAGAACAGCTCTCCCACAAATGCAGAACCAAGATAAAAAAAAAATTCGGATACATAACTGAGAAAGAATGAGAAATTGTGTTTATTTCCTTCATAGAAAATTTATCTGAAAAAAATCCAATTAAATTCCAAGGGAAACAATAAAGCAGAAAGACCGTGTACTTATAACTTTAATTCCAACGCCGAAACATTAAAATTTCAAATAATTAACAGTTGTCTAAGTCTGTCCAATTGGATAAAACACGGAGAAATAAGTTCTCAAAAGGATAACCAACACTCTAAAACGAATAAAAATATCCCGAACTATCCTGCGTGGACCCTATATATAACCAGAATTAATTATATCAGCTTAGAGGCATAACAAATTCAGACAATTCAAGACTTCAAGAAGTAGTCTAACCTGTCTTTGTTGTTGCTGTTGTTGCTGCTGATGCTGTCTTTGCTGTTGCTGCTGCTGCTGATCAAATGCCGACACAGCGGATGAAGAGGAGGATGGTGAAGCGGACGCTGATGCAGCCGTGCTCCGGCCATGGCCACCCCCTCCACCCTGTTGGGGCCCACCGCCGGATTGCATGCGATATTTTTTGTTTTCTATATAGGATAAAATTCCTCTTTACTGTTACCGCAATAGTACAGAAAACAACAAAAATTACAGAATCACCTTAATACACACCCCGTTTAGCAATTATACAAATAGTCAAAGGCCGTCGTTTTCAAAGCAGTGGGGCCAGTAACAGAATGCGTGCAAGTCAGAGACGCCCAAAGAAAATTGACTGAAGCTCGAACCTTCAGCTTGAATTCAAAATGAACAGATTGTACATACACTAACAAAATCCCACGACGATCAGCGCCGAAATGAAACTTTTAAGGCAGTCGAATCAGAGCAACCAGAATTCAAACTTCAAAAACACCACCTAGCTGGAGATTCAGAAAACAACATGGATCTCCCAAGAATACAAATTAAAAGAACAACAAAATCAATGTACTCCCAGAAAAGAAAAAAAACCTCTGTGAAATTGGAGCTGGAAGGAAAATCAGAACGGCGTCGTCTCAAAATCCCGATCCCAAATTCAAAATTCACTCCCCCGACACATGTCCCGCTTTTAGGGGTACACCTCCATTATATATACGCAATCCTAAATTGCATCAAACCATTTTCTTGAAATGCTAAAAAATAGGGATTTTGGCGCGAAATGGTAGGGCCCAGATCGATCTGATGGCCGGCGATTTTCCGAAGTTGCCGGAAATCTTTTTCCACAATCAAATTCCCTCTCAGTCAGTGTGTGTGTCTCTGTGTGTGAGAGCGAATTTCACGCAATTTCCTTTTTCTTTTGCTTTGGAGGGGCCAAGCCCTAAGGGCAATCTACTATATAAAGGGTGTAGCATCGCGCTGTGAACGAGGAGGGTATTACGGTCATTCCTTATTGATTGTGACTAACCGCGGTTAATTTGTTCAGCACCACTAGATTAAAGGACTAGTTAAATTCATCTATTAAATGATTTCTTTATACACATTTTATTCAAATAATCAATTAAAATTATAAATATTCTATGAAATAATTTATTTTTTAAGTCCGTATAAATCGGATTATATTTAAGAGTTAAACTCTCTTAATTAAAAATTATTAAATTAAATATATTCTTAAATATTCTAAACGCTAAAAGTAAATATTAGTAGTAATATAAGTATGACATAAACAACTAAAGTTCAAATAATTAACTACATTGTCGATGGTTGTTATTGACCCGTTAATTGATGTTTATGAGATAAAGATATTTTGTAACGGAATCAAGAACAAACATAATCAAGCATAATAAAACTACAAACAACCGGATTAAACCAATAGAAAACTCAATTCCCACCAAAGAACTCAACCGATTTTTATTATTCTCCTCTTGAACAACACTCATAAAATCCTCTCTCTACAAGTTCAATGTTTAGAGCCCAGTATTAGTTACCTGTCTAGCCCAGTATTAGTTACATGCCTCTCTCCTGTGAGAGAGGCTATTTATGTTGTCTCCTAACCCTAAACCGGAGTCAATCGTTTTGCGTCATTTGGATGGAGACAAGTCGCCTTTAATGAAGTCATCTGGTACACCGACCAGCTGCAGGAGAATTCTGAGCGCCGTTTGTTGCTTTTGCAGGGTTTCGCAGAGTGCCTCCGTCATTTGCTGGCCTCCAATTGGTTGTTCGAGCAGCATGTGCCAGTCAATCGTTGTCTTCTAGTTAGGATTGCTGTCCAAGACACATCTTCTTCCCGTTAGTGTTGTCCTCTAGCCTGCGGTACTTGACAGCTTTCGTGATGGTGTCTGTTCTTCACTGTCCCACTTTCGCTGCCCCCCTTTGGTCTTTGGACAGGCCGGCTTTCGGTGCTATGGTGTTCATCTGAGCTCTCGAACAAGGGAAGGACGTCGTCGAGGTTTCCTGCCGAGGGTGCTTCCTGGCTTCGGCCTTGTTTGGCGGGTTCCTCTTTGGTCTTTCCTCGATTGGGCCTTCGGGTTGTCGCGGCCTCCCTGGGCTGCCTCAATTCCCTTTTCAGTTCTGTCTACCGTTTGGGCCGCCGATGGGTTGGGTCTTTCTCTTCAAGTATAATAGAGGTTATTGGGCTCTTGGGCCTACTACGCATGGGGGATATAATACTCATAACATACATAAACCCGATTTATTACCTTTTTCTTTTAAGGCAAAAGCTTGTGTGTGCCCGGGCACACGGGAACACATTTCATGTGCCTTTAGAAATTTGTGTTAAATTGTATACCCTTTAGTATAAAGATATGTACCCATGGCAAAAACATGTGTGTGCCCCGGCACACGGAAACACATTCCGTGTGCCTTGAAAAATTTGTGTTAAATTGTATACCCTTTAGTATAAATATGTCTAACCTTTATTTTTTGAAAAAAAATTAAAAATATTAATAAAAGTGTATATCATTTATAACAAAATAGTATACCTTTATTAATTCAAGTATATACCCTTTAGAATAAAGTAATGTACCCTTACTCATAATATTAAATTCTAAAGGCGCACGGTGTGCGCCCTGGCACACGCAAGCCTCACTCATTAAAGAAATTAAAGTGTATTGTGAAAATTAATTATTTTTAGCGAACGGTTCATTTTAATGTATGGCAAAAGCTCATGTGTCCCCGGGGACACAGAGGGATACCACGTGTCCCCATGTGAACACAATCTTCCCCTCTATATTCTATTTAAACATATGTATTGTTAGGGGTTTAAATTGCAAAGGGGCACGAAAATTGTAAAGGCGCATGGAATGTGCTCCGGGCGCCCGGGTGCACAGGAACCTCACTTTTCTTTAATTTTAAAATTTTCATATTTCATTAACACATATTGATTACTGAAAACACTAAATTATTTTTTAAAAAAATAGGAACTCTCTTGTGAGATGGGTTATTTGTGAGACGGGTCGATCCAATATTAAAGTATGCTTATTATATAGATAAAGTATGATTATTTGTAATTAAAGTATATCAATAATAAATTATATTATAACACACTAAATTCATTTTTAATGCACAATCAAGCATATTTTAGAAAACATATTTTAACCTGGCAAGATGGAGTAATGATTTGACAAAATGGAATATGCTTTTCTTTGTGAGGTTTTGCTTATAAAAGAGGTTTTTTTTAATTAATTAATAAAAAAGGATCCCGTTAAATGCACACTTCATTTTATTGAATACACACCCCCTATTATTATATAATTAAAAAATATATTTTTAAAAAGTATAAATTATCCCTAATTTATTAAATACATATATATATTTTATACCCAACATTATCCAATAAAATCTAATGTTAGTTAATTCCTTACATACATTATTGCGAGTTATGATTGCGTTTCGAATCCCTCACCATCAGCCTGCAATTTCTTGCTTGATCCATTTGGTATGATCTTAAAGTACCGTCAGTTTTCCTCGCAAGAAATCAAGAAGGCAAATTCAGGCATCTATCCTCTTATATTACTTATTAGGAAGTTTAAAATCTTGAAGGTTCCCAAATTTGATGTTTGCCAGTTGATGGAGGTTCATGAAGGTGACAGTGAAGATATTGGAAAAGTTTTGGACAGGCCCGTTGAAGATCGTGGATACCGCCTTGTGCTAATTAATGGAAGGCCTCACCAATTTGTTACATCAAAATCGTGGATATTACACAACCACCACAACACCCTCACCCTCACCCTGACTTGTGGAGAAGAAAAAAAATAGAGAATTAATGTTAAATCGATTTACTCCGCCGCCGTTGTCGTCGGAGCCGCACATTCTCCCACAGGTAAGAATGATGAGGGCTTCGCTGGTTTGCTTCGTTGGTGGGAGAATTGGGAATTTAAGATGTATAATTTTATAATTAAAGTGGTAATTTTAAAACTATTTTAAGGAGATGTATAATTTTATAATTAAAAGGATAATTTTGTAGTTTTAAGGGGTGTGTAAATAATAAAAATAAAATTTAAAAAATTATGATGGAGTGTGTATTCAGTAAGGAACGTGTATTTAATAAAAATGGATGTGTATTTAATAATATTCATAAAAAAGGAGAGAGATTAGGGTGCAACGGGTCCTACCAAATATTTGGTGGAACCGGATCCCCTTCCTTCCAATTTTGCTCTCGGCTGACAAAAGTGAGTAATGTTGCTCTCGGCTGCGGCCATGATAACGAGGGTTTGTTCGTCGGAGCCGCCGGTTTATTAGGCCTCGGCCGTGGAAAATTGTCTTTTCCGACTCAAGCAGGTCCCCAATTCGGGAAGAAATTTTCGTATTGTTTGGTGGACCGCTCCGCTTCTTCTAAACCCTCTTCCATGGTTTTCGGCGATTCAGCGGTTTCCAGAAATGCTCTGTTCACTCCGTTATTGACGAATCCGAAGCTCGACACCTTTTACTACGTCGAACTAGACGGAATTCAGACAGTGGAACTCGAGTTCCGGGAATTACGCCGTCGCTCTTCAAGATTGACTCAACTGGCAATGGTGGTGTGATTGTACGTCAGTTACCCAGTTGACACGACCCGCATACGTGACGTTGAGGGACGCTTTCAGGAGCGGGGCTTCGAATTTGAAGCGGTCGGCGGAGTTCTCGCTGTTCGACACGTGCTACGATCTTTCCGGCAAGACGGAGGTGAAGGTTCCGATGGTGGTGCTGCATTTCGAAGGCAGCGATGTGTCGTTGCTGGGCGTCGAATTATCTGATCCCAGTAGATGATGATGAGAAATTTTGCTTTGCATTTGGGGAATATTCAGCAACAGGGTTTTCGGGTGGTGTTCGACTTGGCAAGCAATAGGGTCGGAACCGCCGGTTTATCAGTTCGTGCTTCTTGCTTGTTTGAGAGCTTACCATGCTCTTAAGTTTATTTGATTGTTTAAACTCATTTGTTAATGTTATCTTCATCTAGGCGATGTGTAGTTTATCTTTACCTATTAGATACTCTTTTGAAATAGTAAAGTTCTGTTTTTGCATAATTATGATAAGTTTAATGCTTCATGGTCGAATATGGAAATGTATTGAAGTATTTCACATTACTAAATTTTTATTCACAATAAATTACTTTATTTTTAGATATCCAATTTATTATAAAGAATAATTAAATTTATTATTTTAAATATCTCAATTTATTATAAAGAGTAATCAAATTTATTATATAGAGTAACCCTGTTAATAAAAAAGAGTAACCTAAACGATTATATTCACTATAAATTACTTTATTTTAGTGTAGCTCAATTTATTATAAAGAGTAACCCAATTAATATAAATGAATAATCTAATTATTAATTCTAAATAGTAACCTATGTATATTAAAGTCTCAAAACAAGAGTGATCTAATAAATTTAAGAGTAATCTAATTAATTCCAAAAGGTGATCTAATTAATTTCAAATAGTAACTTATGTATATTAAGAGTCTCAAATTAAAAAGTAATCCAATGAATTTAAGAGTGACCTAAAAGATGTTGACCAATTTGAACAATATATAATTCAAGTAACATACGCCAAAACATACAAGAGCTGAGTATAATGCAAAACTGGAAATAATGAAATGATGTATCTTGAATTCATCATGAATAACATACAAGTATTATACGCCATGTGATGATCATGTACCTAATTATTTATACTAATACTCCAACAACCAATATAATAAAATAAAATTGCAGAAATTAGATCCATTTTGCCAATACTTTGAGCCTAAATATGCTAACAGATATTTTAAACAATTCATATAAACTATGGAAACGACATATATGCTCTCAGAGGTTCCCAAGTTGAACTTATTCATACTCAATTTTTCTTTAATCCACGTCTTCACACCCAAATAAATAGTTTCTCGGTTAGAATCGTCATTGAGCACAACATCGATATCTCTTTGTCATGCAACAGCAACAACGCAGCTTTCATTCCCAACATCAAAACAGCCCCATGCCGACCTCCTCCAACACAAACCTTGCATTCATATGTTGCTCCGCCATTAACGGCAGCGCAATAATCGGAACACCGACGGTGATGCTCTCAGTCACAGAGTTCCACTCGCAGTGACTCAAAAACCCTTTTACACCCTCGTGTTTAAGAATTTGTAATTGATCAACCCAATCGTGAACTATAATTCCCCTATTCTGTACTCTAATTTCAAAATCATGAATGAATTTTCCCCCGTTTGATTTCAAAACCCACACAAAACACACCTCCGATCTCTCCAATCCCTCTGCAATTCCCTGCAACTGTTCTTTTGAAACATCCGTCTGCGTTCGAAGGTCACGTACAACACACCGTCGGAAGCGGCGGCAAAGCCACCGCGCAGAGCGGACCAACACACCATGATTTAAGCCCAATTTTACTATTCCAGTAATCAACATATCGCCGTGATTCACGTGAGAAATGAGTGTTGCACAGTTGATGACGTGGATTAAGAAAATCCAAGAGCGTGATCCGATCTTTAAAATTTGACCCATATTCAATAAAATATCCAGTTGTATCATTTATAAAAAAAAATTGTTCTATCCAAGTCTTTGCAAAAAAAAAAGAAATAAAAAGGGGCAAAATCCGAGGTTTTTTTTTCCATTAATTAATTAAAAAAATAAATAAAAGGGGATTTTATTAATTAATTAAAAAAAAAGAAATGAAATATGCTTTTCTTTGTGAGGTTTTGCTTATAAAAGAGGTTTTTTTTAATTAATTAATAAAAATAAAAAATAAAAAAGGGGCAAAATCAAAGGGTTTTTTTTTCCATTAGTTAATTTTAAAAAGAAATGAAAAGGGGCAAAATCCGACCTACCGGATTCGAACCAGTGACCTAAGGATTTCAGCAACCACTACAGTCCTCCGCTCTGCCAACTGAGCTAAGGTCGGTTTATGAATTATACCTTCAATTTAATAATTACATTTTAATTGAACACATAAATTGATTCCTGAATCATTTTTTCTAACTTTACAACAGAGTTTTAGCAGTCGTTTATTTTGTCTCATTATCTATCAAATTAAGTCATAAATACAGTTAGAACACATTTCAAAAATAAACATCATAAGACTGAATCATAATTTATAATCTTGTGGAATTCCAAGGCAAGTGTTGTATATAGTCCATCTCAACTCTGAAAGTCATTAAATATGCTGCCTTCTCTTTTTAAGTTTGTTGTGTAACAGCAAGAGTTTTCAAAATTTGCTCCCATGATAGATCTAATTTATACCAAAAATAGACTTTCTTGAAAAAACAAAAAAGAGAAATCAACTGTAAAATCAGTTTACATAAACATAGAGGTTGCTTATCTCCTCAAACAACACAGCAACATAAGAAGAAACATTTGAGAATGTGACTAAAAGCTTAGTACAGTAATAACCAGAAAATGTATCCTTAATCAACTGAAACAGGTTGCATGTTTTCAGCTTCATTCCTCAACTCCTGAAACAGCACAGATGACAAGTATCGTTCTCCGAAACTCGGATGCACTGTCTGAAACAAACAACACAGGAACTTGCATTACATATTCAACATCAACATAACCACCAACGAAAGAACTTTTTACTAGTTTCATGAAGATTAAGGTTTCTGAGCTCTTACCACAATGAGCTTGCCTTTGTTTTCAGGCCTCCGCGCAAGTCGAAGGGCAGCCACCGTGTTGGCCCCCGATGAAATCCCAACCTTCATAGCTCAAAATTTTAAGAAATAATCATAAAATTGACTACATGTATAAGTTTGTGATTAATTGTACTATATACTACCATTAGTCCTTCTTTCAATGCGAGTTGTCTGGCCATGTTAACAGCATCTTCACTTGAAACCTACGAACAGAGTTTCTTGTCAATTTACAACCTTATCGAGTCGTGCTGTGTGTTTAATGTACGATGATTACCATAAGAACTTCTTCCATCACATCCATATCTAGGATATCCGGTTTGAATCCAACTCCATTGCCAGTAATGTGATGAGGGCCTAAATTCAACATTTTTTTCATGCCATACATAAATCTTACACAAGTCACTTCCAGAAAAGACTGTTCTAACTTCTAACACAATTGGTTGATCCGAGGCCTGGTTATTGGTTAAGCATGTATACCTGGTTTGCCGCCATTCAAAATGTTGCTCTCTTCAGGTTCAAGCCCGTAAATCTACAGAATAGAGTCGAGATGAGTATCAATACACACATAAACAGAGCCGTGAACATTACCTTGACATCCGGATTCTTAGATTTCAAATACTGTCCAACGCCAGAGACCGTGCCTCCACTTCCTATCCCCATAATGAAAATGTCAACCTTTCCGTTCGTATCGTCCCATATCTCAGGGCCGGTCGTCTCAAAATGCACCTATCAAGACAAGACATACTATGATCAACATTCACATTCAAGCGACCTAATCGTGACAACATACGCACTTGTGTATTGGCGGGGTTGGAGAACTGCTGGAGCATGAAAGCGTCGGGAGTGGAGTCGAGCAGATCGTAAGCTTTCTTGACAGTGCCTCCCATTCCCTTGGTGGGATCGGTTAGGATCAAGTCAGCTCCAAATGCTCTCATGGTCACCCTTCTTTCCAAGCTAGTGTAAGAAGGCATTGTCAGCACCATCTTGTAGCCTTTCATGGCAGCCATGAAAGCCATGCTGATCCCCATGTTTCCTGATGTAGGCTCAATCAACGTTGTCTGCAATCATTAATGATGTGATCATGTGTTAAATGAACTAATTAAGAATTCATTGATACTCCTTTCTACAGCGATATCAGAGTCAAGTCATGGTAATATTAAAAAATTTCACATGTCAAGTCAACTGATTAAGCATTAATTGATACTCTTATCAACCAACTTAAGTTTGAATATATAATGGGGAGAGAGGAGATCGAATAACAACACTCTCTGTCTCTTACCTTTCCAGGAGTGATCAGACCCTTGTTCTCTGCATCAGTGATCATAGCCAATGCTGGTCTACAATAAGAAGCAGAATTCAGCAACATTATGAGACCTTTTTGCAAATTAATGATTCACACACACACACCTGTCTTTGATGCTGGCAGTGGGCTGCATCATCTCCTGTTTCACCGCCACGTAAGCACCACATCCCTCGCTAACTTTGTTCAGATACACCAGGGGTGTTCTTCCGATGAGCTGCAAGTCACGTCACTTTATTCAAGTATTCTAGGACTTGCTTTATCTCGTATCTTGGAATTACCAACCCAAATCCCCTATTCTATTTTGGTATTCCCACGTATTTCCTATTAAAATACTATATCCTAGTTAATTTGGGGCATGTGGCGAAAATTTGAGCATTGATTATGACAATTGGTGGGAATCTAATATATGAAAATAGTAGATGAAACATAGAATGGAATAGGTGGGGATCACATAGGAGCATAAAAAAATTGGTGTGAAGTTACAATCATGCCCCTAAACAAAATACAACAGAAGCAAAAAATTGTAATCCCCTTGTATCATTGATGACGAAATAGT
The DNA here is from genome assembly GCA_023678885.1 of Pogostemon cablin. NCBI lineage: Eukaryota > Viridiplantae > Streptophyta > Magnoliopsida > Lamiales > Lamiaceae > Pogostemon > Pogostemon cablin. The sequence goes on from CM042965.1 coordinate 1,506,138, forward strand.
AATACCACTTGTTTCAGTTGTTTGGACTTTGGACACATTTCATATTAGGGCAATATAGTAATTGGCGACTTTTTAATATATATTTAATCCATCATGCGAATTCCCAATATATTCCTTTCGGCCCAATTTCCTTTTTTCTTTCTTTAACACAGCCCAGTCATGTTTTATAAATTAAGTACTTCGTTTTGGTAATTTACTAATTTATGAACGATACTTGGTGTTACACATCAAATCAAATTATGAAAAAAGTGCAAATATTCAACAAAATAACTACTCTATATAATTAACGTACTCTTATTTCGTAAAAGATACTCCCCAACACTGAATCTGCAAACAGATTTAAAAGGATTCAACGAATAAAAAATAATTTAACTACTGTGACGACAGCTGGTAAATAAAATTCAGTGAAATAGAAATATACGGCTGTATGAATTTCCCAACACAGTTACACAGACACTGGATAAGATCACGAGAGATAAGACACACAGACACCCGCGTGGATGTGTGTGCGTTTCGTTTGAAATTACCTGAGAGACTTGTTTCTTGATGTTGGTACCGGGGAGATCTTTAGGAAGATCTCTCAGCCTCTGAACAAATGAAGGAGAGTCCACCAAAGGGGTTGTGGTCGTGCTCGTAGAGAATAATTTCTCTTTGGAGAGACAAAATTGGGATCTTCTTTTAGTGAAGTATCCTAGAGCAGCCATTGATGGAATCTTAGGCTTCTTGGCTTCTTTTTATGTTTCTGAATTAATGAATTGAAACCTCACTATATAGTAGTATTTATATACTCCCTCCGTCCCGGGAAATATTTCGCGTATTGGAGTGCGCGGAGTTTAAGAAAATTTTGTATTTTTATGTATAAAGTAAGAAAGAGAATATATATTTTAGTTGATTTAATGAAAAAGGTGTGTAAAGTTATTGAGAGATGTGGAAAAAGTGTGTAAAGTTTTTGGGAGATGTGAAAAAGTAAGTATTATATTGGGATATGTGTAAAAAGTGAGTATTAGTATAATGTATTTTTTACCAAATTTAGTAAAAGTAAAGTGTGAAATACTTTGAGGGACGGATGAAAAAGGAAAGTGTGAAATACTTTGGGGGACGGAGGGAGTAAGACTGAAGCCACTGAACCACACAATCATTAAATAAATAAATAATAATACAAAATTCTAGGAGTATTATATAATTTGTCATATATTTCAATTTAAACTAAGATTAAAAAAAATAAAAGTACAATTACTAGAATACTCTCCATACAATCCAAAATTGTCCATTTATTTTTTTCATGTGAAAATTGAAGTATTATTTTATTACGTTATCAAATCTAAAAGTATTTATTTATTTTTTTATGTGTCATATTTGCATTGTCAAATCCAACATGGCTATCTATTTTTTTTATGTGAATTAATGTATGTTAATATTTTATGTTGTAATAGATAATAATTGTATTAACCTTAAGTGGTAGATGATTGGATTGTATATGGAACATTTCTATTAAAAAGAGTAAATGGATCATACATTTGAAGAGATATGTTTGTAGAGGAAAATAAACACATATTTATGGATCTAGTATTACTCTACGTATTCTTACTTTCATTTTCATTAATCTCAATGATCTATTCACATTTTGAAAAAAAAAAATCACAAAAAACTCATTCTCTCTCTCAATACGAAGGTCAACATTTTTTTTTCAATGGAAATTAGGAATATTATTATTTAAAATGAATACTTAAAATAATAAAATGAGAATTTTTGGAATTGACTGAGAAATATAATATTTTAATTTCAAAGATTGCTACTTCCTCCGTCTCGAAAAAGTTTGTGCAATTCTTCTTAGCATGAAGATTAAGAAAGTGATGACTTTTAAGGGTATAATGATATTTTTTTGTAATAAAGTATGTTATGTAGAGATGATTTTTTTTAAATAAAGTTTATGAGGAATGGTGATTATTTTTTACTTTTTACTTTTTTTGAAATGTGCAAATTTTTGTGGGACAGTACAAAATGAAAAGTGTACCATTCTTGGATATGGAAGGAGTACATTAGTTAAAAATATTAAATTATTCCTAAAATTCAATATTATGCATTATTTTTCAAATCCTGTAAAAAATAATATTATATGAATAAGTTAGTGGATAGAGGAAATATAAATTTATGTATTGTCCCCATAATATCTGTCAAATCATAAAAAAAAATTGTGGAATTTTTTTCCAATTATAGCTCTATACTGTAATCTCTTTGAATTACATCCTATAATTTTTCAGTTCCAACAAGTGGTGTTACGAATCCAATGGTGGCTGCGCCGCTGCGGGGCCATAAACGAATCCTGAACAACAATAAATAACAAATAAATGGATAAATAAGGGAAAATGTGTGTTTATACATTTTTTTATATATATTTAAATAATGCGATTCAAGAATTATCTCAAGAAAAGCATATTAATGCGAATGAGAATTTGGGCTTGTTAATTGTTATCTAGTTATCAAGTCTAAACTTTTCAGTACTTAATTGTGAATAGTTCTCTAAATAATTAAAAACATCAAAGCAAAAATGAGATATTATGCAAATATGATGCTTAAATAATAATAAAATATACTAAAACATTGTGTGATGGCTAGTTTGATTATTTTTTTCTTAATTTTAAATATAAAAATAAAAAATCATGACAAATCCATCATAATCATTCATAATAAAATGTAAACGCCAATTAAAATCCTTAGACAAACATACACATACAGAAATCAACAAAAGATTACGCACGCCAAATGAAATCATCCAGAACCTCTACAATTCAATAGAAACGACATCTCATAAGTTATAACTCGTTAAAAATCATTTATTAAAATTTAAATTACCTTAAAAATCAGTAAATATGCGAGTGAGTAAAATACATTAAATTCAAATGTCTAACACACCCTAGTTATATGTTTTCCAACGCGAGAGCATGTTATTTGATATTACAATAACAAGTTTTGTTTGGTATTATCTAAGGTTTTTTGTTTTTTTTTTATTCTATGAATGAGATGTTGGAAATTTATTAATTTCCATTATAATCTAATTGAGGGCAATATATTATTATGCAATTATATTAGTTATTCAATTATATTATGGACTTAATTAAGTGATCCATTTAAGGTTAAAGGTCCATGTGCTATAATAATAAATGATATGAGCTTATTGAGTAGATACCCAATACTACATGATTAGGTGATTATGGGTGGTCTAGTCAAGTAGTATATAAAGGCTCCCAGGTTATGGTCCCCAATATACTAAGTCGCACATGGTCTTCCCTTCTCCCCATCGGGAGGGATTACTACGGTCCCCATAAGGAATTAGGAGGCTTAGTTGAGGAAGGTCATATAATCACTGATCTTGAGTTCGTGTTCCGCCTAGAGACTCATTGGATCAGGTACGCTTCCGCTTTACAGTTTAAATCTCGTTAATCATAATAGGGTTAAGGTTTAATGGATTAATTTCCAACAAGTGGTATCAGAGCCACCCTATTTATGATTCTCTGAGTTCTGTAAGAATTGTGATTAGATCCAATATTTATATTTGAATAATTATGTATAATCACAATTTTAAATTTGGAGTTTAAAATCTCTTCACAAGGTTGGATTTGGGTTAATTCACATTCGGTTTACGGAAATTATTTGTGGGACATTGATGAAGAGTTTTCAGAATTGGTGTTAATATTTTAATTATGTTTATGAGTGATTTACAGTTGCTCCTTTTATTTAGTATTGCTTTGCCATAATTAATACGGGCACGTACATAATTTGTTCACGTGTAATAAACATGTGCCTTTGGTTTACTGCGTTCGCGCGTATGGGATGATTAAATTAATCATAAAGCGAATTGTATTTGGTTATATAATATAATTGTTGATTTTACTCATAATGTATTAATCATAATGAATTAATTGCACATGTTATAGCCAATGACACGTAAATGAGAATTCAGAATTGCTTGTGAATTTTTAATTCAATTGATTATTGATTATATTCTAATTGATATAGTCACCTTGGATACATTATTTTATTGATTTTATTTATGGTGAATTGAATCAAATTTAATGTTTATGTGTATGCTCCATCACAAGCGTTTCTTGAAAATTAATTTTAAGTATTCAATTAATTTTTCTAATTAATTTGAATATACATGTGGCAATGTGATGGAATATTTGAATTATAAATAAAGGAGAGTTGTCTAATTTAGTTTGTTATAAATTAAGATTTGGAATTCTTAATTAAATTAAGAAATCTTTCATTATGGTATGAATCATCTAAAGTTTCCATTTAATTTATTGAATTAAATTAATAAAATTGGGGAGACATTATTTTTTTAAATATTTGTTTAATTGGTCTAGTAATTTTTCAATCTAATCAATCAAAGCCTCATGTTGCCACAACAGCCTCTGTGCGTGAAGTGCGACTTTATTGAAATTACATACTCCCTCCGTCCCGGGAAGTATTTCGCGTATTGGTGTGCGCGGAGTTTAAGAAAATTTTGTATTTTATGTATAAAGTAAGAAAGAGAATATATATTTTAGTTGATTTAATGAAAATGGTGTGTAAAGTTATTGAGAGATGTGGAAAAAATGTGTAAAGTTTTTGGAAGATGTGAAAAGTAAGTATTATATTGGGATATGTGTAAAAAGTGAGTATTAGTATAATGTATTTTTTACCAAATTTAGTAAAAGTAAAGTGTGAAATACTTTGAGGGACGGATGAAAAAGGAAAGTGTGAAATACTTTGGGGGACGGAGGGAGTAGATGGTTGTGTAATTATTCATGTGTTCTGTGTTCGGCCCACATGTAGGTACAATTTGATAGAATAATAACATACATGTGATAATAAGTATGTGATAATTATTTGGATTGTTCATGTGAACATTAGTCGGTCCACAGATAGACTATTGTTTGATATAACTTATTGTCAATACTTGATTATTACACCAAGATTACCCCTGCAGTTAAATTTTGTCCACAGACGAGGTTAATGTTGCACAAGGTGTCTTGTGATGGGTCCCCAATTAATAATGTTGTATGAGTGTATCTTCATGCGGGTATTGATCGGCCCATAGATAGATTAATATTTGACAGAAATACACAAGTACCTGTGGTGGTAAATACGTGATAATTATTTGGTTTGACATGTGAGTAATAAGTCGGCCCACAGGAAGGCTATTGCTTGACAGTTTTATTGTCAGTATTTGACTACTGCATGAGAGCATCATTTAAATTAGTATTTTTTGTCCAAAGACTTGATACTAATATTGTGCTCGAATCTTCAAGATGATTATAATTTAGTTAAATTTTGAAAGATTATAAAGTTTAATGCGAGCATGAAAAATTATTTTGCATTAATACTCTGTATAATTAAGAAGTCTGCTAATTAAGTTTTCCATATATCAACAACAAAATCATACTTGATGAGTGAACTTCCACAATAAGGATGAGACTAATAAGTCAAACTTAATCTCAATAAAGTATAAGGGCAATACAAGAAATCCCATTAAGAAAGCTGCTAAAGACAACTAAAGTATAACCTTTTGTTTTCTCCTAAAGGCCTGTGGAATTGTCTTATAATACACTGCATTAAATTATTCAGTATGCATGGTGCAGTTAAAAGACATAATTGAACTCCACAACATATGGTCACTAATGTGAGAAATACTTAAGATTGCAACTTATGGTCTCAATAAATTTTTAACCAAAGTAGTTGTGAGAACTTTTTGAGTTTCACATATGGTGATGTCCAACTAAAGGTAGATCATTGGGATCTACTAAAGAAAATTGGACTCAAATAAATGTAAGTTATTTTATTGGTTATGAATAAAGATAATAAGTTTATGATCAAATTGATCGGATCATATTTGAGACGGGTAATACGGTATTCTGTGAGGATGTTGATTTGGGGGAAGAATAATATTAGAGACATTGTCTTTGAGGGGGAGTCAATACGGTCCCTACTTAAACTTTTAGAAATTATGTAAATTCAAAATATCAATGGGACAATGTCAATAATATTTAAGGTATAATAAAATCAACAACCTCAAGAATTAATGTCACTAAGAAAATCACTAGAGTTGGGAGAAAATCAATTCGGATAATTATGTAGTTTTCTCATAAATAAAGAGGACACTATGTAAATAATGGTAGAACATTCAAACAATGTTCATCATACCATGAAAGGTCCAATTACTCCAAAGTGTGTTAATGCTATAAGTTATGAGTATAAATCAATACAAGATGATTAGGTTTGCATCTTGATATAGGATTATACTCAAAAGGGAAGGAAGACATTATTATAAGATAATCGTGACATTAGTAGCATATTTTGATCTTGAATCGTATTAGATGGATGTAAAGATAAAGTTCCTTGATCGCAACACTGATACTACGATCTAAATGGTTTAAGAACTAATAGGAAATCCATCTATGCATTTAATCAATTTTTTTTTCGTAAAAGAATCACAAGTATCATCATGAAGTAAGTGTCTCATTTGGTTTTGAGACAAATGTAGATGATTATGTGATTCAGTTGGAGAATGTTTAAAGTTAAACTAAGGGAGACAAGTGCAGTCTCAATCAGGTGCCCTAAAGTTAAACTAAAGATTTAAAAAATGTAGAAACATTCCATATTCATTGGTTGTTGGAAGTTGTTGTATGATGAGGTCTCTACAAGACCTAATTTGGCTTATGTTGTCGGTATATTAAGTAGACATTTAAGTAACTCTAGTATGAATCTTTATAAAGTATGTATAGAGAACTAAGAATAATATGTCTGTACATCAGGGATCAGATTTGTTAGAGATCATGAGGAATTCTGATTCTGAGTTTGTTGGATGTCAATACAGTATAAGATCCACTTCAGGCTATATTTTCTGTTGGTCGGAGAGCTATACAAGTAAAAGTATTAAGCAAACATTCTAGCTCATTAACCATGACAACAGAATTAGTAGCACATTAAGGGCATTCAAACATGAAATAAAGGTTGCGAAGATTTGTCACATAAAGTTCATTATGACAGTTAGTTCGCAGTAAAGTATTAGCAATAAGAGTTATTATAAGTCAAACAAATTGACATAGAATTCTTGGTTGTTAAAGAAAGTGTTTTGTGTAGATTAAATTTTACAAGAGCATATTATGATAGGCTCTAAATATGGATCCACCAATTATGTATTCAACGCCTTGCAATTTTATGAGCTAGCTAATCATGTGGGTGTTATATGGTTTTAGAATACATTGGTTTAGTGAGAGTCTATATTTATTGCTCTTTAAAGTTTCAAGACACTTTGATTTGGATAATTCAGTTTTCTGCAGAATAAAGTTCATGGCTTTGAATTCATTGTGAATTCACTTAAGTAATTTCATTTTGTAATATTTTATATTATGGATTGATCTCACTAAGGATTAAAGTTGGACCAGTTGGAAATAGACATGATGTTGATCACATTTGACATGTAATTTCCATGCTACTCACCATATTTGATCTATGTCATTGAGTATATTGATATTGGTAATTGTCGGGGTTTAATCACGATTTATAATGTGGTGAAGGCCGCGGTAGTTCCATATTAGTATGTGAGATGGACCAGATTGTTAAGTATAGCCTGAAGAGGAATAGCATAAAGTTGCGCAATTAAGGACTCTTGATATAATTGCTTTGGGAAAATATATAGCCCAAGTGGGAGATTGTTGGGAATTTATTAATTTCCATTATAATCTAATTGAGGACAATATATTATTATGCAATTATATTAGTTATTAAATTATATTATGGACTTAATTAAGTGATCCAATTAAGGTTAAAGGTCCATGGGCTATAATAATAAATGATATGGGCTTATTGAGTAGATACCCAATACTACATGATTAGGTGATTATGAGTGGTCTAGTCAAGTAGTATATAAAGGCTCCCAGGTTATGGTCCCCAATATACTAAGCCGCACATGGTATTCCCTTCTCCCCATCGGGAGGGATTACTACGGTCCCCATAAGGAATTAGGAGGCTTAGTTGAGGAAGGCCATATAACCACTGATCCTGAGTTCGTGTTCCGCCTAGAGACTCATTGGATCAGGTACGCTTTCGCTTTACAGTTTAAATCTCGTTAATCATAATAGGGTTAAGGTTTAATGGATTAATTTCCAACAAGAGATGTTTTTATTTTAATTTTGGACCAGATTGATTTCAGCATATAAATTTGATATTTATTTATCATTTATGTGGTTATAATGATTCATACAATTAATCACCAAACTTGTAGGTGACAACATTATGGAAAAAAATAATAATAAACTCCATAATAATATTGATCGGGTTGGTGATCTCATATAAGTTATAGCTATTATATTGAACTAAACAATCGAATTTATATATTTAAAGAATCAATATTTTTTCAAAAGAAAATCCAAATAAAGAATTCCCGAATAAAAATATATAAAAATAAACTCAAAAATATTTAATGAGTTTTTTAAAATCGAAATGATAAAAATAAATTATAAAAGATATAAGAAGATGGTAATTTCTAAATTTATTGTCTATTAACTATATATATACACTACATTTTTTACATTTCTAGTAATTAAAATCAATCAAAACTTGTGCGACATTTTTTTTTTCACTTTTGTAATTAGTTATTAGTTGTTATTATTGATATTAAATATTTTTAAATATCATCCCTTTTCATTTATTTATATTATAAACTGTTTAAAAAGTACAATTCACAATATTATTATCATTTCTCATCGACTTAATACATTTTTCAAAATACAATTCACAACATTGTTATCACTTCTCATGGAATTAATATATTTTTCATTATAAAAACTATATTTTGAAATCCATGAAATGGATATTGTGAGACAATCTTACACCACCATAATATCTAGGGCATCTAGAAATGTCACCAGTGGTGGCAATTTTGGCAAGTGATTAGAAATTAATAGCCACTAAAAGTATCTCGCGTGTCACATTCATTGGATAGTTCAAAGTTCAAACAGAAGAGCACATGCAGAGAATGAAATTGTTGGCGTTCAGTGCACCTGAGAAGCTATTTTAATATAATGTGAACGGAATCATGTCACCCGGTGGCTATCAAAAGAGCCGTTTATAATTTAGTACAAGTAATTTATTAATAAAGAATTCTTTTGATAATAGAAAAAAAAACCATTTATAATCATTATGAAATATTTAAATGAATACATGTGAGTATATTTATTTTTGTGCTAATTAGGTAAAGTCAGCATTGATTTTTTTTTCCAAATTAAAATTATCTCAATATTAACGCATTTGATCTCCGTGTAATATTTCTAATGTTTTTATTTTATTTTAGAAATATGTGTATGTTTTTAATAAAGGAAAAGGAAAATGAAAGAAAGTGCAGGGGGAAAACATGTATAAAATAAAATGAAGTGAGAAATTTAAAGAAAGTATGCGTCCAGGGAAAGAAAATAAATTAGTGTTGGAGTGAAAAAGGGAATAATCAAAAGCGAAGGGGGGCAAATTAGATATTTTTCTTCTTCTTATGTTTATCCAAGATTTTAGTATGGGCCTGTGTGAATAATTTACTGAAGTTCTTATTATATTGGGCTTTGTTTTTACTCCTAGTAAGGAATGACCGATGTTTAGGCCCATTATCAAAATAAAAGCCCAAATACAGGTGGTCCCCCACATCCAAAAAGTAATGATTTTTTTTTTGAAAAGACCAAAAATAATGATTTTATTGTTACTCATCTCAAAATTGTGTTCAACCTGTTCCTTAATTTTAAATAGAAACAAAATTTCATGATATCAAATCTTACATGTTGTAAGACTAAAGAGAGGAAGTAAATCGATAAAAATATATTTATTGAATAATAAAGTAGGTTTGTAATGAATTATATTATAATATTATAAAATAATATTTTAATGTGTCATTCATTTTGCTTTACAAACTGAAGTAATATACTTTAATAATCAACAATTTATCTATATAAATATTTTAAACATATCAAAACAATCTTCCTACATGAGTATCGTCTAAAATTCTGAAATATTGATGATAATGAGAATTTTTAATGAAGATAATAGTTAATTGAAGGGATGACATAATCATCATCAATCAATAAAAATAATTGGAGTCCAATTACCTTAAACAAAATGAAGCAGTAATTAATACCTTTCATTCTTATTATCTCCTCCATTAATCCTGCTCAAGCACCTCTTACTTGTTTCATACTTCTTCTATCCCGGTCAAACTACTACGTTTGATCACAAAAAACTCTCACAAAAATTACAGTAAATGCACATCTTTCAGCTTCTGCGGGACGGAGGGAGAAGTAGTAAACATTTTATCACATCAATTACTTTGGTTTTGATTCTAGTGCGCACGTTAGCAATCCTGCGCGCACCCCTCAACATATATATACGCGCACATCCAAATACTCGCTGTAACATAAATAGCTCTAAAATTCCGTCTAAATGAAAAACCCAACGTTCAACTACCACCGCCACTGTCCCCTCCTCCTCTTCCTTTTGATCGCCGCCGGTAAATGCAGAATTTTCAGATTCGCCGATGCATCGCAGCGGAAAGTCCACATTCCGGACGAACTGGACGACATCGTTGACAATGAGGAAGACGACGAGTGGAGAGAATGGGGCAAGCCGAAAAGGAGACCCGAGTTCGACCCGCCGCCTACGGACTTCACCAAGATGGGGCTCCAGGAGATGCAGGATGAAATGATGAAGCACCAAACTGGACCCGTTTTTGGATTCGTTAAGCTCCGATTAGGAACTCCACGGACTCCGGTAATGATCTAGTGTTTTCAATTATTTTCAAGTTAAATTGATATCTTCTTTCTAATTTATGTTTATTTTTGGTTGCATAAAAATAATTATAAATATTCCTTTGAATTCTCCCTTTTATAGAGTAAATTGAACGGAACCTCTATAGCTTGATTTCTGCTTCGGCGATCAAAGTTCCACAGTTAGATTTAGGACGGAGACTGATGAACTAATGTTACAGATTTGGATTTCTTGTATAATTGAGTTATTTGGGGGAATTTGTTGGAACATGTGTTCATATTGAGCATATGTGCGCACATGCTTCTGATTTGGGATGGAATGTTGAGTCACCAAGAAAGAAGGAATTAAGAATATTTTTTAATTAAGTTATTAGGCAATCAAGGTGCAAATATTTTATTTCTTGGAAAGGGATCCAGAATTCTACCTATGATTGTTTAAGTGAAACCAAAAGAATTAAACGAAATAAACTGATTCTTGTTTTGAACGATATTCTCTCTTCTTTTCTTTTCTAAATATATACAGTTATACTTGAAATGTGATGTTTTACATATGACTTGCTAACTCAACTATGGGCCCTGATAAATTTATCAGAGTTTGGGAAACCTGCACTTGCCTAAAAATAGATTTCTGAATGTTTGATTTCTTTTTTTTTTTTTTTCCTGCTTTTCTTAAGACTATAATGACCTTATTTTTGCCAATAATGTCTTAAAGGACATTGTTTCAGAAATTGCCATGAAATGGACAAATGTTGCAAGAACAGGAGCAACTGAGGCCAAGTTTACTTGTGTTGATGTGAGCACAATCATGTTCACCATGCAAAAAGGCCAAGATGTTTTGGAGGTTCGTCTCATTTACTTTGTGCCTCCTGAAAATATACTCCACTATATAAAGTTAAACAATTGAAAGGCTTAGGTAAATGTAATGCTGCAGAAATGCTTCTGGTGTTGTGTTGGTAAAATTGTTTTCTATGTTTCATGTGTTTTGCTCTTGTTACCTAACTGCTAAAAATAGAGACTAGTTCATCACAAGTCAGGTGGTATCTGAAGGTAATTCTGTGCTGTAATATTTTCCTGTAATTAGATGTTATTGTCTTCATTACTTTCGCGTGCTTATACTTGTTATCTTACATGCAGTTGATTTTAGTTACCTTGTTCTCACTTCTCATGGGATTTATTGGTTGTTCAATTATATAGTTAAGAGAATTCTTATTGAGCCAACCTGAGGCTTATGAGATTAAGATAGGCGATCAACTTTATAGAAGACCTGGAGATCCTTCATTTGATGAAGTTTTTGAGAAGTCCAGAGCTGAACAGAGTAAAAACAATGACGTCAACTCCAAGAATGAAGGAAGGCATCACGAGCTGTAGCGCCGCAGGCACCGTCTTCATATACATGATATCGTGTATTGTTCTTCCACTAAAGCCACCGTAGATGAGTTGATTTGATCCCGCTCATCACATTTTTTACTCTTTTCAAAATCTTCACTTTCTTGTAAGATGTTTGATTTTGTTTTTTCTAATTATTATGCTTCTTTGCGTCACCATTGATCTCTGTGTTCCTACTGATATCTCAAGTCAGAGCTATGAACATGATTTGCTCATAATCTCTTGGATAACAATAACCTAAGATGTCGATTGTTATTTATTAGAATCAGCTCTTTATTTAATTAAATTAAATGTAATAATAATGCCCATAATCTGGATAAGAATAATATCTTCAAAATTACATGGTTTAACGTGTTAAAATTGAAATACACCAAATAAGCCATCATTTTAGTTTTTTGCTGAAGTCTGACAACTGAAGAAGTTGAATTCTGGAAATTCCTGCAGCCTCCTCCCTCTCTTTTGGAGTATTGTAACCCCAATCTCCTGTTTGGATACACTTAAATTCTTAGAAATCCAAATGATGTATCATAAATCGAACTAATATATGACGTCCATTACCTAAATAGAGATTCCAGTTGTTCAATTCTGGCTCTTTAATGACATTTTTTAGAGTTGCAAGTCGGTCTTCAACAAAGCTTTTACACATTGAACGTTATAAGTTTTTGTAAGTTATATTTATGAACCTGAAATTGGATATTGAAGAGTATTCGTGTAATCTACGAATCTGAGGATCTTACTGAAGGGTTAAACCTTGGTGCTCCGGCATTTCCTGAAGTTGCTTCAGCACTTTCACTTTAGGACTGATACACATTTTATACACAAGTTCAGAGGATGTCGTAGATAGAGTAGGCAATATTACCCTAGTGTAGTGTTGATCTTGATCGTGTAAATACTCACCCAGTTCCCAGGCCATAGATTCTTTCAGGCGGAATAGTTATTCCAGCAAGCTCTCGAAGCAAAGCATCTGCAAAGCGACTCTACAAAAGCATATAGTGACTACGGTAAGGCACAAAACGACAACACCGTGTACCCCATATAGAATTAGAAGTCTTTCCAACTTTTACAAAGATGAGTTAGTCTCTTGTAAATCGGATTTACATCATAAATCCTAGCAATACATAGGGTATATAGGATTTGAAGGGGTACCACAGGGTTTACACTGTGAACCCGGTATACACAAGTGTTTGTGTACAAAGATTCACTCATCAGATACTAGTTGTGTATATCAATCATGACCATTTCATTTTCATGCGTTGTTTCAATTATCACATACCTGTTTTGTCGTAACAATATAGAGCTTTGAGCTAGCAAACTTCAGAGCATCCGAAACACCTGGATAAAATCTGCAGTCGTAAACCACCTCGATCAATATACATTGGCTATAAAAAACCCCATGAATGAGTTCACTGCTTATATCATATATGTTCTAAATAAGGAAACATATTCCAGCATCTCTGTACAAGCCACATAATCATCATGAAACCTAAAACCTCAATAAACAAGAAATTTTCATTTTTTGACATATCATTAGGAAAAAAAGGGACTCTGAATTACCTGTTTGCACCTATCCAGGTAACCAAGTCATTGTCTATCCATTCATCCCTGACCTTTCCGAATAGATCAATTAGGGCATCTCTGTTCTCATCCCACTCTTCCATAATTACAGGTTTTATATTCATCCAGTTTTCCAGTATTCCCTCGATTGAGAGACCCTCTGCAACCTGACCCGCAAACCATGAATATAAGGTTAGCTGAAATGGGATTAACAGGAGCATTCCGGAATAGAAAACATCCAGTAGATACTATGGGATGGATACCCACTGAAGACTTCCGGATCGAAGGGATTTTGGTCTCTAACAGCAATCTCACAAGTAATAGATTTTCATAACCAGTTTCTACAACTGGTCGAACCTGAAACCCGTTAACAGCTTCGTTCAGTTTCAGCATATCCACAGGAGGATTGTAATTTGAAGGGAGGTATGAGAAGTAACGTAAATAAACAGGTGAAATAACAAATTTGGTTGCGACTTGTTAATAAGAACCAAAGATACTCTTTCTGTAATTACACAACAAATACAAAGGATAAAATTAGCAAATAAAGAAACTGAATCAAAGTGTAATTTGGTTGTGACTTGTTAATAGTTACAACTGGTGGAGGAAGCTCTGAGTTGAGACCTTACTCACACCTGAATCATACATTTAACAATGGTTTTGCAATAACTATAAAGAGCATTTACCCCTCTCTACCCCCACCTCAAAAAATGAAAAAACCCAGAAAGAGAACTACACTACACTCTCCTTTATGAATAATCAATTATTCATGTTCATGCATCCAGCAACAACGCCAAGATTCCCATATATATTCTAAGGCACACTTGATAAGAGCTATCCAAAACTCAAGGATCAATCATAATATAAAAATATGTCACTCTTTGTGTTAGGTCTGTATTCATAGAACCAAATCCCATATACAAACACAAGAAGCGTTTTGATGATGCTAAGGTAAAAAAGAGGTAAGGAATGACGACTTACTATGTGCATCTGATCAACAATCCAATCCTCCAGGGATGATTCCACACCATTGAATAGGGTTGGCCATCTCACTTTAGCAGCCTATTATACAAGTAAATAAACGAAAGAATCAAACTATGAAATCAGAGAAACACACCCAAAACACACAATTAAAGAGATCATCAATTAACAGAACTAAAAACACTACGAATCAAAACCAAGATTCCGCTGTATTACAATAAATTATACTAATCAAATCGCGTAAATGTTAAAACATTAACAGCAAACGAGAGCAGTCGGATATAAGTAAATTCGAGTCAAAATCCTCGAAAGGAAAATTACTTGGGAAAATAATTTTATTTATATAAAAGCAGAACCTTGACAGCTGAAATGGAGCTCTCTCCACAGCTATCGCAAAGCACTCCATCAAAATCCAAAGCATAGAGATCACCCATTGCTGTGCTTTTCTCAAGTTTTTCTTTCACCTTTCCTTTTTTTTTTAATTAAATAAAATAGAAATAGAAAGAGGATTTTCAGATAATATTCGGTTTATTACCCGCCACACCACCAGAGTAGAGTATATGGTACGATGTTAACAAGGCCCGTGTATATGGGCCTTAAATTGGGCCAAAACCCAAGCCTGTTTTCAGAAATGTCCAATAATTAAAAAAGTTTACACTTGATGTAATAGTTTTTTGGGCCTAACACCCAAGCCTGCTTTTGGGGGTACGTTTAGCCATAGTAGGAGTTAAAATTCATTTGTTTTTATTTTACTCCATTTTATTTTATTTTATTTTATTTTTATTTTAATAGAATTTTTTTTTTCTAAATATTTTAGCTATAACAAAATATTTACAAGTCAATTAGCTTGCTTTGAATAAAAAATTGGACCCTAATTAAAATAAATCAGTTATTTGGGACTATGCAGGAGTATCAAGACTTCTGCTTAGCAATAATCAAGCATATAAAATTCAAGAACATATATTAATTAATTAAAAAATTAATCCGAATTGGATACTTATCCAATCTATTAAGAAAAGGGAAGAAAAAAGAGAGAAAAAAAATAAAAATAAAAAAGAGAAAGAAAAGAATAACAAAGAAGGGTATAATCGTAATGTGGTCATATTAAAAAAATCTAAGGAGTTAAAAAAAAGAAAAAAAAATAAAAAAAAAAGGTCAAAGAAAAAAAAAAGAAGTTATATAAATACGCCTCTCCTCCCTCGTTTGCTCTTATTCGCATTTCCGTTTGCAATTTTAGTCTCCCTTGCGCGTGGGGGAATCTTAGGGCATTAACCGGTGAGATTTTCTGTTGATGTTTCTTATTTCATTATTCGCAATTAGTTTACTGAATCGATTGGTCTTACTTGACTTTTAATTGACGTATTGAAATTTACTGTAAGTATTGCTTATTGATATGATTTTTGGATAGTGTTTAATTTCTGCTTGTATGTTGATTTGGATGTTTGAGCATGTTTTCAAGTTGATTTAAGATTTTAGGGCTTTATATTATTATTTAAAAAGGTTTTTAACTGGGAAGGAGATTATTAGTTGTGTTGGAGATGGCGTGTGCAAGGGTTTTTAGGTTCTGGGTAAGTTAATCGTGTTAATTGGGTAGCCATGGCTTTGATTCGTGGAGAGTTGTTTCAGTGTTTGGAGATTGTGCTTTAGTTGAATGATTATGATCCGTAAAATTCAACTTTAAAGACTTGAAAATTTAGGTTACTGTTTTTTTTCCTTTGGATAAGGCTGATTATGTAGTCTATTTGGTGGTTCTGATCATTCGAATGGAAACTTATTTGTAATTTGATTCTTTCAATTCTTTCAAATTTTAATGTGAAGAATTAAGTATCAGCGGGAATCATGACATTTAATGGTCTTTACATTTTATGACTTAATTTATGTGTCTGTATATTTGCATAGATGTCAGAAAATAAAGAGGGAGAGGATGTTGTTCGTAAAGGAAATGACTGGGAAGTCGTAGCACTCACAGAATCTGCATATTTGGCCTCTCCTGGTCCCCATAAGGATTTTCAGGATGTTAATCGTATTAGCTCTAGTGGGGATGATAATGTTGAAACTACTGATGTTATGTTCATGTCTGGGCACTTTGGAGTTACGCCTAATCTGCACGAGAAGTTGCCACTAGAACCTGATTACAAGGAGATCTATCATGAAAAGAACTATGATGATGATGTTCCTCAACTTACGATGCAGCAGGGCAGTAAATCAGAATTAGATAATGACGAAAATTTGCGTATTGATCAACTGACTTCCAAGGAATCTTTGGATGATGCTGTTAGTCCTGGATCAAATGTGCAGAAGCATATCGAAGAAGATAAGTCTAATGAACAGCGTGATCTTTCTTGTGAACTTTGGTGGAAAAAGCAAGCTACTTCAATATATGGCCACGTTAAAAATGCAAATCCATATTGGTCTATTGTTGTTGCTGCAGCTGTTATGGGGCTTGTGATTATTGGTCACCGGTGGCAGCGAGAGAAGCCACCAGTTTTTCAACTCAAGTCCCAGTTGATAATCGAGAAGGAGGTGATCTTTTTATCACATATTTATCCTATGCAGAAGATTGTGCTCCTTATAGAATCTTTGGTATTAGTTATTTTATGTGAGTAATACTTAACGAGAGCCATTATTGTGTATCTGCAGGGTTTTTCTCATTCTCAATTTCATTGACTGATGAAGTGAGCAAAAGATCTACACATCATGCTTCTAATCATTTCATGAAGGTGCTATGCTGTTCTTTCTAACACCAAGCTAAAGTTCGGATGGTAATTCAGTTTGGTTTCAGCTACGGTATGATCTCGTTCTGATCCATGACCAGGAGGACTCCTTGAGCTATTGCATGGAATTTCTTATGAGCTATTGCATGGAATTTCTTATGATTAGGTTGTGGAATTATGTGTTTGTTTTTATGGATATGCAATCATATAGTTTTTGTGAGTTATGAAATGTCTTGCTATCTTTCTTTCTTCTTATGTGACTGCTTTTATGTAAATACACTTGTTTATATGATACTTGATGATGATGATAATTTATGCTTTTTGCTGCTTTAGTAGTTGGTATGTGGCGATGATCTATCCAGAAATTTTATTTTGTTCTTATAATCACTACTCCTTCCGTTTCATTAGAAGTCGTAAATGTTATGGGATAGAGAGAGTATTCTTGTCTAAATAAATTTAATTACAAATGTTTGGAATGGGTTTTTATGAAGGATGTCGGAAAATCCATACTTTCATATTTTGTGATTTGAATACATCCAAGTACATATTGTTAATTGTATTCTTGTGGGACAAACTCGATGGAATGTTGATCTATGCACCAATTTACTCCATCAATTTGAACTTTAAAAGTTTGATCTATACACTAATTTACTTAATTCATTTGATGTACAAACTAATTTATATTTAAATGGACGGTAATCGCTCTTTCAAAAGAAATTCATTTTTTTAAAAATAAAATACATTTTATTTTTAAATAGAAAATCTAGATAGATTATCTAACTATTTTGTTCCATGTCCAACTAAAAGTTATTTGTCACCTAAACATCAACTACAATATACGACCTCAATCAATGAAAGTGAATGTATTGCTGCACTTAACCACTTAAAAAAATAAATAAATAAAAAATTGCGTAATTATATTATAAATTTAAATTTTGGGCTGTTAGATATATAGAAGATGACAAATTCTCTTGTGAGACGCTATTTATATGAGACAGTTTCTGAGACGTGTTAAAGTATGTATATTTTTTAGATAAAGTATGTTTAATGGTTGTTAAAATATGTTTTCTAAAGTAGCTAAATTATACATTAAAGTATGATTTCAACGTGTTATAATAAAAATTATTATTGACATACTTTAACTACAAATAAAAATATTTTATCTCTACAATAAACATACTTTAATGATGGATTGACCCGTCTCACACCTGTCTCACAAATAAACCGTCTCACAAGAGAGTTTCATAATCAACTTTGCTTTCAAAAATTTCTAACCTAGTATGGTCTAATGACCATACTATTATTTTTATAAAATCAATGGGCTAAACCCTAAATCAAGAAGACTTATAGTTTTTTTTTAATATTTTTTAGGCACACCCATTTGCCTAATTACTAATCCCGTTTAGACATGCACGATGGTTCCAAACCGGCGGTTCCGATTCCGAACCGCCGGTTCCGGTTTTGAAAAATGTGGAACCGGAACCGAATCGAGGGTAGGACGGTTTCGGTTTCGATTTTTTAATTTTTTTTGTTTTTCAACCTAAAAATATATAAAAAAAAAGAAAATAGAAAAGCCGCCGGTTCCAACCGGGAACCGCCGGTTTTAACCGGAACTGTCGGTTCCGGTTTCACGAAATGAAGAACCGGAACCGAACCGATATATAGCCGGTTCGGTTTTCGCCGGTTCCGGTTCTGGTTAAAATATGCATGTATTTCCGTTACACATTTTTAATTTTATTTTTTATAATTTAATCAATTTTCCAAAAAAAAAATTCCCATACCTCACTTTCCCGTCTGCCGTCGATTTTTTCTATTTAATTTCAAATGCGGAACATTATCTCTCTTAGTCTCTTGTTTGGCGGGAAACGGAAACCCTAAGCCGTCTTGCCCTACCACTGAACACACCGATCGGACATTCCCTCTTTCGCGACGGCGACGATCAGGTAGGTACCCGAACACTATAATATGTATGTGTAATAATTTACTGCATTTTCGAGTCTGAGATTTTGCTGATTTTTCCTGAAGATTTTATGTATTTTATGCGTTTTTAGCAGAGATGGGTAAAGATGAAACTCCTGAAGTGAGTAGAAGAACCACGAGATCGTTATCTTGTACCACTCCTAATTCAAAAACTCAACATGAGGATTCGAAGCCTATTAACAATTTGCAACCTCTCTCGATTAACAATCTCGTGTTTCATGGTGAATCTGTAAGCATTGATGAACTTATTAATTTGTTTCCTGGAAGACAATCTCAGATCCTTGAATTGGTCAAACTTTTGGGCCCTCTAAATTCCCCCATGATCCCGTTATTCATCTATGGAGGCGCTTCAACAGGAAAGACGAGTATTATACTTCAGATATTCAGGCATATGAAACGACCATTTATTTATTGTAGCTCTGCCACTTGTTACAATCCTAGAATATTGTTTGAGTCCATCTTGAATCAGCTTTTGCTCCATAGGAAGAATGTGAGTAATGGTTATATGAGTGCTAAGCGGTGTGATAAGCCCTCTGATTTTGTCAATCTACTTCGTGAAGCTTTGACTAATCTTATAGACAATCTAAAAGAGAATAGGGGGAAATCTAGCTCTAAGAAGTTGAATTCACAGATTAATGGGAGGATGGTTTACTTGATATTTGATAATTTGGAACTTGTTAAGGAATGGTATAAGAGTGAGATTATAATTCCCCTTTTGTTTAATTTGTATGACATTCTGAAAATGCCCGAGGTTGGTGTAATTTTTGTCAGTAGAGCTTCACTCAGTACGTTTCAATCAGACACTGGTTTTGCTGAGCCCTTTCCCGTCTATTTTCCTGATTACACAGAAGATGATTTGCGCCAGATATTCAAGAAAAATCAAGCAAATCCCAATCTATATTCGTCTTTCCTTGAGTATGTATGGCATTTTTAATACCGTGGGTTTCAATGCAGTTCACTTTTATCATTATGTTGCAGAAGAACAACTTCATTTTGTGTTCCTTTTCTATTTTGCAGTTTGGTGTTGGGGACATTCTGTAGGATTACGAGACGGGTTGATGAATTATCTACTGCCTTTGTGCCTTTATTTAAGAAGTACTGTGAACCTCTCGATGATTTGGAAACTGTTACTCCTAATATGAGGAGAATGTTATTTAATCACCTTCAGCCATATATCCCTCTAGCCCTGGCTGAGACATTTACCATTTCTTCTCAACCTTTGCTCAAAGCCGCAGCCAATAAAGATAGGAATGTGAGGATGCGCGTCACAAAGAAACCAGGAGTTTGTGAAACTTCAGATGGGATTGATTTCCATATGTCTACTTCTGCAAAATATCTGCTTATTTCCGCATTTCTTGCTTCAAGAAATCCTGCAACGCTTGATGCCTCACTTTTTGATTCAACAGGAGGATCAGATAATCGGAAAAAAAAGAGAAAGTAAGGGATTTACTCAAAGATATCTGATATTAGTATAATAGTTACAGGTTGTGGAATATATATCAATCTTGTTCCCCTTCAAAAAAAAATATCTGATTCTGAAACAAACTCATTGGTTTTTACTGAGACATAAATTCTCCTTTTGCTTTGTGTGTTCTTTACCAAGTCTAGTTTGGGTAAAGAGAGTATACAATTATATTCTTCATTTCATATGAATTTAGGGTCTCTGAGAGATCAATGGAGCAAAAGGATATTAAAGAACAAGATCTACTCATGAAGGGTCCTGGAACATTCCCACTGGAAAGATTATTAGCCATATTTCAATGCATTGCGTCTGTTGCAGAGTATTCACTTGACGATGAAGAACTCCAAAATGATGGATTGGGAAATGACAACACTGCTAGTGGATTGATGACCGACATTCTCTTACAATTATCTAGTCTATGCAGTGCCAATTTTATTACCAAAGGAGGAAGCTGTCCACTAGAAGGCTCAACACGGTATCGATCAACTGTGTCTGAAGATATGGTTTTGAAGGTCATATACCAAAATGACTCATATTTATAGTTTTCCATAATCCATACTCTGATTCAGTCTTAGTTCATGTAGTCATACGATGTTTCTATTTATCTTACAGGTAGCTAGGAGTCTGAAGTTCCCTTTATCAAAGTACCTGTATAGAAAGTAACAAATTGTTCAAGACTTCAAATAGCTGATGCCAGGAGATATACATACATACATACATGTATATGTGTGTGTTTTTGAGTTATTCAACTAAATAGGATGCGATGCTGTGATTTATTGCACCTCTGTGACCTTCCTTGACTGCCTCCTGTTTTGGTCATTTAGTCAGCTCACTATTTCTTTCCAGTCAGCACCCCTCTGTGCTCTTCCTCAACTACCCCCTGTTTCTTGTAAATATATTTCTAAACTAAAAATTTCTCTTAATTTGTATCCTTGACTAGTTATGGAAGAGATTTTTATTTAATGTTGTTTATGTGTGCAGAATTCTAACAGAATAACAAATGTTCAAAAGAGAATGGAACTTGTGACATTGAGGAGACATGGATTGTTTGAATTTTTTCTTTATTGCACCTGCATTATTATGGAGCTGCCTATTTCCCTATTACAAATGATATTTCATTTTATATTCTAATATTTTCAAGTTCAACACACTGTAAGTATATTGATGATGTCATCGAATAAACACAGGGAATAGTGCTGATATAAGAGATGAAACACTACAAGGTTTGCTCTTATTGCTTTTAATGTTGCTTTGCTATTGCTTTTAGTGTGGTCATCTGTATCCCTGTAGTAATTATTAGGCGAGCAAAGTTTGTGTTTATATCAGCTGGTTCATCTAATGTTGATCTAGGAATAAATCTTTGGACAGATAAAATAGATAGAACCAAGTGTCTTTTTATTTTCGGATAACCTGCTTTTCATCTAACTTGTGTACTTTTCTTACAGATTTACTCAAGTATACAATGAAAAGTTGTTGAGAAAAAGTAAAGAATTTAGATCTTTATTGATGTGGGAAAGAACTGTGGACTCAAGTTTGTTATGTGTATTTTTTTTAAAATGAAATTGTGCGTTTTCTCGACTAGATACAAAACAGAGACATGATCCATATAGCCGAGTCAACTATCAATTCATTGCAGTTTGGATACCTTGGAGTTGCTTCAATATGATCTCTCATGGATGGGTATGGCAAAAGGCTCAAATTCCAAATCAGGTAAGATTTGTTTTACCGAAAAAATGCGACATTGGAGTTGACTTTTTTAATTTTTAATTTTCTTGGCAGGAAATTCATGGCGAAGTGGTTGACTTTTGCTCCTGCTGTAATCTTTGCATTGAAGAGGGTCAAAGTCTTGGTTATGAAACTCAGATAATACCAGCAGATTTTTACTGGGTCAATCAAAGGAGGATAGACAGATAGAGACTGTATGGGCATTTCTCTCTCTCTTATTTATTTTCCTTTTCTTTATCTTCACCTCATTCAAAAAAGAAAAAAAAAAGAAAAGAAAAAAGGGAGAGAAACATAAACTCACGCAATATAAGCTTTCTACTATAAATTGTTGGTGAGTTGTTCACCGAACTGATAACTAGCCATAAGCTCCAACCCATGTTACATTTATGATCCTCATAAATTGATAAACTAATACTGTATAAGAAAAAAAGGCAAACAACCAAATTATGATACATACCAATAATCCTTCATTTTTTCTGTAGTTGTCTATTTTTGAAATGAAAAATCTCTTTTCATCCCCTCTTTTTTCACCATAGTTTCTCAACTAATCTCATTTATTTCTTTTCATTGAATGCTACAATTAAAGGCCCCAGCTCCTTTCCCTGCAGAAATTAGTTGTAGAGTGAGAAACAGTTACGAATAAGAAAGAGGAGGGATAAAACAAAAGAAAAGACCTGCTTTGGAGTGGAGAAAACCACTGTGAGTTTGAGTTTTCATTTCTATTTGTATATCATTTTCCTTTTATTCTGCTGCTGGTTTTTCCATTATTTTTAACAGTCTTTTTCCTCTTTAGGTTGTTTTGACCCCCTTTTTTCCCCTTAAATCTTCAACTGCCTCTGGATTGCATTTATGACGGTGGCATCTGATTGTTGAAGCGAGACAATTAGAGATGGAGTAATTCAAGGCACACGCTGTCCTTAGTTATTACCCCTTCTTTCATTATTTCCCATCTATAAATCCCCATCTCTCTCTCTTAATTCTATACCATATCTCAACCCTTCTTCCTCCCTCGCACATACATTTCTCTCACTTCATTTTCACTGTTTGTTTTTTTCCCTTCCAATCATTCTTGATGTGAAAACGTTATATCTGTGTGTGCAGGTGTGTCAGTTCTTGAGCTCATTGTGTTGTTATTACATCTTAGGTAAAAGGAAGAAAATAAATCCAGCACTTTTGAGGAAGCTGGTTCCTTTTGGCATTTCTTGAACATGGATGTATCTGTATCATTGTTTTTGTTCTCTGCTGTAACTTGCTACCTGCTGTGGTTCACCTTTATATCAAAGTCTCTCAAGGGTCCACGTGTTTGGCCCTTATTGGGCAGCCTCCCGGGCTTAATCGAGAACTCCGACCGCTTGCATGAGTGGATCGCCGACAACCTCCGTGCGTGCGGCGGTACGTACCAGACCTGCATTTGTGCCGTTCCATTCTTGGCCCGAAAGCAAGGCCTTGTTACTGTTACTTGTGACCCGAAGAATTTGGAACACATTTTGAAAACCCGGTTCGACAATTATCCCAAGGGCCCCACCTGGCAAGCCGTTTTCCATGATCTACTCGGACAGGGGATCTTCAACTCCGATGGAGACACGTGGCTGTTCCAGAGGAAAACGGCTGCGCTCGAGTTCACGACTCGCACCCTCCGCCAAGCCATGGCTCGGTGGGTTAATAGGGCCATCCAGAATAGGTTCTGCCCCATCTTGGAGTCGGCTCAGCTCGAAGCCAAGCCGGTGGACTTGCAAGACCTCATGCTTCGGCTCACATTTGATAACATATGTGGCTTGGCCTTTGGGAAAGATCCCCACACTTTAGCTGCTGGGCTTCCGGACAACAGCTTCGCATCGGCTTTCGATCGAGCCACCGAGGCATCATTGCAGAGGTTTATTCTCCCTGAGGTTATGTGGAAGTTGAAGAAATGGCTTCGGCTTGGGATGGAAGTCAGCTTGAGCCGAAGCCTTGACCAGGTGGATGAGTATTTATCCAGTGTGATCAGTGCGCGTAAGCTGGAGTTGATGAGTCAGCCGAAAGACGCCAACCCACACGATGATTTGCTGTCCAGGTTCATGAAGAAGAAGGAATCCTACTCGGATAAATTCTTGCAACACGTGGCGCTCAACTTCATCCTAGCCGGTAGGGACACCTCGTCTGTCGCGCTGAGCTGGTTCTTCTGGTCCATCATACAGAATCCAAGGGTGGAGAATGAGATCCTACGCGAGATATGCACCGTCCTGATCGAGACACGTGGCGCCGATGTGGAGTCTTGGCTAATCGAGCCGCTTGCGTTCGAAGAGGTTGATCGTTTGGTTTACTTGAAAGCTGCATTGTCGGAGACTCTAAGGTTGTACCCTTCCGTTCCGGAGGACTCTAAGCACGTGGTCTCCGACGATATCTTGCCGGACGGAACATTCGTTCCGGCGGGATCGTCGGTGACGTATTCAATATATTCGGCCGGGAGGATGAAGTCTACCTGGGGAGATGATTGTTTGGAGTTCAAACCAGAGAGGTGGTTATCTCCCGACAGGGACAAGTTCGTGATGCATGATTCCTACAAGTTCGTGGCGTTCAATGCTGGTCCAAGGATATGTTTGGGGAAGGATCTAGCCTACCTGCAAATGAAGTCGATAGCAGCGGCGGTACTGCTGCGCCACCGCCTCACGGTGGTGCCGGGGCACAAGGTGGAGCAGAAGATGTCGTTGACACTGTTCATGAAAAATGGGCTGAAGTTGAATGTACATCCCAGGGAGTTGAGTTCAATTGTGGAAAGCGTGAATGGCGGAGTAGGGGTGGTTTAAAGCGGTGGTTGGGGGTGGTGAAGGAAAAGGAGGATAATTCTTTGTAGGGTGGCTGTCCATTAACTAGCAAGGGTATATTAGGGTGGATGGCTTTTACTCTTGACAGCTGGGGAGATGGTGGGCCATCATCACATGGGAGTATAATTTCGGGCTGAATCTGTGTATCAAACAATCACCTCCTCTCGTACACACCCGTCCTATTCGCGTTTCGGAGGTACAGACATTCAATGCAGGAAAAGGTGAGGTGCTGAATGAATATATGATTTGTTTTCAATTTTTTTTTCTTTTTCTAAATTTATCACAAAATTCATCTTTTTTCGAGTCCCTTTTTCTGTTTGGATTGTGATTGTATTTATTCTTTGTATTTCCTATTTCACATTCCTATATTTTTCACTTTAAAGCATCAACCCAAATTCCCTATTCCACTTTGGTATTCCACTCCCTATTTCATAATTTATTTCCTATTAAAAAACTATACCCTAATTAATGACCATTAAACCCTTGGGGCATGGGGTAAAAATTTGACCATTGATTACGACACGTGTCAAAAATCTAATTAGTGCAATAGTAGATGAAACACATAATGTAATAGGTGATCCCATTTGTTAAAGCATGTCTTCCAATTTTGTACATTGTTTGAGGTCAATGCCTTGAATGGGAATGTATGGTTCTGTCTGAATTGACGTGTAATAACAATAGTTTAAATCACGCGAGAAGTTTTTTTAGTGCTTTTATAAACCGGTAATACGCCCTCAAATTCTTCAATACAAACTCAACCAATGAGTTTTTTTTTTTCTGAATTTATGTCATAATATCATAATAAAGTCCAATTCATAGTTAAGATTTGACGTATCAAAATACAGTACCATGTTAGGAGCAGAAACGAAGTCAGATTGTCCAAAATGGAAGATACATATGTTCAGTGTTTTCATGGATAGACTCCAGTTTTGGCAAGGTGAGTGAAGTTGATGTTATAATGTTAATTAATCCTGTAAGATCTTAAGAAAATAAAAAATAAGAGAAGTAAATACCTCAGATGCAAAAAATGGTATTTGGGAGGAAATGTTAGTCCAGAATTTTCTCCCCAGTGGAAAGAAAGTTCCACACTAATGTGCCAATTATGTACAGAGCAACTGCCACTTTGAACACATCATCCCAAGAGCCTATATTTAAATTTTATAATTCAAGAATCAATCATATCATATGTACTTAGACAAGTTTGTTTGAATGAGGTTTGAGGATTACCCTTTTGGAGAATGTATCCAGTAGCAGCAGTTCCAAACACACCAGCAAGTACACCAGCAGTATTAGACAGACCCAACAAAACTCCCTGAAATCGAACCAACATTGGTACACACATTAGTATCATATTGAATGCATGGAGAGAGTCGCTCTAAATTCGATATTGACATCTCTTTTGACCGACAACTCACAGCATAACGTGGTCCAATATCTTGATGATTGGAGTATAATCCAGACTGTGAGAATGCATCCGATCCCTGAAAAAAATTCTTTCGTATGACTGTGCTGTGAAATTTGAGGGCCAAGATGAGATAAACTATTAACATATTATACCTGACTGCAGGCCATGCATAACACAGCTAAACCAGGTGTCTTCACCTTACTAAGTTGTGTTAAGAAGAAAGCCGGCCCTAAGAATCCAATCGACTGCATTATCTGTGGATAGGTCCACAGTTTTAAGTTTGAGGTGAAATCTTTGAAAATGCTTCAGCCACTAGTTTCATAGTGTGTTACATAATTGGAAATTTAGCTAAGACGCCAGTGCTTGCCTTTCGAACAGTTGTGATGGAAAGACCTTTGCTGACTAGGGTATCAGCAATCCATCCACCTATATTAGCAAACACAGCCATAGTGAGCCATGGAAGCACACAAAATAGTCCAGATTCGGTGAGGTTGAACTTCAAAACCTAATCACAAAAAGTAAATTAGATTGCATGTCGTGTAGCTAAATTACAAGATCAAACTGCAGATATCGTCAAGAATCATTCTTAGAATACCTGGTTATAGTATGTAGGCATCCATGTCAAAAGAATAAAAGTTCCCCAGTTATGGCAGAAATGGGAAATAATGAGAGCCCAAACAGGGGCCTTTGATAGTATTTTCATCCATGGAATTTCAGAGACAGGTTCCTTCGATACGCTGCCTCCCAAGATCAGTTCTTTTTCCTCCACACTAAGATTTGGATTGTCTTCTGGGGAGCTGTGTGCCTAGAGTAAGTCAAATTCAAGATTTTTTTTAAAAATTGTATCATGATATTTGCACTTAGATTTAGCATTCAAGAAGCAAAAGAACAAAAGCTGAGAAAGAAGGCCTTACTTTGCTTAACCAAAGTGCAAACCAGATGCTCCCAAGGGATCCAAAAGAGAAGAAAACAGATGGCCACCCAAACTTGTGGATTAATACGGGTGAAAGTGCCAAACCAGTAACTGATCCAAGATACATGCCACTGTACACTAGGGCCAAAGATCTGCTTCTCTCAGAGACAGGAATCCATTTTGACAACAAATTATTCATAGCAGGCATCGCAACACCCTGGTTATTCAATAAAACTCGTTTAGATGATAATAATGACTTAGCATCTTAAAAGTGTTCTAGTAAAAAATTGAGCGCACATTTGAATAAATTTGGCATTTGCAACTTATTTCATCATTATTACAGTGCATGCGCAGGGAGAAATTTAATTGTAGTATATAAATAATCATTTTAAACATATTATGAATCTGATAATTAGAGCTATTTAATACTCTTCTGGCTCAAATGCAAATGCAGAAACGTGTGCCAGCAAAGGCACCATTTTAAGATGGCATAATATGCTGGTTTATAAGCTGAAAGCTAAATGCATTGTCAAACTTTAAACAAAGTAAAAATAGGCGTTCTTTGTGCTGAAAATTAACAACTGGGATATAAAAGTTTATGCAGAAAAATTAAACAATTCACCTCTCCTATTCCCATGAAGGCACGTGTGACGAGTAAAAAGGGAAGCCCAACTCTGGCAGCAATTGGAGTCAAAATTGTTGCAACAGACCACCAAACTACTCCAAAGCCAAGCACCAGCTTCCCACCAATTTTATCAGCCCATATACCTCCAACAATCTAAGTCAGAAATTTTGAACACAGAAACTAGAGCTAAATATGTCGTGAAGCGAATCCAGACAGACTCAAGTCTGCTTGCTCTGAACAATATGGATGAAAGAAATGTGCTCATGCATTATGTAAAGAAGCAACAGGACTTAAACTTGAATGTTGAAAGTTTGACTGGTTACGGCTACTCTGTTTACCTCTTGCCTTCGGTGTATACCATATTAATAAGATATTCATGATGCTGAAAGTTTTCTATACAAGGCTAGCTCAGCCATTTATGGAGAACTGGACTCAATCTTTTCATAGGAAATAGGATGCTTTTAAAATTTAAACATGATAAATACCTGAGTAAGCAGGTAACCCCAGAAAAACGACGATTGGATTAGACCAACTGTAGCACTGTTCCAGTTGAATTCCTTAGACATTGGGAGTATCGCTATGCTCATATTCACCTGAACACGATCATCAAAATAATAAGAGAGCAATTATTTGATCTCATTAAGTGACTTTTAAATATTAATTTGGCAGAGGAATAGATAAGCATGGCCAAGCTAACTATTACTACATCAATAGAAGAAATTTATCCAATAGAGAACCTTACGCGATCCATATTGCACAATAGGAATGCAGCAAAGCAAAGGAGCACCATCACCCAGCGCTTTGGAAACTGTTTCCACAAAGAATTTGTGTTCTCAATACCTTCTACTAAAACAACTTCACTTGCTCCGTCAGATGATAAGATGGAATCCAGATTAGTTCCTGTTATCTCATGCTCTTCAGATTTGAAGTCGGCTTTGGCCCTGGTTACTGTTGAATGCTTCGGTAGAGGCTTTTGTTCGTCAAGAAAACCAAAGGCAACCAAATTCATAGTTTGTACCCCATCAGAGTAAGTCGGAGAAAGGCAGCATCGATATAGCCTTTTAGTTCTTCTCCTTGTATCGATGACTTTAAACTCTTTGCTCAGTTGGCCGGGCATTAAGAGATGAGACTCTACTTTTAGTTGGGACACTAAGTTTGACATGCAAAATTCTCTGTTTGATTGATCTCTAGCTTGAAGAGATGACCGGTTTGCACAACCAGATGAAAAGCTTCTATACAGAAGATATAGCTTGCGATCAATCATATTACACACAGTCTGTAAAGTGACAACGCTCAAGGGCTTGCTTCTTTGATTAAACGTGGCTGCTTCTCCATGACGTAATCGTCCTGGTAACACAAGCAAATAGAGGAAGTATTAATCAATGTATAAGATAAGTATTAAATGACAAACATTATTTAAACACTTTCTAGTTATCTAAAAAAAAACACCTAGCATGTACCAGGGGATCACTCATGTAAACAGAAACTTCGATCCATAATTGTACTGCAGTAATTCTGAGATCTTCAGATTTCATAGGACTTGCAAAACCATGTTGGGCCTAGTTGACATTATAAGCCTAAACGATGCTTTGATTATCTTAAAATGGTTTAACTCTTTACAATCAACAATGATTCCTGCATTCAACCTTCCAATCCAGTCTGTCCAAGGGGTAGAGTTGCGATTTCCTCAACCATCACTCATCATGAAGTACCGCTCCAAGCCACAAATGTGCAAACTAACTTTGCTTGTCCATATACTTACATTTCCAGGTAGCTCAAAATAACTTATAAATTTTAAATGTAGTTTGATAAGCTTCAAATGGTAGGTGAAACCAAAACTACCATAGATAAGCTTCATCACTCATCCGCCGTATCCATTCTACATACTGTTTTTTTGCTAGAAAAGCTAATGCATCCACAGTGAGGCCTGATTTGAAAAGGCATTTGAAGTCATCACTCACTTCACATCTTCACATGTGCTTATTTATACAGGCTTCACATAGCAAATACACCAGCTCGATAAACAACTAACTAATTGCTAAGTCTCGTGGTTTCAAGAAATTCATAATTGTTGAGAGATAGACGCTTGCATACGTTAAGTCAGCAATATAACACGGGAAGATAAAAGATGGATGATCAACATATAAGATCAAGGGCTTAGATATTGGGATAACTTGCTATGCAAGTAAAGTATATATGATTTAAGATTATGCAAATCATATATTGTCCATATATATCATATTATCCATATATATCATATATTGGAGTGTATATATATGGGTTAAGTTTTAGTAATTCAGTATGGTTCACAGAATCATCCATACATTCCCAAGATTAGGGTTTGTATGAGATCTAAGTTTGATCCATATAGCCCATAAGATTAGGGTTCATATGAGATCTAAGTTTTTATTTATCGTCGTTGTAATCTTCATCAATAAGATATTCTTCTCCCTTAAGAGTGGACGTAGGCAATTGCCGAACCACTATAAACGTTTGTGTTCTTCGTTTTTCTTTTCTTTCTTTGATCGATTCACAACAATTGGTGCCGTCTGTGGGAAACGGGAAGAAGGGACGATCAAAGAAAGAAGAAGCGAGAAGGTGTGGGAAAGAAGGCAAAAACGAGAAGGAATTCCCGTTTTTTGAGAGAAATCCATGCGTAGAAATATTGCAGAGGCCATATCTAGAGTTTTAACCGTCGGATCGAAGTGAAAGTTTGCCAGCACGTTCTTAACTTGTTGAAATACATTCTGAACGGTGGAGATTGTGTTTGTAGGTCTCTGTCAATGGTAATAGGCCGAAAACAGAAGTCAAGTTTTTGGGCAATTTAATTCTGCGCAGCCGTGGTTAAAGGGTCGTTTATCACAAACCACCCGTTGGATCGAGCTGTAATTTTAACAGCACGTTCACAACTCATAGGCGTTGATTCTGGACGGTGCAGATCGGGTTCTAAGGTTCCAAGAGTTGTGAAAATTGAACAGCAGTGAATTGGTATTGTTGGTTTCGACGTCAAGGAGTTCACGGAGGATTTCGGAGTGATGATGAAGAAAGCGATGAAGGTGGTCCCAAGAAAGGGAATTCTCGGCAGAAGGAATGTGAAGTCTTGTTGTCCAGCGGGTTATGGGATTCTAGCAAGTTTAGCGACGGAAGCAGGTTTTGCGGTGGAGTTGCAAATCCAACAACGCGAACCTCGTGGTAGGCCGACACAAGAACATATCCGAAAGGTGTTATTGGTTGGGGAAAATCCAATAGTGGCGATTCTTGAGGTGAGTTCGGATCTGCAGAAATTGATGTAAATCAAAGAGGGCTTGGGCACAATACTAGCAGCGATCGGAATTAAGCAATAATGGTAATCCTTCATCAAGGAAGACAAGTCTCCAATAGCGGAGGTGTTTGAAACTCCGGCGACCGGAGTAAGGCAGTCTAAGAGTGAAAGCGAGGTGGAGGACCAGCGTGGCAAGAGTACACCACAACAGTTCCACGAAATCGAGCAGCATAACTCGTCGATGGCCGAGAAGTGTTCAGAACTGTTCAAAATTGAATGGCTGCAGCAACAACTTCTCTCCGACGAGGATGATGAAGCTGGCAGCTGGGTTCACGAATTGGGTTGATTGAATATTTCGGCAAGGAAGGTGGGTCAATCCAGTTGTGATTAAGAATTGCTTACAGCAAATTAAAGAGAAGAAGTGGGATTGTTCATAAGGGAAGGACAATTTCCAATAATTAGCAGTGAATCACTTGTGGAGATAATGAGTCATAAGTGGCTTGAGGTTCAGTACAGATTCAAGAATTGGATCGGTACAAGGTCGTGCCAGCATTGTCTAAAAGGATGCAGCAATGGCATGGGGCTCCCAGGAAGGTGGAGTCAAGACATGGTTGAGAGAATATCTTCCAGCAAGGAGAATTAGAATTAATTCAAGTAAGTATGCAGTATCTGTTCATGGCAGAGATGAGCTATGGATATTTGTAGCATGGTACTCCATGTGGAGTTCAGAACATGGGTTTTACATGGGGTGGAATCATGCTTACAGCAGCTTGGTGTTCACGAAAAAGGAATAAGGTCAGCTCAACACAAGTTTGTAAGAAAAGGATTTTACGGTAAGTGAATGGTGTTCAGAGGAAGTAGCGATATAACGGGGTAGCTAGGAGATATGGTGACTTGGACTCGTTGGCGTTTAAGAGTGGCGTGGTAACAACGAGCAAGTAGGAGAAGCATCGAATAATCCTAGTGAGTTAGAATCGACTTCAAAGTAATGGCACTTTCATTAGGAAAATGGTTCGAACTTGTTGTGGCTTGGGATAAGTCAACATTGTTACGTTGCAAGTGTTGCTCAAGGTTGAGCAATGGTAAGAGGATATTGCTCAAGGTGAAGCAATGGTGAAAGATTGCTACTCGAGGTGGAGTAGTGATGCAAAAGGAGGGTTGCTGTTCTTTTTTAAAAATAGTTAAGGAGTTTACTGGTCTCTTTTAAAAACAGTTAAGGAGTTTACTGGTCTCGTTAAAAAACAGTTGAGGAGTTTACTGTACTCGTTAAAAATAGTTGAGGAGTTTGCTGTTCTCGTTAAAACAGTGGATAAGGGTGGCTGCACCGTAATGCAGCAGGTGGGAGAAGAAGAGTAAGAGTGTTGATGTGGTAATGCAAGGTCTAAGGTGAAGTATTGTTGAGAAGTAGACGCATGCAAGGTCTAAGGTGGAGATTGTTGAGAGATAGACGCTTGCATACGTTAAGTCAGCAATATAACACGGGAAGATAAAGGATGGATGATCAACATATAAGATCAAGGGCTTAGATATTGAGGATAACTTGCTATGCAAGTAAAGTATATATGATTTAAGATTATGCAAATCATATATTGTCCATATATATCATATATTGGAGTGTATATATATGGGTTAAGTTTTAGTCATTCAGTATGGTTCACAAAATCATCCATACATTCCCAAGATCAGGGTTTGTATGAGATCTAAGTTTGATCCATATAGCCCATAAGATTAGGGTTCATATGAGATCTAAGTTTTTATTCATCGTCGTTGTAATCTTCATCAATAAGATATTCTTCTCCCTTAAGAGTGGACGTAGGCAATTGCCGAACCACTATAAACGTTTCGTTTTTCTTTTCTTTCTTTGATCGATTCACAACAATAATGCATTCATTGTTTCTAACCATGTAAAAATCGATAAAACCTAATATCCGATACAAATTCACTCGGAAAATTATTTTTAACCATAATCAGAGATACTACTCAAATTAACGCTGCTCAACAATCTTCAACACAATAAATAAAAGCAAGGTTAAGAAACCAAATTGATCCAAAAATTATGGACAGTCGAAAGTGCAATGCTAAGCACAGGAAAAAGAATTACCAGAACCGATGTATGAGCCGAAATTCCGGTGCGAAACCACGGCGCCGATTGCCATTCTCAGTTGATTTGAACTTAAATTTCCATATCCGTAGCTCTAGAATAAAAGGATACGTCTCATTCAGATTTCTCTCTCTAGAAGGGATAATATCGGTGTAGCCGCTGTTCTTCATACAAAATTTTCAGCTCAGATATTTTATTTTCTGGGATATTTTCGATTTTCAGCGGGAAATTGTAAGCGAGGGGTTGAAATAGTGACACGTGGCATCATCCTTTTGGTTACTATAGAACAGTTTAATATACTCCACTATCTGGTAAATACCCTAGTACCACGACTATATATATACACACACTATTGTCTATAATACACACCAGTATGTAATCTGCAAAAAATCACAATCCTTCCTTCCACTCTCTCATAAATCGAGCAATGTATGTCTTTTCTGGAACCTCCATTTCGTTTAATCTCTATTTAGTTGCTATTGCTTGTACGTTTATGATTATGAATGGTTAATATGACATATATGAGTGGTTGCTGCATAATAGGGTGGATGATTTGAAGCCGATGGACGCAGAGCAGTTGAGGGAGTATGGTCACAAGATGGTGGATTTCATTGCTGATTATTACAAGAACATCGAAAATCATCCTCTTCTTAGCCAAGTTCAGGTACTCTCTAATTCTCCCTCTCACTCACACACACTTGTGATGTTACTGAAGACATTGCTGTTGCACAGATTTAAGTCAACTTCATCAATATTTAATTAAATAGCAAGTTCATGGTGAATTTTCAGTGAATAGTGATTGATAGATGATGATATACTATGTCATAAATCAGTGTTCCAAATGAACTTGATAAGCTCTAAACAAGAATAAAGCCTTTCTATATTGTGGTAACATTGAGTGATCTTTTTATAATTGTATTATTGTTGAGCCAAAGAGTTACATTAATAGGCTGAAGAAGAAGAAAATGGAATTAAGTTATATTGAGGAGTATTTGATTAAAAGAACAAATATTGATTTGTTTATGCAGCCCGGGTACCTGCGTGATCACCCTGAATCTTTGAAAGATGTACTGAATGGTAATGTAATTTTAAGCAAATAATTTAACACGACCAGGTTTGAAAATATAACTTTCTGGACAGATGTTGAGGCAAAAATATTACCAGGAGTAACCCATTGGCAAAGCCCGAATTACTTTGCATATTTTCCATCAAATAGCAGCATTGCTGGTTTTCTTGGGGAGATGCTAAGTGCTGGTATTAATATGGTGGGATTTAGTTGGATAACTTCTCCTGCTGCCACAGAA
The DNA here is from genome assembly GCA_023678885.1 of Pogostemon cablin. Lineage (NCBI taxonomy): Eukaryota > Viridiplantae > Streptophyta > Magnoliopsida > Lamiales > Lamiaceae > Pogostemon > Pogostemon cablin. The sequence continues at coordinate 1,541,138 of CM042965.1, forward strand.
CTTGAAACAATAGTTCTTGATTGGCTTGCAAAGGCTCTCAAGCTACCTGATGAGTTCCTTTCAACAGGTACTTAATGACCTTAAACTTTTCGATTTGATTCTATAATGTGTTCGTATATTTTTTATGCATGACTTCTGTCTGCCTCTATAATATCATGTATATGTTTATTTGTTTCTAATTTAATTGTGGCCTCTAAATTATTGAAACATCATTAAGACACAGTGGTATGTGTAAAAAAGTTTTCTATGTTGGAGTTGAATTTCAGGAAAAGGGGGTGGTGTAATACAGGGAACTGCTAGTGAAGCAGTATTGGTTGTGCTTTTGGCTGCAAGAGACCAAGCCTTAAGAAGGGTGGGGAAAGATGCTATTGGAAAACTCGTGGCCTATAGTTCAGATCAAACCCATTCTTCACTAATGAAAGCCTGCAAGGTGTCATTTTTGTTATCTAAATCACAACTGCAATGCCTTCCAGTTTCTTGGAATTTTGTTCATTATTTTGTATGTTATGTATGAGTATGAATTTGTGAGGCTGGGCTTTCAGGTGAAGCATTCAGTATTTTGAATATACGCCGTGATTATTACCCTACAATTAACATGTTCAGTCCTAATTCACTGGAGAAAATTTTTATAATTCCTATAATAATTGGTTTTGGCAGATAGGAGGAATTTACCCTGAGAATTGTCGGGTGTTGAAAACGGATTCTTCCTCGAATTATTCTCTTTCTCCTGAATCACTCAGTGAAGCAATCTCACAGGACATAGCATCTGGTCTAATTCCCTTCTTCTTGTGTGCTACTGTAAGTCAACTAGAACAGTAAAGAAATTTTTTCTTTTCTTTTTTTGTTTCCTCTCTCTTATTGTTTTATTATTATTATTATTTTTTATTACTCCATTTTATTGAATTTCCATTCTTTTGTCTAACTGAGTCCATTGCAATGGATTCATCATTCTGAGTCACCAGTTTATCATGTCATCTAAATCTCCCTCGGACACATTAACTGTTCATTTGACATTCAAGTTCCCACTATATACTTTCTTAATATACTGTATGCAATACCTGCAAGTGCAGCCATTATGGCCCTGTATATACTCGCTGGGGTTGTTTGTTACCCAAGAGTCAGATTGGTTTAGCTTGTGAGAAAGATTGGTGCATGGAAACTCTCTTCTCATCTTCCTTGTAGCACCCTACATATTCTGCCATGTTGAATCTTACATATATGATAAGATGAAATTAAAAGAATTTACCCTTGGCCTTCCTTGACCATAAGATATGTTTTTGGGTTCCTGAAAAAAAAACCCACATTCAACTAAATACCTTAACTACATGTCTGTAGGTTGGTACCACATCATCAACAGCCGTGGATCCCCTGCCCGCATTGGGGCAAATTTCAAAAGTACGTTTTCATGTTGAACTAGAGATTTTTTTTTTTTTTATCATCGCGTTATTCTCTTGATTATTTAGCTAGCACAATCATGAGCCTGAAAATTAAAAGAAAAACATTGAATAAAGATTTGCAAAGACTTTAGCTTCTAAAATAGCATGTAATTCCATTGATAGATCTGTTAATCATACTGTTTGACACGAATAGAGATTTTTCTGATGCATGACAACAATAAACAGAGTAATGGACTGTGGTTTCATGTGGATGCTGCTTATTCTGGAAGTGCTTGTATCTGTCCAGAATATCGTCACTACTTTAATGGTGTTGAAGAGGCAAACTCATTTAACATGAATGCACACAAGTGGTTCTTAACAAACTTTGATTGTTCACTACTTTGGGTGAAGGTATGTTGTGACCCTTTACAGAGTAAGGAAACTTTTATTAAATGTCATTTCCATTTCATGAAATTGCATCAGCTGGTAAAGATCTGTTATATATCATATTCCTCATATTCTGATTTCTTTTATTTGTAATATGATGCTAAGAAAGCAATGTTAGCTCATCAATTATGGTTGTTATTCTGTATAATCTATTTACAAAATTATATTTTATTTATGTGCTACTACTAGTTATATGCAAAATCTCTGAGAATTTTCTTCTTGCTGCCTTATATTTCTTACATTACTATGCATTGTCAATAGGACAGAAGAGAACTCATCCAATCATTATCAACAAATCCCGAGTACCTCAAAAATAAAGTGAGCATACTTCCTTCCCTCTTGATGATTTTTAATGGAAAATAACGTTGAGCATTCTTTAAGGTCGTATGTGATCAGAAAACAGGGGCTTTTTTCTACAGTTGGGAGATTATGTTACCTTATGTTGAGTTGGTGTGCTCTATAATCGTTTCAATTCTAAAACTCACTAAACTTCATAGTACAATCATTTATACAGATTCTTATTATTGTCGAATACATAATCTAATTTTGTATGGCTGTTATTCAGGCCTCTCAAGAAAGCAAAGTTGTTGATTATAAAGATTGGCAAATCCCTTTGGGACGCAGGTTCAGGTGTGTCAATGCAGTAAAGCTACTGTTGAAGCTTTCAACTTACTCATATCACTTCTACTCAGTAGGTTCTTTGTTAGAGTTATAAATTATATGCATGCATTAGGTTATGAGATGGAAAGATGGATCAAAAAAATATCATCAAGCCGATTCATTGTGTTTCTGTGCAGATCTCTTAAACTGTGGATGGTATTAAGACTTTATGGGTTGGAGAAGTTGCAAGCTTACATAAGAAACCACATTGAATTGGCTATCAAGTTCGAACAACTTGTTAATCTCGACTCAAGATTCGAGGTAATGCTACCAATTAAATGAGCTACAACAATATTGGAATTATGTTATATATCATCAATCGTACATGCTCCGTTCCCTTTCTTCAATCTTCAACCATCTTTCGACTGTGTGTCATGTTCAACACATCAAGCATCACTGCACAATCATCCATTCCCTTCTTCTGATCTTCAACCATCTGACGTCTATGTGATCATGTTTAACACATCAAACATGACTACATAACCATCTTGAGATTGATATCTGCTACACATTCTCACTGCATCAGATGAATGACTCCAATAACTTGCAGGTTGTTGCCTCTCGGATCTTTTCCTTAGTATGCTTTCGCATGGTGCCAACTCAGAACGACGAAGAGCATGCTAACAACTCGAACCGTGAGTTACTGGAGAATGTAAACTCATTTGGGAAACTCTTCATCACTCACACAGTAAGCTGAAAATATTAACGTCACAACCTCAAACATCGTAGCCCAATGAAATTATTTGAGCCAGGTAGCGAACCACAGTAACAATCACATGTAATTATGTAAATCACAGAAAAGCCAAGAATTTTATGTTAGTAGTTTATCAAAAAGTTCTACTATGGTAAGGGGAGATTGAAGTAGACTCGGATCAATGACAGAATGAACCCAAATGGTAGCCAAATGTAGGTGATGAGCGCGTTCAGTGGAGTAGGAGGCTGGACGATTAGTCGGTTCTTTAAGCGTTTGAGTGGCAACGGCTTGGCTGATTTGGTTGGGGGCACCATGAATCCCTCCTGCGTCCAACTTCAGATTAAGTTTATATATACTACAATGTCAAGCCCCACCATCTCAAGTGTTCTATGTTAGAGGGATTCACTATTTAAGTTGTTCCTTGAGGGATATTTGTTTATGTCTCATTATTGTTGAGTGTGGTAGCTATTCGTGTATTTTGTCTTTATCTGTTTCTTACTACCATCATCTATTCAAAGTTTATAATATTTACTTTTTATCTCTTTTTATGTTCCTTTTTCTCACTTTATTCGACACGCGTATCTCTCTTTTTCTGTTCATTTGTCTCTATGCTCAATACACGAACACGTCGTATATCTCTTTATCTCTTCCTTTATCTCCATGATTCTCACTACGCATATCTCTTTTTCTGTTCCTAAGGCCATCTCCAGCAGTTAACTCCATTTTGCAGCATATTCACCCCTAAAATGCAGACAACTCAATAAACCATCTCCAGCAGTTGACTCCATTTTGCAGCACATTCATTTTATTAATACTATTTTTATTAGTTTTTTACATTTAATTCATTTTTCATTATTATTTTTATTTTTGAATACAAAAAATAATATAATAAAAATATTAATATGTCTAAAATTAAAAAAATATAATCATTAAAATTACGTTATACTCCATCTGTCCGCCCCAAAGAGGGCATTTTACTTTTGGGCACGCGGATTAAGGAGTATTATTATTTAATGTGTAGTGGGTAGTTGTATTAGTGGGAGTGTGGACCCCATATTTTAGTTGTATTAGTGGGTGTGTGTGGGTCCCATGTGTGTAAAAAAGGAAATGACCCTCTTTGGAGCGGACGACCAAAATGAAAAAAAGACCCTCTTTCGAGCGGACGGAGGGAGTAATTTATTTAAATCATTAATATTTTTTTTCACTTATTTAAATTAATTATTATAAACAAGTAAAAAAATTTTAAAAAATTGAAAATAAGTAAAAATAAATAAAAAAATTATGCAGATTTCACTGTAGCGTCTGGATTTTTCCAGCGCTACAGTGATTTCCTCTATTTTGCAGGTGGATTTGCGGCACTGTTGGAGGAAGAATTTGGCTGTATAATGCTGGAGGAAGAATTTGGCTGTATAATGCGGTTGCAGGCTCATATGCCACACTGCTGGAGAAGCCCTAAGCTCGACACGCGTATATATTTTTTCTGTTTCTTTATGTGTATGCTCAAAGCTCGAACACGTGTATATCTAGTTTTCTGTTTCTTTGTCTCTATGCTCAAGACGCGAATTTTAACAAATATTTCATTAATTACTTATTTAGAAAATATCAAATTCTTCTTACTCATATTTTATACAACATTTTACTTTTTTTCCCTTAATAATAAATTATGGGTTATTATGGGTACACGCACAGGTGAACCCCCAAGTTTATAGTTTAAAATAAGTAGTGGGTAGTATTTTTGTTTTAAAATAAATAAATTATTTTATTTTTCTAGTGGTAGAGATTGAATTGTATATTAATCTAACGGTTAAGATTGTCCATGTGGGATTTTATATATGAAATTTTATCAATCCAGGGCCCGAATTATGGGTAAATTTTAATAATAAAATTTTAGATTGTAGACACCTAAATTTTATTGCCTATTAAATATGTGACAAATTAATGCAATAATTATCAATTAATTATTTATTTATTAAGGAATTTAAATAAATAAATTCCTAAAATAAATGAATAAATTATTGATAATTGGGCCAGATCCAGTCAAATAAGCCAAAGTCAAATGGGTCTGACTTAAGTCAACAAGCCCAGCAAATCAAATCCAATCCGGCAGCCTTAATTAAATTAAATAGGCTCAAATCCAACCCGGCAGACTTAATTAAAGGAGAAAAACCCAACATATCTTTTCAAGGAGAAAATATCTCACAAGTAGTTATTTCCTCCACCTATAAATAAGGGTCTTCAGTCCTTATTCCAAACACACTAAAATATCTGAAGACGTAGACGCTTCTTAAGAGATCAAGAATACGAGCAGTGCTCCTTTGAATTCTTCAAGCATCTTCAAGCCAAGAACGGCCTGCGATCCGAGATCAAGGTTCTAAGCCCCTCCGATCCGGCGTTCTTCCAACCAGCCGCCTTCAATCAGAGATCAAGATCAAGCGAAGATCGAGATCAGAGATCAAAATCAAGCGAAGATCGAGATCAAGATGTCAAGCAAGCGGAGATCAAGATCAAGTGAAGATCAAGATTCAAGTCAAGCGGAGATCAAGATCAAGTGAAGATCAAGATCCAAGTCCAGCGAAGATCAAGTGAAGATCCAAGTCAAGTAAAGATCAAGATCCAAGTTAAGTGAAGATCAAGACCAAGTCAAGTCGAAGATCAAGCTCAAGATCTTCAAGTCAAGTTCAAGATATATTCTAGACAAGAACAGTCCCCCGATCAGAGACTAAGGTGTTAAGCCCCCCCCCCCCGATCCGGCGTTCTCCGTGAAGTCAACGTTCTGCCAAATTGAGTGTGTACTTCACAACAAATCTTCAAGTTAACGTTCGATTCGAATAAAGGCTCGATGCCTCCGGACATACGTTATAAAGCCACAAATCAGAGCTCGGACAAGCTTCATCAGAAGATTCGGCTCAGAAAGTTGAAAAAGTCAAGAAAGTCAACTCAAGAGAGGAATCAGAGGATAAATAGAAGTTGTTTACTTAAATCCTCAAGTTCAATCCATCTCGAATTATCATTGTAATTTCTTTTGTGTTTATTATTTAATAAATACAAATTTGTTGTTACAGATATTACTCATATTTCAGCTGATATTTTATTTAAATTAAAAAATACTCCACCTTATTAATTAAAGTATATATACTTTAAAATAAAATGTTATACCCTAACACACCCTGTGCACACACAAGACACCAACTCTTGCATTATATCTCACTTTTCATTACTCATTTATCACTTTTATTAGAATGTTACTATTCACTCAAGTTTTTGCCTAATTTTATGAGTTTGTTCATAATTTGTCAAGGATCTTTCGTTATTTTGATGCTTTGATATCCGCATTTATTAGGGGGGGCATGAAAGCAGTGACATTTGATTCTCAATTTTTATTCAAAAGTTCATCAACCTTACATTCCGTTAAGAAGCAACTCAAATTTCATGAATACTTCTTAGGAAAATTTGAGAGTAAAAAAATGGAGTTGCTTTAAAATAAATATGGACAAGAAAAGAGTGAAAATGAAACAATCTATTTAAACCTTACTTAATTTTGGGATGAATAAACCAAATGAGTTGTCCCACAAAAACCTAATGAATCACTCGCAATTGGATCAGAAATCAAGTTTTGCATGGGGAAGTCGTTTAGAAGAGAAGAAGGCCAAATTACAATTACAATAATCCAATATCTTTACACAAACAAACATGATAAGTCCAACATTCAATCTGGCAGAAAATAAGCATAAATAGAGGAGTCCACTACAATAAACATGGCTACAACAAGAAGAAAACCAAGAAACTCAGCATCTCCACACTTTCAAGCACATTCAGTGGCCACTCTTGAACGGGATGGCTCTAATAATGACTTGGTGATACAGAGCAGCAAGGGCAGCTCCAATGAATGGTCCAACCCAGAACACCCACTGTATTGACAAAATAAATGCAAAGTTAGTCGAGTCGCCATTTACACATAATACTTCGACAACGGCTGTGTGTTCATATTGATTTTCATCACACTTACATGGTCATCCCATGCATGATCTCTGTTGTAGATGATGGCTGCACCAAGGCTCCGGGCAGGGTTGATGCCGGTTCCTGTAATGGGGATGGTTGCCAAGTGAACGAGGAACACTGCAAACCCGATGGGGAGTGGAGCCAAAATCTGCAAATTCAACATATTAGATTCATGATTTTGCTATTACAATTGTGTGAAACAACTTCTACATGAGTTCTGGTCTTTCAAGAAATGGTGATGATCTTGCATAAAAGTGACTACACAACTATTATCCTAACCAAGGTCACCAGAATTAAATTACACTAACTGCAAACCTTTTCAATGAACTACAAAGCTGCAGTGATGAATTCTAATTTATACAAGTGTGAGGTGCTAAAGATGCTTACAGGGACATGGGAGTCTCTAGCATTCCTCTTGGCATCAGTGGCTGAGAAGACGGTGTAGACAAGGACGAAAGTGCCGATAATCTCCGCACCAAGGCCTGAGCCCTTGGTGTAACCACTGGCGACAGTGTTGGCACCGCCGCCATTGGCCTGGTAAGACGAAGGCCCAAAGCCCTTCACAACACCTGCACCGCAGATTGCACCAAGGGTTTGCATCACTATGTAGAAAACTGCCCTTGTTAGAGACAATTTCCTTGCCAAGAACAGCCCAAATGTCACTGCTGGATTTATGTGTCCACCTGAAAGATACTCATAAGGTTAGCAGATCAGTACATGAAAATCTCACAAAGCAAATTCTAGTAATGTTGCAAGATTATGCACACAAATCGGACACTCTACTCTCTTAAGTAGCTTAATGAGGTATTTGAAACCCTAATTGCATGAAACTTGGAGTTTAGAGACTATGGAAGCAACAAAGAAGTGAAGTAAAAGATGCAGACGCACTGAAGGAACAAGATCTACGTTGCAGAGGGTGAAACAGAGCAGAAAAACTTAAACTCATACAGAACTCCAGCTGAAGAAACTTAAAACTCGTTTCACAGATGCTTCATTCAACATTATCCAGAAGAATAAACTTGAAATCCGCGATTATTAATAGATCAACCATGAGTTGTGTAACCAGAGTCATAAAAACAATATTCAAGGTTAATCATCAACAGAAACACGAGAATTAGCCGTAGATCCAAAATCACACACCACAAATTACACGCACAACGAATCTCGAAACCAGAAACAAATTTCGAGTACAATAGCAACCAAAATTCAGCCATAAACACACACAACACACATTTGAGAGTTTTAATGGAGCAGAGAAGAGAAATTTACCAGAGATTCCAGCAGTGCAGTAAACAAGGGCAAAGATCATCCCACCAAAAGCCCAAGCAATTCCCTGAACCCCAACGCTAGCACACTTGCTGGTACTGTTTTTGTAGCCCATCACAGTCAAAATTGAGATGTACAGAAACAGGAATGTGGCCGTGAACTCAGCAATTCCGGCTCTCCAGAAGGACCACGAGTGCAACTCACCGGGCTCGAACAGCGGCGCCGGTGGCGCCTCCTTGTAGTCCTTGCTCTGAGCGGAGGTCCCTATGGGCTGCCTCTCCGAGAATTTGTTGGCTCCAAGCTTCACATCCTCCTCTTTCCCTTCCATTCTTTCCTTCTATCTCTAGTTTCTCTCTCTCCCTACAAATGAGCTTCTTTTGTGGGTTTACTACAAGTTGGTAAAGGTGTACAGAGAGCTGAGAGGAGGGAGTGATTTATATTGAGCTTGAAAGTTGAAAGGATAAGAGTACAACTGTTCATTCTTTTCTCGCATTTCTTTTCACTTGAAGACCTTGGGGTTTCTCTATATTCTCATTCAGGCCCTTTTTTCTCATGTTTACATTTTTGTCTCTATTTTTCGTTAATTTTATATTTAATTTAATGAACCTCAATAATATTAGACACGACTAATTTTATTCTTTTTTTAACATTAAATAAATAATGATATAAACTTCGGGATTATTCTGTGGTGTAACTATTGCACCGGTACACCTGAGAATTTATATGGTAAATGGAATAGTTAGTGGGTGGTTATTATTTTTAATTTTAATTAATTTATTTTATTTAGTGGTTAGAATTAAATATATTTAATTTCTAATGACTTAGAGTATTTATGTGCATCGGTGTACCCGGTGCATTGTAGTTGGACTCTAAACTTCGATCATGGATATTTTATACTCCATAAAATTAGAGAAATCTTACGAGTTAAATGATTTTTGGAAATTCTTGTTAATAATTTTCTATTATTGAATCATTATCCACAAGTGTTTATGTTCATGATTATATTACTTTACTTGCTATAATAATGCACGTATATTTTTTGGTCATACCAATATCATGTTTTTAAATTAAAAATACTATGTACTCTGTACATTTAAAAAAAAAATATATATATATATATATATATATATATATATATATATATATATATATATATATATATATATATATATATATATATATATATCTAGATTTCAATTTAATTTTCTTTTTACGCTAATGTTTTTTATATACTATACATTTTTTCACAAAGAAAAATACACACCTTCAAATCAAAATGGGTTAATTGCAAAAAATTAAAAAAAAATCATAAAACTTTATTCTTATTGCATATTAATCCTCACTTTTGAGAAATTGCAAAAAAAATTACCATCTTTAAGTATTGTTGTCAAAAAAACCCAAAAAAAACTCTATTTTAGTAAAAAAATTGTGTTTATTTTGCAATAATACTTAAAGGTGGTGATTTTTTTTACAATTTCTCAAAAGTGATGATTAATTTGTAATAGGAGTAAAGTTCATGATTTTTTTTGCAATTAACCCAATCAAAATTAATGAACCTCTATTTTTATTTATTTATTATTACTCCATTTTATATGGAATTATTTGTTGGCATTGATGGCTAATGCACTCAAAGTTGACATCAATTTCAAATATGTGGCTTCGAATGTAAAACCTACAAACAAGAGGGCGTAAGTTCTAATATTCCGAAAATATAAATGAAAAGATGTTACTGGAGAGGGCTTAAAAAGACAAGTAAGCTGCGCTGTCTGCTGTCGTTTAGCTGCGCCTTTTTGTTCGTGGCTTATTATTATTTTTATTATTTTTAATTATCATACTCTGGTATCAGTGTTTTAATTACTCCCTCCGTCCCAAGTAATGAGGGCCAAAGACCTTATAGTTAGCATAAGGTTTCCGGCCCTCATTACCTGGGACGGAGGGAGTATGTTAAAGTATTTACACTAATGCTTTATAGTTATTTTATACCAAAGTTAACATTTATTCAGAGTTTAGGATTAGTTTTTTGATATTTAAGGCATGTAAGTATTGATTGTTGGATGCTTTCCTAACGGATAATTTTCTTACCCGTATTTTTAATAATAAAATCGTTTATTTTTTTAATTAAAAAAATATACAGTATTAATTAATTAAATAATGGGAGAAATTGAGAATGAAGAAGAAATGTGTGGATAACACGGAATTGACGGCTTTTCGGACCGTTACAGAGAGACCCCCGCCACCCTCAAAAGAATCAAAAAGAGACGTTGGGATATACAATGCCACAGACTAACATCCACCCCCAACACGTGCCACGTGCTAATCATGGACCACAATACTCTACACAAACTTGGCTTAGAAAATCACCAGATTACTCACGGAAATCTATTTCTTGAAAATATAATTATGTCTTTATTATTTGTCACATTCAAAATAGAGGATAATTTTTACGGGATAACATTTTTTTGCCCCATAAATTTAATCATGTACAATTTTTGCCTCAAGAAAGATAGTATTTGGGCATTTGTCCCACTATCTTCATAATTGCGCAAATGTTGCCCCGTTTTCGCCGGAATTTGACATTTTCGCCGGAATCGATTACGTGCATGTCACGTGGTATCGGATTTGGCATTTTCCGACGGGAATTTTTTTTTGTCCCGTAAGTTTGGTCATGTACATTTTTTGCCCAAGAAAATATAAGATTTGGGCATTTGTCCCAATATCTTTATAGTTGCGCCAATATTGCCCCATTTTTCCCGAAATTTGTCATTTTCACTAGAATCGATCACATGTGTGTCACGTAATTATCGAATTTGGCATTTGCCGGCGAATTTACTGACCTGGCGACACAGTGGCATCCACATCAATAACAACAATAATAATATTTTATTAAAAATTTAATTAAAAAAATATCCTCCATCAATACACTCAATTCTCACGTGCCCTCCACATACTTTCACTATCTTCGCAAACTACCTCTTTTTGTCAATTAGAGGATTCCTTGTGTACCCTCTCACCACCATGGGCGGCAACTATTGGATCTTCCGCTGGCGTTACCCTACTCACGTCACCAAGCTCCCCATCATCATCTATTTCCACGGCGGAGGATTCGTATTCTTGAGCGCCACCACTCCATATTCTTCCACGAGTCATGCAACCATATGGTTGCTCACGTTCCTTCCCTCATCGCTTCCGTCGAGTAATACCTAGCATTGGAGAGTCGTCTTCTGGAGGCGTACGACGACCTCATGGACAAAGTGCAGTGGGGCTAAAACCTAAGCACTCGCCGATCGTGACGCAAACCCTTCGATCGAAGAATTCATTTAATTCTCTAGGGTTTTCCTAATGGAAAGCATCATCACCGGTAACATGGTCTACCACGTGGGGATGCATGCACTTGATATTGATCTCCAGATCACAATTAGAATAACGAGACTGATAATGAACCATCCGTTCTTCAGTGGGATGCGAAGGACTGAATCGAAGCTAAAAGAATGCCAACGACCCCATCCTCCTCCGCATGGCTCCGATATCATGTGGTTGCTCGTACTGTCGGAGGGTACAGATCGAGGCCATGTATACTGTGATCCATTCGTTGGTGGTAAGCCCTTGCAGGAGAAGATCCGACAGTTGCCGCCCATGGTGGTTAGAGGGTACACAGGGGATCCCTGATTGACAAGAAGAGTGAGTTTGCGTAGATGGTGGAAGCACATGGAGGACACGTGAGAACTGAGTTCATCGATATTGAGGGTAATTTTTTAAATTAAATTACCAATAAAATATTATTATTGTTAATGTGGATGCCATTGTGTCACTAGGTTGGGAAATTCGTCGGGAAATGCCAAATCCGATAATCACATGACATGGTAGTGAAAATGTCAAATTTCGGGAAAAATGGGGCAACATTGGCGCAACTATAAAGATATTGGGACAAATGCCCAAATCTTATATTTTTTGGGGCAAAAATTGTACATGGCTAAACTTACGGGGCAAAAAAAAATTCCGCCAGGAAATGCCAAATCCGATGATCACGTGATATGCACGTGATCAATTCCGGTGAAAATTTTAAATTCCGGCAAAAATGGGGCAACATTGGCGCAATTATGAAAATAGTGGGACAAATGCCCAAATGTTATCTTTTTTGGGACAAAAATTGTACATGGCCAAACTTATGGGGCAAAAAAATTTTTTATCCCTAATTTTTACTCCCTCCGTCCAGTTTAAAGGGTTGTTTTTGTTTTTTGTCACGTGAATTAATGAATATTATTATTTAATGTATAATGGGTAGTTGTATCAGTAGGAGTGTGAACCTCATATTTTAATTGTATTAGAGAGGGTGTGTGGGTCTCATGTGTATAAAAAATGAAAGGAAACCTTTTGGGTGGGAAGACCAAAATGGTAAAAAGTAACTTTTAGGTGGGAGAGTTTTTTTTTTTTTTTTAGTAAATGTTACTCCGTTGTTTGGTCGACTATTATTTGATCGACCAAGATGAGTAGCCCAGATTAGAGGGCAATCTTATGTGATGCAAGAATTATTAGAGTTTAAAATATAGAAAAAATAATTTTGAGAGTAAATTTATTTGAAAGAGTTTATTAATACCACTAAATTTTGCTGTAAAATAGTCTTCTATTATATGGAGGGTAATTTTGATTCCAAATTAGTTTTTGAGTTAAAAATATTATTTCATTTAAGAAAAAAATTGCAATATGGAGTATATTGTGAGATAATTTTGCATATTTTGTTTATGTGAAGCAAGACTCTTGTCTCATAAGAAGGAATTTTAAGGAAATTTTAAGGTTTATAAGAAATAATATACTTTATCTTCTTTTTTTTTTTAATCTTTAAAGTTTTAATTTTATTTATTTATTATTGTACAATTGAGTTGAGAAACATAAATTAAAGAAAAGTGATCATTTATATATAATAGATACTTCTAGTTTTCTTTTCTTTTTTTTCCTCTTTATTTTTCATTTCCCGTAAGTGTTGTTTCTTTGAGCAATAATAAAATAAAATATTAATGATAAGAAAAACAATAAAAGTGATCATTTATATATAATAGATACTTCTAGTTTTCTTTTTTTTTTCCTCTTTATTTTTCATTTCCTGTAAGTGTTGTTTCTTTGAGCAATAATAAAATAAAATATTAATGATAAGAAAAACAATAACATTTACAAATTTTACTTTTATCGTAAATTAATTATCACCTTTAAAAAATTATCAAAAAAAACTTTATTATCTTTAAAACGCATCCAATATTTTAAATAGGATCCCACATTTAAAAAACATATCACACATTAAATACGTTTTGCAACCATGATTAAGATTAGATTCCTTTAAGCAATTTCTCAGAGTTATAAATTATATTTTTAATTTACAATAGAAGTAAATTTAATATTTTTTTCAACCAGCATAAATAAATAACTAACTTAGAAGTATTTTAAAGATAAAAATCAACTTAAACATTTTTTTTTCTTTAGTTACATATTAATTGTATTCTTATGTTCAACTCCATCATCATCATTATTATTATTATTATTATTATTATTATTATTATTATTATTCGATCAAATATTTACCTACACATAGATTAGAAGCTAGGTTCTAAAGATTCCATTTCAAATGTAAAGGTATTTATGTCTAAACACCATGATAGCCAATTAAATTGTCCAATGCATAAAATAGACAATAGTGGGTGGGTGGGACCATCTGAGTGTGATATGAGTTGTAATGAGTTATACATTCATTTTAATTTTTTAATGGACCACTTCTTTTTCTTTTATTCTTTTTCACTCTTAATTTCGGAAATTTGAAATTCACTTTTTTTTCCTTTTAGTTAAAATATTACTCCTATTTAAACGTGTTATAATTTGACTTTTCTTTATAAGAATATGAATGGATATTCATAGATAGTAATTTATCAAATCTTATTTATGTATTGTTGCTCTTGAATTGCAGGCAACTTTTATAGTTTTATATAACTCACAACGGTACATTCTCTGCTCATTTATTCCATCCGTTCGTATAATTACTAAACGTATTCTTGTGGGTGGAAGTCAAGAGAAATTAATTTTGTATATATAAATATTTGTGAAGTTATTTGAAATGGGTGTAAAATGTGAGTATTTTAAATAATTTAATAAAAATTGTGTATAAAATTATTAAAATATGTGTAAAAAGTGAATATTTGTTGAGATTTACTTTTTTCGTTAAAAAAACATGCATAAGTGTTAAAATGGATAAAATAGAAAAATATAAAATTATTAGCAGGATGGAATGAGTATTAATTTTTCTGTCTTTCTTTATTTTTTATTATGTCTTACATCTCGTCCCTCTTACCAATAAATATACTTTATGTATATAAGAAAAACTCTTTCCATTCTAGTATATTGTGCATGTATTCTAGTGTGCGGAGATTTAAAAATAATAATTTTTTATATATAAAGATACGTAAAATCATTGGAATGTGTATATTATTTTATATAATTTAATGAAAAATTTGTGTAAAGTTATTGAGATATGAGTAAAAAGTGAATAGTAGTATATATATATATTTTTTCATTATTAGAAACGTATATAAATGTTGAAATGCATAAATAAAGTATAATAATTAATAAGAGGGAAGAAGCATATTTTAATAATAAATTTACAAGAGAGTGGCTGTAATATATAGATAATTCATTGTGCCCCTCCCATTGCCAACTCGTTTAGATATGTATCAATTATCCTCTAAATTATAAATAAAAAATAAAATGGCAACTCATGATAGCTCATTGAACCAAATCATGTGTTGTATGGTCGCATTGGGACCCAATATCAATGGTTTGAAATGTGAATAATGTAATTAGAGATGATATGCATCAAATCTGTCGGGAACGGCTATTTATATTTTCGAATTACTTAATGTACCCATTTATATTAAGTACTAAAATATTCATTTATAATAAGACATAAATACCCTCTAAATTATATGATTAAAATTAATTGAAAATAAATCCTTATTTTCATATCTCAATTTCTATGGCTAGGGTTTAGCAAAACGCCCTAATTTTATCACCTTGATCGTGATACAGATTCGTTCATCACTTGATAAGAAAATAAAATCCTAATTCGGGATTTATGTAAAAAAAAAACTAGGGTTTCAGCATTAAACTGGAATCAACTCCTGGTGGACTGCTAGTTTTAAGACAACTGCTGAGCAAAAGTGATAAGAGGCCGCCATTGTGCTTGAAGACAATTGCTGCTGTGATAAGAGGCTGCCATTGCACTTGAAGAACTTCTTCCTACGTACGGTTGGCCTTGACTCTTTTCCTTTATGAGTTTGGAGGAGAAGCAGAGGCCCCTATGAGCAAAAGTAGTACGCCTGTCCCATTCTTGATTCATTTGATTCTGTTTGATTTAGAGGACGATGGCCGTGTGATTTGATATTGAGATAGATTTTTTTTTCTTGTTTGTGAGAAAAATAAAGATAAAGAGAAGGGAATATAATAGTCTTTAGTTATAGCCACCCCATTATGAAATTGAATTTTAAAATACTCATTTCCTCAATTTATTAAGTAATCGTTTTTTTTTGTACTTTATAATTTAAAGAATATATATAAAGGTTATTTTACTTTTTACTCTCTCTCTTTTTTAAAATTTTATTTATTTATTTACAATGATATCATATTATGTAATTTTATTTATATAACTTCAAAATAAAGAATTGAACGCAAGATCCATAATAATAAATAAAAAATGGAATGTTTGTGTTAGTAAGAATTAAAATGACAAAATAAATATTATTCATCCACCCAAAGTCAAAAGGGTGTCATTTTTCATGTTTAGTATCCGATTCAAAGGGTATTTTTTCTTTTTGGAAAAAAAAATCGTAATTTTATATTAATACAATTATCCACTACACCATATACAAAATGTAAATGATTCTCTTACGAGTGTAAGGAGATAAACGAAAATTATTGTGAAATGGATGAATAATGAAAGGGTGAAACTTGTGTCGTGACGGGAGATAGGGGTGAAAATCAAACCAAACTACTCGATACTCGACTCGAGATCGTTCGGTAAAAGCTCGGTTTGAGCTCGTTTTGATAATGATATCAAACAAGCTTGAACACACATTTACGTTTGATAAAATTAAAAGCTCGGCTCGAGCTTGATTAATAAAAATAGATAAAGTAAGTGTAAATTTATCAAGCTACTCGAGCTCGGCTCGTGTCCGACTCGATAAAAGCTCGTTCGGGCTCGGCTCGATTGCTTATCAAACAAACTATGTTTTGAAGCTCGATAATATTTCAAACAAGCTTGAACAACTCTTCGTTCGGTTCGACTCGACTCATTTACACCCCAAACGGGAGAGTGAATGAGACTGTTGCAATGAAATTTTAATTGTGAATTATATGAAAAGGTTAATAAAAAGATCTTTAAAAAAAAAAAAAAAAAAAGAGAAATTAAGTAAGAAGCAAGTTTTGGCCACCACACGTCCACAACCACTCCACCACCCAGCCTCCACAGCATTTCAAATAATTCGAACACATGAATTTAAATCTTCGTTTATATGACTAGAATTTCAATCAATGATTAGCTAATATTACCGACCAATCCACTAATACGTGGCCACGTGGGTTACTCAAATCCTGCAAATTTTATTCTGTCTTTTGGAACATCCATTTTTGCTATGCCAATGTTGAAAATATTTCTAATAACTCGAAATTCAAGTGGATAATTCCTTATTTAATTCATAATACATTTTCATTTTTTTTCTGTTCAATTTATTATTAAAAAAACAAAAATTAGGCCACCTTCACATCACAAAATAAATTATGTATTTTATGATTACTACATTATAATAGATAAATAGATAAATATAGCAGTAGCAATTGTCGACTTTATGGTCTCATTAGTTAATAATAAAATTTAAAGTACTGTATAATTTAATTAAATCGTTATTTTGTTATATTTTTTACACTAAAACGAATAGTGCACCACATATCCAAAACTACATAAATCTAGAATATCGTCATAAATAAGTGTACCGTGGAGGCATCTGTTTCATTAAATGTGAGTCTTTCATTTTATGCTCTCACATTCCTTTTGCAAGTAGGCAAAGTTTATGTTCAATTTTATTATTTGGATTTAATTTTTTTATTTTTAAAGTTTAGTATAAATTCTTAAACTATAATTATAATTTTTTTTAATTCATATAATATTAATTTATGATATGTGATTCATGTCTTGTTTTATCTTCAAGATTAAAAACTCCATTTACCTTTATAATTTAATGTAAAATTTTGAATATAATTTTAATTTCATCCACTATTTTTTTAATGTCTTATGGTTCATCTCATATTTATTATATAATTTATAAATATTTATTATTAGAGTTCATAGTAAATTGGTGTAATTGTTTTACAATTTATAATAATTACAAAATATATATATATATATATATATATATATATATATATATATATATATATATATATATATATATATATATATATATATATATATGTAAAATTAATTGCGCGCAAATGTCTCCTTTTCAAGTAAACTATCGAAATAATTCACATTTACGTGTTACTATTGTACTACTCCTATTACTCCATGTGATAATAATAATAATGGCTTAAAGGGTGGAAATGAGTTTCCAATTTCAAATAATTTTATTTTTTTTTATTTTAGTAGCAAAATTACAAGAAAATATAGTTCTTTCATACAACACTCTCCAACTATTTTCAACTTGAGTGTAAATAATAGATGGTTATTATATCCGATTAATAATGTCATCGGATTTAGATGATGAATTAAATCACAAAATTTACACCATTCGATGTATTTCGTATTATTAGACATCAATTATTTGATTTCAGCTGGTTATGATTCATGAATACAAATAGAGTGCAACAATGTTTGCATTTGGGCTTTTGTAAATGCCACAAGGCCCATATATTCGTTGAGAGTTCATAAGACGCTAAAATTATTGGGCTGCCTATTTAATATTGGATGAGGCCCAATTTCATGGTTTCTGCCCTGACAATTTGTCTATGGACTATGGTATAACTGTGCGTACATCAAACACTTTGAATTTAAATAATTAAAATTAAAATATCATACATTAAAATATTGTTTTTATATTATTCCATGTTATATCTTTTGTTATGATTAAAATTATTTCACTTAAAAAGAAACGCCTCTAAAAGAGTAGCAATAAAAAAACTCTCAACTAAAAATGATGTCAATCCGAGCATCAAAAATCTGAAAATAAATTACTAAATCCAAAATAGAAAAAATTACAAAAGGACTAAAGTAAAAATAATCCGAGTGTAAAAAAAATAGAATACCACATCACATTCTGTCTTTTGACGTCACCCTCACCTACATTTCACCTTAATCACACACATGATCTATTAAACAGGCAACACACAAGCGAAAGACATATCAGCAGTTGTATGTATCTATGTGGCTATGAGTGGCGATAAGATTCGAACCTGGACATTTGTTAAGTTTGGGCTCTGATACTATGATAAATGAGCGTTTTATCTTAAAGTTTAAGCTGATAGAAAGAAAAATCGTTTAATAGTTAATAAAGTCACTCTAACAATTTTCATTGACATAAGATTATGTATGTAAATACTCCCTAAAGATACTTAGATCATCAAACATGGTTTAGTCTCACCAGTTTGTGAATAATTTAGATATCTTCTCTCTTGAATGATTTATAGTTTTAAATTGGAAAGGTTAAGATTATGAAAAGGAGTATGCAGATGCTTTGTCCCTGTCGAAATGCAAATTGAGGCAGATTGAAGAATGTGCTTCTTTATCTTCGAAATTCTCATGAAAGCTTGCTGCTTATATGTTTGAAGAGTGAGGCTCTTGTGCACCCGGGCGCACGGACCACATTCCGTGCGCCTTTACAATTTTCATGCCCCTTTACAATTTAAACCCCTAGCAATACATAGGTTTAAATAGGATTGGAGGGGAGGGTTGTGTTCACATGGGGACACGGAGCATCTTTCCGTGTCCCCGGGCGCACAGGAGCTTTTGAGTGAGGCTTGCGTGCGCCCGGGCGCACGGGAACACATTCCGTGTGCCTTTAGAAATGTAGTATTATGGGTAAGGGTACACTGTTTTGGTCTAAAGGATATACACTTTAATTAATAAAATGTATATCATTTTGTTCTAAAGGGTATACACTTTTCATTAATATTTTTTTCTTTAGAAAATAAAGGGTATACATTTTTATATTAAAGGGTATACAATTTAACACAAAATTCTAAAGGCGCACAGAGTGTTGTTCATGCGCCCAGATACACACAATAATTTTCTTTAGAAAATAAAGGGTGCACATCTGTATCCTAAAGGGTATACAATTTAACACAAAATTCTAAAGGCACACGAGATATGGTTCGTGCGCCTGGGTGCACAGGAGTTTTTGCCTTAAAATAAGGGGATTATCTTGTATGTACCGTAGGTAATAGATTTTATTTATTTATTTTTTTTTTTTTTCCTATTTAACTATTTATTAATTTAATTTATTTTTTAAACTGATCCGATTTGAATGAGTACTGATAAAATCTTTTACGAGGGAGGTGAATCATAATAGTTATGGATATGATTTTTCATAAGGAGGCATTTATTAATTTATCCTCTGATATTAAAAATAAATGGGAAGATTATCTTTATATATATATATACTCCCTCCATTCCACTCAAAGAGTCTCTTTTTTTTTTAATTTTGGGCGTCCACCCAAAGAGATTCCTTTCCTTTTTAATACACATGGGTCACATAAACACCCTCTAATACAATTCACACTAATACAACTATCTATTATACATTAAATAATAATACTCTTTAATTCACGTGTAAAAAGCAAAATGCACCATTTGGACGAGACGAAGGGAATGTGTAATACTATAATATAAAAAAATATTCAATTAATGAAATTCAATTATATCAAACTCTGTATTATATTCAATTATCCAAAATACTCATTTCTCTTTTTTTACATCATTACAACAAAAAATTATTTTTTTAAACTTCATGTCATGCATATGTTCATGGGACGAAAGAAGAAGATGTTTATTTTTTCTTATTTAATTTTTTGTTTTTATTTCATAGAAGAGCAAATTAAGTCATCCATTCCACAATGGTGTTTCGTCTCATATTCCATAAATTAAATACTTGTCACGTGTTATAATTATACCCAAAATTCAATACATGCCCGAAAGATCATTTGTAGGGGTATAGTTTTTTTATATTGTAAAACACCAACACCAAATGTGGAATATAAATTCAACTTGATGGGAGAGAGGTGAATTGAGATGGATGATCATCTCCTGTAACTGTAGTCAATTTCCTCTCACTGCAGTCAATTTAACTGGAGAGGATCCATTCTCGAATTTATAAATGATTTTTCTAGGGGATTCGGCTATTCGTACCCCAAAATTTTCTAAACACACCCAATAAATAATTTAGATTAAAATGTACTCATCTAATATGACAAAAATATTCTTATGTTCCTATTTGTAAAATGGGATTTCTCCACAATCTAATCCTACTTTTCATCAATCCATCTCTTTCTAAAATAATCTTAAATCGTATCTCCAATGTTGAACTTTCTATTTTAACAACATTGTTACTTTTTCATTGTTGAAGAAAATAATCTTAAATCGTATCTTCAAAGTTGAACTAGCAACGTTGATACTTTTAGATCGAAGAATTAATTTTTGTTGGTCGTTTCGAGTAATCGAGCCAATGGAGATTGTTAATTGAACCAAAAGAAACTGGTGACATGACCTCACCATTGTATGAATCTCAAATAAAAAAAAATATTAGAGAGACAAGATCCTCCCTTCATTATT
Organism: Pogostemon cablin; assembly: GCA_023678885.1. Taxonomy (NCBI): domain Eukaryota; kingdom Viridiplantae; phylum Streptophyta; class Magnoliopsida; order Lamiales; family Lamiaceae; genus Pogostemon; species Pogostemon cablin. The sequence goes on from CM042965.1 coordinate 1,562,433, forward strand.
CCCCCATTAAAGTGCCCTCTCTCTTTTATTTATTTCTTTTAGTCTTACATTTGGATGTATGAGGGAAGGTAATTGGAGGATTAAGGGTTTACAAATTGTATAGTACTTCTCAATGTTCTCATATTAAAAAGGGCTACAACCATCATTAATTTATCTCTTCTACACGTATACTGCATTGTGAGAGAGAGGATACTGCATTATCTTGTTTGAGAGAGAGGAAGAATATGCATGAGAGAGGGAGGAATATTTATTGAGTCTTTTTTATTCTTTCGTATGACATTTACGCTGCTCATAATATTAATTGTTCAAATAAAAATTACGCTGCGCATAATATTTTTTTATTCATATGCAAACCACCATTAATATTAACACTGCACAGAACATTAAAGATTTATATAACATTTACGCTGCACATAATATTATTTTTATTCACATGATAATTACGTTGCACATAAATTTATTTACACAAGCTTTTATATTAAAAAAAATGAACACAATAATTATGCTCCACATAACAAAAGAAGCATTCTGGCAAGATTTGGGGTTGATTGTCGTAGTCTATAAAATAGGGTGAAAAAGTGTTATGTTAGAAATGATAATTTTAGTGAGTGCAGCATGAAATCATCCCCAATTTATTTTTTATTTAATTTAGGGGTAAATTTGATTTTCCTGTAAAAAAAAATTGTAGTTAATAGTAATATTTAATAGCTTATGTATCTCATAATAATTATATGTTATATTTTGTAGCTAGTGGCAAGTCTCCCTAAATTAAAATAAATGAAAAGGATATATAACATAAAAAAAACAAGGATTTAATACGTCAGTAAAATTGATCAAATTTGTTATTTCTCAATCATTTTATCAATTTTTTATACTTTTGAAATATTATTGAGTAGGATTTAATATGGAAGGTTATAGTTTTTATGCTTTTATCAAATTTTTATACTTTTGAAATATTATTGATTAGGATTTAATGTGGAAGGTTATAGTTTGTATTCAAATAGAAGCATGCCTGTTCTACAATGCGAATGCCTTTTTTTTTTAAATCGAAGATAGGCGGCGCTATTGTCATCCAAAAAATTAATGTGGACACTCATTTTAAAAAAATATATATAGTAAAAGTATTATTATATCCCTATTCTTAAAATTACTTTTCAAGCTTTTAATTACTAACCACACCCAATATTTTTATTGCACACATTTCAACACCCCTAAACACTTCAAATGCAGAAAATAAAAAAATAAAAAATTACACAAAAGGAGATACGAGGAGGGAGAAGGTGAAGAAGAAAAGGAAAAAAAAAAAAAAAACATTGAAGATCTTGGAAAAAAAAAAAACCCAAAGTTGTCTGCATCAATTTCTTAATTCATTTACAACTCCTCATCTCATTTAACCACGTGTGGAGATTTGATCTAGAAATCAATGCAAAATCTATGACAGAGTGTGCCAATGATAGAACCTTAATTTGTGAAATATTGTGAGTGAGACCATATTCGGCTTATACGGTTTTCCATCTTGAACAAAATCATGAGGATCGGGATCTTGAACAAAGGATCAATATGAATATAGGATGTATGTTAGAATGTGAGGGTTTCGTAATTAAGATTTGCTCTTCTCTGTTTCTTATATCCTTAGAAATTGTAATGATTTTGCTGAATAATACTAATGATTTTTGCGATGCTTGTGTTTTTGGACAAAATCTTCCATGGTTGTTCCCTTTTTTTTTTTATCCTTCTTCGTTTCTCCATTTTTGTGAATTTTTTTTCAGTTTTTTTGTGTTTAAAGTGCTTAGGTGTTGAAATGTGTTATAAAAAATATTGGATGTGATTAGTAAATTGATGGGATTTGGGTGGGGTTTTTTAGTAATTACAAGCATAGAGAGTAATTTTAATAACAGCGATATAATAGTATTTTTACTTTTTTTTTTTTTTAAAATTGGGTGCTCTCAGTTATCTTTCGAGTAGCAATAGCGCTGCTTATAAGATAGGTATTGTGGACTTTTAAAACATAACTAAAATATTTGGACCCAATTCAGATTCTGAGTGGTGCTTGGTCCCAATAGGTGCTTTTGAGGCCCATTACATCTCCTGTTTGATCACCCTTGTTAGCCCATGGCGGTTCCTTTCCCAATAATATTGGTGATATAAAACTAAATAAAACATAAAACACTAATACAAAAATAAGGGAGGACATAAGTGTCGAATTATTCATTAACCTAATTAAATATTTTTCTAATTAAATTAAAAAAGAAATTAGAAAAAGTAAGAACCCTGTTTAGATTTGGATTCGCTTTCTAATAACCACAATTAAATTTAACGTGTGGCCAGTTAGCGAGCTAGGCTGATAATTACAAAATATTCTGAATCATTTTTTTTATTTAATAATATTATAATTTTAATTTAATGGATCAAGTAATCATTCAATAAAAAATATTATTTATTATTATTATTATTAATCGTACTGTTATTACTTTATCTTAATTAAGTATCATTTTATATTAAAATTGTTATCACTTTTTATTAATTATACGAATTGTTCATAAAATAATTTAATTAAATGATTATCACTTTTCATGATCATATATCACTTTTTGATAAAGATGTTGTCACTTTTAATATTTTGGTTAATTGTTCGTGAAATAATTTGATTAAATCGATATTAATTTTTATTATTTTAGTAAATTATTCATAAAGTAATTTAATTAGATGGATATTACTTTTTTTTGGTTAGAAATCGCTTTTTATCAAATATATTATCACATTCTATATAATTTATAAATTGCGTTAAATACAATTCCATATTTAGTTATCATTTTTCACATAAAAATATTATCACTTTTTTTTTTATTATTTGCTTATGAAATAGTTCATAATACTATTATCACTTTTCATCAATTAAGTATTACATTTTATAAATTTAATATTTAAATTAAAATTTAATAATTAATTTCCCCCTCATAATTAATTTTTAAAATTTTTAAATTGATATCTACAAGGCTCTCTAAATTTATTTTTGGGCAATTAATTTTAATCTATAGTAAAAATTTCAATTTTTTAATTTCATAACAACCAAACAAGACCTTTTAAAATTATTTAATTAGTTAATAGATGATCAATCTCACATAATTGAGGATTCGTGAGACGGTCTCACCTATTCTTTGCCCATTAAAAATATGTAATGATTGGTAGTTTCATATATGTGTAGGAATCCAAGCAAACACTGTTGGAGATTATTTTAAAGTGAACATAATAATTGATTTATTCATTATTCATAGTTAATAAATAAAAATCTGATTATATACATCATCTTTATAAAACAAAAAATGTATAATACTTTAAATTTAAGATTAAATTAAAAGAAGTTTTTAATGCGCGCCTTAATTAGTATTTTAAATTTAAAGTATTTAATGATATATTAAATTGGATTCAACCAATAACATATCAATACTTGTGTTCTACAAATCAACATTTGATTGGTGGGTGCTACATATGTTTTTAAAAAAATTATTTAATTAATTAATTATATATATATATATATGAAGATTAATCTTTTTACTTATATAAAACGATTTTACGGTCTTTGACATAATTAATTTGTAAATGAAAAAAAATCCATTAGTCACCGTTTTATTACTACTCCCTCGGTCTATTTTCAACTTGAGATGTAATTAGTTGATAATTATTATATGCCATTAATAATTGCATCGGATTTATATGGTGAATTAAATCACAAATTTTACACTAGTCGATTTATTTCGTATTATGAGACATCAATTATTTCAACTGCTTATGATTCATGAATCCAAATAGAGAGCAACAATGTTTACATTTGGGCTTGTGTAAATGCGACAAGGCCCAATTTCATTATTTGGGCTTGGACAAATTATCCATGGACTATGGTACAAGTGTACATCAAAACACTTTGAATATAAATAAATAAAATATTAATATACGGTAAAATATTATTCCATTTTATATTCTTTGTAAAATGATTAAATTACTTCACTTAAAAGAAAGCCTCTAACATATAATATAATAATATAATTTTTTTTTTAATCGGTAAAAGGTGCATTTCATTGAATTGGGTATAACAAATAACCAAAAAGAGTACAATCAAAAGTTATTATAAAACGAAAATAAAGAAAATTACAAATTCACACTCTAAAAAAGCTCTAGGATTGAGAGTCCAATAGTTGAAAGAGAAATCAAGACAAGTATGTTTACGAACTACAAACCAACTTCATAGTCTGGACTTAAGCTCATGTACAATTTTGGGAATAGACATCTCCTCATTCTTAAAAATCACAGCATTTCGCCACTTCCAAATCATCCGCACCGCTCCAAGCCAAATACACACCACGTATTTTTTCTTCTTTTTCCATTAAATATATTACTAAAGACGAACAATTTGTTGAAGTTACCTGAGTATAATGCAGTCTGAATACCAAGTCATGCAAAGCAATTCATCCATATTTGGTAAGAAATAGAGCATTAAAAAAATATGCTTCTCAGTTTCTTCAGCATTACCACAAAAACACAACTTGTATCATCATTAGGCCCAAAAATTTCACGTTTTTGCATATTTGATTTGGTAGGTAGACGTTTCCACAAGAGTCTCCAAGCATGGGCAATGACTTTTAGTGGCGCAAAGTTCTTCCAGATTAATTTAAAACCCATGTCTTTCTCTGCATCCCTTATTGAGCTTTCACTTCCTGGAAGGAGAAGAACGTAAGCTTCCTTGGTTGAATAATTTCCATCTGAAGAAAGTTTCCACCTCCATAAATCCTCCAAGTCTTATTTTACTTGTAACATGTCAATCAAATTAGTTAGAGTAATAAAAGAATTCGATTCACGTTCTAACAACGGTCTTCTCCAACGCCAAGACCAAAACCATCTATTTTCCGCCCAGTAGCCCATTTCACTAACTTTTCCTCATTTGTTAAGATTATTATAATACAATTTAGGGAAAATATCTTTCAAACACACTTCGCACTCCAATTTTCTTCCCAGAAGTAAATGTTATTTCCCCTACCAATCACCTTTTGCAAACAATTTGAGAACCAACCTTCACCACCCCTATTTGTGATTTTAAGAACATCCCTCCACCAAAGAGATAACATTCCCTTCTTTCCAATTGGCATACTCCCCAAAACCCCCCATTCCCCAGTTGTCACTATATCTAGACTTTATAACTTTGACCCAAAGGCACTTTTCCCCGTTCAAATACTGCCAACCCCATTTCCCTAATAAAGCTTTGTTGAAAGTTTCCACATCTCTAACCCCTAATCTTCCACCTCTTTTCAAGTTGCAAATCTTATCCCATTTCACCCATGAGATCTTTTTATGTTCAATCCCTCCACCCCATAAGAAGTTGCGTTGTAAGCTCACAATTTCTCTAGCAACTTTTTTAGGAATAAGAAAAAAAAATAGGTAATAAATAGGGAGAGAAGATAGCACCGAGTTTAGTAGTGTAATTATACCCCATGGAAAATTTTTTATCCTCCCACCTTCTCAAGCTATTTTTTATTTTTTGAATGATGTTGGACCATTTGGAGACTCTTCTATGGTTAACACCAACTTTGATGCCTAAGTATGAGAAGGGTAGAGAACCCACTCCACAACCAAGTATATCGGCCATTTCACGAATTTTTTCATTAGTAGTATTGACTCCCATTACACAACATTTCTCAAAGTCGACTTTCAGCCCAGAAAGAAGCTCCATGTTGCGTAGTAATATTTTCATGGTCCATGCATTATTTACAGTTGCATTCCCCATGAAGATTGTATCATCTGCAAACTGAAGATGTGATACTCTCACCTTATCCCTCCCAATTTCAGCCGATTGGAACCTTCCTAACTCCCTAGCTTTTGACATTAAGATACTCAATCCCTCCGCTGCAATCACAAATAAAAAAGGTGATAAATGGTCCCCCCGTCTCAATCCCATTTCAGGTTGAAACTCACCAGATGGACTACCATTCACCAAGACTGTAGCAGATGCTGAAGAAATACATCGTATTATTCACTGTCTCCAGTTATGTTTAAAATTAAACCTCTCCATCATCAGATTCAAGTAGCTCCAATCAACTGAGTCATATGCTTTGGCAAAATCAATTTTGAAAAATATTCTCTCGAGACGACCCCTTATAGCCTCATCAATAGATTCTTTCAGAAATGCTATGCAAAATTTGTCTTCCTCGAACAAAGGCACTTTGTGAATCAGAAATGATGGAATCAATCACTGAACTAATCTTTTTGCCAAGATTTTTGAGATGATTTTATAAAGCCCACTAACCAAAGATATTGGTCTGAAATCATTCAAGCCAACAATTGCTTCTTTTTTTGGAATCATAACAATAAAAGCGGGGTTAAAGCCTTTTTTTTCACAAACCTTCCATTATCATGAAATTCTTGCATAAGTCTCATGAATCTCCTTTAAAAAGATCCCATAATTCTTTAAGAAATCTAAAATGAAATCCATCAGGCCCTGAGTTTTTTGAGCTCTCGCAATCCCATATAAATATTCGGGAAAATATATTTTTTCGTTCGCTAACTTTCATTCATTTTGAAATTAGTCCATTAACTTTTTTAATTTTGAAATTAGTCCGTTAATTTTATAACAATTTTGAAATTAGTCTATTAACTTCATAAAATTCAACATTCTGGTCCTTTGACCTGCTATGGCAGATCATTTGAATATTTTCACCCAAATTAATTTATATCATATTTTTATTTAACCAATTTTATCTCACTTTTCATTTTTCACTTCCGTATACCAAACAAACAATATTAATCTCATTACTAAAGTGGAGCAAATTTGACTAAATATTGATACTCCCTCCGTCCGCTCGAAATTGGGTTTTTTTTTCCATTTTGGTCGTCCTTTCCAAAGAGGGTCATTTCTTTTTTTACATACATGAGATCCACACACACTCACTAATACAATTAAAATATGGGATCCACACTCCCACTAATACAACTACCCACTACGCATTAAATAACAATACTTCTTAATCAATGTGCACAAAAGCAAAATGCCATCTTTCGGGCGGACGGAGAGAGTATAATATAAATTATTAATGGAGGCTATTTTTTTTAAATAATATATATATATATATATATTACATATTTTTGAGTATTTTTATTTTTTAGAATAACCTGCTAATGACCTGTTGAAACTGACGATTTTGTTGAACTTGGTAAACATGATGGACGATTTTCAAAATTTTCAAATATAATGGACGATTTTCAAAATTTTGCAAATATAATGGACGATTTTCAAAATGTGAAAAACTTATGGACTAAATTCAAAATTGGGTAAAGTTAGCGAACAAAAAAATCTATTTTCCCTGAATATTCTTAACTAAAAATTATGTCAGTTCGAGCATAAAAGACTAGCATTTTTTTAAATAATTGTAAATAAATAAATCAATCAAAAATACAAAAAATTACATAAGATTAAGTGAAAAACAATTAGAAAAACAGCATGACCAGATTTTTTTTTAAAAAAATTGTAAATAAATAAATAAATCCAAAATTTCAAAAAATTACAAAAGGATTCAACTAAAATAATCCGAGTGAAATAAAAAAAATAGAAAAACAGCATTATGACATCACATTCTGTCTTTTGACGTAATCCTCACCTACATTTCACCTTAAACACACATCTCTATTACACAGAGAACACCCAGCGTGGCAGCGATAGATATATCAACAGTTGTATGTATCTAGCCATCCATAGATTTCTTTCACTGAAACAATTAAAGAAATAAAATCTTCGAAGGATTCCCATTTACGTCCACAACTCTCTCTCTTCCACTGCCATAATTTTTCATTTTCTGCTTTCGAGGACGACCGCCATTTCTATAATTCAAAGCTCCGTTTAGCATAACTGTTGTTTTTTAAAACCTTTATTTTCAGGTGCGGAATATTTCTTCTTTATGATTACGTGAACCACGAGGCAAGTTTGCTTCCAGCTGTGTTCTTGCGTTTTGCATTCATTTTCTTGCGTTTTTTATTTTCCCTTTTCCTCTTCATGTCTATTCTCTTAAAATATAATTCAATTAGTTGTTTTGGGGTATGTAATTTGGTGCGTTATTGCTGTGCTGTTAATTGCATCTTCTTTTGGATAAGAACTGATGGGTTGGTGATTGAAATGGAATGGGGTTTCGGCTGAGATGGGGGATTAGGGCTTTTCCGAACCAGCATTTCATGATTGCTGGTTGGTTAGAACATTTTCTTTATTCTTTTTTTAGGTTAATTTTAGATGTTATTGCTTGGAAATTCATAAAGGGTAGCCTATAGCAGTGAGAGTTGAATCTCTCTCTCCCTTGTGGTTAATATCCTTGTTCAGGGACTTAAAATCTTCACTAATGTGCTGTAGTGTCATAAAGGTCTTGTTTTTACTGAGGATTTCATGCTGCATGGGTTATTAATTTTCTGAGGAGTGATTGGAGGCTTTAACAGATATAATGAAATACGATGGCACGTTTGGAAATATAAATTATTTGATTAGGGGAATAGCATCTGCTCTTTGAATTAATCTTCTCATTATTGTTGCCTTGTGGGTGCCGAGTGTTCTAAAGAATTCTATATGTTATGGTTAGTTTACTTTGCTCCACATATAGATTAATGACTTCGCGTGCTTGAGTTTACCTTGGAGCCAATTTTGATATAATGCCAGGAGAAAGCCTGCATCCACTATCTACTTAGAATAGGAACCTACTTACCTTACTATCTACAGTTATCCTATTCCTTCCAGACATTTCTTTTTCCTTCCACTCAAACTTTTTAGCTTAACTAGGTGATTTGCAGGTTCTGTCCAAAATGCCTTTTGTCTTTCTGAAAGCAATATGTTTTGTTGATTTGTGGTTTAGATTTTCCGTCTGGGTTTAGGTGATGTATTGTTGGTTTGAACTGGTTGGATATTGTTTCCTGCATGGATTGACCTCCTGTGGATTGACTTCATGGAACTTGGGATTATGGAAAAAGTGAAACTTAGTGTCAGTGACCCAGTTTGTTTCACTATTTCAATATGGATGCCATCAGAGTAGCTTCAATTCTATAATTTGGAAAATCTTTTTATTTAAGATGTCCGCATGCACTAATCTTTTCACATGGTGGAGATGTTCTTTACTTTAGATAATATATTATTAGCATATTTAAATGAGGCTTGCATAGAATATAGATGAATTCCATCAGTTCTGCATAAAAGTTCAAGTTGAGCAAGTATTTTTTAGCGTCCCATGATGTAGTATTATGATAATATTTGAAATCAGTTACCAATATCAATCTATGCATGATACTGATCATTCCTTTGAATGGAAGGATAATTGGATAACTCTTCTGCCTATGCTCTTTCCTGCAGGTAAATAGTTGTGACGTTTCTTTCTTAGATTTCCCATTGTTACAATTTTTATTACAATGACGGAAGCTGATAGTGAAATAATAAAACCTGAGGTATGGTTTACATGATGCTTTTGTGCATTAGTTGGGCCTGTTTACAATCATAGAATGTTGATTTTTTCTTTAAATTTTAAATTTTGGTTCTTATATCTGATCTGGGACTAGTTTCATCTTGCGCATTGCAGATGCTAAAGGCTTATGTCTGGGTTCAAACTTCTGATGGTTCAATACAGCAAGTAGAGCAAGAGGTTGCCATGTATTGCCCATTCATATGCCAAGAAATACACTCAGGCATGGGGGCTTCCAAGAATTATCCTATCTCTCTTCCATCACGGGTCAACCCTTCTATGCTGAGCCTGATTCTTGATTATTGCCGATTTCATCAAGTACCAGGCCGCTCTAACAAGGTTAACATGTTGCATTGGACTTGCACTTTTTCAAGTAACCTGATTGATTTTGGTGAAGGGATTTTTAGGTACTGAATCAGATTAATGGAAAATTATTGTTGACTTCTGTTAGTTCTTTAATGCAGGAGAGGAAGTCTTTTGATGAGAAGTTTGTTCGAATGGATACTAAAAGGCTTTGTGAATTGACTTCAGCTGCTGACAGTCTGCAGCTGAAGCCACTAGTTGATCTCACTAGTCGAGCTCTTGCACGGGTGATTGAGGGAAAAACTCCTGAAGAGATTCGAGAAATATTTCATCTGCCTGATGATCTTACAGAGGTGTTCTGTCATAGCCAGCAGTGTACATGCTTAATGTCCTTTTTTGTACTTGGGGAGTGTCCTATAATTTCATCTTCTCATTTTTATATGCTTTTATCCTTTTTAAACAGGAAGAAAAGTTGGAACCTATCAAGAACACCATGGATGATCCAAGGATTCGGCTTTTGAATAGATTATATGCTAGAAAGAGGAAAGAACTAAAAGAAAGAGAGAGGTTGAAGGTGATCACGTCTTTGTCTTTTTAGTGTGATACAATCCATCGGTTATAATTCTAGGTTTTCTAGTTCGAAGATGTCAGATTCGATACACTGATTTATTCAGTATATTCTACTTGAGACTGAGACCGTGATTTTCATGGTTTCTTTAGAATGCTGATGTTGAAGAGGAACGGGGGGATGAGCGGTCAGTTGATGACCTTCTTTCATTTATTAATGGAGGCAATGGAGGTATTAATTCTTCACTTAATTTTGTCATATTTAATCTCATGTATTTTGCATTTGAGTGATTTTTATGCAAGCAAGATTTGTTGTATGATATTTAGGAAAAATGCTTGCCAATGAAAGGTTTTCAAGAACTGATAATATTGTATTTGGTAATGATTGATTGTGATATTTATGATGCAAATAATATCTTTGGTTTTCATCCTGAAAGCTTGAGATTGTGACTGAAGTGAACAAACGGATCAAGGGATTTCCATCTTAATCCCATGTCTAAGTGACCAATCGCGTAGTCACTGACTGTTGATGTAGGTTACAATTACATTGGTGTTAATGTCCACTTTGAAAATTGAGAGTTGATGGCCTAGCGTCAAATTGATGATCGTCTGCATAATCATCTCACTAGCCACTTCGATAATGCATTTTTTTGAGAAACGCAGTTAGTGAACAATTATTAAGAATAACTCGTCTCTTACTAGTCATGCATTACTGTAATTTGCAGTGGACGTTAGCCCTCCATACCAATTCCTCCTATAATTCTTATATTTATTATTCTAAGCAGAATCTTTACTATGTATGGGTTTTCAGATTCTAAGGGGGCTAGGAATTCTAAAAATAAAAAGAAAAACCGTAAGAGAAAAGACTATCACAAGAATGCTCCTTCTAATTGCACTGGTACTTCGAACAGTGCCTCTTCTTCAAGCAATGCTGATGCAAACAAGAAAGTGAGTCTTTTTTACTTTGTATAGTTTATTATTTCATGGCTTATCTTTGTGATCAGAGATGGCGTGACTATTCTATGACTGACTATGTCCTCTATCTCCTGCCATATTGAAGGACAAAGACAGGTTTGTCTGCCTCATTCATCCATCATTTATTGATCAACTTTCTTCCGATGCTGCAGGAAATAAATGAACTTAATTTTGATTCAGACAATCCTTCCTTAGATAACAAGCTTCTTACCGATGTTTCTGATGCAACCAAGTTACTGGACATTGAAGATGACAGATTACTAGCTGAAGATGACTTTGATGATTCTGATTTAGATCCTGCATTAAAAGAAATAATTGATAGGTGAGACTGATGCCTCAGAGCTTTTCTCTTGATCCCACTGAATTCTAAGTTAAAGGTTGAGATGTTAAAGAATTGAAGGAACAAAAATGCTTGTTAATTATTTTAGATATTTTCAGTTCAGTTACTTTGATCACTTCTTCCTGCATCACTCTTATTTCATATGATGTTTCTAAGTTGTTCAGTTACATGCCATAATTTTGTAGAATATTTATAAATATGCTGGTATGTCAAAGCAATTGAATTTTTATTGGTTATCGGTTTACTACACTGAGAAAGTAACCTGGCTATCTCTTAAACCGATTGGGTGACATCTCATGTAGAAGATGGTCGTCATCTAAATTGTAGGTAGAACTTCAATTATTTAATGACTTATAGGGGAGGATGAGGAAAATATACCTACTTAATCTTGGACGTCCTTTACAAATATATTTTTTTATCTTCTTGGAAAAATTATATTCACTGTAGTCTTGGATCAAATTTTGACATTATAAGGATTTTCGAGTTCACGTCGCAGTTCTAGATAATTATATCTAGTTGTATGTTAATGAGTTGTGGTATGATGACATTTGGAGAAAGCAGAAATATGAATAGTTTCTGATACATGCTCCACTCTTCCCATATTCATTTTATTTATATTTTCCACTTTTGGGTTTCCTTGTTTTGTGTTCTATAACTACCGGAATGCTTTACTTCTTTGCAAGATCAATTTCTCGCCCATGTCTAAATAACATCTTCGCAATATTCTCATTCTATTTCTTGGTTAAAATTCTTAGCAAGAAGCCAAATTTGGACTCGCTTACTGCCCTTTTTTACTATTGTACGCAAACCAGCTTTTATTCTGGGGGGAAAAAAAGCTTTCCTTAAGGGGAAATTATAGTTGTAAAAAGATGCATTATATAGAAGATGAATGTTGTAGTTGTGCCTTCTTCTTGGGTTGGCGGTCTCTTGATTCAGCTTAAAAGCATCACACTGTTCATAGTATATGTTACTAGTATGAACTTTCTCTGAGTGTATAACTGAAGCTTAAAACTCGTTGCATATAGATTGTTCATAAGTGATTGTTTGTATTAATTTGGAAATTCATCAATCTGTGTTTTATCCCCTATCATTTGAGTGGATTTAAAATCCATCGTTTTTGGGCAAGTCTGAGTTAAACTTAATTCCTTCATGTTTCATCATTGGCCTGTGTACTGCTGCCAAGAAAGTCGTAAGGGAGGAAAATAGAAAGCACATGGCTATTAGTTCTACTATCATTTGCATATTATTTTATGCATTATGATTATTCGTGTGAGAATATCTTTTGTCCTATTGATTGATCAGGGAAGTGGAAGACTTTGCTAGAAGGTTAAGTTCAGATTGGCGGCAAGAATTTCTTTCTCTTGGTCAAGAGAGAAGACCACTACCAATGGCCGTAAATGGAAATGGTTCCTTGAGGAGATTTACAAGTAAAAGTTTTAGCTTACAATCTTTAGTTGCATATTGCCTTCCAACCAGTCTTGTATGACAAGATACCATGATGTTTCTTTTGATATTTAATCTGCTAATAGTCTGTGTTTCCAAGTAATACACTTGTTGTGTTGGAACAAAATCCATTTTTAAACTTATTAAAAATTGTCATTTCTTGGCGCGGTATTCACTCATAGTAAGCATTTACATATTGCAGTGGTACATTTCTCGTGTCCTCTCAGAACTTACTCTTGTCTTTTAGATGGTAATTGAAAGTTTGATGTTGTATTAAAACCATCTCTATATGCTGCCATCTTTTTATTGTCACGTGATTGATCTTGTTTCAATACGGAGAAAAACTCATCATTGCTCAAGTTGACATTGAATGTCTTTTATATAGAACTCATTCAAGTTGCCTTTCTTAACAGGTTCAAATCAGCACCAAAAATGATTCCATGGACACTCCCACCTGTGGACCTCAAAATGGAGACCCGGCCAGAATTATGCGTGTGCAAACTCGACCTTGTGGATTGATGAATAGGTTCATCGGCAATTTTTTGAGATTGTTTGAGATTCAATTTTGATGTTTGAGTCGACCTCGTGCACCTTACAGGAAACAATAACAAGAAGAATGTTTTCAAAGATGCCAATACCAGCCAATTTTGCCTCCTTTTTGGCTTTTCTTTTTCATTTGGTTTTTCCTTCTTTCCATGAGACTAGATTTTAGAGGGATCTCATGTAGTGAGATTGTTGCCTGTTACCTTACTCTTGTAAAAGAACTTGTGTAGAAATCTGGATTAGCAACCAATTGAGTTGGAAGATGTGTAAATATCAGGAAATCTATGGTGATATAATCATTGGGAGTAGGACAGTGCTTTGGATTCTTGGCTCATAAATTATCAGATCTACCCTTCTCACTCCAGTCACCAATTTTGGTTGAAACTCAACAGAGCGTGCTGTTTGATTAATGACATGAAGACGTTTTTGTATTCATATGCGTCGACACGAGTCCGTGAAACTGGAAATTGAAGTTGAAAATATGGCATGGCTCTTTCTCAAGTCAGAAAACAGATTAGAATTGCTGCAACACTGCATTCTTGGTTTGTTGCTCCTAATATGTATCTACAACATGCAACGTATTGTTACTCCTATTACTAGTACATAATCGCGTGCAGTGCGCCTCGTCTGATTATTGTTCGTCCTGTTGAAGCTGAACATGTGGACAGGGCCTATCCGGCACCCCCTGCGTCCACATATGCTGCAGATCACCTCTCTTCTTTCCTAATGAGATCAGTGTTCCTGAAATACAGAAACGAAGCAGTTACGTAATGTACATTTATTTCTGCAATCATATAGTCGATGCAGTCTGTTAAAGGAATCATCGAACTTACCCAGTGTGAACGGGACGATGTAGAGCAAAGCAGGCTGTCCATGTCCATCCATCATGGTAAGAGCCACATATGTTATCAAAAGACCTGTTTCGCAAGATTTCCAGGGTTAAATTCAGTGTTGATACATGGAAATCTCATCAAATCAACAAAAATAGACATTCGCTTCTGATCGAGGAAAGGAAGTTGGCGTATACGAGTCGTACCTAAACCATAAGCCATCATTGCCCAGAGAAAATATCCAGCTTTAAGGCTTTTCTGGGAGAGCCAATCATACCTGTAAGAATACAGAAACTTCATCATTATTGCTCACATCCCAACATAAATATGAACAATTTCTATGGACTTCAAAAAATTTGAACCTTAGGGCAAAGGCAACAAGTAGTCCTGGCAAGATTATATCACCAAATCCGATGATGCTGTATCCACCCCAAGGATCAAACATTCGAGGTATTTTTAGAAGCATCGGAATGCCATCTTCACCACTTCCATCGCCCCGAGCTACCTGTAAGACGGAGTTGATGTGTTTATAGGGAAGCAATACACTCGTCCACAGTCCCCTCATTTGTATCATTTGTTCGTTAAGGGGTACACATTAGTACTACTTACCACAATCATCACACTCTTATGGAACCACAACTTGGAAATAAAGACCCAGAAAATATCATACAAGAATGCACAACTGAGTAGAACTGTTCCCACCTGAGAAATCAAAGGAAAACTAAGACCCATGTCAATCGAAGCATCAAAGAATAACCGTTTCAAGCATTTGTTGTTTATAGCAAAACTAAACTATAGATGTATGTTTGCATCAACGTGTTCACGTGTAGTGTTATTATGATAATGAGTTTAAGCATAGCATTAAATTTAGTGATTCTTCTCTTAAAGAAATGCAACGTTATTTCAACACGCAGTTAACAAGTTTCGATAACCACCTTCAGATTTGGAACTCGTATTATCTGGAGAACAGTAATTATCAATGCAATGCCCTGTTACAGAGAACAGTATCATTTGGTCATTGTTAATACACTAAAATTTAATAAAAGAACAGTAATATTTTCTTACAAGTATATCTTGACCAATCCAAGCAAAGGAGACAGTGCGATATACTGCCCATAAAACAGCAAATGCTATGCAGAATGGAGAAACAGCGAGTGTCAGATACGATACAGCTCCCACAAAAGGTACTTTTACAAATGACTCTGCAGCAGGTTCAAACCATCTGAAACTGTATCGAATACTGTAAGTTAGTTCTTTGAGCAAATAACTTAACCACAAACTTATTGAATAAAATAGACTACAGAACAAGACAGAAGCAAGCCACTTCAGAAACAAGACCTCCACGTTGATTACGAATGAAGCATGTGGGAATTATAACTAAGGAGATGGAAAAGAAACTGTTATGTATTCAGGATGGTGCTGTGAGTCTGTGACGCGTAATTGTAACACTTTCCCAAATGAACTATCTTGGCAACGGTGCTCTAAAAGCTGAATATGGGGCGTGGGGATGATAAATGAATGTTCGAGATGTTTAAATTCTTATAATAAAGAAAGAAAAGAATAACCATTTTCAAAGGCATATATCAATTATTCTAAGATAAAGAAATTACAAAAAAGTCAGAGATGTCATGCTTCACACAATAGAATACATACCATGATAATAGAGCAACCAGACAAGTTTGCAAACCCTGTTAAAAAGAAATCGGAACAGCATAGAATCAAATGTTAGTTTTTAGAAGCGCCGTATTCCACGTGTTCAGCTTCCTACAAAATCTACCCAAAATTCTATAAACATACAGTGATGCTTATCATACCTCCACTCCACCTATGCAAAAGACAACCACAAGAATCTCAATAAACCAGTGAGACATCAGCTTGTACAGCATAATCAAGAAACAGGAGGCAATCACAACAAATAAAATTGCTGAAGTAGTATTGATGTCCACATAACCACTGGAGCCATAACTGTCATTGCTGAGGAATTCATCAGAACCATCCTGCTAGGTATGAAAAAATAATTAAATGGATGCAAGAAAACCTAATCTTCATGGAAATCAAACAAGCAGGTAGCACATAACTGAAAATTGAATATGTTACCTTCAAGAGCTTGTCTTGCTCAGCAGCTGCTTCTCTGGCACTCCATGCAGACCAATACGATGCACATAAAATGGTACCAACAGCCATTAACCATAAGAACACTTCAGCCACATCAACCTCTGGTCGCTGTGGAGAATACATCTGAATTGAAACTGAAAATAATGACAAGTACGTTAGCAAACACGATCTAGAATAACACATAGCATCTAACTAAATGGGAAGAAGTATAGGGTGAAAATGTTAATTTGATAAAATGTCTTTAACATTGAATGATATGCTTACCTTGTGAACTGTTCCGCATATTTAGTTTCAAGTTTTCACCAGCATCTTGTGGGAGCATAACAACAGGTATCCCAACGTGTACATCAGTTTCATTTGCTTCACAAACCATCTTGAAGAGTTCTGGAAAATAGCCCCATTAAAGGGTTCAAGGAATTGCTTTCACAGCAGTTTTGTACAAACAAGGGAAGAAAACTGCTAACTGGATTAAAAGAGGTGCCAATTTGCAATTCATGTTCTTATATGAAGCAACATTAATTATCAAAAGAGCAAAAGAAATCATTCTGAGAGAACAAACCTTTCTCACTGTTTATGATGATTAGAGCCGAAGCACCAGCAGCTTCAGCTACATTTCCTTTGGTGACAAAACTACATTTTCCACGGTGCACCAAGATAACCTCACCTGCCAACTAAAGATATGGCAGAAATTATGATTGATAAAATGAAAAATAAATCTTTCCCCATCAAATATGAATAATGAACATTAAATATTTTCCAGAAAAGTTTTGTCACACTTTTACCAAAAGATAAGAGACCCAACAGCAATGCAAACAATTAGCATGAAAGAAGGAAACCTTATTCTTAGGCATAGTGCAACAATCAGGAGGGTCTGCAAGGGCAACTTTAATCTGGTTGGCACGTTTCTCCTTCGATTCCAAGGTGAGACCAAATCGTGCACCAACACCCACAAACTCTGCTACTTCTTCATGATCCACCCAAACTGGGACTTTAACCTATTGAACAGCATAAACTTATAGTGAACATGGATCATGAAGATTAGGATAATAGAGCTTAGAATTAAGGACTATCAACACCATAAAATGTTGCACCTCCAAGAACATAAGATACCATACAGCAATGCATCATACATTATGATGCCATATAAATGAGATCTGCAGACATGATTACTTAAAGCATATCTTTTGTCAGCATGGAGAATTCATGATTATGTTTCTCTTCAGTTGTAACTGCCAGCCACTTCATAGATCATACCCAAAAAAAAAAAATTTACCCCTAATTATTACAGCAAGATTGATGCTTTTTATATCTTAGACCCAAAAAGGGAATTTAAAAAAACAGAAACCAAGGAAACTAGTACGACCGGATAACAAAACCCTCCCCCAAATATAACCTAGGAGAATACGAATTAAGACAGACAACCGTTACAAATCAGCGCTGAAAATCAAGAATCGGTCAATCATAAAGAAAGTGTCCAGATTAATAAAATAAGTGTCTTCGAATTGGAGGAAGAACATAAACTGTGAATAAGAAGGACAGAAGTTGAATATTAATTAAACATGAATAAATGGGAAAAAAAGAATGAAAGGATTCTTACAAGGACAAAATTGTTGTCACAACCAGGTCTCTTCGGAGCAACATCATCTTGGTGAACTATATCACCCGCAAACACAACAGAGCAGCAGAACAACACAGCAACTGCACAGAAAGAACAGTAGAGAGCCCTGTTCCTCAACTCCATGAACTCGAATAAACAAAAAAAATATCTATGTATATATCTTTAAATAACAAGAAATCCCTTTTTCTGAAGATCAAAGAAAAGGGCAAGTCGTGGAGTTTGTTTTTCTTGAATCCTATTTGTTGTGGAAAATTTGTATTTTAAGATGTGAACTGAGACAAAAAAAGCAGAGGAATGATGATATGTACGAACTAAGGATGCACGAAAGTGGACTAAAACAGATTTAAGGGCCTGTTTGGATTTTCATAATTCTTCAGGGAAAGGAGAAGATATTAATCAACCCAAACTTCAACATAAAACGGCTTTTATTATTTATTTCTGTTTATGGTAAAAAAGTTGTCAATGCCATTTCTTGATAATTGAACCAACCACCTTTGGCTGTATGGCGCGTGTACATACGCGAGTAAGCATTAAATTAAAGATAAATAAAATAAAATAAAAACATTACTGAGAAAAAATTTAAAAAATTTTCACTGAAAATTTTATATCCAAGTAATATGAATATTTAATTATCCAAGTTAATATTTTCAAACAAATTTAGTATATCCTTGAAAAATTTTCACTTGTAATAATTAATAAAAGAGCAGTTGAGAAAATTGATAAAAACTGATACCAAACGCGACATTAAACCAACAAACCGGATGGCCCAGTAATTTATATCCGTATATTTTGACCGTACTGATGGCAGGACTTCTTTTTTAATGGATGTGTATTTATGGATTCCGAATCCAGTATGGTCGGTCTAGCTACGCTGGCACTTAGCTTCAATGCCATTGGTTGATCATTCATTCATCAGATCAACTCCTCGTTCGTTGTGTAGGAGTACCTTTTTTCAACGAGTGAGGTTCCGGTGCACTCGGGCGCACGGAGCACATCCCGTGCACCCAGGCATATGGAGCATATCCTGTGCATCTTTGCAATTTTCATGCCCCTTTGCAATTTAGGACCCTAGCAATACATATGTTTAAATAGGATTGAAGGTGTAATAGTTGTATTCACATGGGGACACGAAGTATTCTCCATGTCCAGCAGAAGATTTTGTCTTTTTTAATTATTTATTTATATTTATTCACTCCTATAAAAGTTGAGCATCTTATCAAAATAATTGAATGAATAAAATGGGCCGATTATGATTAATTTTGTTAAATACTACTCCATATAATCGGTATGTAAATAATACAACTTGGGTAAAATGATATAATTCGTGAACAACACAATTTCAATTTGTACAAAATTTTATTTCAACTGAATGTTTAAACTAGGCTCTTTCATGTGTCACCTTTTTGTGAGATTATATCATCAATCCATTATTAAAATTTAAAATATATATTATTATATAGATAAAATCTATTTATCAATACTTAAAATATATTTATATTAAATTATATTATAACATTATAAAATCATATTTTAATACATTATTCATCATATTTAAAAAATATAATTTAACGACAAATAATCTTACTCTAACGGTATTATACCTTAACACAAAATCTGTAATTATTGATTTAAACTCTTACAAATCGACTTTAAAAGATAGGTAAAGTGGGCCTTTAAAAAATGATAACTAAATGATACAACTAGTTAATAACGACAATTTTTTTAAAGAAAAATAATTGGGCCCAATTCATATATTATGAGTTGTGGTAGGGCCCAGTAGGAGCTTATTAGGCCCATTTCTCTCCTGTAGCCCATCAAATGGCGGTTCCTATTCCATTTGCGGTGTTCCATTCAACGACGCCGTTCTACTGCTTCTCTCAGTTCGATCTCTCTCGCTTTAACAGATTAGC
The DNA here is from genome assembly GCA_023678885.1 of Pogostemon cablin. Taxonomy (NCBI): domain Eukaryota; kingdom Viridiplantae; phylum Streptophyta; class Magnoliopsida; order Lamiales; family Lamiaceae; genus Pogostemon; species Pogostemon cablin. The sequence continues at coordinate 1,582,550 of CM042965.1, forward strand.
TTATTCCAGTTCCAATTTTGCGTGAAAAGGAAGCCATTTTACGTTGAGATTACTCTCTACATCAACTTCGGCACAGGTATACTGTTATCTGAACTTTTCTAACATCCAATTTAATGGCAATGGTTCTTTCTCTCTCTAGTGATGTTGAAATTTATGGCGCATGTAAGCAAAAAAAAAAAAAATGCTTCTAAGGAGGGTCACTGCGTTTAGTTTCTGCGAAGTATTTAAAAAACAATCTTTTTTCTTTCTTTTTTTTCAAGATTTCATCGGATTTTCTACTTTTAAGTAATATGTAGCTTACAGTTTAATGTATGTATTGAAAAGTTTTGTGTTATTAACGAGAGTGGTATATTCAATATATATTCAGTAGAAAAGTGAGCACTAAAAATGTGTAGGAAAATGTTCCATCCTGAGATTCCAACGTGTTCTCTGAGATGTTAATGCATAACAAGCATGATTTGTTTTCTTCACCTCGCGGGTTGATCCCTGTTTCTTTTCCATGGAGGCTTCACAGGTTGAAGGATTATGTTTATTTCTAAATTTTGTAAGCTAGGAGTTCATACAATCAAGAACGCAGCTAAAGGTAAATTTATTGGTTGATGTAATTGTCTCAACCGACCTAAGTTTAAATAGTTTCATAAGCTGAGTGGTAATGTTTTACCCCATCCAGTGGATAGAAATTGTGCCTATTTCTATCTTATTTACTTCGAATGATCATAGATTAACTTCTTTATGGATTTTCTGCGGTATAATATTTCCTGCAAGTGAAATCCTTTTGACAACAGAGATTGGATTCAATGTACTTAACCGATTCCTATGTATTAGTCCAATGTTCTCATTTTCCTACTATAGCTGACTAAGCCAAATATCTCCTTGATAAAAAAAAATGTTCACAAGCTAAACCATCTCTATCAGCAACCTGCTATACTATGTTTAAACCCTTAGCAATGATAATTTTACAAGTTGGAGGGGAAGTGAAGAAATAATTGAAACTAGAGAGAATGTACATTATTTTTTTTTTTTTACATTGTAATTTGGAATCTTAGTCTCCAACTTGCAATATTTTCTTTGAGAACTGAAGCTTTACCTATGTGTCTTGTCATCTGCCTATAGTTATGATTTGTGAATGTTTAACAAGTATGGTCTCTTTTGGTCATTCTTTGCATTATTTCCTTGAGAAGTAAAAAATGTACCCTGATATTGCTTTTGAATCCAAATTTAATTTAATATTTTTTTGCTGTGACGTGTCGTCTTGTATACATTTCCATTGAATTGGTCTTGTTCAATTGCAGTTCCAACACATAAATCAAGGACTTCATACTTCCCAAAGGCTCATAATCAGAGTTTAACTTCCCTGGTTAGTGCATTTTTACTTTGATTGTTGAGCTTCTTGATTTGGTTTACAGTATTTAAATGGCCCTTGGCTATTCATTTAGGCTGTTTATGATGATTAAATATGATTAGGTTTAAGTGCTTATGCATATATTGAATCTCTAATTTGGGACAAGGTGAATGATTGTTAACACTAAATAAATGGAAAAGAAACTTGAAATACTACGAGCATTCAGCTTTATTCAGTTACTCTTCTTTTGAATGGTTTCTTCATTTAAAATAAATTAATTAATCCCCTACAGTCTTAAACCATGAGTAGACCAGTTTAAGGTGTGCATATTATTATTTCAATTCAGTTTATTTTACATGAAAACAAAATGCTATTGTAGAAGACAGAATATGGGAACATATCATTTAACTTCTGGATACCAATGATCAGAACTAGGAAAGAAAAAAAAAAGTAATAAAATTAGCACACCTGTAATAACTTTTTGGTTCATTTTTTCAAGATAATAGAAACTCAAATTTTGTATTATATTGTCTCCTGAACTGCTCAAGCCTATAAATTTTCACATTAATTGTGGTTTAAAGCCTGAACTGTGAGGATTTGCTGTGTTTTCTTTTTCTTTACTTCCATTTGGCTTAGTTATTGCATTGATTTATTTGTTCCTTCAAAACTTAATAGAATTGTTGTCTCTCTCAATATGTAATTCAGAGACTTGAATTATTTAGCAGTACAGCAGATAAAGTGGACTCTGAGCACAGTGATGAAGAAAAGGAAAAGTAAGTCATTATGATATGGTAAACTCTCTCTTTGAGTCTTTGTTTCTTTCCCTTTTTCGGATTTGGTTTGTTATTTACATTTTTACATCATAGTAAGACTGAAGCAAATGATATTTAAAATACCATCAATGCATAATCATAATTTTAGTTTTTTTATAATCATTTTTACTTTTTGCTCCTTGGGCGCTGGGGAGCTTTTGCACCTCTAACAATTGCGCTAAATTAGTCTTGATCAGTAATCATTATGGTGTTTTCCTTAAGAGCTTTCTTGACATTCTCTATTAGTGCCTGAATTGTTGAGCCATGCTAGTTCTGTTGAAGGTTGTCTTATGTATTATGCTCTTAATTTGAACTTTTGCAGAATAAGCGTGACATTTTTTGACAAGGATGGAGAAGAAACACATATTAAGGTCCCAGTTGGAATGTCAATGTTAGAAGCTGCTCACGAGAATGACATAGATCTTGAAGGTGAACTTTCTATAATGTTTCACTTAGCTCTTTGGTTCCATATTTTAGAATCAGTTGTTCATGAATTGTAAAAATGATATAAATGGCTTGATTATGGACTCTTTAATCCTGATATAATCTTATTTCAAGAAAATTGTCTACCTCAGTACTTTTGGCAATTGTATTAATAGCATTAGTTAAATCTGTGATTAATTGCAGGAGCGTGTGAAGGGTCTCTTGCTTGTTCAACATGCCATGTTATTGTTATGGTGAGTTACTCTGAATAAAACTTTGTTTCTTCATCCTCTTTGTTTTATGTGTTTAGATGGCCACGGGGAAATGGATGTATTTTATTCCAAATATCTGATTCATCATCATCTATTATTTGATGTGTTTTTCAGGATACAAGCCAATATAACAAATTACCTGATCCTACTGATGAGGAAAACGATATGTTAGACCTGGCATTCGGCCTTACAGAGACGTAGGTCTCTCAAGTTAACATCAATTAATCATTTTGGCCTCTGGCCAACTAATGTTCTAATGCTCTACAATTTTATGCAGGTCACGTCTGGGTTGTCAAATAATTGCCAAACCCGAACTTGATGGGCTACGTTTAGCGATTCCTGCTGCCACAAGGAACTTTGCCGTTGATGGTTTTAAGCCAAAACCTCATTAAACTTTGATCATGTATATTGTTTGATGTTTCTACTTTCGTATGTTTCCATACACGTGGGGTTATAATTATCATGTGGCCTACGGAAGTAGGGATAAAGTCTGTGACACCATTTACACTGGTTCGTAAAGAATATCAATTTTTTTGGTCGACCACATATTTTACGCTTGACAAAGATTAATATGCATTGGGTGTACGGTGTGTTTTGGATCCCTCATCAAGCTAGTGACATCCAATTCAAAATTCAAATCATGATTGGATGACAGCCTTCCTTCTCCTGCCGGAAATTGTGGCGGCCGGTCATTTGATGACAGTGCCGCCGACTTCCCATTGTGATACAGAGAAGTCCACCAATTTGGATGAAAAAATTAATATCTCGAATTGAGGAAGAAAAGAGATAACACCAACCATTCAGAATTGGTCAAATCATGGATCTGCTTAAACCAAGAAGTCGAGTTGGAGAAGGATAATGCGAAAACACTATTGACATACAAGTGAATTTTAGTGTCTTCGTAATACTATAAATACTATTCGCATTGCACTTTGTTACGAGTACAAGGAGACTATCGCCTTGTTGCTCTTTTCAAAATATATTTACTCAAAATATAAATATCATCGATTCACATTTCCATGGACGTTTGATCTTTGACACATATCTCCTCCTACTTCCATACATACAACAAATAATTTATGATTTATTTATGATTTAGGGTGCAAACTATTCAAGAATAGAGAGCCTAGCTGATCTTACGTGTTCTGTAGTCTGTACATATATGTGAAAAAAAGGGCTGAAGGCGAAGCTTGTTTTAAGGTGGTGGTAGCCATTCTTGAATTGCAGAGCGAAGAGCTCGATTCGGTATCACTTGTTGGTGTGGAAGCTTGAGGTCGGTCATGGGGGAAGTTTCTTGGCCACTTTCGAGCCATCCCTTGATAGCTTCCGACTCATATGTATATCCATCCGCTGCAACCACTGGATCCTGCATGATTTCCTGCATTTTGGTGGATGAAATTAACTAATTACAAAAGAATGCTGCATTTTGGGAGATAATGAATGTATCAGTTTGTTTTTTATGCAGGAGATCCTTTTAACAGTTTCTTAAGATTTCATCAGATTGAAGCAAAGATTATTAGGATCAAAGTCAAGAGTATACACTATACACCAAATAAGCCAGCAATCTACCAACCTGGAAGATGGGACAAACAAGATACCCTGGAATCTGGTAGTGCTCTTCAGAGCCAAAACGAAGAGAGTAAACCCCACAAGAGTTTTTCATGGGCTCAAGCACCCTCCAAACCTCAGAAGCAAGATCAGGTCGACTCTTACGATTCATATCAGAGCAATTCACAGCAAGATGAGCCAACTGTTTTGCTTGCACGAATGGCCAGTCACCAGCTGTTGGATCCAGTAAATCTTTTAAATTTCCTTTATCTAACGCATGTTGGACTTCCTTGATTATCCCTAATGCCGGTCTTCCTGTTAAAAGCCTCAACAATATAATTCCAAAGGAATACACATCAGACTTCGCAGTAAGCTCTCCTGTCAAGAGGAACTCAGGGTCCATGTATATGGGGGTTCCTTTTGGTTGTGTCCTACAACAGAATGTTGTACTATTTTCCGATGGTTCATTTTCAGCAAGCTCACGATATATTCCAAAATCACTAAGCTTGCTCACAAAGTTGGCATCGAGCAGAATATTAGAGGGCTTCAGATCACCGTGGACGATTCCCTGAGGGCGGCAGGAATGCAAAAAGATGAGAGCAGAGCATATCTCTGCTGCGATACGGATTCGAGCTTTCCATGATAGGGGCGGAGTATTGTTTTTGCAATTGAGACGGTCTTCAAGGCTTCCATTGGGAAGAAACTCATAAACAAGTGCACAAATCTCCGGGCAGGCTCCTATCAGTGTTATGATGTTTTGATGCCTCAACTTACTCGAGATATTTACCTAAAACAACAGAATGAAATCACTTAAATTTTAATTATCACCATCATGAGTGCAATAGGTAACAACTTCTGCACTTATTCCAGCAAAACAGTTAGAAGGGTCTTAAAAAATATAATGGTGAAGTTGGAGACTTGAAAACAAAATGAATGTACTGCTAATCATATGATAGAGTAGGTGTGAGTTCTGCTCTGGAAACTTACTTCCTGTTGAAATTCCGAAGGTCCTTGTGAGCTATGTGGATGCACCATTTTTACAGCCACTTGGGTGTGCTGAAGGTTACCTCTATAAATACTTCCATAACCTCCTTCACCAATCTTCAAGGATTGGCTGAAGTTCATTGTTGCCTCTTCGATTTCCAAGAAAGAAAATTCAGAGAAGAACTGAGATATGGATGAACTTGAAGCCTGCTCAGCCTGTGTTCTTCTCAGCTCTTCAGCTACTTTGAGTGCTTTATCACACTCCACCTGTAATTCATCCCTTTCCTTCTTGTATTTTTGCAGAAGTTCAACAGCAGAAAACATTTTCTGTTTCAACTCCTCTACCGCCGTGTCAGAATTTGCAATTTTACACTCTATGGAGTTCTTCTGTTCTTGAGCGACTCTGAGCTCTTCCATTACTTCATCTAATTGCCATTTCATTTTCTCACATTCTTCCCTACCTCTCTTCAGTGCTTCTTCAATTTCTCTTCTACGTCTTTGTTCCTCGGTGTACATTGTCTCAGATGCTTTTGCCTGAAATGTGAAATACAATATGTGTAAGAAATCTGGAAAGGAATTCATCGAAAAGGATGAATTTTCACCAAAGATGAATAGCAGCTCAAAGAAACTGACGGAAAAATAAAAAAAATATATATACAAGGCAATAGTTTGGTAGGAAAGGAACTATACAATTGAAACATGCTTAAATGTATGAGTGTGCACATCATATTAGTATATAACTCTTAAAAAATAAAAACAAAAAGATGAGAAATGTTGAGACTTTACTCGGTGAATAGTGTCAATGACTTCTCTTTCAGCTTTCCTACGCCTGATTGATTGCTCATAAGCTTCTTTCCCAGAACTTTCTGCTTCCACCACAAGTTTTTCAATCCTAATATAAAGTTCATCGTTCATATTGCCTTCCTGCGCAAGTTCACCAACTAGTCAGAAAGCATCCAAAAATTATACAATGTATAGACCTAAATTCTATATAACTCTGTTCCAGATATCACATTTTGACTCTCTACGACAGAACTACAATAAGATCACAGAATAATAGTGAGTTTCAGGCAGGATAAAAGATATAGTTTCAGGTTTGTTATTCTGCAGGACATATATAGGAAATTGACTACTTTCACAGAAATGTACTTACTATAATACTGTATGCTGCAGATGAAGGATGATGCTCCTCAATGTTCTGTGGAGAAAAAGGTAATTCAAACTCCATCTCAATCTCCTTTCCCTCAATGACTGGAACAGGGGTTAAGGCCGAATCCTCAATTATTTCATTTGAAGAGAGTGTTGAAAAGCGTGAACCTACTGAAGGATTTCTCCTAGATGGGCATTCCCAATCAGAGTGACTGCTGCTAGGAGTTGCCCCACCAGAGCTATTAGATTGAGCTAAACGTTGAATCCCATGATTTTCAGACCTGACGCTAGGAGAATTTAGTGCTGAATTTTGAAGCTTTTCCCCTTCTACAATTGGGAGTGATCTCAAGGACTGCACAACTACAATATTTGAACTTCCTTGAAATGGTGGGAAATCTACTTCTGTGTTGAATCCACTTGATTTACTTTCCCTAATTAGATTTGTCCCACAGAATTTGCATCAGATACCAGAAAAGGGAATCACAAATACCCACAAGTAAGTGCATACCTTGTATGTATAAGATTTCCCTTGCATATGAACCAGATACAACAAAAACTAGGTGCTTCTGTGCAAACATGGATTGCTTTCTTAGATTTAGGCTCCTTCATTTTTCTGCAATTTAAATATAATATAATTAGGAAAGTAAACACTAACACAATCGAGTCATACTAGTACAAACAGATCTTCAATACTATGAGTTACAGATATGACACACATAACTCAGTTATATGTGTTGCGCAGAGAATATCTGTTTGTGTGTGGCAATAAAATTAGTAATATACCGTGAATAAGATTTATTGGCTGCAGCTCCCATGCCCAGCCACTTGATACCATGCTCGGATATGAGCTGCACTATACCTTTCTCAATAGAGTCCATTTCTATCCATAGTTTCTCTGCTCGAACCTATGAAGCAAATACTAATAAAGACAGACTGAGTAACAAGCATGCGTACTAAATAAATATACCAAGATGATTGTTAGGTTGGAGAATAAGTTCTAATAGTACATGATGAAGTTTGAGAATGTGCTAGTATTTTTGTTAAAAGACATAACAAAATCTTGAGAAAAATGGTGTAACGACCAAATAAAAAGTAGCCACATTGTTTAATTTACAGAGATTAAATGCCCCAAGTTTTAATCTGTGAGAGCATAACGAGTGGGATGGGTTTGAGAGAGAAATATATTTTCCAAAACAAAATAATGGCCAATACCCCTGCCCGCTCACAAATGCGAATATACTTGTTGAGAATCTTATGCATCGCTTGCCTCTCATTTTCATGATGTGCCTTAACTTGATATTCATCCACCAGGTTAATTGACACTTTAGTGCCCACTGCAAACCAAGAAACAAAGATTAAGCCAGTCATAATACTAAAAGAGACACATAACATTATGTTTCAGTAAACAAATTCAATGTATAAATTTAAGGAGTAACTAGCAAAATGTCAAGTGAGAGTTGTCAATTTGAAATCCACTTCAATCCAAACAACCACAATAGATTTCTACCACCGAATGCAACTCATCCTAAAACCACTCAATCCAAATGCAGCCTAAGTATGTTGTTTCAAGAGAATATAAAGGTGTTCAAAGGACTTATCACCATGTCTTCCAGATGCAAATCAAACGCTAAATAGAAGTAACAACAATGCTGTTGGAATGACTTGAAGCTGTCATCTGGACACTTATATTGGTGTATATGATACATATGGTATATCTATGAGAGGATTCAATGTAGAAATTTGAGGTAATGCCTTGAATTTGGCAATTTAATGGTAAGTCTTTGAGATAATTCAAGTCAAAAAAATATGATTAACCCTAGAACACCAATACTGATGAGACTTTGCTAACATGTGTTCCATCAAAAGTGACTAATACGTAAACTGATGAATCGAAACATCTAGAACAACATAACCTAGCCTATCAAGATAACAGGTAAACATTACTCCAAATCCCATTCCGATCATCCAATGAAGAAAATAACGTGTTAATACTAACTCATGGGTATCTTCTTGGCAGGTTGATGAACATGAAGTACACAAATCTTTCTCCCTCTGGAATTATTCAAAGCCCACATTAACAAGCTCTCGCCCTCTTTCACATCTTTTCCCAAAGCCACGAACATTGTATTCTCCTTAACAGCAGGAGACGGCGTCGTTCTGCCCTCCACTTCCTCTACAATTTCCCGCTCACCCCTCATGCTGCATCCACTCCCCAAGCTCAGATTCCTCAAATCAATCTCTGGATACCTTAATCCGTTAACAGGGAGCGGTATTTCCACCATGGCCATAACATAACCTCCCAATTTCCTGCACCTAAATTATCCCTCAACAATTCTTCACAAAGGCCAGAATGAAGACAATTGGTAACGTAAAGGAGTTAATTGTCCACTGCCATTGCGATAAACAGTAAATTGAGAGTGAAAGGGGTGGATTAGAGAGGTATAGTTGGAAAGATGCGATGAAAACAAGCAGGCAGTTGAAATAGTTGAGAAGAGTAATTCTCGTGTGGGTTGATTTAGAAGTCAATGAATTAGTTTGCTTCTATGATAGCTTCTTGTGCTACTGAGCGTTCCATCAATGGAATTTCAACACGATAGCATGGAAAATATGAAATTTTCTTGCATTTTCTTATTGTGTGACATTAAAGAAAATAATAATTGTAATTCATTCGGAAAAAAATAATGGATGATGTTATTTAATAAAGATGAAATAGTAAATGAGTGAGTCTTAAATCTCGATTTCTCGTACGCATAGTATATATAAAAAATTGTTCTTCATAATAGTAAATTATATACTCTTCAAGGAAATATAGTGTTACTTAAGATATCAAAATTAGAATATTATAAAAAATAATAAAATTTTGAAATTTGATTAGAGGTAATACTTTTAATTCAGACTAGTCTGTACTTTAAAGGATAATTTTTGTATTAAAAATAAAATTCAAATACACACATACTCATGTAATATTCGAATGTTCGTAGCAATGAATAGTATACTTTGCATAAACATAATATATATTAATAAACTATCAATCAAAAAATAAAAAGAGGAGCACTATCTTTTAGAAAGTGAGTATTAGAATATGTCCTATCTTTTAGAAGTGAGTGTAACAACAAAATTGTATTTATTAAATAATAAACACAAAAGAAATTACAATGAAAATCCGATGTGGATTAAACTTGAAAATTGAAGTAAACAGCTTCTATTTATCCTCTGATTCCTCTCTTGAGTTGACTTTCTTGACTTTTACCAACTTTCTGAGTCGGATCTTTGGATAAAGCTTGTCCGAGCTCGGGTTCGGGGCTTGAAGATTGAAAACGTTTATCCGGAGGCGTCGAGCCTTTGTTCGGATCGAACGTTGACTTGAAGATTTGTTGTGAAGAACGTCGTTCAATTTGGTAGAACACCGTTGACCTCACGAATTTTACTGGATGAAGAACGCCGGATCGGAGAGGCTTAGCACCTTGATCCTTGATCGGAGGCAGTTCTTGACTTGAAGTTACTTTGAAGCTGCTTGAAGACTGGTTTGAAGCCTTCGATTTGAAGCTTTGAAGATTTGAAGATCTGGAGCTTGAAGACTCGAAGATTTGAAGATCCTCGAAGGTCTTGAGCTTGAAGATTCGAAGATTTGAAGATCCTCGAGTGTTCTTAAGCTTGAAGATTCGAAGATTTGAAGATCCTCGAAGGTCTTGAGCTTGAAGATTCGAAGATTTGAAGATCCTCGAAGGTCTTGAGCTTGAAGATTCGAAGGTCTTTGAGTGTTCTTGATCTCTTCAAGAGCGTCTTGTCTTCGGGTGCTCGAATGTGTCTTGAATGAGGACTGAAGGCCCTTATTTATAGGTGGAGAAAATAACCACCTGAGAGATATTTTCTCCTTCGAAAAGATATATTGGGCTTCTTCCTTTAATTAAGTCTGCTGGACTGGATACGGGCCTATTTAATTTAAATAAGCCTGCTGGATTTGACTTGGGCCTATTTAATTTAATTAGGCTTTGACTTGGGCCTATTTAATTTAATTAGGCCTGCTGGATTTAACTTGCTGGATTTGTTGACTTAAATCAGGCCCACTTGCCTTGGATTAAACCCAATTAATTTAAATTGAGCACATCTGGCTTGGATTTGACCAATTTAATTTAAATTGAGCCCATTTGGCTTGGATTTGACCAGTTTAATTTAAATTGAGCCCATTTGGCTTGGATTTGACCAATTTAATTTAAATTGAGCCCATTTGGCTTGGATTTGACCAATTTAATTTAAATTGAGCCCATTTGGCTTGGATTTGGGCTCAAATAATTATATTAATTATTAATTATTTATTTACTTATTTTAGGAATTAATTTATTTAAATTCCTTAATAAATAAATATTTAATCAATATTTAATATATTTTCTTTGCATTTATTTTTATTAGGCAATAAATTTTAATTGCCTACAAATGCCCCCTTGCATTTTGTTCACTGAAATATTTATTTGAAGTGAATAAATTGCAATTTTTAACTTCTTTCTTCTTGTATCCTTCTTCTTTTTACCCATTAATTCATTTTATTTGGCCCATTAATTCTTAATATTAAGAACAACAGGATGGGCTAAAAAAAATAAAACTAATCCATCTCCATGATTTGGGCTTGTCATTTTCCAAAGTCTATTTATTTTTGACTTGGGCTCTCATTTCTTTTCCTTTTTTTTTTTTTTTTTGTTTTTTTTTTTTTTGGCCCAATAAATGATAAACATGTACGTTCTTCCTCATACTTGGAGAACAAGAAATATACTGGATCCTCCACAAAGATATGATAACCTCAGATTATATCAAAATGAATCCAAAGAAATATTTGGGTAATCTTCACGTACTTATCCCCAATTTTCCAACCCCTATATAAGAAGAGGCCCTGCACTTTTGATTCTCATATTACAATTGACTACGTCATAATTCACCAAAGCGAGTTCATCATCTCAGCTTCTTCCCCTAATCCCTTTTCTTCTCTTTTTTTTTTGACAGCGCCTAATTTATTCATCGGAAGCTGCAGAGTTTGTGATACTGTAAGTACTCTTTTTTCTAGCTTTTGTTTACTCCTCCAGTAATTTCTTTATTCCTTCCTGCATGTATTTGTTTCTTTTCTTGGTTCCCTTTACCTTTTATTATTGAGCTGCTCCTTATTAATATCAACAAAGAAGAGAGAAAAGACTTGAAACATGGGCAATTGTGACCAGCGTTACGCATTCCTGACGACTAGGAATTTATTCCAGTCGGAGGTCGTGACGAGTCCAATGCTTGCACCATTTATCAAGCATTATTTGTGGCAATTTACCTCTTCGACTGCAGCGGGACTGTCGGGTGTTGGGAAAGAGAGGTGACGCCATGCGTCAAACCTTCGATATTCCACAGCGACATCCCGCAATGGCGACGTCGTTCCGGGGTCTCAGCGATAGCTGCTGTTAGCGTCATTGGTGGTGGTTCAGCGCAGATCGTCGGCAAGCAGTTCCGTGACGATGGAGACGGACAACACTCGGCTAAGTGGCAGGCTGTTGGCAGCGATTTCAATCGGCGAGTAGCCTTTGAGCGGAACCGAGGAAAGCCATTATTATTAGTTGTGCTGATGGATATTACCTGTCTAGGTGGATTATCCCTTAGCTGTCATCCAATTTCAACCACAGCTCTCAAAACTGCTGGAATATCTCTTGACACCTGCACAACTCGATCAGACTCGTGGGCAGGCAGAACAATGATAGTTGTTCCAGAGGTCTTCCTCAAGTTTACAATATTTTGACCAGAAACTCCAATCAAATCACCTGCTTGAGAACCAGCTATCAGAAGCCTCACTGCATTCACTGCCTCCACATTTCCATCATCTTCCTCGAGGATGAGGCTCACAATTTGATGAAGAGCACCGGTGTGGTGGTGGGCGGCGATCCGATGCAGCTGAAGTGCGGCGTGAGGCGGCGCAACTTGCGGCGGCAGGGATCACGGTCTTTCAGAGACGGCGGCGCGCGGCTGGCGGGTCTCGGCGACGGGCAGCACTTGACACCCACTTCCGGCGATAGCAGCGCGGTGACAGTACATCGATCGTCGGTAGTGGTTAGTCGACGATAAACGCTCGTTGGGCTGCGATTTTCCAGCAGCAGCAGTGACAGATCCGATGGCGGCGACAGGCTCCGGTTCGCGTGGTGGAGCGTCGCGGAAGATCCGGGCAGCTTCGGTACTCGTCGGAAGCAGATCCGGCCAGAGTGGTTTATTCCAGCGGCTTTGAAGGATCTGACGATGGTTGGCAGATGCCGACGGCGAGGGGCGGTGGGTTTCGATGCATGGTTGTCGGACAGCGGTGATGAGCTTCCGACAGCAAGATGACGACAACTCGCTGAGGTCGTGGCTGCAGCAAGGAAAATGTGGAGAAAATTCTAGGAAGAAGACAGCAGATTTCTTGGAAAAAAAGAGATCAATTTTGACTTTTCCAACTTTGATTCACGTTTTTGGCTTGGACTTCAATTCACATGATGGGCTCCAGCAATTTTTAATTTTCAAAATATACAAAGTGGGCTTAATCAAATTCCCAATATCAATTTGGACCCACTACTTTGAGATCCAATTAAAACATGCTTCGGGCCTTGCCCATCATAAATATTTGTTGGGCCATTTACTTACACCAGCAACATATCTTCTACCTCTATGACCCAAATTAATTTTAAGTTTAAATTAATTAAACTCACATATGAATTAATTTAATTATCCACCACCTTCATCTTGACCTCCTTTGTCATGTGCGTTTTGATTTATAGTTTCGAATTTAATAATTAATTGACCCCATAATTTTTTTTTGGTCCTTTAATTAATTAAATCCATAAACTCCAATTATCTTCATGCCCATTTTTGACTTTTCTAACATTCCTTCTTTTGTTTTGCAGCTTATCCACTTCTCGGCATGGTTTTCTTCAGAAAGATCACAGGACAATCTGGCTCAGACTACTTACTAATCCTTGATGACGAGCGTCAACCTTTGAATAAAGGGACTCGCCTTTTAGTCGAGAAATCTCTGTTAGGGAATCATGATGTAGTTCCTACCAATCTTAAGAACGACTTCTACCTTGAATGTTGGTCTCATGAGCTTACTTTGGGGAAGAATAATATAACCTGGACTTTGAAAGGAGCTGATATCGAGCCACATCCTAGCTTAGAACCCCTACCTTCCTTGGGACGACGCATCTTGGAAGGGAAAGGTAAAATAACTTGGGGAGAGCCGATTAAACTCCTTGGAGACTTCCGCTACACCAAAGGGTACTGGGAATGGACTGAGGATGTACTAAGTCGATGCCGATCTCTTCTTAAAAGCCTCAAGCTATATGATGCTGTCTTCGCGTCTCTCTTTACTTATGATTATAACTGTGAAATTATCAAAGCTTTTTGCGAGGCTTGGTGTCCTTCCACCAATACTTTACTCACGAAACATGGGGAGATGTCTATTTCTTTGTGGGACTTGTACAACTTGATGGGGTTGCCTCTAGCTGGCCACCTATATGATGAAGCAATGACGAGCCTAACAGAACTGTTCTCCACAAATAATGAGCCATGTATTCCGCGCAGCTGTAGACATCTACTTGGTGCTTATCACTTGCTCTGCAAGGATACTAATAAGAAAGGTGTGACGATTGATCAATGGGTAAGTTTTTGGTCTAAAAAGACTGTAACATACCCTGCGCCTCCGATGCGTGTTGAGAAAAGATCAACTAATCGGCCCAAAAAAACTTACAATCCAACCGGCACCATCCCAAATCACCGTTCTTGGACATCTGCGGAATTGAACCAATTTAGAAAAATGGGAATTGCGCCAACAAACCAAGAAGAGACATATCTCGCTGCTTATTTAGCATGCTGGCTCTGCATTTTTGCACTTCCGAGTAATGAAGTAAACTTGATACGGCCAAGTACTTTTAAAGCGGCGAGTTTAATGGCTGCAGGAAAAAATGTGGGCCTTGCAATTCCTGTACTGACAAGCATCTATCGTGGTTTGAACAAAATCTCAAATTCATCAAATCCATCTGAAGTCAAATCAACATTTCTCGTTCACTTTGTTCATGCTTGGTTAGCTCATTATTTCAAGACTCACTTTCCGATTGGTAGCAAATTATCTTATCCTCGCATGGTAACTTATTCTGGTGAGCAAGGTGCAAAATACTTTAATCCTGAGGAGGCTCGTAAACGAATTCAAATAGCTGATAATGCTTCGTGGACTTGCAACATTTTTTCCAAAGATGTAGCCGTTTATTATGTGAATGACGGGAATAATGACTGGACTAGTTGGACCCATCTTGTAGCTCTTCGTACCAGCTATCTTACATTGAGGCAAGGTGGTCATTATATAATGGAGCCATATTCTCCTCATAGATTTGCTCGTCAATTTGGTTTTCTGCAAGATGTTCCTAACATGCTTAGAACAAACCTCCGCAAGGCCTCTTTAGAAGAAGGATTTGATTACTGGTGTCATTCCACTACATGTAACTCCAAATCTGAAGCTTACTTTCCCGGTGCAGCCTCAGCTCCTAAAAATTACTCCACGTCTGAATATAAGGAGTGGTGGAAGCATGTTCATGGCACTTACTTATCTGATCATGTTAAAGACCTGATTACCCCAGTATCAGCCCCTATAGAGGAAGAAGTGGACATCATAGATGATCTCAATGAAAATCACCAAGATGTCCAAGGTATTTCTCCGGTGCATGATATGGTAAAACCTATGGCGCATAAAAGAAAGAAAGGTCAATCTGTGGAGGATTGCAGCGCATCCAGGGATCAACATTGGAAGAGGAAGAAGCCCACTGCCTCCACTGAAAAGCAAGATGATGAGGTTCCCTTTACTCTCCCAATTATTTTCTTTTTTTTTATTCCCCTTTTTTTTACAAGGCTCTTTTTACTACTTTAGATTGCGCAGATGATTTCTAACCCAACTTCCCCTCCTAAGGCCAATGAAGGAAAAGAATTAATTTCTGCTATCGCTTCACAAGACTTGGCCAACGAGGTTGCCCCCTTTTCTGTCTCTTTTTTTTATCATCTTTCCTTTTCTATCTAAATATATTTTTTTCAATTAGGTCTCAGGCTTCTCTTCAGACTCTGAGGGCGACGGTTTTACCAAGAGTGATGCTTCTAACACAGGAATGGATTCCTCTTTGAAAGCATGCCCAGCAGTAACAGAATTTAAATTCAAGAAAGAAGCTCGAAGTCTCAAAGAACAATTTGCCCAGAAAGCCTGGAGTCGTATCAGAAATAAGCTCCAACGGACTCCTATCGAATATTTATCATCTCTAAGGGAAGGAGTCTTCAACCTGATAGGGGAAGTGAAAGTACTTAACATCGATTGCTCTACATTAGAAGAAGCCTTGACTCCTTTATTTGATAAGGCTGATGCTTATACTGCTGCAAGATCGAAGTCTGATCAAGCGGCCTCCAAGGGAGATTACGTAAAAGTCTCAGCAGACATCAAATGTCGTCTCCAAAGCTATAAGGACACCCATACGATGGAGATACAAAAACTAAAGACAACCTGGGAAGAATTGGAGTTGATAGGCAACGAGTTGGCCACCCTGAAGAAAGAGAAGACTTTATGTGAAGCAGCTGATCAACTCAAACAAACCATTTACCGTGCTAAGAAAGAAATTGACCTCATAGAGGAAAATATCTTTGCACTTGATACAGTGACCTCATTAAAGGAGTATTCATCTGAGAACGAGAAAGCAGCTCTGAAGGCTGAATTACGAAGCATACTTTCTGATAACTTTTTTGTTTAGTGTAGGGCTTCTTCTTTTTTTTTACTCATACTTGTCTGTTTTCCCTACTATGCTTTGAACATTTAATTACCAATAAAGTTCATTTCCTTCACTGTCGCTTACTTATATTGCCTTCATACTTCGATTTATTGCTTGTCTCATAAACTTGATGTGATAAACCAAAGATATGACTGAACTTAACAAAGTGCTAAGCTGCCTACGTACCTCTTTATAGAGGATCAAGTCATAACGTAGTTCAAAAGAACATAATTTGGTTTGAATGGGGGGGGGTGCCGTACACAGTTTATGCTCGTGCGGGCCAGGAGTGACTATTCTTTAACCACTTTAGACAAAGTAGGGTATTTAATGCTTTAACCACTTAAAATACCTGAGTGGGGTGAATTAATAGTTTAGCCACGTATAATTACCTTTGGTGGGTGTCGTACACAGTTTATACTCGTGCGGACCAGGAGTAACATGCAGTTTAGGCTTGTGCGTCATGGAGCGTTCCTTAGGTTTGACTGGATTACGCGTAGTAGCGTTTCAGGAATTTGCCATTTATGGGGCCAATTCCCACTCCATCTTCAGATATCAACTTGTATGCACCATTTGTATATACTTCTTTCACAACATGTGGGCCATCCCACTTGGGCAAGAATTTATTTCCCACTCGGTGAGTGATGACAATAGGCCTTCTCACAGCAAGGACTAAGTCTCCGACTTGAAAGGAACATATCTTCACTTTCTTGTTAAATGTTCTGGAGAGGCGAGCTTGATAGCACTCAAGTCTCTGCTGTGCTTCTAACCTCTTTTCATCAAGTGCCTCTAATTCTTCGAGACGCAGTCGTGCGTTCTCTTCTTCAGTCAAACCTTCTTGTATGGCTATTCTCAAATATGGTATTTGCTTTTCAAGGGGCACAACAACTTCAACCCCATATACTAGAGAATACGGAGTAGCTTGAGTAGGCGTTCTATAAGTAGTTCGATATGCCCATAAAGCTTCATGAATCCTTTCATGCCAGTCTCGTTTTGACTTGGAGACCACCTTCTTTAATAGGTTACACAGTGTTTTGTTGAAGGCTTCAGCGAGCCCGTTAGCTGCTGCATTGTACATAGAAGATTTCCTTTGCTTGAAGTCAAATTTCTCACAAAGCCTATCAATCAAAGAGTTACTGAACGACCTTCCATTATCCGTGATGATGTATCGAGGCACTCCATATCTATATATAATGTTGATGCGGATGAAATCAGCAATATTTTCCTTCTTCACTTCTCTCAAGGGTACAACTTCCGCCCACTTGGAAAAGTAATCAGTGGCAGCCAGAATATAAAGATGGCCTCCAGAAGATTTTGTTAATGGGCCCACCACATCTAAGCCCCATGCATCAAATGGCCACGAAGAAACTGTTGGATGTAATGGCTCCGGAGGCTGATGAATGAGATTTGCATGAAACTGACATGGCTGACACTTTTGTGCATAGTCTATGCAATCCTTTACCATAGAAGGCCAGTAATATCCCATCCTCTTGATTCTGAAATGTAACTTGGGTCCAGACTGGTGGGCGCCACATATTCTGGAATGAGCTTCCTCCATAGCTTGAAGAGCTTCTTCATCACTTAAGCATCTTAAGAGAATACCATCAAACGATCTTCTATAAAGTATATCTTTGTAATAGAAGAATCGCGGTGCTCTACGCCGAACATCAATCCTTAGGTGTGGATCATTGGGGAGCTTATCATACTTCAAGTAATCCACGAACGGTTGTCGCCAATCTTCCTTCCCAATATCGAACACTTCTATGGCACAATACCCAACTTCTTCATCATCTTCCTTTTCGAAGAAGGGAGGTACCACCCAACTTTTGCAGATCGGAACTTGGAAATGTGCTTCAGGCATTGCTATGGTTGATGCTAGCTTTGCCAAAGCATCGGCTTGTTTGTTCTTGCTCCTTGGAAGATGTTCAATCTCTACATCTCCAAGCCAATTCATAAGCCTTTGAGCATAGTCATAATACGGACGTAGCTCGGGTTTCTTAACCTCATATAAACCAAGCAGTTGGTTGATTATTAACAACGAATCTCCATATACCTTAAGGTGTCGCTGTTTTACATCCACTGCCATCTCCAGACCAAGTATAAGAGCTTGATACTCAGCTACATTGTTAGAGCAATTTTCAGTTAGACTGAATGAGTATGACAGGACTTCTCCATCTGAGGTCACAAATACTACTCCGGCGCCGGCACCTTCTCTGTGAGCAGCTCCATCGAAATACATCTTCCAGGGAGGACTGATTTCAATAGTCAATATATCTTCATCAGGGAGATCATTAGACAGCTCCCATTCAGCAGGCACGGGATGATCAGCCAAGAAATCTGCCAGTACTTGCCCTTTCACCGCTTTTTGAGGGACATAGATAATTTCAAATTGCTGCAATTGAAGATACCACCTTGCAAGCCTATCAGAGAGCACCGGCTTTGACATAACGAACTTTAATGGGTTAGCCCTTGAGACCAAGTAAACAGTATGAGCTTGAAAGTAGTGTCTTAATTTCTGAATTGCAAAGATGAGAGAAAGACATATCTTTTCAATTGGTGAGTATTTTAACTCATTTGGGGTCATCGTCCTACTCAAATAGTACAAGGCACACTCCTTTCCCTCATCATTATTTTGTGCAAGCAGGGCTCCAACTGATCTTTCTTGAGCAGATATGTAGAGAATCAACGGACGTCCGGCTATTGGAGCAACCAATACTGGCGGCTTCATCAAATATGATTTAATACTGTTAAAGGCATTAGTGCAAGATTCATCCCATTCAAATGGGCTGCCCTTTTTCATAAGATGACTGAATGGTTGGCATCGGCCGGCCAAATTTGATATGAATCTTCTTAAGTATGCCAGCTTACCTTGCAAACTCTTGAGCTCATGTATGTTTCGAGGTACCTGCATCTTCATAATTGCATCAATCTTTGCTCTGTCAATTTCAATGCCACGATGTCGGACAATGAATCCAAGGAACTTTCCAGAAGAAACTCCAAATGCGCATTTAAGTGGATTCATCTTGAGTTGGAATTTTCTAAGACGCTCAAATATTTGTCTTAAATCTTGGAGATGATCTCTTTTCTTCTTTGATTTCACCACGATGTCATCAACATAGCATTCGACATTCTTATGGAGCATGTCATCAAATATCTTTTGCATGGCTCGTTGATAAGTGGCACCAGCATTCTTCAAGCCAAATGGCATAACATTGTAACAATATATTCCTTTAGGAGTGCGGAAGGCTGTTTTCTCTTGGTCTTCTGGGGCCAGGCTAATTTGATTATAACCAGACGATCCGTCCATAAATGAAAGGACTTCATGGCCAGTTGTTGCATCAATCATGAGCTCAGTAATTGGCAATGGAAAGTCATCTTTTGGGCATGCCAAGTTCAAATCCCGAAAGTCAACACACACTCTAAGCTGTCCGTTTGCCTTCCTTACTGGCACAATGTTAGAGAGCCAAGTGGGATACTTCACTTCTCTTATTTTTTTCGTCTCAAGGAGCTTATTAACTTCAGCCTCAATCAAGGAAACCAGCTCTGGTCGAAATCGACGTTGCATCTGCTTAACTGACTTGGCTCCTTCCTTTATTGCTAAATGATGAACTGCCACCTTTGTATCTAATCCGGGCATTTCTTTGAATGACCATGCAAACACGTCTCTAAACTCTTGAAGAAGCTCAATGTAAACTTTTTCTTCATTGGCTGTCAACAAAGCACTTATATAGGTTGGCCGTGGATCGTTATCAACACCCAAATTAATCTCCTTCAATTGATCAACAGTAGATTTGACACCCTCTTCAAATTCTGGAGGAGCATCATCAGCATCTTCCTCTTCGGTTGAGGTCTCCTCTCGTATAGTGACATGATTCACCGTGGCAACTTGTTCCAAGAATTCTTGCCGTGGGTTGGACCTAACTTGTTCATTCTCTCCCACTTTAACAATGCTCCCCACTACATAGCCATTTCTCCTCATCTTGACGATCTTGCTTTGTAGATCTCTTTCTGCACTTTGTAGATCTGTTTGCATGATGATGGAATGAACAACCTCTGATGAGCCTATACTTTCATGATCATCTTCTTCACTTCGAGTGAAGATTATTGTTCGTTTCTTAGCTTTCAACATTGTGCCACATGATATAGTCAGGAAATGTCGTCTTTTCATGCGAGATGGGATCCGACTATGTATCTTTGGGAAACCTGGGAACTTGGTAGTCCTTTTAGCTCCAGCTGGTTTGAGTTTCTTGAATACTGAGATTCTTTCTGTCTTTTTATCTTCTTCATGAGACTCCTCTTCTTAAGAGAGAATTTCATCTTCAGTGATGTAGTTCGTGTTTGCCCTCTTTATCGCAATGCGAACAGGTTTTTGCGGAACATATCCTATGCCTGTTCTAATACACTTGGAAGTACGGCCATTACTCTTCAATTTCTCTTGGGTGGTTCCACTAGGAATCTTATGAGACAGTTCATTTGCCGCACCTTTTTCTTGAGGGTCATAACCAGCTTTCACAAGAAGTTTGTAAGCTTGTGGGCTATACGATTTGGAAACTGCCACCTCAAATACATCTCCGTGCTCAGTTTTAGCCGCTTGTGTTGGGCGAGTGAATCCTTTGAGTGGAGGGGGAGAGGGCCTCTCAGCGTCAACCTTAGTCAGGGGTAGTGTCAACCCTTCTACAGTTTTGATCAACTGTTTACTTTTATTAGAATGTGTGGATGAAACATCATCTGCATTCTCTTTTTCTTGTTTATCATCACTTTTATCTTGTGATGAAGTTCCTTCTTGCTTATCGGCCTTGATACTTTTCAGAAAGTATCTAGCGTCTGCGAAGTATGACTCTGCTTCTGTAAATGGCTTTTCATCACCGAGTACCTTTTTTTATGTTACCTCCATCGCAGTATTTGAAGCACTGATGCAGCGTAGAAGGAATTACTCCATTTTCATGCAACCATGGGCGCCCCAAGAGCATGTTGTATGATGTTTTAGCATCAATGACATGAAACAGAACTGTTGAGGCCATCTCATCTATTATCAAGTTCATGACTATCGTACCAAGTGTTCTCTGGCCCTCTTGATTGAACCCATGAATCGTTAATCGGCTACTGCCAAGTTCATCTGTTGAAATCCCTAACTTTTTCAACGTTATTAGAGGTAGGATATTGACCGCTGAACCTCCATCAATCAGTATTCGATTTACCCTTTGCTCTTGAGTGCAACCAGCTACGAACAAGGGTCGGTTGTGAGATTGTGAACCGAGCAGTAAGTCTTCCTCAGTGAAGGTAATCTTCATAGCATGGGCCTTGCTTTCAACTTTAGGCACAACAGCTTCGCCTGCCATATGGCATGAATAATTATTTCCACCGTCTGCAGAAGTAGAGTTTGCAGTTGCATCTTCATCTAGAAAGATCTTCCCTTGCTCAACCAATCGCATAACTTTGTCTTTAAAGACAAAGCAATCTTTGATAGAATGTCCCACCAGTCTATGATACTTGCAGTATTTTGGATTGTCCGTTTGTCCCGCTTCTTCTGGTCTCTTCATTTCAGGAAGCTCGATAAGTTTATCTTTGAGCAGATCATCGAGTATGCCTGGGACATCCGAATCAAGGAATGGGTACTTCCTTTCTTGCATTTCTTTCAAGGTCAATCTTCTTTGCCCCCTTTCTTGGGACTCATTCTTCACTTTATCATCTTTTTCATTCTCATTCCTTCGGAACTTGACAGTTGATGCATTGATTGCCATAGACCCTTTTTCGGAAGATTTATTGTAGGGTTTTCCCCCTTTCCTTGCCTCTTGCTTTTCTTTATACTTGTAGGATCCAGGAATCGGTGGTTCTACAACTCCACTTATCCCCATACTTAGCTCCATGTCGTGAGCTCTTGTGGCCAAGTCTTCAAAGGTTTTAGGCTTAATCCCTTGAAGTATATAACGAAGGTTCCATTGCATTCCTGCTGTGCACATCTCAATGCCAGAAACTTCAGACAATCGATCTTTACAGTTTAGGCTCAAATTTCTCCATCGATTAATGTACTCAATTACTGGCTCTTCTTTTAACTGACGGGTGTTCGTCAACTCTATCATGCTAACCGTCCTCCTAGTACTATAGAAACGGTTAAGAAATTGATATTCCATCTGATCCCAACTGTCTATAGAATCAGCCTCCAAGTCGGTGTACCATTCAAAAGCATTTCCCTTCAGAGAGCGAACGAATTGTCTCACCATATGATCTCCGTGAGTGCCAGCATCATTGCACGTTTCTATGAAATGTGCTATATGTTGCCTTGGATTACCTTTGCCATCAAACTGTTGGAACTTGGGGGGTTGATAGTTAGGTGGCATCCTCAAGTTGCCAACCCTCCTAGTATAAGGCTTAGCATAAGCGAATGAAGGTTTAGAGCTCTCTTCGAATTGGTCCTTCATTGTGCCAAGTATAATGCTTTTTAACTGGCTTATAGGAACCATTCCATCATGGGAGATGTTCAATTCTTCTTCAATCACCCTTTTCCCCATCGTCTGACGCTTCGCAGACTTATCTACTTCATTTTCAGCATCTTCTTCTTGCTTTTCGTTCGCATGGCTAGTTTCAGCACCAGCCATTTTCTCCATCAGTTTGAAAATCAAAGTACTTTGTTCTTGGTTCTGTTTGGCAAGTGCAGCAACGGATTCAGTTAAGCTTGCCAACTGTTCTTCGACAGACGAAGTGTTTATTGCCATTATCGAGGCTATGGATGAATCAGACGATGAGCTTTCTTCAAGTATAGGGGTTGAGCTAGCTGAGTCGTTTTTCTCATCTTTATCATCATATGGTATCACTCCAGAGGTAACTCCAACTGAAGAATTTATCTCTGAAGAGGCTTCAGATCGTGCCATCTTTGACATGCTTCTAGTTGTCACATTAACGTCTTCCACTTGTAATTCTGAAGACTCGAAGACAGAAGCTGATCTGTTGACTTTGACTCTTAGCGGAACCATCTTACTTTGCTCGAAGAGGAGATGAGAGATAGAAACGGTCCCACCGGGCGTGCCAAAATTTGTAACAACAAAATTGTATTTATTAAATAATAAACACAAAAGAAATTACAATGAAAATCCGATGTGGATTAAACTTGAAAATTGAAGTAAACAGCTTCTATTTATCCTCTGATTCCTCTCTTGAGTTGACTTTCTTGACTTTTACCAACTTTCTGAGTCGGATCTTTGGATAAAGCTTGTCCGAGCTCGGGTTCGGGGCTTGAAGCTTGAAAACGTTTATCCGGATACGTCGAGCCTTTGTTCGGATCGAACGTTGACTTGAAGATTTGTTGTGAAGAACGTCGTTCAATTTGGTAGAACACCGTTGACCTCACGAATTTTACTGGATGAAGAACGCCGGATCGGAGAGGCTTAGCACCTTGATCCTTGATCGGAGGCAGTTCTTGACTTGAAGTTACTTTGAAGCTGCTTGAAGATTGGTTTGAAGCCTTCGATTTGAAGCTTTGAAGATTTGAAGATCTGGAGCTTGAAGACTCGAAGATTTGAAGATCCTCGAAGGTCTTGAGCTTGAAGATTCGAAGATTTGAAGATCCTCGAGTGTTCTTGAGCTTGAAGATTCGAAGATTTGAAGATCCTCGAAGGTCTTGAGCTTGAAGATTCGAAGATTTGAAGATCCTCGAAGGTCTTGAGCTTGAAGATTCGAAGGTCTTTGAGTGTTCTTGATCTCTTCAAGAACGTCTTGTCTTCGGGTGCTCGAATGTGTCTTGAATGAGGACTGAAGACCCTTATTTATAGGTGGAGAAAATAACCACCTGAGAGATATTTTCTCCTTCGAAAAGATATGTTGGGCTTCTTCCTTTAATTAAGCCTGCTGGACTGGATACGGGCCTATTTAATTTAAATAAGCCTGCTGGATTTGACTTGGGCCTATTTAATTTAATTAGGCTTTGACTTGGGCCTATTTAATTTAATTAGGCCTGCTGGATTTAACTTGCTGGATTTGTTGACTTAAATCAGGCCCACTTGCCTTGGATTAAACACAATTAATTTAAATTGAGCACATCTGGCTTGGATTTGACCAATTTAATTTAAATTGAGCCCATTTGGCTTGGATTTGACCAATTTAATTTAAATTGAACCCATTTGGCTTGGATTTGACCAATTTAATTTAAATTGAGCCCATTTGGCTTGGATTTGGGCTCAAATAATTATATTAATTATTAATTATTTATTTACTTATTTTAGGAATTAATTTATTTAAATTCCTTAATAAATAAATATTTAATCAATATTTAATATATTTTCTTTGCATTTATTTTTATTAGGTAATAAATTTTAATTGCCTACAGTGAGTATTAGAATATGTCCTAATTTTCTTTTTTCGCCCACTTTAAAATTTTGGATTATTCTATGGTGCACGGGTGTGCTTGAAAATTTAAAAGGTAAATTTTAAAAGTAGTGGGTAGTTATTGAATTTTTTATTAATTATTTTATTTTATTTAATGATTAAAATAAAACAAGAATTTAATCTAACGGTTTATATTATCCAAGTACACCGATGCACCCAATGAACTGCAGTGTGATTCTAAAATTTTATACTTCACGAATATTTTAGGTAAATTTCCTGATAAAAGTATAACCACCATTAATAGCATTGCAACATAGTATATTCTCCCCCTTTCCCAAATTTAACAATAAAATAATAACTTCCTATTAATGAAATATTTCGTCGTTAAACAATTTTTTTTTCTATTTTTCTTTTTCCGTCTACCATTATATTCATACTGTGCAAAAATATGATACGTAAATTTACCAATCTGATCTATAATGAAAAATAAAATTTAAGTGAAATTTAATAAACTTATTAATTTGTTGAAACCCAAACTTTCACTTGCACGAATTTTTTGTGCTATCAAAATGGCTTTATTTTTTTATTCAATCAATTCACGAGTCAAAATTATCTCATGATTTTAATCATATAAATTTAGTCAATGCATATAGCTAGGGATATTCTGGTGTCGTTTGAATATCCTCTCTAGATTATCGTCAGCCAACTGTCCAGCAAAAATGAGAAAGCTGATTTTATTTTAAATACATTTATAAATAAAAGTCCGTTTAATGCTTAACATGAAATAAATAATTAACGTGATAATTTAAATTAAATAAATTAATGTAATGAGAAGTGCAACTACAAAAGTGTGGAGGGTGTGTAACATTAAAGGGTTATATATTGTTGTATATCATTCTTTTGTGCTATTAAGATACTATAAGTTATTATAAGATGGAGTATAAAATAAATATATCATGAATTATTTCATAATGAAATTTAAAATTAAATTAAAAGTCCAACTAAAGTGAATCGGTGCACCGAGATAATTTAAATCATTAGATATATGTTCAAATTAATCTACACTATTAAAAAAAATTAAATAATTAATTTTTGAAAAAACAAAAAATTATAAACTTGGGATGCACCCCAAAATTACCCAAAAGTCATACATACAAAGCCGAATTAATTTTAAAATGCACTTAATAGTATTAAATACATTATACATTGCCAGGATCCGCCACAAAATATCACGGGTCAGGACGGGTCCGGAGGGGCCATTTTTGACATCTTTATTGGCAAACGATGGTCGAAGTGTGATATTCTGTGAGTTGTTTTCATACTGCTAGGTCCAGTTTGTAGAATATCAGGTTTAAAAGAAAGCCCAATTGTCCATACGATGAAAATAGGCCCAAATACTCAGGCCCATTTATCGCATTCTTACTCGAATCTAAAATTATTACTATATAATGGCTTCCAACGCCAAACTTTCGCTCCATTTCCAATTTCCAAAAGATCAATATCACCAGGAAGAGGAAAAGAGAACATCTGCAGAGTTTGAATTTGATTTTGAATTTTCCGTCTTTTGTATTCCAATTTGTGGAAGCGTAAAGGTTGCAATCTCCGACTTCACGCAAAATTCATGACCGGAAAATGAAGCTGAAGATCAACAAAGCGTGCGACCTCAGCTCAATATCGGTTCTTCCTCCTCAATCTAGGTTTTATTTATTCTTCTATACACATATGTTTATATATCAGAACTCTGATTTTATAGTTTTTAGATTCAAATTAGTATATATACAATGTATGAGAATAACTAATGATTGATAGAGAAGCGTCGAGTGGTTTAAGCTATTCAGATATCTGTTAGACTGTCACCAGTAAACATGAGCTATGCGATCACTGTAGTAACTATAGCAATGATAGAATTTATGATATTGTGATAAAAATTGTGGAATTGTTCGAAAATTTGCGATTGAAACTGTCGATGCGATATTGAAGTATTATCTGTTTTGTTTTTAATGAATTAATAAGGAGATCCAGTGGGGTATCCGGTGGACTCGACGCTTCTTCGGTCTTAGGGAGAAGTCAAATGGCATCACAGCTTCGGCCACAACAATCACAGCTGACATTTTCTCAGGGAGCTTCTCAGTTCTCTCAGTTTTCACAGAATTCTCAAGACGAGATCCTCACTATCGAGGTGGTGATGTATATAATATTGTGTGTGTGTAGTATGCATAAATTTTTATGGATCTTTAATCTGGTGTATTGTTATTAGCAATAATAAGTAGATCCTTATTTCTATATTTCAATTATAAGGAGGACAACACTACATTGAGGTTTTTATCCATCAGTGATTTTTCAAATATATTTGTATGCAGTCTGCAGAGGCATATTTATATGTATAAAAACTGAATTTAGAAGGTCTTTTCAACTGAGAATTTTGAAAATATAGACATGAATTTGATTGTTGTGCTTTATGTTCTTGCATGGTTTTATGATTTATCAATAAAGCTAATTCTACATAGTGCCTAAATTAATTACCATTTCATTGGACTTCCATTTATCTTTTATTTATACATACTCAGAAAAAACTGAAAATGCTTCCGATACATTTTATTTATACAAATTCACATAATTGAGTTTTGATAAAAGAGCATACTAAAAAGTTGGCAGTTCATCAGTTTCATGTACTTTCTTTTCATATCCTTCTTCTCCTCACTGGTTCAAGAGACATCAAAAAAAACCAGAAAAGCAAATATTCTTCATTTATCTCTTTTGACTGGTTCAATTTGAATCTTGCTAAATTGTTAATAATTTTCTAAAAATTTTTGTAGAAAGATGGATCTCAAGAGAGAGAGAGCTCGGCAAGGAGGACAAGTTTCTTGCCTCCAATAAAATACTCACGAGAAGATAGTCAAATGGTGGTATCTAGAACTTCCAACAATGCAATTCGCAAGTGGTCTGGTCAAGAATACAAATGTAAGACTATTGCGTCCTGATGCCTAATTTTACAGTGTGTGTAGACATCTTAATGTTCAAAGCTTATATTAAGAAGTTCTCCTGGAGTTTGAATTTTAATATAGAGAGTAGATAAAAATTCTAGATAAAACATAAGTATCCTGACTTTGGAGGTCAAGCTGTTATGCGAAGAAATTTATTGGCCACAAACTTCCACCATTATTACAGTTAACTTGAAATATCTTAATCTGCCCAAGCAGGTCATATTAGCGAAGAACTTGAACACAGGATTGGAATGATTGAGACTTCATTAAGTAGGTTTGGGATGATCTTGGACTCAGTTCAGAGTGACATCATGCTGGCAAACAAGGGCACAAAAGAATTAGCATTAGAGAGTAAGTATTCCAGACCTCTGAATTATTTCTGAGAAAAAATTAAGTAACTATAGCAAAGGTTTTTAATACATTTCCAATAAAGGTTCACAACCTCCATTCCTCTCTAATGTAAGCGTCTTAGTGTCTTTGTAAGAGTTCCTTGTAGCTTCTCTCACACTTAATAACAGAGTATTTATTAGTTAATCGAATAGTTTTATGATTTGGTATATTTTTTCTGCCCTGAAAAAACAACAGAATAAGAAAGTTTAATTTCAATTTTGATCTTATGCACATGATGTTTGTAATTCTTGACAGCAAAAGATGTGCGACAGAAATTGAATGCTCATGATGACTCTCTGCAATTAATGGTAATAAGTATTTCAGCAAGCGCTCCTCTCTTGTTCTTATTCTCTTAAGTGCCTATGTCTACACAAGCACTGTGATGTTGAATTTTAAGTTTGCTATATTATAACTAACCAGAACAAAGGACAAGAGGACTTAAAAATTTGCTTGGACATGGGCTTGAAGTCTCTGTCTGAGCAACTCAAGCAGATTCTGAACCAAGAGAGTTCAGGGCAGATAATCTCATCTCTGTCTGCTCTATCTGAGCAACTCAAGCAGATTCTGAACCAAGAGAATTCAGCGCAGATAATCTCATCTCTGTCTGCTCTTCCAGAGAAAATTGCCACTCAAATGGTGAAATTACAAAATGGCCTGCACAAGGTTTTTTTGAATGAAATCAAGGTATGTGTTTGTAGAACTCTTTATTGGATCTTGAGAGGGAAATGGTTGGCTAATATAGTGAGTGTGTTTTGTCCATTTATAGCAGAATTGCCAGAATAATTTGACTAATTTTTTTATTTAAATACTTCAGGAAATTTCTTTCAACTTGAAGACTTCAACCCAAAAACAAGCTACTCCTTCCTTAAAAGGGCCTAAGGCAGTTCTTTCTGCAACTGTAAGACATAAATAACGTCATCTTCAACTGTTATAGCCTTCAGGCATCTTGAAGAATCTTCTGAGATTTTTTTTTTTTTTTTACTATATTGTAGACTGTCAGCTGTCAAGCTTCTCCTCTGGATGTTCAGTTTCCAAAGAAGTATGATAGCTTCTTTTCACTAACATATTTTCTAATTTAAACAAGGACTGGTGTTATTGAAACTTTGTCTTGCGGATTCCAATAATCAACGCAGACCAATTTTTTCTTGTATCTATTGAGGTTGTCTAGTAAATATGGTTTAAGTTCTCATCTTGCTCATAATCTTGTTAATGTAATTAAGAGTATATAGCATTATTTTTTGCTACATAGAGATGAAACCCAGATTTTGAAGGTCTATTATTTTGGCAAAAAAAAGCACAAGCTTCATAGAAATTATT
The DNA here is from genome assembly GCA_023678885.1 of Pogostemon cablin. Taxonomy (NCBI): domain Eukaryota; kingdom Viridiplantae; phylum Streptophyta; class Magnoliopsida; order Lamiales; family Lamiaceae; genus Pogostemon; species Pogostemon cablin. Next base: position 1,611,875 of record CM042965.1, read on the forward strand.
CTGTTCTTAAATGCTCAAGTTTTAAGGTCGTTGTCCTCTGATATCCTGCATTCCAAGTTCCAGCTTTCCCTTGTTAATTTGTATCAAAATTCACACTTTTTACACTCAGTGAAACATCATATTAAGCACTGTGGTGAACTCAACTTCAAGACTTTTTAGTTTGTAGGCATCTGATTAGAGCAAACAGCTTGAGTAGGATTTTATCAAACTATTTCATTGAGTGTGTCTGTCCCCTATAAGAGTGTTCTATTAGTGAAAGCAGTGCCATCAGAAAGAATAAGTAGTTACTGTCAATGCATGGTTGAAAATGACTATCAAGTGTGAAAAGAAATTCTAAAAAAGTGCTTCAAATAAAAGTGTGAGATAAAATTAAGCCTTGTTTTCCATTTGCCTCTGTAAAAGCCTGTTCTATCTTACAAATGTATTATTGGTTACTTAACGCAATTTTTTGACCTGGTATTACTTTGCAGCCTGAAAATCTGCTTCTGTGATCACATTTTTTAGACCTCTTCTGAATTTATTCTTATTATTCTTTTTTCTCAAAAAATATATATATTTGTCTTTGCCAATTTAGCCTCCATGTTTTTCTTCCTGACAGTATGTTTTTCTTGATGGCAGTGCAACCCGTCATTTAAAATCACGACAAAAGAGCATAGCACCAAAAATTGAAATGGGAGGATGGACATCAGTGAAGCCAGAACTGGCAATCCCTAAAGTAGGAAATGTAAACCAGAGAAGCAACAAAAGGAAACTCTCACCAGATCAATTGGTAGCTTCTAATGGCATAGCTTTTTTTCCTTATCTGAATTTGTGATAATGTCCACAATGATGGGTAATTTAGTATAATAACCCATAAAGTGAATAAATTTTGACTACACAATCACCAATTGTACTTTAATCACCTACTCAATTTTTTTAATTTTTATGGCTCATTTAATATTTGTGCTTTACATTTCAAATTCTGCATGTAAATTTGAAAAAAGAAGACCTAGATGGTGAATGATAAATGAGTATTGATATGTGAACAGGAATGCCGAGTTGTTATAGAGTCAGATGAGGAAATTGATGGGGGATTTTTGTGCTTGTTAGAGGAAAAGCGAACAGGTAGCCTTTTGATGGTGTTTTCCCACTTGAACTGTATATTTTCTTTGTGTTGTGTTATTTATTTTCTGAGCACATTTAAAGATATTTCTGAAGTCTATATTGACTTACATAATGTGTTTCTAAAGCTGGTATGAGAGCCCTTTTCAAAATCCATGTGAAAACAGCTGCTAGAAATACACTATTTTTATAAGTTTAAACAAATCATCGAGAATGCTCAAGCTAAAAGTGGGCTGACAGTGGAAGTCATCTATCCCATATTTATTTCTTCTGAAGTTGTAAAGTGAACTTATTGTGCATAAACTTTTTGGTGTTAGCTCTGATTTGAAGTTTGACTTTTGATTTTTGGTTAGAAGTGGACAAGTATTCAGCAGAAGATGTAGAGCAAGAAACTGCACGTATTCTAAGGAAAGCAAGGAGGAGAAAAAGAAAATATTGCAATACAATAATCATTAATTGAAGGTATTCTACCAGCATAACGATACTTTTTAACATATCTAGTTCTGTTTGCCACTTATTTCAGCTGCTCCATACACAAATTCGAATTATTTAGGTAAGGGTCCTAAACATTGAGTTCAAAATTAAATATCACCTTAGTTATGCATGCATAAACAAGAAAATGCTCTTTTGGATTGATGAGTTTGCTAGACTACAGAAATTTTTTTTTCGCCTGTTCACAGAACAATGGTATTCTGAACATCTTAGCAGCACGAGTAAAACCAACATCTATAGTTCTACTATATTGTTTTAATTAGAACATCTTTATAGTTATAGCTTCTGAAATTGTTGATTGCCTACTAATTTCAGCTATCATTTGAAATATAAAACTATAATAACTAGAGTGAAAGTCCATTTTTCAATTACGAACTTTTTTCCCATGTGTAGCTGCTAGTCTACAATTTCATTACATGAAGCCCATCACGTGCTTTGCGTTTCACATTTATGCTAGTGTGGTCGTTTCAGGAAAAGAGTGTAAAGGAACTCAAATAATGTTGGCACACTCGGAAGATATTTTCATCATGGCTGAGTTATATCTATCACACAATCCTAAAAGTGAATAAAGATCATCTCTACTGTCCTTCCCCACATCAGGTCTGATTTAGTTTATTTTTCAAATTCTATTAATGTCGTCGTGTTTTTAATCGGGCAATCTCATATGCAACATTTCTTGTATTATGAAACCTTGAGAACATTCCTGTGATGATATATTGATCGCCCTCCTTCCATGGAAAAAACAGTCCATTAGAATCATCTTTTGAACCACATTTACGTTTAAAGGAATTTGCTTCTCGTTTTATGAGCATAGCTACTTGATAGAAGAAGATAGTAATGGTTCAAAAGGAATTGTTTTCAGGCCACAATCTTACTGTTCAGATATCACCTAGAAAATTGACATCTATGGGGCAGTACATTATCAACTCAGAACAGCTGGATTGAATTTCGATTTTAGGGGCAAAGTTGTCCTTAGAAACAGTCTATCATTCATTCGTGGGGTAGATTTACTTCTTTGGAAAAGAATTAATGCCTCTTATCTTTCAACTTCTTAGGGAAGGTGAGGATAGCATTCAACCCCATTAACATATCAAGACGATATAGGTGAGGAATAAAATTAGTCAAGAAAAATGGAGGGGTGGATTGGGGAATCCACACTGCTTGTTGATTGCATTTTTATTTGTTAAAATCTTTGTTAATATTTGCTAATAATAAATTTGCGGTGTACCCCACATAAATTGTTCTTAATTATAAACTAGTTATTGGGTAGAGTTCACAAAAAAAAAAAAAAAAGTAATAGAGATCTATAAATAACATCTGACATAGTCAATATGAATGTGTGATTATGTTATTAATTAAATAATGCAGCATATTAACAAGATGAGTTAAACTCTTTTGTCTAGTGGCTAGTGTTTGGTGGGACATTCATGTAACAAGTTAGATCATCAACTTTAGTTTGAAAAACTTCAATTTAGATCGACATCGAGTGATATGAACCATTAAAAAACCTAGTAAATACACTAAATTAATTTCTCCCAACATTTGTTATAATGCATTATATCATCCTACAATAAATTTGATTCAAAATCATAAAGTACGGAAATAAATAATCATGAAGATTTATGGGCCCTCTAGACATCAAGTATTTCCCACCATCCGGTGTTGGTCATAATTCTGATTTGATATTTCAATTTTCAAACTGCCTGCTTTATCTTTCCTTAAACTAATCATGATTATTAGGGGCGACTAATTAGAGGATTAGATGTTGATAAGAAAAGCCCTTTGTTTTTTGCTCTTGAACCACAGCATAAATTTGTCCTGACTAGAGAATGTAGGCATATACATTAGGTACTTAAGTTCAATCATTAGTTAAAACATCTTTAATGTTCCATTTTGGACTATATTGAATCGTATTTTAAAATTAATTAAATTGTCTTATCTTTTACCCATTGCATTCCTAACGTCAACAGTGATGTTTTTATCGCTTTAATTAATTATTACAATTCTTTTAAAAAATAAATTCAATTGCTGTCTTAGAATTCAAAAATCATAAAATGATTTTGTTGCAAATAGGTTTAGGGAGCGCACTACAAATAAGATTTTTAAAAAAAATATTTATTCCCTACTTATACGGTCTAATTAATTTTATATTGCTTCACAATATGTAAAGGGGGCTTATACTGTCGGCCAAGGTAGGTCGACTTCCATTTATTGTATGGTTTCATTAATATTATATTATTTCGACACATCATTTCCTAATCTTCCAACTCATAATATTTTCTATTTATTTACGCCAAAGAGGATAGATTTACATAGTCTATGTTGTTATTATTATCGATTATGATGTAACTAATATTTTGTTCGATGTCTATATTACAACATAGAATATTGGGCTTTTGAGTCATTTTCAAGACAGAGTGTCCAAAGCGGGTCCCATCCTATGCCATTATAATATTTTGGGCCATCGAGATGAGAATTAATTACTTTCTCATTGATATTTTAAATAGCCCCCACTCACTTTTTTTTTTTTAATTATCTTTGATTCATAAAAAATAGTCTGGAGAAAGATATATTGGAAACCAACAACATTTGATTTCGTCATAACTCAAAAGTGATAATATCTAACCCTTTCATTTTAAAGAAGAAAATTGACATACTTCTCTATATGTGTGTCTACTTTCTCAATAGATTAGGCGATGCTTGATTAAGGTCTTGGAAATTAGATTTGATTTTTAAAACTAAATAAATATTGATATATGTTTGTTTCAGATTTTTTATAGGTTAGATTTAAATTTTATATCAGATCAAGATTATTAATTTATTATTAAAAAAAAAAAGAGGAGAGGGGAGAGATAAAGAGAAAATATTAAATGGAGAAAGAGGAGTATATAAAAGATAGTGTGTTGAAAGGGAGTATATGGTTTGTAGGTAAATATATAGTGTGCATGGGTTTGCGTAGGTTTAAAAAATTAAGACATGACTAAACCAAACATCATCTAAAGAGAATTAATCTGGAGGACATCTAGTGTCACATTAACATGTGTTTCATTTCGAAATTAAGTATCATGTGATGAGGAATAAAGCGAGAAGTATTAATTTCCAGTTAGTACAAAATCTTTATTTATATAATATCTAATGAATATTTATTTCTTCTCTATCATAAAAACAAGAACATATTATCATGTTCTCACACAATCTTTACAGGAAAAGGAAGTGAAATGGAACCCTTACTTGTTAGGAACTCAAGGTACAATAGAAATAATGGAAAAAAATTACAGTATATATTTGTCAAAAGCAGTTAAAAAAAATAGGACCATTTAACTTATGGGAAGAAGCTTTTCTCATAGGGTTAGTAATTGGGCAGCATGTGTGATTAGTAAAAAGTTTGGTGGTAGTTATGATTAATGAATTGAGACATAAATGAGTGCTTCTTGTGGGCATCAATTTTCACCCTTCTCTCTCTCTAGCATATCCCACTACCACCACTTTCTCTTCTTAGATAAGCAAGTGAAAAAGGAGGAATGGATAGGTTTCTGTTTCAAGGAAGAGATTTTATTTGCCTTTTTCTTTTACCTTTTTGAACCAACAACACTTTCCCCTTTCTTTTTACCCACTTTGTAAGTAGATATATAAGTACTGTTAATAATCCTGTATTAAATGGCAATAGTAAATCAGTTTTTTTTTTTAAATGTATATTTAAAGTTCAAGAAATACCAGAAATTTAAGGTTTTGTGAATTTATGGTATGTATCTATAGAAAACGAAAAATAAAATGGAGTTAGTCTACTGTGAATTAAACTATGTAAATCCTTTTTATTTATTTATAAATTGAAAAGATAATTATATCCTCAAATGTTCTGAATTTTAAAAATAAGCATTAAACCTTAAAAGAGTGCTTAATTCAAATTAAATACTAATTTTTTTTAATAAGCTTTAAAAATTATTAAAAATAAGGAAGTTTATACTCTAATTACATTTACATGAGCTAAATTATCTTCTAAGCCAGATAGTGAAAAGTAGGGGGCTGAAAAAATGGAACCTAAGTAGAAAGTGAGTTACAATATCACTTAATTTAATAAAATATTACAAGAATTTTTATGTTCATAATTTATTAATCATGTAGTATAATGGATGGAAGGGAAGAGGGCATGTAAGAAAATGTGATCGTGTGATTGATTGGTAGATAGATAGCGAAACAACGTTAATACATATATGATGTGAGAAAATGAAGCCATCGTTGTATCTCCAAACGCGCCATTATCAATAAATTTCCATTATTAAATCATTTCTTCTTATTTATTTACTACGTACCTCATTTTTGCTAGTTGCACCAAGTAAATGTCAAATTTAATAAAATCGAATCAGATCATGAGTGTGGCATTTATATTATATATGTATAGTCCAAATATTGTATCTAATTTTTTAAAATTTAATTTATATCTATTTAGATGTTAATTAAACTGCAGGGTTTAGTGTATACATAAAATGCAGAAATATTAATGGTCCCAACATAAAAGTTTTCATTGTTGATGTGGTTAATTTAAATAAGCTAATTTCGATTGTAGCTAATTGATGAATGCATATAATAACTTGGCAAACGTAAAGAGTGTTAAAAAACGTGTTTAACCAAAATAAGTTAGTTTAGTATTTGGTAAGCAACGATTATATTACTAATTAAATACATAAAAGAAAAGTCAACACGTCATGATTTCATGAATAAATTTTAAGTTGAAATGGAACTCCACACAAAAAATAGTTAGTTTTATTTTGGTGTAGATGGGTCCACGGATTTTTTTTTTCAATTGATGACTTTATTAGATTAGATAAAGTATTAGAAAATTAAAAATATCATACTATATCTTATAATCAATTTAACACAAAAAATATACTAGTATAAAATTCTTAAATAAAATATATTTTAATTGCATTCAGTGATAACTGAGTGTCAGGTGTTAAACAACAGAGACTGAAACATCATTCATTCGTAACTCCAAAAACTAGAAAAATTGTGCTTTTTTTTTCAGACTATTTTTGTTTTTATTTAATGATTCCTTTCACGGGTTCACTATTTTTGTTTTTATTTTTGCATGGCCCTCATTATACATTTTATTATTTTTGAACTTATTGATGGTAAAAAATTGTTTGCAAACGTTCATCATTATTATGTGCAATGGTTAATATGTTAATTTGATGTAATTAATAACTCTATACAAACGACAAACTCTACGGCTAGACAAGTCGATTAAATATGATTTTTTAATAAAGTATGATTATTTAATAGTGAATTATACCATAATCCCTAATTAAAATTATATTCATCTGTATAATCACTGATTAAAATTATATTCATCTATTCTGTTAACAAATTTATATTTACTATTTTTGATCGCCATAAACAAGATGTTACCCTTTAAATAAAAAATAATATGTATATATATTAAATGAGTATGGTACCGCGAGTATTGATAATTAGGAATTGAATGGGTACAAGTACTATAATAAATTTTTTAAACATGACAAATACAGGTAATTATTTTCTTAATTAGATATGGTGTTGGTACACAGCGGGTGCTCTACCCCTTTCCATCCCTAACTATAACACCATAATGTTACACTTAAAATGCATCATTTTTTAAATACTCAATAATCATATTTTACTTATATAACAATATTATTTTAATAATTAACTACTCATTCAACAAGAGCACCCTATAGAAATATGCAGTTGTCTCAGGCCAATTGTCAACTAAATTCTTTGTATTGATACAAAATCATTATTAATTAATACTTAAAAAAAAAGCCAAACTTTTATTTTGATTTAATAAATTACATTAAACGCTACGACAGTTTTCTATTAATTCACAAGAATTAGTAATTGCATTGTATTAAGTAAAATATTAGCTGTATATTTTAAGAAAAAACATTATTATTATGGGATGGTAGCTTAATTAACGTGATTGCTAGTTTGATCATTAATTTCTTGGCGGAGGCAAATACAATTGAATTCAAAAACAAAAAATCACAATCATCATCACAATTATTCAAACAATAATATAATAATACATAAAACAATAAGAAAAGTCTAAACCACACAAAATAGATAGTACTTTTTGCAAGCGAGTATAGTGTTACTCTTTTAAAATTTCCAGTGTTATTTTTAGAATGTTAAATGTTTTTTTCTTTTCAAAAGTAGTATATAATTTTGTCATTTCATGTAATAATTAAAAAAAAAATCAAAACAGTCTAAAAGAGTAACACTTAATTAATGATGGTAAATTTAAGATATTAATTTGCATAAATTAATATTTGTCATTAATTAAAACTCTAATTTTTTTTTCTATTCAATCTGGGATATCATGAGTTTTGTTATTATCTCAAAAAAGGTAAATAAAGTTAAATATATTGCTTGATCCAATAAATGACAGATGTCAAACGACTTATTTCATGCAAAGCAAGATGACAACATATTAAAACACATATTATCCCAATATCACAGCATGCATCCAATTTTAGTACATAGCAATCTTACACTATCCTCCAGAATTGCAATCTTAAATGAAAGAAACAAGAAAACATTTAACAGTATACGTGTTTTTTTGTTTGTCCACTCTGTGTATGTGAGAGAGTATGTAATAAATAGTAATTGCATTTGTGGGTTCCTTAAACAAGTTAATTATATTAGTGCAATAATCTTGTTTGATTCTCAGTCAAAATCAGAGGAAACAATATTTAAAAAAAAAAATCATAGGATATACTCCATTATTACTTTATTAGTACCTTTTAGAGTAATCAACAGTGATAATTTTCTTAATGACAACCGTAAAACACAAATTCTCTGTTCAAATGGATAAATAATAATTGTGATGGCATTTTATAGAATCAATTTTAACTACACAATTATGCAAATACCATAATGGATAAAATACAATTAATATGGAGTAGAATATACCATAAAGCTATAAATAAATTTTTTTTTAAAAAAACATGGTATACAGATAAATACTCACTCACCCAATATCACTTTGAATGTATAGGGATTAATACAAGTTATGATGAGTTGAAAAATGTTAAAAAAGTTATTATGAGATGGCTGAACAAATTAATACTCCTATATAAAAGTTAGTATAAGATTATGTATGTATAAAGAGGAGACTTGTGAACGCATCTTTCCTAATTAATTATCATTTCATTTCGTATTAAAAATATTAATTATTATTTTCTTGGAAAAATTACTAATAGGTACACACTTTGTACCCCTAATTACTACTAAATACATTGATTTAAAATAATTACTATCACATACAAAATATTTAAGTAAAATATCAAATATAACCCTAAATTCATACACTTTTAAATACAAAACCCTAACCCCCACTCACCGTCGGACCACCGCCGCCGCCGGACCACCGGCGGCCAATCACCGAAAAACTGATGCTGGCTGCCGGAAACCGACCTCGCCGGAGCTCCGCCAGCCGGTCGCACGGAGCACTGCCGGACCGCCGGAGCTCTGCCGGACCACCGCCGGACTACCACACTTTTTTGCTACACATATTTTTTTTACCGCACACACTTTTGTTACTGCACACACTTTGCTGCACACGAACTTTTGCTGCACACAACATTTATGTGCAGCACATTGTAGGAGTAGTATTGGAATATCACTATATATTTTTGTAGTTAGTAATAATATTTTTGTATTTTGTATCTCATAGTAATTAATGGTTTTTTTTATCTAGTAGTAATCCTCCATATTTTCTTTTATAAATATTATCACTTTAAATTATATTGAGTAATTCATGGTATCGTTATTACTTTTTATTAATTGTATTTCATTTTTTATTAAAATTTATCACTTCTTATTTATTTCACGAAAATGGTATAAAACGGCTCATACAAACATTCACATATGTATAAATATTTCACTTAATTGGAGTATTTGTTATTTTCCACCAAAAATTAGCATCTATAGCATAATATAAGCCATATTAATTTAGAAAATCGAATTAATGTATCATGTGTATGTATAGACTAATACTCTACGATGATTGATTTATAATATAGGTAAAATATGATATATTAAATCAATAAAATAATAATAATAATTTTAGAGTAATATAAGATGGTTGATGAGGAATACTTTTGATAAGGTGCGTGTGTTTTTTTTCTTTTAATTTTAAAAAGATACTTCCTCCGTCTCCTTTCAGATGATACACTTTTCATTTTGGGCTATCCCACAAAAGTTTGCACATTAAAAAAAAAAATAAAAAGTAAAAAACAATCATTCTTCCCTATATACTTTATTTACAAAAAAATTTATCTATACCCAATATACTTTATCATTTATTTATTATATAAAAATATTATTATATCCCTAAAAATTATCACTTTCTTAATCTCCGTATCGAGAAGGGGCGCAAACTTTTTTAGGGACGGATGGAGTATTTGTATTTACGTTTGATAGTCCTACATTTCAACATTTGACGTGGCAATTGCGTTGTTATTATAGAATAGATAGATACTACTTCCTCTCGCTTTTATTACGTTGCTATCACCACGATTGTTGTTCTTCCTCTCTCTCTCTCTCTAAAGCGCACACGCACTCAATCGCTCGCTCTCCTTCCCCCTCTCTCTCTCTCTCACACACACACGCACTATTACTTGCACTTTCCAACCTTTGTTACTTTTCTTTTATTTTAACCTGTGTTTCAGTCTTTAATGGCTGCCCCACACCTAAGTTTTTGGTTCCATATTTTTAATAAGTGGGTGGGTGATTCACCCCTTTGCTCCTCTCTCTTTTTGGCCGGTGTGGAATTTGATACTCTTCCACCCAACTTATAAAGCTTCAGTTTTGTTCTTCACTCTTCAATTTTTATTTTTTTTCTCTTTTGTTTATGCGTGTTTGATCCTTGTAAATACCTGTCAAAGATCAGATTTTTGTTTCTCTGCTTTTATGGGATTGTAAGAAGATAGTAAGTCTCTAAAAAAAAGAAAGCCTCATTAAAAAAAATAAAATTGGTGAGGGATTTCTTTTTCCTTTTTTTGGGGGGAATTAATTAAATCTTTTTTCTTTCTTTTTTTTTCATTGGGGTCTCCAGAATTTTGCTCGAAAAGAGATACTGTGGGGTGATTTTTTTGAAACAGTGGTTTTGAATGCAGAAATTATATCAGTGTATTTGAAGGGAGAAGTTGATTATTTTTTATCCCCCTAAATCTCGTTAGATTCACAAGCATTTGCTTGATTGCGTGAGCAGTTTTGTAAATTGTCAAAATCCATCCTTCAAGGCAAAGTTGGATAACTCAGATGTTTAATAAATCTCTCGCGAGGGAGAAATTTATAGAATAAAGATTTTTAAAATTCCTTTAGTTGAGCAGATTTTCTGGTAATAAATGTTTCGTTGAAGGGAAGGTCACAATGCCATTTTCCAAGATTGTATGGTAAGAGAAGGAAAAAGTTAAAAAATTGATTCCTTGCCACCTACAGAGGCTACAGTGATTCGGGATTTAGCCTTAAATTGATAACAACGCCATCCAGGACTCTCGAGAAAGTATATTGGGCTGCATGTTGTATAAGGTTAAAGGTAATAAATCCTCTGTTGTATTTATTCATTTATTCATTTTTTATATTTATTTTTTGACTTCTGAAACAAGGGTTCAATTATTAAATTGCACTGGATATCTATATTCTCCATTCTTTCATTTCATTTGGTTGTTCTTAGATTGATTAATGTTTCTTGGAAATCAAATAATTTCTTCAGTTCATATGTAAGGTATTTTCTCCGGTGCATGTGTGATTTGTTTATTTTTGGAGATTGCATGCACTTGTTACCCTTTTGAGGTCATGTTTGTTTTATGGTATCATTGATTGCTTGTGTTAGTTTTCCAGAATCAATGCACACAAAAACAGTTTAGAAAGGGCCTTTCTATGCAATGTGGTTTCTGGATTGAACATTCTTTGCTCTGTGCTTTTGTATTCTTTGATGAAGCTTTCTTATTCAGATCTAATGATAATGCTGTCGATTTGTGAAATATTTAATTCTGTGAAGAAGATGTTTAGATACTAAAGGGACAATGCATACAATTTGGGTTGCAACCTCGAGACTGAATTTCATTCTTTAAAGAAAAAGAAAGAACATGAACTTAAAATTGAACTTGTGTAACCATTTTCCATACCAAATTTGTTTGCATTGCGTGGGAACAGCTTACATTCCATAGCTTTGCCATTGATTGACAGAGGTGATATTTACTGTTTGTAGTGAGTGTGCTTATGAGCTTTGCATGCAGCAGTTTGGTATTTGTGTGAGGTTTGTTGATGCAAGCCTTTTCAATGTCAAAAAAATAGGTGACCTCCTGAAGTGTGGAGTCACGGTGAAGATGATTATTTTGGATTTCATTTTTCACCAAGTTGAGTTAACTGTGGCATCATTGTGGAGTACAAGAGAAAAGTTATTGTTGTATCTGCTGTTCAGTTAACCATGTCGTGTAATTGATAAATTAGTTACTAGATTTGTCTGTTGGATGCTTATCTCGTAGTCTTACAACCTTTTGTCTCAGTTATTTTTCATTTTAAAAATTTCTCACATCATTTTTGGTGATCTCATTATTGGCTAAAGAACTGTTATCTAGCTTTTCTCTGAATTGGGTGTACTGTTCATTCTGGATTTATATAAAGCCAAGTGCTTGAGATATTATTTGACTGTATTCATTTCCTTTCTTTGTTTTTAATTTCTGAACTGACTTCATTGTTGCTAAATTTGCAGTAAGAGGAGGATAACTGAATGACCTTGTTGCAATAAAAGCTAGAGATTATTCGATATGGCAAAGAGATCACGAAGACGCCCTTCACGACATGAAAGAGACCAGGCAGGCTGTATATGGGGTTTAATTAGCATGTTTCATTTCCGCCATGGTCGATCCACAAAGCGGCTGCTTTCAGATAGAAGGCGAGAGAGCAAGCAAGCTGTTGGTAAGAGCTCCATGTATTATTGTTAATATATAATTTTTGACGATTTCAGAAACCAGTTTTCTTGATACCACTCACCCATTTTTGCGCTTTACTAGGTGCAAGATATTTAAGTAGCCAAGCAATCATACAAGGTCAGAGTGAAAATTGCGAAAGCACAGTGGTATGTGCCTTAAATATCATGACTAGATTTTAATTTGACTGTTTTGTTTCTTTATCGTATTAATGCTCTTTAGTGAATCAGGATGCTGAAGAAAGTAAGGTACCCATACTTATGGCGGATGCTGCCAAAATTAGTGTTAAGGAACTCATGGAAGAAGAGATGATTAATGAGCAGGGTTCAGATAACCAGCCAAATGATTCTGAAATAGGTTTGGAAAAAAGCAATTCAGAATATGTCAATCATCTGAAGAAACATCAAAACAGAAGAAACAGAAGTCGCAATAAATCCTATGATATGGATGGCTCCCAGTTGGATGCTGCAGAATGCTTGATCACCGAAAACCCGAACCTGGTTGCAAATCAAATGCCTTCAGATAATCTTGATCTGGAAAAGATAATTAAAGAGCTGACCCAGATCAATGAAAGAAACGCAAACAGCTTGAATCATGATCTTCATGGTGATCAAGATATATCGTCTGATGAGAACGTGACAATTGTTGAAGAAAAGTTGGTTGCAGCAATAAAATTGTTTATAGAGCAGAGACTGAGTGGTAGTAAGCGTTTTGGCGAAGAGGGGAATCAAATTCGTTCGAAAGAGTTCATTGATGCTCTGCAAACATTAAGTTCAAATAAAGGTTTATATTTGAAACTACTACAGGATTCAGACTCTAAACTGGTTGCTCACGTTCAAAATTTAGAGGATGCTCAGATAGTCAAAGGTCAATCACCAAGTTCTTTGTCTGAATCCAATTTTTCGGAAGAGAAGGCAGCCAACTTAAAAACCGATGAATCCAATGGCCGTAAACAACGAAATTTCTTCCGCAGAAGGAGCAAATCTATGGAGGCCTATCCCTTGGGAGGGGAAAAGGATTTTGAATCTACTAATAAAATTGTCATCTTAAAACCAGGGCCAACAGGAGCAAAGAGCCCTGGAAGTAATAGACTGGTGAGCAGTCTCCAATTGCAATCACAGAACAGGGATAATAAGCTTCAAAATGAGAGAAATGCATCTCAGTTCTCTTTCACAGAAATTAAAAGAAAGCTGAGGAATGCAATGGGGAGGGAAAGACAAGGGGTCTCCCCAGATAGAGCTACCCTTAAATATTTCCCAAAGCACCAAAATGGCAATAATGGTGAGAAAGGAAGTACAGGAGAAAATTTTGGTTGGAGCTCTCCGAATAGGAACCATAAATATATGGAAAGGTTTTTAATATCTTCTCCTAGCATTAAGAAGGCTGAACCAGTTGGCAAGTTAAAGGACGACAGCTCAGTAGTGGTGAATGAAACATGCCAAAATCCAAGATTTGGGGGATCTAACATCTATGTTGAGGCTAAGAAACATCTCTCTGAGATGCTGAAGAATGGAGATGAAAATCCAGGGTCAATGACTGGGCGGTTGCCAAAACCCCTCGGTAGGATCCTTTCTTTTCCTGAGTATAATGGTTCCTCTCTCTGTAGCCCGAGAAAATATGGTGATGATATATTTATAACTGCTCAGATGAGATTATCTCCACGTGGAAATTTTAAGAATGATCTAAGTGGCCTTCTGCAAGAAAACAATAACAATCATCCAAGTCCAAGAAAGCAGAAATTGGAGAGTCAACCAGGCGACTGTGTGACCAACTCCGAGGGCAATGTAGAATCCCTGGATATGAGTCATAATGTTCCAATCAGAGATGATCAAGAATATTCTTTAGAAGTTCAATCCGTTGGCCAAGATGCTACAGTTCCTGATGGTAAATTCAAGCCTTTATTTATTTTTTTATTACAGATATGTAGCCATCTAACTATTTGATAACATTGACTGAAATCTTGTTTTTAACCATCAGTTAAAAGTCCGCATTTGATCGTTGGGGAGATTGAAGAAATTGCTGAATCAAGGCCTCAGGAAGAGGAAAAGATCAATAGTAGTTCATCTGAAGCATCTAATAATTTGGTCCTTGGAGATTTTGAGAAAGAAGAAACAGATGAAGTAAACAAGACAGAAATTGCCGCCAAGTTATTGAAAGATTCTTCCCCTGGCTTCCAATCGGTACAATCCCATTTCTTTATATTTGTTAATCAGAAGATGATTTTAAGCCTTTAAGATATGAATACTAGTTTTAATTCCATGTAAAGTGGTGATGGAAAAGGTTTGGCAGACTATGTTATTCCTTTCTTGAGTTTCCTTCTTTGTATCTTATTATGGTTGATATTTTTTTCAATTTTATCCAGCCTTTAGTTGGAGAAGACCAAATACTGTCTACTCCAGCGGTGTCCCCATCACGTTGTCCTGTAAGCAGTGAAGTTGAAGATTCTGATTGTGCAATTGACAAAATGGAGCGTCCTAGTCCGATATCTGTTCTTGAGCCATTATTTACTGATGATGACAGAAGTCCTGCAAGCACCATATCTCAGCCAGGTAACATATTGGATAATGAACCAAAAGCCACATGCTACAACTTCTCTGTTCATTTTTTGCACTAAAACAGAACTCTTTGTGACATTCAGTTGAAAAAGAAATTCAACCACGGCATATCCATTTTGAAGAACAATCTTATGCTAGTGACCAAGGAATTTGTACAAGAATTTCCCTCGAGGATGAGGAATCTGCATTTGAATATGTGGAGGCAGTGTTGCTTGGTTCAGGTTTAAACTGGGATGAATTTCTTTTGAGATGGCTTTCTATGTATGAAATTCTCGACTCGTCGTTATTTGACGAAGTTGAGTTATTTTCAAGTAGACCCCGTTATGATCAGAAACTCCTTTTTGACTTTGCTAATGAAGCTCTAAAGGAGGTCTGTGAGAATTACTTTGGCTTGTTTACTGGGGTATCACATGTTAAATTGAATATCCAACCACCCCCAAAAGGGATGGATCTTATCCAAGATATATGGCAACGGGTTGAACGGCAACTTATTCAGCACCCACAGCCTCATTCCTTGGATCACCTTGTCAAAACAGACTTAGAAAGATCAAGAAATTGGATGAACCTTCGATCAGATATTGAGCTTATAGTTTTTGAGATGGGGGAAACCATTTTCGTTGAACTGGTTGATGAAATAGTACCAAGCTTTGTGGATAGTACTTCTGAAGTTTCAGTTGTCGATGCTGAATCCCATGCCACTGAAAATGGCAACATTTAGAATCTTTCTGGTAAGGTGGCAGGCATCTCTGATTTTATAGAAGACTAAACTTGTTTGAGTCAACATGGTCATTGTCGCAAGGTATGTCCAGATCCGGATTTCAGTTGGAGCTCTGTTAAGATCTGGAACATCTCACTTTTAACATCAGCGGAGTAAGTTGCAACCATAGTTAGGATTTCTTAATACACTTGAGTCTTGTGTAAGAGGTTTTCATGTTTAGGGATTCCGAATAATGGATCCTTGCCCGCACAACAAAAGCATCCATAGATCAGAGGAAGACATTCTAATTTCTGTGTGGTTCCATAAAACCTGTTTGTATGCAGGTTTCATAACGTGATAATAGAAGGTTAAGCTTGTTGGTGTATGTATGGTGATAGAATAATCAGGATTTGGTGTGTTTAATGTGTGCTGTAATGATATTTTTGTAATTTTGTTTATTTCTTGTTTGCACATATGCTTGGTCTGTAAAGGCATGGTTGTGTTGAACTCATCCTCTAATGTTCCCATCTATACATCTGTAATGTAACTTGTGCAGCAGGGATATCTATATCCAGTGTGAAGCTTAATATTCACTCTATGCAATTTGTGAAACACTGCACTCTTTAAATAATCATCAATAACATTGTACTAATTTTGAAGAAAGAAAAGAATATGATGAAATCATTGATGGGTACAAATTCAGTACCTAGTTTGATGCAAAAAATGCAAGTTTGGTACCATTTTGTTTCAATTAATCTAGTATCCACTATGATACAAATTACAAAACTTGATGACTAATGTTGCAAAGCACAAACCAATATGGAGTATAGACTAAACTGTTGTAATCAAAGATTCACATTCAAATACAACTACTGAAATGAAGGTACAAGTGTTAGAAGACAGCATAACAGACTCTTGCACAATTTAAATTATCTATGCTTCTGAAATGAAGGTACAAGTGTTAGAAGACAGCATAACAGACTCTTGCACAATTTAAATTATCTATGCTTCTTTTTCGTCTGTCGGGACGAAATTGAACTTGGAGGTCTCTTCTTGGAGAAAGCTCTGGTTTTACTTTCCGACTCCTCTTCGTCATTGTCCTCATCAGCATTTGCATTTCTTGAAGATGGCGCCAAATCTTCAAGCTTCATGTTCACTTTTCTTTTGCCATTATGCAACTTGGCTAGCAATTTCCTTTCGATGGAATTATTCGAGTGGGTAAATTTGGAGTCTTTAGGAACAGTCGCACCAATACCAAGCCTGTGAAAAGCCTCCATTTTGAGGTTATACTATGACTCAAAGTTAAAGGCACACATGCACTGACCTCAATGGACGCCCTTCCATTTCTACTGAGGTTGTTTTTTCATTCACTGAGGCTTTACTCATGTTATTAACCCACTGTTCAGCCTGAACATGAATATAATGTATGGTTAGAAAATATTTTCTCTTCTAAATATACATATGCATCTTATTATATCATACAACAAGTTTCAGTTAGGAAACACCATTTCTTGGATAGATCACCATAACAGAGAAAAATCTACGGTTAAAGACCTTAATACAGGGTTGAGAACAGCAATATGTATGAAACAAACAAAATGATGAAATCATATGAAAAATACTATCTAAACACCATTATTAATTGAAACAAAGGGTGTTATTACCAATTTGAATGCTTTGTTCATCATCACCAACTGAGGCTGTGACTTCTTTTTTGGATCTTCCTCTGCATTACTTCCCATTTTTTCATTCCTGATCATTGGAGATACAATCCTCTGCATTAAATAGTCTAGCGACCCCAAAAGAAAAAAAAAATCAGAAAAGGATCACGATCAGCAGAATACACATATGCCCTCTTTCATTTAAAATGAGGATGCAGATTGAACTATAAACCATTCAAGAAGAAAAAGGTAGCGGTGTTTCCTACCCAGAGTTCCTTGAGGTTTAACTAACTGACCAGAGCATCATAAAATAACCTTTTGATTTAATAACTCACAAATTAAAGACTATAAATCCCCTATCACAGATCAGTACTCAATCAACTCCAAGATGCTTCCTGGCCAGAGTTAAAAGAGGTTGAATTCCAGAAGTACTAGGAAATTAATTGAACTTATTCACAGCCCCATAGACATGATAAGTTTCACCATTCTAGTCACACCAATAGAATAACATACTCTATGTCTAATCTCATTGAACTAATGGATCACTTGAAACGAAATCCTTCTATTTTCAAAGAAACCTGCCACCTCTAGCGCCAAATTATAGAAACACTTTAGTCACCTTATATTTCATCATCAGACTACTCAAGCATATCTAATAAATTAAAATTTCAAGTTAAATATGACCCATCTTTGAACATTTGATTTGTTCATTTATTCAAGGAACAAAATTTCGAGCGACGCGGAAGAGAAAGATGGAGCAACAAAAACGGGAGTGTGATTTGTGAAGAGAACGGTAAACAAGATAATTTTGGCTCAGTTAATAAGCATTCTGCTTCTAACAACATTCCCTCTTTACTAGCAATCCAGGGAACTCAATTAACGCAAATAAAAAGATTTAAGTTTTCCTTTGAATCTTTGTCATTACTAGATCAATTATACAAAATCCAACGAGCAAAGAATATGCTTGAACTCGAATCTTCTAGCCACAATACGTTTCGTTTGCCAATGAGGAAAATCAAATAATAAATAGAAAAAAATGATCGAACAAAAATAACTATTTCCAGCGGCAAAACCCACCGCCGTATTGGGGGATTGGGGGCAATGATTTACTGCGGGTTGTATGATCAAGAAAATTGAGAGTTTCGTTGAAATTTAGCATACGTCTCCTTAGGGTTCTTTACTATTGTGTGTGCTTAATAAGTCGGTAGAGCGGTTTAAAAATAAGAAAAAGACATTGGTAATTAATGTAAAAGAAAAACATGGTTGGTAAACAATACTGATATTAAATGCATAGAGTTGGGATACAATAAGACGCTTATTTTCGAATATTCCGTAAGGGTCAACAACCATAAGTATTCCATTATATATACTATATACTATAGTATATTTTTATAAAATTTAGAATCTTACTGATGTGCACTTTGGGCACCGATTTACTTAGTTAATATGGGCCTTTAGATTAAAAAATTAACGAATAGCCACCTTCAGATCTAATAAAATAATTAATTATTTTTTGAAAAATAAAAACTGTAACCTAAAAATAAGCCTATTAACCCTATGTGCACCGGTGTACTCAGTGCACCACATAATTATCCTAAAAAACTTAATATATTATTATATAATTTATGAGTTTAATTACGGTATGATTTTAATCGTTATATTAAATTATAATTCAAATTCAATCTCTACCATTAATTATATAAAATAAAAATAAAAAATAAAATAGAAACCACCCCTAGCCCCTGTTGTTATCCTATTAAAAAAAACTCTCAATTAGTATATTAAATATATATATATATAATAAAATAATAGAATTTATATTATATTTATTTTTATGTAATTAATAATAATGCAAATTTTATTATTATATTTATTTAAACAATAAAAATATAAATATATATTAAATAAATTAATAGTAAATGGATACGGGTACTCGCTGATAAATGAGTATGAGACAAGTATGAGTACCATAATAAATTTTTTAAACAGAACGAATAGTGATACGGGTAAATATTTTTTAATCGAATATGAGTATGAATACCCGCGGGTATCTGCACGTTGTCATGCCTATGTGAGAATGCATGAGAATACTTTTGTGAAATTACTAATAAATAACAATATTTTATTAATGTTGATAATTGGATTAATAAAAAATTATAATTGTTTCATTACTAATTTATAATATGAATAAAAAATTATAACTTTTCTTTTAGAAATGATAACATATTTCATAAAAAGAATAACTCATTAAAAAACCTTAAAAATTATGTTAAGAACAATCTCACATGACACGATGTCATATTAGACTTACTCTTAAATAATTGCAAAAGGTTTTAGTAAATGCATTTTTATCCCCCTCAGACAATTCAAACAAATTTTAAAAATTTATATTATTTTGATTATAGAAAAAAAAAATTGATTCACTAATTTATTAGAGAAACATAAACTAGTTTTTATATTTGACAAGAATAAAACACAAATATATTATGGATTTTTAATTTTGTTACTTGTTACTACAAAATCAATTGAATAATGTGTTTTTATAAGTAAAATTCATTAAAATTTGGAGTAAAATTGAAGTGCGTTTGCTTTATCTATATAATCTAAATAATTAAATTATATTTTTATTTAATTATAATCATAAAATAAAATAAAATAATAAAAAAATAAATATAAATATAATAACTACACACTATACTTTAACCTTTATCCTATAAATCTCAAGGGTAGGTCTTGCGTGAAACAATTTTTCACCTATCGCTATAATTTTGATATGATAATGTCATATTCAAATCTTAAAATAATATATGTATTTATCAACATTAAATTTCAGTTAATAATTAAAATAATTGAGAATTTTAATTATAGTTAAAAATTAAAATAATTGAGATTAATTTTGATAACGATACATCATCAAAATTAAGCTCTCCTTTAACATATTAAGGATATATATATATATATATATATATATATATATATATATATATATATATATATATATATATATTTGAAGTGTTGGGGAATCTAATTGGATAATAAGGATTAATAATAAATTAATCACCAATTAAATAATAATTAAGTGAGTGAAATTAGTTTCACATGTAAATTTAATCAAATATGGTAATAATCACAATCACTACTTAAAATAACAATCCTACCATATATGAGAGTGGTCTCTGGAACCTATTAATAGAGTCATTATGCATTCATTTAGAAAACACCATAAACGAACACCTCTACATAAACTTGCATAGTGCATAGTTTAAATTGTGATAGCAGTGACCTTTAGGGAATATCTGCCAAGATCGGAGCACTACCGAAACTTTGCCAACATTAAAGTATGTAATTACCATACAATGACAAAGATATTGCTTTTGTGGCTGTTTTCATAGTCGGAAAAGTCAATATTCTTTAATTCTCTCTCTTTCTCATTTTATTTTTCATACTACAACCAATCGTTTTCTCGAATAAATAAAAGTAATACTTAAATAAAAATTTATACTACTATGTTTTAATAATAATTTGCATGTATCCATTTAAATTCTATTACTCCCACCATCCCGGAATAAATTACGTTATCGTAGATACAAAGTTTAAAAAAAGTTAACTTTTATCAATTTTATTAACTTTTGGAGGGTAATATAGTATTTTTAAGTTATAAATAAATTGTAAGAGTTGATATTAGGTGCACTTGGGCGCAAGGGTACACCCATCTGTGTATAACTTTTTGTTCTATTTTGTATACGTATTTTTAAGTAATTGTATAATTTTTTTACACTAATTTTTTCATTAAAAAAAATAACATCCATATATGTATAAATTTTTATTCAATAGTGTATGCATATTTTTTTAATAAATTTATATTTTTTACACTCAATTTTCATTAAAAAAACTAATAATTAAATTGTATACATTTTTATTTATAATTGTATATGTTTTTGTTTATATTTGTATATTAGTATACTCTATCTGTGTGTTAGGTGGTGTGATATAGTTGTAGGAGTAATTAAGATGAATTTTTAAGGGTGAAAATTAATGTGATATTTTTTTTGTGATGAATTTTAATATGGGACTAACAAAAATAAAAGATGTGAAATTTATTAGGAGTATTTTACAACAAATTCAAACTTAGAATATTTTTTATCCTATAGCTCGGCCGTTTAAGACGAAGGCGGGCTAAATTCATCTTTTAATACTCCACCTAAACATGCGCGTTTAAGACGGAAGCCGTTAGGGCTAAATTCATCTTTTAATAGTACGGCTACACATGCTCCATTAACCCTAAGCCGAAGTCCGTTAGGGCTGACAAGGGTTGGTACGTTTCACCTCTGTATATAAACCTAACCTTTTCTAAAACAGTAACATTCCATAGCCGTCCTGACTCTGTGGTTTCATCTCGTTGAAAAGGTAATCGCAGAGAGGCATTGTTTCCGAGATTGTAGATCGCTAATCTGCTCTAATCTGTTTTATTGTAGATCGATAATCTGCTCTGCTCTGATCTGTTTTATTTCTGCTATTAATTTATTTATTTAATCAAAACTTGCTGCTGTGTGCGCCCGTCGGTGCAACGTTCTGGAGTCGATTTGGAATCTGTTAGAGTTTCAGTAGGGAGAAAAAATATTTGAATTTGGAGAAAGATAAAAGAGTCTAGATTGAAAAAACAGAATGTGGGTGTATTCTTCTTAGTGATGATGGGATAGCAATTTAAGCTGTCTTATTAGTATTTGTTATACCACTGTGGTAGGCTGGTTCTTATTCTCCTTGATGATCCCTTTGGTTTTGGTAGAATTTGAGCTTCAGTTTCTTTAAAAATACAAAAAAGTTTTAGTCTTGGAGGCTTACCAGTTACCTAGTTTATCACCTCTTTTTTTTTTTTTTTTTTTTTTTTATAAAACAATGTTTTAATGAAATTTGTAGTTGATTCACGTAATTGCTGTACTGTACACAATATGTGAAGCTAGTGATATGGATAATATGAAAGAAGCGTGCATCTATTGTTTTAAAAAGTTGTTTGTTTTAATGAAATTTGCAGTTGATTCAGGTAATTGCTGTATGGAATCAGTGAAGGAGTGATATGGATAATATGAAAGAAGCGTGCGATGTTGGAAGGTCGAAAACGAGAAAGCGGAGATGTTGCGATGTTGGAAGGTGGAAAATGAGAAAGCGGAGATGTAGAACTTGGTCTAGTCTTCCACATGAAGTAATAGAGAACATCTTGTCCCGATTACCTGTGAAGGATTTACTTCGATTCAGGGTGGTTTGCAAACAGTGGGAGGCCACTATTTCCGATCCAACCTTCGCTCAAATTCATCTCCAGCAGTACTCCAAGAATCCATATCTACTTGCATGGCAGAGAATAGATGATTTTAATGGATTGCATGTTGGTGAGCTCCAAAACAATTGTATTGAACTTGTGTTGTCAATCGAACATCCAAGGGTATATGACCTTAGATCTTTTATTGGGACTTTGTGCAGTTGTGACGGATTATACCTTTTGTGCTTCACCCCTCGAGTAAAGGGCAAGCCTAAGGAGTATAAGCTTGTGTTGTGGAATCCATCCAGTAGAACGTACAGGGAGGTGTATTTTCCAGAGTCAGTCGACTGGAAGAGCGTTAGAACAATTCGTGCAATGTATTACAATCCATTGATGAAGGATTATAAGATACTAATTACTGATTTGGAGCGTTATGCTGTATATTCCTGCAGAGACAACAAATGGGGTGATGTGAAAGAAATGAAAGGTTTCTCAGGGGACCATTTCCCTCAAAGGAGTGTCTCTGTTAATGGATCTATTTATTGGCTGGCAGTGGATCTCGTGCACAATGAGGACTATGAGGACGATGAGGACGATAATATCCCTGATTATATAGGAAGAGAAGTAATTTGTTTTGATTGGAAGAATGAAACTTTCAAGAGATTGCCCCTGCCAAATTGTGACCGTCCTGATAATAAATACTTCCAGTTGATTTCATTGGGAGGCCAACTTTGTTTGTTCATCAGCGATCGGGTGTGCTTTCAGGTTGAGATTATGAAAAAAGTTAATGGCGATGACGAATGGATGGAGTCTAAGGAGGAGTCTTTATGTGAGTGCAAATCAGAAGTAGACCCCCAAGTCGTGTGTCAATTGAGCGAGAATGAGATTCTACTTCATGTGAGGAGGAATGAGAGTATCTTTTATATGGTGTATAATAAGAGTAAGAATACACTTGTAGAGATTCATAATAACTATAGGCCAACTCTCATAGCAGCCCCCCTCTCAAAACATCTAGAGAATCTCCTTTTGCTTTGACACTGTTACTTGTGTTGTGTGTTATTTCATAAGTAACTTTATTTTGCTTTGTGTTGTGTGTTATTTCATAAGTAATTTTATTTTGCTTTTGTTGTAAGAAAAACATTATTTAAATTTTATGTTTAATCAGTCGTATGTATAATTTGGTGTATTCTCTCCTATAGAAGATGCAATTAACAGCACTGCAATAACGCTCCTGATTACGTATCCAAAACAACTTATTGAATTTTTTTTATTTAGTTATTTTTATTTATTTTTATTTTTTTTTTCAATTTTCATCAATTCTCGATCGAAAAAGAACATAAATATTGCACTTGCTCTGGATAAAATTGTCCAAAATTTACCATTTTCATTGAATGATCATCTTCATGCTCCATTTCTATAAAATTAAATTAAATTATAGAAATTCTATAAAATTAAATTAAATTATAGAAAGCAGAAAATGAAAAATTATGGCAGTGGACCTTTGATGATTTTATTTCCTTTAATTGTTTTAGTGAAAGAGATCTATGGATATCTACATACAACTGTTGATATATTTATAGCTGGGTGTTGTCTATGTAATAGAGATGTGTGTTTAAGGTGAAATGTAGGTGAGGATTACGTCAAAAGATAGAATGTGAATGTGATGTCCTAATGCTGTTTTTCTATTTTTTTTCACTTGGATTATTTTTAGTTGAATCTTTTGTAATTTTTTTTAATTTTGGATTTATTTGTTGGGGATAGGGGTGGGGCGGTATGGCATACCGAAGATTTTTGGTCATACCATATACCGTACCGAAATTTTCGGTATTTAAAAAATCATACCGTTACCTTACCTAAACTTTCGGTATACCTTAGTTCGGTATACCAATATTTCGGTATAAGAAAATAGTATACCTTCTACTTACCAATATTTCGGTATGCCATACCATACCTCGGTATATATCATCCTATTACATAGTTTGCTATACCGTTATACATCTAAAATTCAATAAATCTTATAAAAACCATGTACTAGAAAAGTGAAAGATAGCTATAAAACATACTCTAATAAATAACAAATTCAAAAATATACGACAATCTGCAAACGACCAAATTAAATAAGAGTAAGTCTCATGAAAACCGGGTTTACAGGTAAGCCTTATTTTTTAATATTACTCTTTAATATATAAAAAATAACTCTTTGAAGAGTAATAATTTTTACACAATAGAGTAATAATTCGTATCTCTAAAAAGTAATTTTTCATGTACTTAAAGTAATCGATACATCGGGATTTACAAGAATTTGAAGAGTAATTTTTTAATTTAAAAAGTAACAATTCATGTGCTAAAGAGTAATTTTTTATGTACTAAACAGTAACCGAGTTTACATAATTAATATATCTAAACCCGTTTTACAAAGTGTTTGTCATTAAATAAATAGTACCTAAGAGATCTACACAAAAATATATGGAACTTATATTAAAATCAACACTTTTATATTTTCATATACATAGAATTACTTAATTAAAAAATAAGTACTAATATCATGTAAGTCAATGATCTTTATCAATAATTTATAATTATGAAGAAATATACAGTAGGATTTTAGATTTAATCTTTAATAAAATAGTGTATATATATAATTTAATTAAAAATTATAATACATAAATAATAATTATAATTGTATATATCATCTAATATGGTAATATCGTATCATATAACTAAAAAAATTGAATATTTTACGGTATTTCGGCATATACCAAAATACCGCGGTATTGATTATTTATATACCTTTATCGTACCAAAATTTTCAATACGGTATCATACCTTACCAAAAATTTCGGCATACCTAAAATTTCGGTAAAATCGGTATTTTTCGTTATGATAAGGGCGGTATACCAAAATTTCGGTATTTTTCCCCAACCCTAGTTGGGGATTACTCGCGGGATTTGGATCTCTCAAATTGTGCATTTAGTAAATTTCTCTTCATTTATTATATTTAAAATTAAGATTTTACCACAACATTTTTTTTTCTTATTAATTACTCTTAAATTAAATCAAAATTTTTTCTTTTTTCGTTCATAGCCTTTTTCTTTTTTTATTTCTATGATCCATTAACTACTACAGTCTTGCAATCCCTTGAACTTCTACTCCGTAGCTTCCCCAAAATCTCACACCACCATATTAAACCTGGATTCAAATTACGCAGTAGCAAGCAGAGAAGGAGACGAAGTGGTACGGCGTCGCTCTCTGATCGTGACTCTTATTTCGAATCTTTATCCATACGAATTTGTGTGTGTACAATTTTAATTACGTGATTGTTACCAAAACGAGATCTCTGGAGTAATGGAAGCTTGTTTTGGTCGAATTTGGAAGGGGATATTGACAACATTTCACGAAATAATGGGGGATACAAATATGATTATGCCACTGGGCCTTTTCTTGCTGAAATTTTAAAGGTAACACTATGTTTAGTTAAGTTAACTTAATTTTTCGCTTTTATTATTATTTTTATTTTTTCTATATCCATTTTTTATGAACACTGTTCACTGGAAGGTAGCGATTATAATTGAAATTAAGATTGCTCTCCCTCTTTTGATGAACACAATCATTTTTCAATTATTTTAGATGTTTGATTCAGACGTTGTAGTTGGGAAGTAATTCACTTTATAATATATAGGCTAAGAATTATGAATACAAAAATTCCCCTGCAAATCATGGGCGTTTTATGAGTTGCTTTAATTTTTGTAATCACATAATACTACCTTATGTGGGTATTGATAAGTTTTTTGGGTGAAGAGCTGCCTATGTTGTCCAGTTTGCTACTATGGAGATAATGCAAGAGGTCAGCTCCTCCTAAAATGACAATTGAGTGGAGCTGTGTTCCATTATTTCCATTAACATTAATTATACTTATTCACAACAATGTGCAATTTGCTCGGTATTGCATTCATATCTATTTCTTTCTATTAGTTTGTGCTGGATTAATAGTTGGTTTGTTTTGTAATTGTTCTTAATTATATTGATCGTATGCTAATTATTGATTTTCTAATTGTATGGTTCTGTGGATTACAGAGGAAGAACTGCTGTAACATCTTCCACTGGTGCATGGAGAGCAACTGTCATCATAATTGGTAATTAATCTACCTAAGATTTTAGTAATATTTTTATAGTATAAAACTTCTTAATTCCCACTAAAGCCTAAAAGAATTCAAATTGTTTCTAATTACTGATTTTCTTTTTAGTATCTTAATTCTATTATTTTTTAGTGTCTCTTTTTTATTTTTGACACTCAAACTATCTGAAATCCAATAACCATGAAGAGAGGCAAGAAAAATTACCTCTTATATTCATGCCAAAACTACCAGGATTGAGTTGTTGAGGCGCAAGAACTAAAGATATGGTCATTGCGTTTCACGAACATCGGTATGTCCTGTTTTCACTCTCTTTGCATTATGGATTCGAAGTGCTGAGACAATGATGTTGTAGCACTTTCATGTAGCCATTTGTGAGTATTTTTTGCCACTTACGTTATTCTCTTAGATTGTTTACTTGCAGATTTGAGGTTATAGAGCTGATTGGGACCTGGAAGAACACCAGCCAATTACTGGAAATTATTATCTTGTATGTCATTTGAAAATTGCATGATTCTTCAGCATTTTACCTATTCTTTTAACTGCTTCATAAATTATTAAATTTTGAGTATTCAGGAATTGATATATCTTCAAGGATGTTAGAGATGTGGGTGTATTTGGATTCAAGTAGGTGAGTAATATGTACTCTTTTGTGAGAGAAAGTAGTTTTGCATTTTGAGTATTCAGTAGTTTTGCATATGAAATGTTTGCATATATCTTCAAGGATGTTAGAGATGTGGGTGTATTTGGATTCAAGTATGTGAGTAATATGTGCTCTTTTGTGAGAGAAAGTAGTTTTGCATATGAAGTGTTTGATAGAATGGCAAGTAGAAGTTTTGTATTGTTTAAGGCTTTTCTAATGACATGGCATGGTTTAGCAATTACTAGATAAATTATATATGAATTATATATGAACCTGAGGGAGATTTTGGAAATTCATTTAGGAGTGGGGCTCCTGTGCACCCGGGCGCACGGAGCACATTCCGTGCGCCTTTGCAATTTCCATGCCTCTTTGCAATTAAAACCCCTAGCAATACATAGGTTTAAATAGGATTGGAGGGAAGAGGGTTGTGTTCACATGGGGACACGGAGTATCCCTCCGTGTCGCCGGGGGCGCAGAAGCTTTTGCCTTCATTTAGAAAGCAAGAGGGTAACATTTTGTTATTTTCTTTGATTCAATATTCTATGATGTGGGTTTTTTCCCACATGGATTTAATGATTCGATATATCTATAGTATGATTCATAAAATGACTCACGTATGTTATATGTGGCATAAAGGGGAGAGTTGAGATTGAGTGTGAAAGGGTCATTTTTGCAGTAATTATAAACACGGAATTCATCTCCTGGATAAAACATCAACATAATTAGTGTAGAATGCATTACATTGGTCACCATTTTCACTCGAATGGTCAACTTTTAGCAATTAATTTATTTCAAACAAGATGGTTCTAGACTTTCATATCATGTTGTTGGTCAGGTAGGGATTTCATTGCTCTTTGAAAGTGCAAAGGTACGGTGAAAAATGTTCACAGAGAGTGTCTCGATCATTGGCGTGCAGTGGAGGTACACATATTCCTAGATATTGAGGAGAGAACTATGTTCCAATTTTATTCACATATACTGAGGATTCTTGTGTATATGGTGTGCTTAACGTTTTCTGCTGATGTTCCTGTGGTTTTTCCTTTACGGGGTTAACATATTTGTTTCGTTAAGCATCGTTTTTTTAAAGCTAAAATGCCAAGAAATTTAGTCTCTCAAGCTGGGTTATAGGCTCTGTCTCTTATTCTCAGCTGGTTTATGATCTGTTAGTGAACTCACAACTAAAAGTTCTTCATTTTCTAATAAATAAATAAATATACTTTCCTAAAGTTGTTTTATGGTGCTAGACGGTTGATCTAATTTTCTTTCCTGCAGTAAGGGTTTGCTTTGCTCTTTGCACAACTTGCAAATCTCCTTATTATATAAGAGTTCATGGCATTGCTAATAGGAAATCGCAGATATTGAAGTTCCGATTTTTCGTTACTAGATATATTATTTATCCATTTTTGCCGTGCAACTGGTAGGTCTTTCACTATGATTTGGTTTATGTTAAATTATTTTCAATTATGCTCACCCTTTTGTGTGCTTTTATGTAAAGTGTAATGACTACATATTCAATACCTTAGTGTTTCTGAAAATGACATGCATATTTCTTTTTCCAGGTTGTTGCCATGTTGGCATATTTGGTGTATCTTGTTGATGGTTACCAGAAATATTGTCTCTGTTTGGCCTGGTGTTTTGAAAACGACCTTAGTTTTTTCTACATATGTGGTAAAACATTTTGAGCTTATTTATGGTCAAGGTGCATAGACTATCATTTAATCTAAAAGTTCTCCCTTTAATTCTTGTATGATTGAATATGAGTATATTTCTTTTCTTCAATTACCTGAAGTTACTCAAGGCAAAAGTTAACTTGATGCAAGAGTGACTATAAACCCTATGACCGTGTTTGGTTCTTAATATGTGTGCAGGGATAAACTGTTTCATCAATTTCCACCTCATGGATGTTTGGCTATGTTGTTTAAAGAGTGCACCACTTGAGCTGATGAGCATTTGCCTCATTAGAGCCACGATCGGCGGTGGCCCACCAGACACCAGTCATACCCTGCGCCACCACCACCATTAAATTTTGCAAGTTTGAGACTGAAATTTTGGTATGGCCTTTTCTAAAATCTGTTGCGAAGAGTAATTCAATTGGACGATAGACTAAGATGCAGTTGTGTTCTTTAAGAAATCAAGAATTCATTTAAAGTGAATAATTATTACTGGATAGGAAGAGAAACTACTGGAAAAGCTCTATGAATTACCTTCCGAGTTCATGTTCTTGGATTTGTTAATTTCATAACTTATTTGTTATGTTTTATTCTGAAACTTTAGTTCTTCTGTGTAAGCCAACAATTAGAATCTATGCAATGTATGTGTGTGTGCATTCTCTATGAACATATATTAAGGACACATATAGATGTAAAATTGAATCTATGCATGACATTGCTTTTTATTACCTTTTTTTTTTTTCAGGATCCAATAAAGCAGCAACGAAGGTACACGAACGTGTTACCCAACTTTACAACAAATATGCTAACTTATCATCAAATGTGATTGAGTGTTTATTTGGTGTTTGATCAATCCTTTTCTCACACTTGAATTCTTGTTGTGTTGATTGGATTTGTTAGATAAGTCTTTCTGTTTTATTCTGAAAATTAGTTCTTTGGAAATCTGGATCTGCGAGTCAGTGAACGAGAACTCGAGGATTAATTTCGTGCTTTCGGAGTTATAAGAAGGTAAAATATTGCGATACGGTACTGTAATTAGTAACTTAATTGTATTTGTTTTTACCTGAAGTAGCGTATACGGTGGGGTTGTATTGGAGATTTTTTTAATGGGAGCTGGTGAATTTTTTATTTATTTTAAATTTCATTTTCGGAGATATATATATCCAGGGATAAAATGCCTCCCTTGTCTCCCTGAAGATCAACACCTGCCGGAAACTTGGTGATTCTTCACCAGGAAATGAGGCGTACGCCGTGCTCTTCGTCTACGATCAATTTCAGCTCCGTGTCTTACCGGATCTTTCTACGCAATTACTATCGCGTCACTGATAATCTCCTTAAATAGGTCGTTAATTGCCTATATGCATTATTGTGACTCATGCATTAATTCATTGGGTGGATTGAAATATAATTTTGATTAAACGCTATGCGAAGAGTCTTGGTTTAATAACCTACTAATTGAGCTTATTGTCTTGTTGATTGAGTTTTTAAGTTTGATGAAGTTGCTTTGTGTATCTAGATGATATATATGAGGGTGCTAATTGCTGATTAGATCATACGAGTGTGCTAATTTCTGCTACTTTGAATTTGGTGATGAGAAATTTTTGTTTAACTTTATTATGTGGTATTCGGTGAAATATTTATAAGAAGTCGAAATTTATCCTTGTATAGTTGATTCTTAAAATATTATTTTTGCAGGCAGATATATATAGAGAGGAGAAAAACTTATAGACTTGTATGTTATGCTGCTAAGATGTTCGAGGTAAAGTGCTTTATCACCCTTCTTATTGCTTTCTGTTTATTAATTTTGAAATAATAATCAAATTCTGACCGCATGAGATATGGTCTTTGAAATTATACCATACCACAGAGATTGCCAAGCGTCCCGAAGAAAAAGTTTTGCATAGGAAGGTATGATTAGTACTTCAGTAAGTTACATGCTGAATGTAGGGTTCCGTTGTATTAGTTGGTACAATATGCATAAAATTGCATTTCTGCCTCAGCATATATGGAATCCTAATGCTTTTTATATGCACATGTTCTTTATTGGTCGGGAAAATGCTTTACTTTTTTTGTTTTCAATATTATAGTTTGATGTGGCAGAAGCTTCGTCCATTCTGAAGTGTCTGAAACTCTACTTTTCAATGCCTTCAATGTGTGATTTTTACATAACTAAAATTTTATTTTCAACATTTAGAATGCGACCATATTGACAGTTTAAGAGACAAAATTTCCTTTTGTTTAAGTCTTTGAATCTGTAATGTTCTAGGGATCTAATTTTTTATGTTTGGTCCTTTTCTTAGCTTCTTAAACAATAGTTCTATCCTGTCTAACATGCTCACATAGCTTTCTATAGAACCCTTTGAGATGGCCCCAATCATTCCTTCTTAAATTCATTTACTTTGTTGTTATATCTAATAATACTTTATATGAAATCGTGATCTTTACTCCCTCCGTCCCAGGAATACATTCGCGTATTCTCTAGCACGGAGTTTAAGAAAAGTAACTTTTTTGTGGTGTATGTAAAAAAGAGAAAGGGTATTTTGGGTAATTTAGTAGAATAAAGTGTAGTTGACTTTGACTAGATTGTGTGTAAAAAGAAGGTGGCTTTTTTGTAATATTGTATTATTGCAATGTTATTGATATTGTATATTGTTTCCATTTTTAGGGGGTGGATGTATTCTTGGGACGGACCAAAATGGAAAGTGCGAATGTATTCTTGGGACGAAGGGAGTATTATTCAGGAGTATTTGACCTGTGTTTTCCAACTGTGGAGACATTGTAATTTTACGTTTAAGGGACACATACTACCTGACTACACTATAGTGCAATACAAAAGTGAGGCAGTATGTTAAAGAAACATTCTTTTGATAATAAGTGCTGCTGAGATGCGGAAAATTGCCTTGACAATCTTAAATACTTTAATATTTTTCTGTGGATTGTGTTTTTGGCAGGATTAATAATTGGTTTTTAGTTATTGTCTTACTTTTCTCACTTGTACATATCTGGCAGACATTTTTTTTTTGTCATGTTGAATAATGGTTTTAATTTACACATGTAAAGTAAATGGTGGTTATTACTCTTGTTGAATCTGGTATGAATGATGAAACCTTACGTTAATTTTATTATTTCTTTTAGCACAACTAATGATTAATGCTCAGATTCATTGAATATGAAAAATGGTGGAAGTTTTATCTATGTTGTTGCTGCTGGTGTTTTGAGTATGATTCAAGTGATACAGGGTAGTATGAAAAATTCAAGTGTGAGAAATATTTTAAATATGTGTCGCTTTGTATGAAAACTCAACCGTGAGAAATATTGTATGAAAAATTTTGGTCTGAGAAATATTATCAAACAGTACTGCAGGTGAAATCCGGTCGCACCTCATTCATAAGGCGCATCCCCACCTAGTAATATAATAAGATAAATTCAAAATATTTTTATAATACTTTTTAAGAAAATAAAAATAATACCTTATAATTATATATGAGGCAAACACTTATGTGAACTCTATTTTCAGTTAAGGTATGTGTTGGGTGAGATTGTTTTACAGATCATAATTCGTCCACCCACCCTAATAAATATATTTTATATTAAATTAAAAAACAAATTTAAAAAAAGTCCTTGCTTAGCTAATTAAGATATGACAAAGACTTGTGCAAGATCATCTCACATTCATGTGAGGGCTTACGACGTGTCACGGTCAGAAAGTGATAACTTTTATATAGAAAGGTGATACTAAATTAATGAAAAGTGATAATGTTATTTTATGAACAATGAGTGATAATATTTTATAGCGAATGTGATAATATTTTACTATTTTATAATGAATGTGATAACTAATTTAAAAAGTATAAAATTGTCACATGCAAAACCTACACATAAGATATACTCCCTCCGTCTGTCACAAAGGGTAACATTTACTTTTTTGCACCTCCGTCTACCACAAAGGGTAACATTTACTTTTTGGCACGTGAATTAAGGAGTATTATTATTTAATGTATAGTGGGTAGTTGTATTAGTGGAGGTATGAGTTCCATTTTTTAGTTGTATTAGTGGGTGTGTGTGGGTCACATATGTGTAAAAAAGGAAATGAGACCCTTGAGGGCAGACGCCCAAAATAGAAAAATTAGACTCTTTGGAGCGGACGGAGGGAGTACTTATTACTAACTTTCAAATTTCGGCAGCTTGGAACGCTCATAATTTTTTTTAACACTTTTAATAAAAAAAATATTATATATATACTCACTCTGTCCAAGGTAATGAGGGCAAGAATTCTTATTCTTATATTAAATATAAGGTTTCTGACCCTCATTACGGAGGGAGTATTTACTTATACAATATAATCAAATAATAAATCATTATAATATATAATATAATAATATCATTTCAAAAGTTACTATTGAATGAGGAAATTTCACTATTAAAAATAAAAAAGTGAAATTCACTATTGAAAGTTGCTCTTATTATAGTCAATTTCACTATTAAAGATTCTCTCACTTTGCATTATTATAGTCAACTTCACTTTTAAATAGAGTTGTTAATAAGCGCGTAAACCGTGAGTCCGACCCTATTAACTCGAAAAAAATTAGGGTTAGTGCTAAGAAATTTGAGCCTGTTTAACATTCAAACTTTTTGGCTCGAACCGATTAACTGTGGGCTAATAGGACTGGCCCGTGGGCTAATCGGGTCGGCCCGTAGGGTTGGAAGTTATTAGTATTATTATGTTTAATTAATATTAACACACATAATCTATACATTGACCATCCACTCTCACCCTACTCCCAACTCATCGTTGGACGAACTCTCACCATCTTTTAATTTTCATCTCTTTCTCATCGTTTTTCAGTGACCCACTATTTTCTCTAATAAATAAAACAATACTTAAATAAATATATTAAGATTAATTTAATTATCACAAATTCTTTTAATTTATATCTTTTAACAATATTTTGTATGTATTAATCTTAATTTTCTCAAATTTTAAATAATGTATTAGTTAAGTTTGAATTTGTTATATTATTTATAACAAATTATAATTTATAATTTTTTAAATATTTTTTATCGTACAAACCGCGAGCCCGATCCGTTTAACCCGTAGTCCGTTAGGGTTAGGGTTAGGGTTAGGTTCACCTTTTCGTGCCCCGTTTAAATAGACCCGATTTAGCTTGAAGCCCGATTAGCCCATAACCCGTTAGGGCCGACCTTAATGGGTTAAGATTGGCCCGTTTAACATCTCTACTTTTAAAGATTCTCTCACTTTGCATGTAAGCAAAGTTGTCTCTGCTAAGAACAACTTTACTATTGGAATATAACATCTTACCAAAATTGTCTTCTATGTCAAATTTGCTTATTTCATTAAATGCCCATATAATTGCAGTATTTACCCAAAAAAAATTTGAAACTACAATATTTAATGAAAAATACCCAGTATATTGAGAACAGCTGGATTGAATTTCGTTTAGGGTTAAATTGAGAGGCAAAGTTGTCCTTAGAAACCGTCTTTGTGGGGTAGATTTACATCTTTGGAAAAGAATTAATGTCTCTTATCTTTTAACTTCTTGGGGGAAGGTGAGGATAGCATTAAACCCCATTAACTCCTTGATTTATCATTTTCGTTGTGCGGGGACGCATAATTCTTTAAGTTTGGGGTGTGATGAATGATATTTTCACCTAAATTTTAGTATCTTTTTATGTGTCTTTTCGTATATTTTTATCCGTATTTTATGTGTTATTTGGTTGTATTTTGTGTTTTTATTGAAATGTGTGTGAATGAGCTTAAACCTATGATTTTCACTTTTTATTGGATGCTAGATATGATAAGGAAAGCATAGGAATAAGCGGATCTAAATTCGGAGTTGAAACGAGGGAGAACGGGCAAAAACGGAAGAAGTAAAACAGGGTGTGCACCTACACGGGCCGTGTACGGAACACGGCCCTTTAAGAAGTGACCGTGTGCGGACGCCAGAAGCACCAACTCGGCCATCCCTGTGGTCGAGTGCAGGACACGGACCGTGTGTAGAAACACGGGCCGTGCAACGCGCACGGGCCTGTCCAGAAAGCCGTGCGACAACACCAGATTACACAACACGGCCACCCCTGTGGTCGTGTGCTGCACACGAGCCGTGTAGGTGTCAAAACTGCTGAAATTTCCAGAAACTTCTAGAAGTTTCCCAAGGGGTATAAATACCCATTTATTCAACAATTGAAATGGAGATCCGAATTCCAGCCCTGACACACACCTCACACACCATTTCCTCCATTTTTCACCTTTATCTTCATACACCCATCTACACTTGATCTCCTCCATCAAATCCACCATCCAAGTGATCAAGGAAGCAATGGAGAGTGAGATCACAAGAAGAAGAAGGAGATCTCCATTGAAGCACTTCAAAGGGGAATCTTATTCTAATTTTTGTGCATTTCTTTATAGATTGATCATGTTTTGTAAGGATCTTAATGTCTATATTAATTTTCTTATGGATATGAGAGGCTAATCTCCTTTGTGAGATTAGCTCCATGATTGGTGTTAGATAATTTAGTTTTTATGCAAATTG
The DNA here is from genome assembly GCA_023678885.1 of Pogostemon cablin. Classification (NCBI taxonomy): domain Eukaryota; kingdom Viridiplantae; phylum Streptophyta; class Magnoliopsida; order Lamiales; family Lamiaceae; genus Pogostemon; species Pogostemon cablin. Next base: position 1,647,608 of record CM042965.1, read on the forward strand.
ATTTTAATCTTGAATGGGCTTTGTGTTATTTCTATCATTGATTGTTGATTGCTTGATGTATATAATGATTTGTGTGATTAATTGTCATGGGCATGTGATTAGATTGAGAAATCAATTATGTGTTTAGGATAGTTCATTGAATCATTTCATCATACACTTCATGTGCATTAATTTAGAATGAGATAGAGATATCCTTCTAGATTTAGAACCCTTTGATAGAACATTTGATTAGCTTAATCGAGAGGTTGGTTGATTAAATGAGGAGACCCAAACAATTAGTGAATTCATAGTACCTTAAAATGAAATATTGCCTATGATTTAGTACCTAATTAGGGAACTCATAGAGTAATTAGTACCTAGTGGGAGGTGTTTGCTATTGTCTCGATCCTATGTGCGTTTGGGAGCCTTGTTGAGGGCCTACATCCTATCCATCTCGAGAGAGAGTTTAGGTGGAATTAGTGATCGCTTCTATACCTTGTCCATGAGAGATTATAATTAATTGCATAATTATTTAATCATCTATGCCATGATTGTTGTTAATCTCATCCTTGCATCATTTGGAACCATTTTATCTTTGCATTCATTTTATCTTTATTTCTTTCATTAGTGTAATTGCGTTTATTTGCATCATATCCTCTCTTCCGTCGTCCTTATAAAATCACGATAAACTTGAGATTGCTTAAACTCTAGTACCTTCCTCCCTGTGGTTCGATAATTTCTTTAATTGATCATGCCCACTAAACTATGGCTAATCAATGAGCAACACCAAATCCTTCTAGCGTCTCCTTCGCTTCACTTAGTAAGATCAATAAATTATTGTAGGCATAATTAGAAAATTGATATATCATGAGAAAAAATGAAAAATAAAAAAAGTGAGATATAAAAATAAATAGATTTTTTATAAAATAAAAATATGTAAAATATAAAATAAAATGAAATATGTAAGAATCATCATCAAATTAATAATAAAAAATCAAGGTACATCGCTGCTCTAGCATATGAAAAATAAGAAAATACTATAAAATATGTAAGAATGAAAATCAAACAGTTTATGTGAAAATAGATCCAATAACATTATGGGATTTGTAAAATATATCATCAAAAAATCAAAAATTTAGGTGCTACCCACCCTCTAACATACAGATAATAAAAAAAAAAAAAAAAAATATATATATATATATATGCAAGAATTAAAAATTAATAAAAATATTTGAAAAGAAAATGGGATCAATTATAAGAATATATCACATGGTTAGATATGAAGGTAATGTCATTTTGTCGCTCGATAGATCAAGCTCCGCCTGTAGTTAATTAAATTGGGTACTTGAATTAATCACCGTTCACATTGCATTACTTGCATCCTTAAAATTAACTTTGCTACGGACTCCCTCTATCCTAATCTGCAATCACGCAAGGCAACGGTTTTCTAAATTGGGATAGAATAAATACTAACTTTAAGATAAATTAATAAACATTTTTTTATCTCCATAAAATTAGCATTGCTAATGGAATCAACAATTAAGTCAGGAGACATAATATTTGAGAAACTAAGTCTCCAACTACAACTTGTCCCTAATCAATTCATTCTCCTACAACCTGTCCCTAATCAATTCATTCTCTACAAAATCCGATAGTTAAAAGGAAAATCATATGTGTAAGCAATTAAAATTCACGGTCCAATCAAATGGCGACACGTGGATTTTATTAATTAAATATCAATTTTAATTTATTATATTTTATTTTGGGGATTTAATAAATTAAGTCCTAAAATAGATTAATAAATAATTGATAATTAATTTAATACCCAACAAATTAAGTAGGGTTTAAATTAAGTAAAGCTTGACCCCTAAGTTAAGTAAAGCATGGAAGGTTCCAGAATCAGGTTAAATTAAGCAATGACCAATCAAGTTGTGATATATTTGGAACGGCCCAAGCCCGCATAACCAGGCCAAATCTGTCATGGACCAATCAGATTGCGAGATATTTATGGAGTATCCTCATCCTTCACCTATATAAGGAGCCCTACTTCATTCACTCCACACACATTCAAATACTTGAAGACATAAACGCTCTGAAGAGATCAAGAACACGAGCAGCGCTCCCTTGAGATCTTCAAGCATCTTCAAGTCAAGAACGGCAAACGATTCGGGATTAAGGTGCGGAGCCCCCCAAATCAAGCGTTCTTCATAAACTGAGTTCTTCGGTGTTCTTCGCGCCAAGAATAGCATACGACCCGGGATTAAGGTGCTAAGCCCCCCAGATCGAGTGTTCTTTGGATCAAGTACGTTTAATCCAAACAAAGGCTTGACGCCTCTGGATTAACGTTATAAAATCCTAAATCCGAGTTCGGACAAGCTTCAACTGAAGATCCGACTCAATACACAAGTCAACAAGTCAAAGTCAAAGTCCAAATTGGTTCGAGAGAAGAATCAGAGGATTGATAGAGATTGTTTCCTAATTTATCAAGTTTAATCCGTCTGGATTATTATTGTAATTCTCTTGTGTTTATTTTATTATAAATACAATATTTATTGTTACAAATTTTGGCACGCCCGGTGGGACAGTCTCTACCTCTCATCTCTTCTCTCTACAAGCTCGAAGTACGATATGACTCCTGTCAGGATTACTGTAAGTAGGACTGCTGCTTCTACGCTCTCAGAGGCATTGACTGAATATGTTGCTGTTGTTACAAGGAGCATGTCAGAAAAAGCTCGTTCGGAAGCCTCATCTGGATCCAACCCTTCGGTTGATGAGGCTTCGAGAAAACAACTGCCTATGAAAGATGATAGTGATGAAGATTCTGCATCTTCAAACTCTTCGTCTGACTCCGTTGCAGCTCCAGTAATGATGGCAGGCGCCACGACTGTTGAGGAACAATTAGCAAACATGATGAAAGCTATCGAGGGTCTCACGAAACACATAGAAGCTCAAGACACAAATATCTCCCAATTGATGAAAAGAGACATCGCGGAGACTAGCCATGCAAACGGAAAAGGAGTCATGGACGATAGTGAAGTGGAAGAGGTCACAAGGCGCCAGGCTATTGAAAATGAGCAAACTCAAGGGACGTTGCCACTTTCAGCTGATGGAATACTCCAAGTGGATCAACTCAAGGATATTATACTTGGAACAATAAAAGAAAGGTTTGAGGAGAATTCCAAGCCTACAGTTACTTATGTCAAGCCATACACGAAAAGAGTGGACAACTTGAAGTTGCCAGCTGGCTACCAGCCTCCCAAGTTCCAACAATTTGATGGCAAGGGAAACCCGAGGCAGCATATAGCACACTTTATTGAGACTTGCCATGACGCTGGTACTTATGGAGACCATATGATAAGGCAGTTCGTTCGCTCTCTCAAAGGAAATGCATTTGATTGGTATATCGACTTGCAAGCTGAATCCATTGATAGTTGGGCACAAATGGAACATGAGTTCCTTAATCGTTTTTACAGCACGAGGAGAACTGTTAGCATGACTGAGTTAACTAATACTCGTCAATTGAAAGAAGAACCTGTGATTGATTATATCAATCGATGGAGAAATTTGAGTTTAAATTGCAAGGATCGATTATCCGGAGAGTCTGCTATTGAGATGTGTATCCAAGGGATGGAATGGAATCTCCTTTATATACTCAAAGGAATTCAACCTAAGACTTTCGAAGAGTTGGCTACTAGGGCCCATGACATGGAATTAAGTATGGCTGCTAGTGGAATCAAACATTCACCGATGTCGGACTCCTACAAGTCTAAAGATAAACAAGATTTCAAAAGGGGGGGCAAGTCCTATGTTAAAAGTTCCAACAAAGAGTCAATGGCCATAAATATTATGACGGTCAAGGTTCGAAAGAATGAAAATGATAAGAAAGACAAAGGGAAGCAAGTTGCCCAAGAGTGGGGGCAAAGAAGGTTAACTCTGAAGGAGATGCAAGAAAAAGAGTATCCATTTCTGAACTCAGACATTTCTGGCATATTTGATGATCTGATGAAAAATAAGCTCCTTGACCTTCCCGAGATGAAACGTCCAGAAGAAGCCGGCCGAACTAATGACCCAAAATACTGCAAGTATCATAGGTTGGTGAGTCATCCAATTCATGATTGTTTCGTTCTTAAGGAAAAGATCATGCAACTGGTTAAGGAAGGGAAAATCGTGTTAGAAGATGAGGCGGGTACAAACTTCACTTCTGTAAAAGAAAGTCATGATGAAGGCTCATGTCATGTCGTGAATGAGGACAATGAAAGCAAACAACTTGAAACTAAGGGTAAAGCTTACTCCATGAAGGTGACCTTCACGGATGAAGATATGTTGTTGGGTATGCAATCTCATAATCGACCTCTATTTGTGACTGGTTACACTAAAGGGATGCGAGTAAATCGCATACTTGTTGACGGAGGTTCGGCAGTGAATATTTTGTCCTTGAGAATGTTGAAGAAGATAGAAATACCAATGGATGAACTAATCCATAGTCGACTGATGATCCAAGGGTTCAACCATGAGGGACAAAGGACTCTCGGCACAATAGTTCTTGATTTGCTAATTGATGAGATGAAATCCACAGTCCTTTTCCATGTTATTGATGCAAAAACTTCCTACAACATGCTTTTGGGGCGCCCATGGCTACATGAGAATGGTGTGATTCCTTCCACATTACACCAGTGCTTCAAATATAGTGAAGGTGATAATGTGAAAAGAGTATTCGGTGACGACAAGCCGTTTACTGAAGCTGAAGCTTACTTTGCAGATGCTAAATATTTCTTCAAGAGTACAAAGGAAGTAAAGCGTGAAGAGGCCCCAGTGCAGGATAATGGGGGCAATAAACAAATAAAGGATGAGGAAGGTAGTACATCATCTGCCACTCTCAAGGAGAACAAAGGCAAAGGGCTTGAGACCTCGGAAGAGTTAACGTTGCCTTTAACAAAAATTGATGCTAGTAAACTTTCTTCTCCACCACTCAAAGGATTCACACGTCCTATTGAAGGACCAAAGACCGAACATGGTGAAGTGTTTGAAGCCGAAATAACCAAGTCGTATAGTCCACAAGCTTATAAACTCCTTATGAAGGCTGGTTATGAACCAAGGGAAAAAGCGATGGCGAGCAAGGTGTGTCAAGAAACTATCAACCCACCAGGACATGGGCTCAATGTTACTCAGAAAACATTAAAAAATGATGGTCACACTATTAAGAAGGCTAAGCCAGGTTTGGGATATGTCCCTCAAAAGCCGGTCCGCATTGCAATTAGAAGAGCAAGTACAAATTATATCACCGAGGGAGAAGCTTTATCCACGGAGGATAAGTTTGACACAAGTAGTAGGGAAGTCAAGAGAATATCTGTTTTTGAAAGGCTTGGAAGTGTCTTCGAAAGGCTTGGACCCTGTAAAGGGAAGTGTAGGAGGCAAAATCATGTCAAGTCCCTTAACCTCCGAAAACTCCGGAGTCAAAATCCATCTCGTATGAAGCGGCAAAATATCTTGACTATCTCAAGTGGAAGAGTATTGAAAGCTAAGGTGCGAAGAATCATCTTTACCAAAGATGATAGTAATAATGATAGAGAAAGTGTAGCTTCCACCAATCATATTACTGCTGTGGAAGATTCTCAAATAGAGGAAGTAGATGCTGAAGATGCCCCTCCACAATTTGAAGAAGGAGTGAAAGCCACTGTTGATGAATTGAAAGAAATTAACTTAGGTGATGAAAATGACCCACATCCTACCTACATAAGTGCTCTGCTAAATGTTGAGGAAGAAACAAAATATGTCAGCCTTTTGCGAGAATTCAGAGATGTGTTTGCATGGTCGCATAAGGAAATGCCAGGCTTAGATCCAAAAATTGCAGTGCACCACTTGTCCATTAAAAAGGGAACTCGGCCGGTTAAACAAATGCAGCGTCGATTTCGACCAGAGTTGATTCCTTTGATTGAGGACGAGATTAATAAGCTTCTTGAAGTAGGCAAGATCCGAGAAGTCAAATATCCTACATGGATTTCCAATATCGTGCCGGTAAGAAAGAAAAATGGACAACTCAGAGTATGTGTTGATTTCCGAGATTTGAATTTGGCATGTCCGAAAGATGACTTTCCATTACCAATTACTGAACTCATGATTGATGCAACAACGGGGCATGAGGTCCTTTCATTTATGGATGGGTCATCTGGCTACAATCAAATTGGTTTGGCTCCTGAGGATCAAGAGAAGACAGCCTTTCGTACTCCAAAAGGGATATATTGTTATAATGTTATGCCATTTGGCTTAAAGAATGCTGGTGCCACTTATCAGCGAGCCATGCAAAAGATATTTGATGACATGCTTCATAAGATTGTTGAATGCTATGTTGATGATATTGTGGTGAAATCAAAGGAAAAGAAAGATCATTTCCATGATCTAAGGCGAGTGTTTGAACGATTAAGAGAGCATCAACTCAAGATGAATCCGCTCAAGTGTGCATTTGGAGTTTCATCCGGGAAATTTCTTGGGTTTATTGTTCGTCGTCGAGGGATTGAGATTGAGAAAGCAAAGATTGACGCAATCATGAAAATGCATGTGCCTCGGAACATACATGAACTCAAAAGTCTGCAAGGAAAGTTGGCATACTTAAGGAGATTCATATCAAACTTAGCTGGCCGATGCCAACCATTTAGTCATCTTATGAAAAAAGACAACATATTCGAATGGGATGAAGCTTGCAATAATGCTTTCAATAGCATTAAAGAATACTTGATGAAGGCACCAGTGTTGAGTGCTCCAATACCGGGACGTCCATTAGTCCTTTATCTAGCTGCTCAAGAGTGTTCTGTGGGAGCTTTACTTGCACAAGAAAATGATGATGGTAAAGAAAGAGCTCTATATTATCTAAGTAGAACCATGACTCCAAACGAGTTGAAGTATTCACCCATTGAGAAGATATGTTTATCCCTTATCTTCGTGATTCAGAAGTTGAAATATTATTTTCAAGCTCATACAGTTCGGCTAGTTTCGAAAGCCAACCCACTAAAATTTGTCATGTCAAAACCAGTACTCTCTGATCGGCTTGCAAGATGGTATCTCCAACTTCAACAGTTTGAGATCGTGTACGTCCCTCAAAAGGCCGTAAAAGGACAAGTGTTGGCAGATTTTCTAGCTGATCATCCAATGCCCGCTGAATGGGAACTATCTGATGAACTCCCCGATGAAGATGCTTTCACTGTGGACATAGTTTCTCCTTGGAAGATGTATTTCGATGGAGCATCTCATAAAGAGGGAGCTGGTGCGGGAGTCGTGTTTGTAACTGTTGGGCAATTGGATCGTGCGGTTCAACGTGATCCGTTAGGATTAACAGGTAAACATATACAGTGGAAGCAATAATGTGTTTACCGTACTTCAGGGTTGATGTAGAGTCTGAATTGCTGCAGAAGAACACCTCTTGATCTTCTGCTGTATGTCCCAAGTCAACTCTGGTGTTGGGTGGTCAACAATCCCCAGAGTTCTCTCAATCTGCTTCTCTCTAACTCACGTCAAAAGAGGCGCAGGAAGTTAGGTTTCCAGAAGCTGAGATGACTATATATATTGGGCTACAGCAGGGACCAGGAGGAGAAATTGGGCTGGGCCTCAATTGAATTTAATTAACCAAGCTTAGCCCAAAGCTTTTAATTAAATCCAATAATAATAATATAGTCCACTAAAATATTATTACTGCACTACCCGTCCAATCCCAAAATTATGTTCTGGGCTCCTTCTTATTATAAGCCCGATAGTCTCCCCATGTTTAAGATATACAATGTCCATTAATTAATTAAGTTACTGACAACTCAAATTAATTAATATCTCATCCAAGAGTAGTACCACTCAACCTTTTTATCATGCCGGAAATTAATCCACTTGCAAGATTTACATGATAAACCTTATGAGCTCCTCAAGGGGACATCATCAACCTATGACGGACATGGATTCCTTCTACAATCAACAGCACACCATAGATACAGCACTACTTCCCAACTCACCGAGTTTGTTGATTTAATACTTATAAATCTCACCCATTGATGAATCAAAGAAATACATACTGTCCTACGTGTCGAGGTTATTGTATAGGGATTAAGAGCACGAACTTCCATAATAACAGAGATCAAGTTCTACTATATAGTCAGTATAAGAAGAACGACCTCAAGCGGTCCTGCTCAATACACACGAGTGCACTAATGTGATTCTATAGCCAAGACAAGCTAATACCAAACCACACTACAACCATACCGATAGAGAGTCCCCGTCTATCTCAGTTGTGAGCATCTGTTTATACTTTATAAGGAAACCGATAATATGATCTTCCGCGTGTTGTCGCACAACATATTATCTACAGTATAAAGTAAATGGACTATTGCATCATGAATATAAAATAAGTTATAAGATGCAATCTTTTGATCAATGATTCTCATTTCAAATATTGTTATGACATTGTTCATACTAAAGCTAGACTTTTAGTATACAATCCAACAATCTCCCACTTATACTAAAAGACTATGCTGTCATGTCTTCTGCCATACATCTGATTCCTACTTCCACTACATGACCATTAAAAGCTCTCGCCTTAAGGTCCTTGTAAATGGTTTACTAGGTCATCATCCGATGCAATCTAGGCGACAACAACCTTCCCCTCATCATACGATTTCTCGTAACAGGTGGTACTGGCGCTCCATGTGTTTAATTGCCTTATGGACTCGTGATTCCTTCAAGTTTGCAACTGCACCAATATCAGCAATATAAATTGTGATAATCTTGGGCAAACTTAGAAACACTTCAAAGTCCATCATGAAATCTCTAGAGTCATATAGATACTTTGATTGCCTCATAGGCTCCAATTTATCATCTTTCCATGATGGAGTCCGGAGTCTGAGATATATTTCTATATAACACTCCTCCACATTATGACTCTACTTCCTAAAATTAAACACATAACCTTTGAGGAGAATTTACTACCGTCCAATCTGACTAAAAATCCGAATCTACGTAATCCACAAGAAGCAGTGAATCTGTCCAGTAAGTTCATATATAATTTCCAGTCCTTCTCAGGCACTATATATATGTCTTACTACAGTTCATCATTCTTGATCCGGGTTACGTTGATACCCACTGTTCATGCGTTAACCAAAACAGATATCCAACTTCGTTCATAGCATTCCATGAATAAACTCATCCGATGGGGAGGAAGGCTCTAAAGCCGACGCGCAAGTCTATTCACATGCTAAATGAGTATGGACTGTATCATTTTATGAAACTTGAGATAAGCATAATATCCTTTCTTGTGATCCGTATTACCGTGATCAAAAGGATATATTTTGCCTTTCTTAAGTCCTTCATTTCTACCGCTTTCCGTACCCATACGCCCGATAATACTCTTTCATTGTCTCCAATGAGCAAGATACTATCTACGTATAGTACAAGAAACACCACCACGTTTCCGTCACTCTTTAGAGCACATAAGACTCATCCGCTCATTGATTTAAATCCATGCCACTGGATTACCTAATCAAAACAGATGCTTCACGATCTCAAAACTTGCTTTAGTCCATCGCTGGACACTTTTAAGCTTACTATCTAAATGCTATTAGTACTTTGCAATAAATCACTCTGGTTGCTTCACATAGATGTTTTCCTCAAGACTTCCAATCAGGAAAGCTGTCTTGACATCTATTTGCTGTGCCTCATAATTTAATATGAGCAGTAATAAATAAAAGAATCCAGATCAATTTAAGCATAGCTACCAGCGAATATGTTCCCTCATAATCGAACCATTTCTTTCTGAGTACATCTTTTCGCAACAAGCTTTGCTTCTAAGGTTTTCACCTTTCCATATGATCCTCTTTTATTTCCTATGACCACTTCCAATGGCTTTTACACTATGTAGTGGTCTACTAAGCTCCCAGAATTAATTTAGAATCCGTAGATTCTATTTCTACATTCATTGCAACTTACTAAGATTCCGCATTTTCATCTTGTAGTGCTACGTCATATCCGTGGGACAATACCATGTTCACTAGGGATCAAGTCTCACGACTCTTCCAAAACATATATTTATGGGTTGTCATACAACCCTCCCACTATGACAAGGCACTACATGTAATTGTGTATCAGACGTGACACGCGTTGCAGTTTACCTTGTGGTATATCCTCTTGTACACTTGGTACTTATACTTAGTGTTTTCCTCTCACTCCCTTTAGAACAACTTATACATGGGCTTGTGATTTATTACATAGTCCTTTTTCCAAAAATCTGGTCATTGTGTTAACAATTACCCTTCGATCTTTTGGACTAAATAAATCACTATCCATTTTTTTTTAGAATATCCCATATACAGACAAACGTTTCACGAATTACTGTACCTAGGGCATATCCATAAAATGAATTTAATTATTTCAAATAATTTATCATCTATCTAATCATAACCATAAGAGCTAATTCCTTCTATCCACCACACCATTCAGCTGGGGCATGCCCGGTGTAGACTACTTGAGATTCAATCTCAACTTCTGATTAATAGCTCCTAACTATCCCAAGAGGTACTCGCCATCACGATTAGATCGTAATGACTTAATATATTTTTCATGACGCTTCACTGTACCAGCCTTTCAATTCTTGAATTAATCCAAGAACTTAGACTTGCAGTGTATCAATTAAATATATTGGTATCCAGAATAATCTTCGAATATTCATAACCACCTCTCGCCCGGATAATGTTAGGTTCGCTTGAATCAGAATGAACTAATTCCAACATATATATCTTTGGCTCTATACCCCACAGCCTTGAAAAGGCAGTTAATCATTTTTACTTCCAAGAAAGACTCGCAAGTCCGATAGTTTCCACTTCAGATAAACCTTACGGTCTATCGGCTATCAACTTTTGAATCCTACTTAAGTAAAATGAATTAGTCTTAGACGCCAAATGTATGTTTAGTTCATCTCCGAAGGTTCCTTTCTCTTACTAATATTAGAAGATGCATTATTAATTACTATTTATTGCATCTGTGGGATGTACATGATTCAAGAGTATACTTTTTATCCACCAACGTACTTTAACGGATTATAGCCTCATTCCTCATTACTATGACCATGTCATTTAAATGAAATGAAGTATCCATCCGTTAATGCATAAAACCGAAATTAAATTCTTTCTATGAAACGTACGTAAAGACAATTTCTCATAATCAATCGTTTATTCTTATCATGAGATAAATAAACAACTCCCACTGCAATAGCCACTACCTTTGTAGTTTTACCCATGTCTTAATAATCTTATCCTTACTAAGTGATAAACATTTAGTGATTCCAGTATCTACACACTTCGTGTCAGTAGATGCCATCACTAATCACGTTTAAACCATTAGTAAATAAGATATTAAACTTGTTCATATCATGATGAAACTGGCTTTCCTTTGCCACATGTTTTGTCAGAAGTTTCTCACCATATACATCCTCATGTAATTCAGGTGGAACTTACTCAAAACATCTAGGCAATTATTGAAAATAAATTGATTTAGGTTTCCCCTTCAACTTCTATTCCACATTATTCCAATACATTCATCAAATTTTATCATGATTTATCACCTTTTTAAAATACTCAAGTCTCCGAAGAGTTTCATGAGACCATCATATTTCTATGAACCTCTCATCTCTTCACTAGAGACTTTAATAGGCATCATGAGACGTCCTTTGTGAGAATACACATGTATTTTCTTAAGCAGTAATTTTCAAAATCAAGATTCTTTTCTAATCAACAAATTTTGGACAAGTAAATATAATGTCTTTTAGTTAACAATTAGTGAAATAGTACCATTCGAAATTCAGAGAATCAAAAATAAATTTACCGATCAAATCTTCGAATTTTATTCTTTTATATCGATTCCCTCAAAACAATATAAAATAAAATTCACCGACATCTCAAGCACCGTGAGTCTGCAAGCCACGATAGTGTGGACGTTTACAAACCCGAACATTTACAAGAGAAGGTTTTACCCATTAATTTCATTTGTCAACCTAACTTTATGACAAAATAATTAATAGTCGGTTCCTTTTCAGCCATGCTAATAAAAGCAGTGACTCCGATGGGGAGGATACTTATTATTTACATCTAAGTGTACACCATTATTTGACCCCAAGTCCGCGGCCCAAGCTTGTGTGCCTTACAGATAGAGAAGTGCACACGCGCTCGGATAACTTCCTACAGTCATCAATTACAAGTTTGTACCAGTGAACCGCATATAAACTCATCCGATAGGGAGGAAGGTCTAAGCCAACGCGCAAGTTCATATGCATCACATTACAAACGTAATTATTTAATGAAGTCTGTTCCAGCAATCCATGAATAAACTCATCCGATGGGGAGGAAGGCTCTAATGCCGACGCGCAAGTCTATTCACATTGCTAACAAACCAATAATGGAGGCCGCGGGAATTTATTACCAATCCCCTCTCCCACTTAGTTATTTAAACACCGAGGGTTTTAAACATGCATATAATATTTCATAAATAAAATATACATCTTAGACATGCTTCTATTAACAGCAATTTAAATAAATAAATCACATAGAACATGCCTGATACATATACAACAATAATTGACAATTAAATCAATTAATCAGTTATATAACATTAATTAATTGCATAAATAGTGGATTAATTAATTCGGGCCTCAAGAGCAATAAATAAGCACAAAATGAGCAGCAGATTAAATAATTAATCAAGCTCATTATCTATGGCCCATAATCTTAGCCCAAAACTAAATTAATTCCACTAAGCCCACTAGCACAAAATTAGTCAATTAATATAATTAATTAATTATCATGCTTGGCTCATTATCCATTAATTAAAACCAGCAATTAACATTGCCTAACAGCCCATTACCATTTTAATTAAAATTGGGCCCAACAGCCCAAAACCAAATTAAAATTAATTGAGCAGCCCACAAGCAAGAAATAGGCCCTTTAGCATTTTAATAATAGGTCCAGCAGAGACAGCCCAGCCCCTTAACTATTTTAGAAAAATTGGGCCCAAAAATAAACCAGGCCCAAAACACAACTAAATAAAATTGAGCCCAACAATCCCTTGCTGCCCTATTTCTCGTCTGGCGCCGTCAAGAAGACATCGCGAAGCTATCACCGGCGCCGAGCATCCACCGCCTCCTGCCCATCAGCGCCGCCGCCGACCACTGCCATGCTATCATCGTCGCCAGCTGGAGTCGCCGCTCCAGCCTCCGTGAAGACGACCCAAGTCATGCCGTGGATAACAATCATCAGCGCCGATGACTAACCGCTCGGTAGCCGCCGACGCAGCCCATTCCACGGTCAATCAAGATGATCGCCATCGCCACGCTGACCAGCAGGAGGCGCGCCGTCCAGTGACAGAGCTGCACACGCCGAAGGAAGCCCACCGGTTCAAGTCGTTTGCTACTGGCCGTGATCGTAACCGCCCGGAATCGCCAGGACACTGACCAGGATTCATCAGCGACTCGCTCGGAATCCATGTCTGATCCGCCCAGTACGCCGCCTGTTCGAGCCAATCTCCATCAAGCGATCAACTCCAGTCAACACCCACTGCCGGATCTGTTCAGACTCGACTGGAATCAGCGTGAACGTGCCTGCGTCCACATACCAGTCTGGCCACACCAGAATTGCAGTCGCGATGGCACGACAGCAATCCAGTCGCCGCCCGTGCAGTCTCGGCCGTGGTCTCAGCCCATTCCAGCGCCGCCATCATCAGCCCCGTTCGCCGTTGATATCGATCCAGTCGATGCCTATCGCTCCAGGCTTCGACAATCACCAGACATCTCATCTTTGACACCGGTCATCGGTAGTCGCTTCCGACTCGCCACACGCGCCACCATCATTGATTGTGCTTGCAAATGTATTTTCTGGGTCGATTTGGAATCGGGTCCATCGTGTTCGTACATGGACAATGACACGAAAGTTTTTCTATTTTCCCCACGTTGACCCCGTCACACATAGTGAATGCGTGCCGCCGGATGCATATCCAACGAACAAGGTGGTGTTTTTGTGATGTCATAAGAGTGAACAGTGTAATCAATTACCAACAAAAGTCAAAAGTGTATGTTTTCCAGTGTACGATTCACCAACAAACACCAATGAACACTATTACAGAACCCATGAGATTATTTACAGATTAATTAACATAATCACATAATCAAAATAATCAATAACATAACATGATTACTAATATGCGATTATCCCAGATTAAATCAATAATCATATAATCACAACCTACCAACGTCTCACGTTTCACCACGAAACCAACGCTCTGATACCAATTGTTGGGCAATTGGATCGTGCGGTTCAACGTGATCCGTTAGGATTAACAGGTAAACATATACAGTGGAAGCAATAATGTGTTTACCGTACTTCAGGGTTGATGTAGAGTCTGAATTGCTGCAGAAGAACACCTCTTGATCTTCTGCTGTATGTCCCAAGTCAACTCTGGTGTTGGGTGGTCAACAATCCCCAGAGTTCTCTCAATCTGCTTCTCTCTAACTCACGTCAAAAGAGGCGCAGGAAGTTAGGTTTCCAGAAGCTGAGATGACTATATATATTGGGCTACAGCAGGGACCAGGAGGAGAAATTGGGCTGGGCCTCAATTGAATTTAATTAACCAAGCTTAGCCCAAAGCTTTTAATTAAATCCAATAATAATAATATAGTCCACTAAAATATTATTACTGCACTACCCGTCCAATCCCAAAATTATGTTCTGGGCTCCTTCTTATTATAAGCCCGATAGTCTCCCCATGTTTAAGATATACAATGTCCATTAATTAATTAAGTTACTGACAACTCAAATTAATTAATATCTCATCCAAGAGTAGTACCACTCAACCTTTTTATCATGCCGGAAATTAATCCACTTGCAAGATTTACATGATAAACCTTATGAGCTCCTCAAGGGGACATCATCAACCTATGACGGACATGGATTCCTTCTACAATCAACAGCACACCATAGATACAGCACTACTTCCCAACTCACCGAGTTTGTTGATTTAATACTTATAAATCTCACCCATTGATGAATCAAAGAAATACATACTGTCCTACGTGTCGAGGTTATTGTATAGGGATTAAGAGCACGAACTTCCATAATAACAGAGATCAAGTTCTACTATATAGTCAGTATAAGAAGAACGACCTCAAGCGGTCCTGCTCAATACACACGAGTGCACTAATGTGATTCTATAGCCAAGACAAGCTAATACCAAACCACACTACAACCATACCGATAGAGAGTCCCCGTCTATCTCAGTTGTGAGCATCTGTTTATACTTTATAAGGAAACCGATAATATGATCTTCCGCGTGTTGTCGCACAACATATTATCTACAGTATAAAGTAAATGGACTATTGCATCATGAATATAAAATAAGTTATAAGATGCAATCTTTTGATCAATGATTCTCATTTCAAATATTGTTATGACATTGTTCATACTAAAGCTAGACTTTTAGTATACAATCCAACAGTAACATCCAGTGGTGAAGTTCTACCTTTCTCATTTTCCTTAACAGAAAATTGCTCTAACAATGTGGCTGAGTATCAAGCACTCATACTTGGTTTAGAGATGGCCGTCGATATAAAACAACTACACCTTAGAGTGTATGGTGATTCGCTATTGGTGATAAATCAACTCCTTGGAGTGTATGAAGTGAAGAAGCCTGAGTTGTTCCCCTACTACAAGTATGCTCAAAAGCTTATGGGTTATCTCGGTAATGTTGATATTAAGCATCTGTCTAGAAGAGAGAATAAGCAAGCTGACGCCCTCGCTAAGTTGGCATCAACTATAGCTATGCCAGAAACGCAAATTCAAATACCGGTGTGTAGAAGTTGGGTTGTACCACCAATCTTTGAAGATGATGATTATGAAGAAGTTGAAAATCATGTGGTAGAGGTTTTCGAAATTGAAGAAGAAGATTGGCGCCAACCACTTGTGGATTATTTGAAATATGATAAGTTGCCTAATGATCCACGACAAAGGGTTGATATTCGGCGTCGGGCACCTCGGTTCATCTATTTCAAGGGTACACTCTATAGAAGATCATTCGATGGAATTTTCTTGAGATGCTTGGGTAAGGAAGAAACTATTCAAGCCATGGAGGAGGCTCACTCCGGAATTTGCGGTGCTCATCAATCCGGACCGAAGCTACATTTCAGAATTAAAAGGATGGGCTACTATTGGCCAACCATGGTGAAGGATTGCATGGATTACGCACAAAGATGTCAAGCTTGTCAGTTCCATGGAAATTTGATTCATCAACCTCCTGAGCCTTTACATCCGACAGTCGCTTCATGGCCTTTTGATGCTTGGGGGTTAGATGTGGTGGGGCCGCTTACAAAGTCATCTGGTGGTCATCTCTACATTCTTGCTGCAACAGATTACTTTTCAAAGTGGGCCGAAGCTGTGCCTCTAAGGGAAGTGAAGAAAGAAAATGTTGCTGATTTTATCCGGATTAACATCATTTATAGATATGGTGTTCCGCGCTACATCATCACTGATAATGGAAAGCAGTTCAGCAACAGTTGGATTGATAAGCTATGTGAGAAGTTTGATTTCAAACAAAAGAAATCTTCCATGTATAACGCAGCTGCTAATGGTCTTGCCGAAGCTTTCAATAAGACGTTGTGTAGTTTGTTAAAGAAGGTGGTGTCCAAGTCAAAAAGAGATTGGCATGAAAGAATAAATGAAGCTTTATGGGCATACCGCACCACCTATAGAACACCTACTCAAGCCACTCCGTATTCCTTGGTGTATGGTGTTGAGGCTGTTGTGCCTCTTGAAAAGCAAATTCTTTCTTTGAGGATAGCCATACAAGAAGGCCTCACCGAGGAAGAAAATGCAAAGTTACGTCTTCAAGAGTTAGAAGCGTTAGATGAAAAGAGGTTGGAAGCACAACAAAGACTTGAGTGTTACCAATCTCGCCTTTCTAGAACATACAACAAGAAAGTGAGGGTACGTTCTTTTCAAGTTGGTGATTTGGTGCTTGCTGTAAGAAGACCTATAGTAGTCACCCATCGCGTTGGAAATAAGTTTCTACCTAAGTGGGATGGCCCTCATGTTGTGAAGGAAGCCTATACAAATGGCGCATACAAGTTGATCTCAGAGGATGGCGTGAACATTGGCCCTATAAATGGGAAGTTCTTAAAACGCTACTACGCGTAAAACAAATACATGTACAATGCTCCACGACGCACGAGCCTAAACTGCATGTTACTCCTGGTCCACATGAGTATAAACTGTGTACGGCGAACTCCTGGTCCGCATGAGTATAAACTGTGTACGACGAACTCCTGGTCTGCATGAGTATAAACTGTGCACGACACCCACCAAAGGTAATTATATGTGGTTAAACTATTAATTCACCCCACTCAGATATTTTAAGTGGTTAAAGCATTAAATATCCTACTTTGTCTAAAGTGGTTAAAGAATAGTCACTCCTGGCCCGCATGAGTTTAAACTGTGTACGGCACCTCCCCATTCAAAATCAAATCGTGTCCCTTTGAACTACGTAATGACTTGATCCTCTATATAGAGGTACGTAGGCAGCTTAGCATTTTGTTAAGTTCAGTCATGTTTTGGTTTGTTCGCATCAAGTTTGTAAAGCAAGCAATAAGGTGAAGTGTGTAAAGCAGTGAATAAGTATCAAACTAAAGGAAATTAAAGGAAAATATCCATAGTAGATAGCTCTTCTCGAGCGTCTGTCAAAGCTTGCGTAACGCTCTTCAATTCGTCAGCAATGGAATATTCTAAGATGGGTGTTTTCTTCAGTACACTAATATTCCTTGCAGTAGTTTGAGCTCCCAGCTTTGCGCTTTGAGAAGTATCTGGAAGCCCAAACTGTTAGCTATTGGCCCCAATTTAATATTTGCAGCCCAAGTTCATTTATAATAGGCTCAAGTTAATACTGCAGCCCATCAAAACATGTTTAGTCCATTCACTTGGTCAAAATTGAGGGACTTAAAGTCAAAATTGGAGGACTTAAATTAGTTCTCCCCAAACTGTAGTTTTTTCCGGATGGGAATTCCCTGGTCGCCGACTGAAGCCGCCGCCTCCAGCAACCTAACAGCCGGCGGTCTCCCGTGTTGGTGCACCATCACACTCCGTTGAATCGATTAGCGTCACCCGTGATCACTTGTAGCTGCCGAAAGCCCTCGATGCTGCATAGGGCCGACTGTGTCGTCGCTACCAGCGACCTGCCAGCAAGCTGCCGCCGGTCCCCCATGTCATCGCGCCATCGTGTGCGGTTGTCGCCCGTCGTGATTACTGATCGCCGATGCGCTGTCGGCCTCTTCAAAAAATACAGCAGCCGCGTGCTGCACTGCTGCTGCCCAGTCAGAACCACGCGAAGCCACCACCGCCTCATCTTATGGTGCCGAGGCACGCAAACCGGCTATCATCGCCAAGAGCATCAGCCGCTGCTGTTGTTCCGAGGTTCTTACCCAGATCGGGCGTACGTCCTCAACCGCGCTAAGTAGCCGCGGATCGACCCTATCGCGTCGCTCCCCGGTCGGATTGTCAACACCGATGGCCGAGCATCACTCACCGCCCCTCTCGTAAGCATAAGCACCAACAACAAGCGACCTCGAACCCTTTCGAAACCACTGCCAAAAGACACGAGCTCACAGTTCAATCACCATGTCGGGACAATCGTATCGAGAGACAACCGAGGAGCAGTTCTTAATTCCATAAGGGACAACCGAGGGGCGAGGACGAGGCTCACCGTCGATTTCTCAGAAGAGAAAGAGGGGTGAGGACAAGGCTCACCGTCGATTTCTCAGAAGAGAAAGAGGGGCGAGGACAAGGCTCACCGCCGATTTCTCAGAAGAGAAAGAGGGGTGAGGACAAAGCTCACCGTCGATTTCTCAGAAGAGAAAGAGGGGCGAGGACAAGGCTCACCGTCGATTTTTCGGAAGAGAAAGAGGGGCGAGGACAAGGCTCACCGTCGATTTCTCAGAAGAGAAAGAGGGGCGAGGACAAGGCTCACCGTCGATTTCTCGGAAGAGAAAGAGGGGCGAGGACAAGGCTCACCGTCGATTTCTCGGAAGAGAAAGAGGGGCGAGGACAAGGCTCACCGTCGATTTCTCGAAAGAGAAAGAGGGACGAGGACAAGGCTCACCGTCGATTTCTCCAATGAGAAAGAGGGGCGAGGACAAGGCTCGCTATCGATTTCTCAGAAGAGAAAGAATAGAAAGGACGAGGCTCGCCGTAGATTTTCTCCAATGAGAAAGAGGGGCGAGGACAAGACTCGCTATCGATTTCTCAGAAGAGAAAGAATAGCAAGGACAAGGCTCGCCGTAGATTTTCTCCAATGAGAAAGAGGGGCGAGGACAAGGCTCGCTATTGATTTCTCAGAAGAGAAAGAATAGCAAGGACGAGGCTCGCCGTAGATTTTCTCAGACGAGAAAGAGGGGCGAGGTTCCTACAACAGAAGACCGGAAGGTTGTTTCTGTTTGCCAACTTTCACAAATTCTATAAAATTGTACAAAAGTCTGATCTGGACGTGTAATATACCGTTGGAAAGCCCTTGAAGAGAGGTTCGATTTGGCACATAGATCACCCAAATCAGAGATCAGACGAGAGAGTTATGGCCAAAACTGTCAGGCCGCACAGTCGGCCGGCGAGAATCAACCTCTACATCAACCCTTGGTGAACGGCTCGCCGTAGATTTTCTCAGACGAGAAAGAGGGGCGATGACAAGGCTCGCTATCGATTTCTTAGAAGAGAAAGAATAGCAAGGACGAGGCTCGCCGTAGATTTTCTCAGACGAGAAAGAGGGGCGAGGTTTCTACAACAGAAGACCGGAAGGTTGTTTCTGTCTGTCAACTTGCACAAATTCTATAAAATTGTACAAAAGTCTGATCTGGACGTGTGATATACCGTTGAAAAGCCCTTGAAGAGAGGTTTGATTTGGCGCATAGATCACCCAAATCAGAGATCAGACGAGGGAGTTATGGCCAAAACTGTCAGGCCGCACAGTCTGCCGGCGAGAATCAACCTCTACATCAACCCTTGGTGAACGGCTCGCCGTAGATTTTCTCAGACGAGAAAGAGGGGCGAGGACAAGGCTCGCTATCGATTTCTCAGAAGAGAAAGAATAGCAAGGACGAGGCTCGGCGTAGATTTTCTCAGACGAGAAAGAGGGGCGAGGACAAGCATGTTACTAAGTTCTTGGTCGAAGGCAGGAGCAACAAGCAAACAAGGCGAATAAACAGTTCAAAAAAAAAAAGCAAATTAAGAAATTGAGAGCTTACACTTGTAAATTGAATTCTTTGGATGATGTGTTTTGATTGAGTGTTTTGTCTTGACAGCTTCTTAGACCGATGCTGAAGAAGAAAAAAAAAATTTTTAGAAACACTTTATGCTACACTTTGAAAAGGAAAAGAAAAATTCAAATAAGAGAAGGGAGAACCACGAATTGAAGTGAATATCTTGTTTGTTGGATAGCTTTGATGGAAAAAATTGAGTTCATGAAGTACCATTATATAGTAGTGGATTCATGGATAATTATGGACTCATGGATAATTATGGAAATTATTTGTGGATAATTATAGAAGCTATTAGTGGACTAATGGATAATTATGGAGATTATTGTGAGGTGCGCAAGCTCTACAAAATTGTAGAAGATTCTTTACTACAAATAACTTTGGTAATTTTGGGTAAGGTGCATGAAATCTTGGTGAATAAGAAACAAATCTTTTGCGATTCCTTCACATCAAGACATACTGTCCGTGAACAAATCGCAAGGGGGCATTTGTAAGCAATTAAAATTCACGGTCCAATCAAATGGCGACACGTGGATTTTATTGATTAAATATCAATTTTAATTTATTATATTTTATTTTGGGATTTAATAAATTAAGTCCTAAAATAGATTAATAAATAATTGATAATTAATTTAATACCCAACAAATTAAGTAGGGTTTAAATTAAGTAAACTTGACCCCTAAGTTAAGTAAAGCATGGAAGGTTCCAGAATCAGGTTAAATTAAGCAATGACCAATCAAGCTGTGATATATTTGGAACGGCCCAAGCCCGCATAACCAGGCCAAATCTGTCATGGACCAATCAGATTGCGAGATATTTATGGAGTATCCTCATCCTTCACCTATATAAGGAGCCCTCCTTCATTCACTCCACACACATTCAAATACTTGAAGACATAAACGCTCTGAAGAGATCAAGAACACGAGCAGCGCTCCCTTGAGATCTTCAAGCATCTTCAAGTCAAGAACGGCAAACGATTCGGCTCTCAAGCATCTTCAAGTCAAGAACGGCAAACGATTCGGGATTAAGGTGCGGAGCCCCCCAAATCAAGCGTTCTTCATAAACTGAGTTCTTCGGTGTTCTTCGCGCCAAGAACAGCATACGACCCGGGATTAAGGTGCTAAGCCCCCCAGATCGAGTGTTCTTTGGATCAAGTACGTTTAATCCAAACAAAGGCTTGACGCCTCTGGATTAACGTTATAAAATCCTAAATCCGAGTTCGGACAAGCTTCAACTGAAGATCCGACTCAATACACAAGTCAACAAGTCAAAGTCAAAGTCCAAATTGGTTCGAGAGAAGAATCAGAGGATTGATAGAGATTGTTTCCTAATTTATCAAGTTTAATCCGTCTGGATTATTATTGTAATTCTCTTGTGTTTATTTTATTATAAATACAATATTTATTGTTACAATATGTTAACAAACCAAATGATCTATAGCGTTTCACAGCACATTGACGTTGTTGTGGGATTTGGTGAACATCAAACTATCTTTGAAATACCAACGTAGAAAGCATGCAAAAGTATAAATATATATCATGACAATAAAGGGCAGGACATGGCAGAGATTGAACTAAAATAAACTTTGCAAGAGATAAAGAGTAATTAACGTGAAAATGTCATCCACCTCAGAAACAGAAACAGAAACAATGGGGCTGTGAGGTGGATCTAACGGCGCTACTCAGAGGGGCAATTTTCCATGTAGGCGCGATTCTTACCAACCTAATTGCCCTGTTTGTTTAACTCGTAATTAAGAATCCTTGATGATGATGAAGAGCATCCCCATGGACCGCCCATAATCATCACTCCTTTTCTTGACATTATGCTAATGTCTTCTACTCCCTATGTTCCAGGCTAAGAGTCTCATTTGCTTTTGTTATTTAATGTGTAGTGGATATTTGTATTAGTGAGTGTGGGAGACCCATGTTTTAAATGTATTAGTGGGTGTAGGTGGGTTCCATGTGTCCAAAAAAGGAAATGGGACTCTTTGGGTGAGACGATCAAAATGGTAAAATGACCCTCTTAGCCTGGGACGGAGTACATTTTAACAATCTGCATTTAAAAAGATTATTCTTTGGAGAAAATACATATCACTGCATAAAGAATTAATGGAAATCAACATCTTACATAATTTCCAAGGAGAAATCCGCTTCACTCTATGCTGCTTTATGTGGGTTAATATTCACTATATGCTGCTTTATGTGGGTTGGTTCAAAATTTGTGAAACACTGCACTCTTTGAATAATTATCAATAACATTGTATAATTAAAAAAAAAAAAAAAAAAAATATATATATATATATATATATATATATATATATATATATATATATATATATATATATATATATATATATGATGATATCATTAATGGGTACAAATTCAGTACCTAGATTGATGCAAATGCAAGTTTGGTACCATTTTGTTTCAATTAATCTAGTATCCACTATAATACAAATTACAAAACTTGATGACTAATGGTGCAAAGCACAAACCAATATATAGACTAACTGTTGTAATCAAAGATTCACATTCAAATACAACTACTGAAGTGGAGGTACACAAGTGTTATAGTAGACAGCAAGAGTGGATAATAATTGGGTCAGAATATCACTGGGCTCTTTCCACAATTTACAAATCATCCAGGCTTCTTTTTCGTCTGTCGGGGCGAAATTGAACTTGGAGGTCTCTTCTTTGAGAAAGCTATGGTTTTACTTTCCGACTCATCTTCGTCGTTGTCCTCATCAGCATTTCCATTTCTTGAAGACGGCACCGAATCTTCAAGCTTCATGTTTACTTTTCTTTTGCCGTTATGCAACTTGGCTAGCAATTTCCTTTCGATGGGATTATTCGAGTGGGTAAATTTGGTGTCTTTTGGAACAGTCGCACCAATACCAAGCCTGTGAAAAGCCCTCCACCCAAATAAAACTCCATTTTGAGGTTATACTATGATTCAAAGTTAAAGGCACACATGCACTGACCTCAATGGACGCCCTTCCAGTTCTACTGAGGTTGTTTTTTTATTCACTGAGGTTTTACTCATGTTATTAACCCACTGTTCAGCCTGAACATCATGTATGGTTAGAAAATATTCTCTTCTAAAATATAGAAATGCATCTTATTATATCATAATACAAGTTTCAATTAGGAAACACCATTTCTTTGATAGATCACCATAACAGAGAAAAATCTACTATGAAAGAGCTTAATACAGGGTTGAAAACAGCAATGTCAATAATTATGTATGAAACAAACAAAATGATGAAATTGTATGAAAAATACTATCTAAACACCATTATTATTGAAACAAGGGTTTTATTACCAATTTGAATGCTTTGTTCATCATCACCAACTGAGGCTGTGACTTCTTTTTTGGATCTTCCTCTGCATTACTTCCCATTTTTTCATTCCTGATCATTGGAGATACAATCCTCTGCATCAAATAGTCTAGTGACCCCAAAAGGAAAAAAAAAAATCAGAAAAGGATCACGATCAGCAGAATACACATATGCCCTCTTTCATTTAAAATGAGGATGCAGATTGAACTATAAACCATTCAAGAAGAAAAAGGTAACGGTGTTTCCTACCCAGAGTTCCTTGAGGTTTAACTAACTGACCAGAGCATCATAAACTAACCTGTTGATTTAATAACTCACAAATTAAAGACTATAACTCCCCTATCACAGATCAGTACGCAATCAACTCCAAGATGCTCTTCGTTAAACGAGGTTGAATTCCAGAAGTACTAGGAAATTAATTGAACTTATTCACAGCCCCATAGACATGATAAGTTTCACCATTTTAGTCACACCAATCGAATAACATACTCTATGTCTAATCTCATTGAACTAATGGATCACTTGAAACGTCTATTTTCAAAGAAACCTGCCACCTCTAGCGCCAAATTATGGAAACACTTTAGTCACCTTATAATTTCATCATCAGACTACTCAAGTATATCTAATAAATTAAAATTTCAAGTTAAACGAGGATGCAAATATGAGCCCTCTTTGAACATTTGATTTGTTCATATATTCAAGGAATAAAATTTCGAGCGACGTGGAAGAGAAAGATGGAGCAACAAAAACGGGAGTGTTATTTGTGAAGAGAACGGTAAACAAGATCATTTTGGCTCAGTTAATAAGCATTCTGCTTCTAACCAATGTAGAAAAAACTAGCAATCCAGGGAACTCAATTAACGCAAATAAAAGATTTAAGTTTTCTTAGAATCCTTGTTATTACTAGATCAATTATACAAAATCCAACGAGCAAAGAATATGTTTTAACTCAAATCTTCTACCCACAGTACGTTTGCCGATGAGAAAAATCAAATAATAAATAAAAAACAGTACTGATACCTGAAGAAAAATCTGAACTGTTTCCAGCGGCAAAACCCACCGCTAAAAGTGTACAATCAAGAAAATTGAGAGTTTCGTTGAAATTTAGCAATCAAGAAATCAAATTTGAGAGAGTTTCTTGAATACCTCTTATATGTAGTTAGGGCTCCGATTGTGTCATGCTTAATGCGTCGGTAATTACTTAATTAAAATACTACTACGTTGTAAGAGCTGTTTAAAAATAAGAAAAAAGACATTGGTAATTAATGTAAAAGAAAAACATGGGACGGGTATACAATACTGTATGGATATTAACCCTTCGTTTGTTAGCCCATAATATGGGTTCACCACATAACTAATATGTTCTAATATGTCGTTTGGTACGTCATACTAATAGTTGGAGGGGCACGTTATAGAAAACTCGTTTGGCGGATAAGCACTGTAGCCTTCAGAATTATTAATATGCCGTCGGCCGTGGTATTATTATTATGGACAGAACAGTAGATGCATACGTGGACTTAAAAATCCCAAAATATGTCTGATTAAACGATTCTTCCTCAATTTCAAAACCTAATTTGATATCTGTTGCACACATCGGGTTCATTACTCTTCATCGTTGTCGGCTGAATCCTGCCCTTCCGTTTTCCTTCAACGTCGTCCGTGGTGTCTCGGATCATCCGTCTGCCATCTGTGCCTTCCGACTGATTCGAGGTATAATTTATCTCCCATATTTCAAATATAATTCATCGGCTGGAATTAGCAGACAAACTGCTTCTTAAATTAAAAAAGGTGGCGGGAAGATGGAGGCTGCCATATCCAGCAGGACCCCTTGCCATGGAGGACGAAAACCCTAGATCTAAGTAAACAAAAAAAAAATTACAGAAATAAGAAAATTACCAGACTAGGAGACTGACTTGATTTCACCAAATTATCGCAAGAAACGTCGACTATATACCCCGCTCCACACCTCGACGATGGGGACGGGGGAATCACACAGTCACAACCTTAAGATTTCAAGAGTAGGTTTAATTGGATGGGTTACAGCGGTTGTGTATATATTGGGGCAAACATTGTAATAATATTTTTACAATGAGGATAATTACGTAAATTTACCCTAATTTATAAAATTTTGTATGCCTTACCAAACACATGATTATTGTAATAGCATACATTTTACATTCTACCAAACAGGAATATCATATTAATATTACTTACTTATTCTACCCCATAATACCAATCCTATTATTAAATTCTTATATATGCCCCCAGGGCATAGCTCAAGTGGTAGAGGGGAGGGTGGAAAGGCCTTCCAGCTGAGCTTGGTTGCTGCAGGGTGGGGTTCGAATCCTGCCTTTGGCATGGATTTGGCCCCTTGCAAGCACAAGTTTAACAGTGAGCCCTCCCTATAAGCCACTTGCCCTCCCTATAAGCCACTTGAGGCACATCCTGCGATTTACCTCATCCACCACTTGAGGCACATCCTGCGATTTACCTCATCCACCAATCCCCAGGACAGGGGCGGTGGGGGCCCCTAATGGTGGGGTACACCATTTTATTACATTCTTATATACTCTCAACTACCAAACGAAGGGTAAATGCATCAAGTTATACTAGGGATGAAAATGAGACCGTTTTTTCTTTTTTCGAATATTTGGACTACCCAAATCTTAATAGGAAATATATGAATCGGTTTTTTTTTTTCGAATATTTGGACTACCTAGATCTTAATAGGAAATATATGAATAGTTGTAAATGGGCTTATGATTGTTAAAGATAGTTGTAAAAAATACTACTACATCCGTCCCACGTATTTTTAGGGGTGGACGATATGGTATACATAAAATTTTTAGTTATACCGTATATCATACCTAAAATATCGGTATTTAGAAAAATTATACATTTACCTTACCGAAAGTTTCAGTATACCTTAGTTCGGTATACCAAAACTTCGGTATGATAAAACGGCATACCTTTTTCTTACCGATATTATGGTACTTTCTTCGTACAACTTCAATCTTTTCATATTTTTATTTTGGGCTTTCCATTTTAATCTTTACGTTTTCCTTTTTATGCGATCCACCTAAAACAATTAATATATCACCATTGGATCAACATCCAATACTAATATATCTATACACTTTACATTAAATATTAATATATTTTTGTACCATCTATTAAAATATTATACTCATTAATCAACGCACAAAAAACAATGTAAGCATTGAAACGTTAAAATTTTAAAACAATAAAATATAATAAAAGTAAGAGTTTAATTCTAATGAGTGATTTGTGTACCTGAAAACGATTAAATTCTAAATTAATTAATTAAAAATTAATACACACTCTTAAATTAACATTAAAATAAAAATAATTACAATTATACTTTAAATTTAAAATAATAAACCCTATAGTGCTTACATATCTGTTCTCTAAAATTTCACTAAATTCAATGATGGGTCAATAGTTTTAATATATTAGAATTTCTTTTAAGTATATATACCTTACAAAAATTATTTACGGTATTTCGGTATATACCAAAATACCGCGATTTTAAAATTTTGCATACCTTTCTCGATATGGTAAGTGCGGTATACCGAAATTTCGGTATTTTTTCCCAGCCCTTATTTTTATCCACTTTCCATTTTGGGGTGTCCCACGTATTTTTACCCATTCCATTTTTGACAAAAATACATAATATTTTATTACCTACTTTTTACAATCCCAACAACTTTAATTACTTTTTTACACTTTATTCATCATTCTCAATAACTTTATTCATTTTTTATTTTTAAATTACTAATTTATCCCTACTTTCTCTTACATTATATATTAAAAAAATAAAACGTCTTAATATCCGTGCCCGTACAAACGGGTAAAAATATCCGGGACGGAGGGAGTATTAGAATTTGAGACGGATACGCGTAATGCCTCAATGCCCGCGGGTATTCTATTATATATTGATATTTTTATTAAATTTAAGGATAATTCTGTAATGCACCTTGTGCACCGGTGTACTTAAAAAGGGTTTAATGTTTTAAGTCAGGTATAATAATAATTACATATTTTTAAAAGTTAGTTATTTATAAAAATTAAAGGGTGAAGATTAATCATTAGAATTTTTAGTGGTTTAGATCTTACATGTGCACTATAATAAGACTCATTTAATATATGCTCCCACAGTTCTGCCACAATAGTTACATTTTACTAAATGAGACTCACATAAATAAATCACTTTATCTTAATGGAACCCACATACAAAACTAATACAAATACCTACTATACATAAAATAAAATTATTATATCTCTCAACCCACCACACATTAAAATACTATATTTTTTAATTTCCGTGCAAACAGTAAACGTAACTATTTTTAGGGACAAATGGAGTATTATACTATAATTTAAAAGTTTAACTACGGTGCACCTGGATTATTTTAATCGTTATATTAAATTATAATTCAATCTCTACCATTAATTATATAAAATAATAATATCTCCGTCTCACACAAGTTCACACTATCCGTTTTCGTCCATCTCACACTTATCTTCACCAACAATAAAATGAAACTTCACATTAACCAACAACCTCAAAAGTTATCTTAATTTCAAAAATATAACTCCCGCATAATACACATAACATACTTTATAATTTATTTATTATCTAAAATACCACAATACCCTTAAAAATAATAAAGTTAATCAAAAAGTAAAATTTTTTAAACTAGGTATCTACAGTGTCGGCGAACATAAGTCCAGACAGAGGGAGTAAAAAAATTAAAATAGAAACCACCCACTACTCCATGTTGTTAAGCTATTAAAAAAAACTCTCAATTAATATATATATATATATATATATATATAATAGAATATAATATATATCTATTTTATATTTATTTAAATAATAAAATGTAAATATATATTAAATAAATTAATATTGAACGGGTACGGGCACTCGCTGATAAACGAGTATGAGACGGGTACAGGTACCATAGTAAAAATTTTAAATGGAACGGATAATGATACGGGTAATAGTTTTTTAATCGGATACGAGTACCGATACAAAAAAATAAGAGCGAGTATCTTACTCGTTGTCATCCCTATGTGACACTGCATGATAATACTCTTGTGAAACGAATAATAAGTAATAATATTTTATTAATGAGTGATAGTTGAATTAATAAAAAGTTATAATGGTTTAACTGATTGTTTCATTAATTGTAGTATGAATAAAATGTTATAACATTAAAAAAACATATTTCATTAAACGGACAACTTATTAAGAAACCTTAAAAATCATGTTAAGAACCATCTCACGTGACAGGTGTTATCTCAGACTTACCCTTAAATAATTGCAAAAGGTTTTAGTAAATGCTTTTTTATCCCCTTAGTAAATTCAAACAAATTTAAAATATTTATATTATTATGATTATAGAAGAAAAAAAATTGATTCACTAATTTATTAGAGAAACATAAACTATTTTTTATATTTGACAAGAATAAAACACAATTATATTATGGACTTTTAGTGTTGTTACTTGTTACTACAAAATCAATTGAATAATGTGTTTTTATAAGTTAAATTCATTGAAATTTGAAGTAAAATTGAAGTGCATTTGCTTTATCTAGATAATCTAAATAATTAAATCATATTTTTATTTAATCATAATCATAAAATAAAATAATATAATATAAAAATAAATATAATAACTACACACAATACTTAACTTTTATCCTATAAATCTCAAGTATATCATGCAACATAAACCCTCCATAATGGAGTTAAAAAAAACACTCTAAAATATCTCAAGTATATCATGCAACATAAACCCTCCATAATGGAGTTAAAAAAA
Organism: Pogostemon cablin; assembly: GCA_023678885.1. NCBI lineage: Eukaryota > Viridiplantae > Streptophyta > Magnoliopsida > Lamiales > Lamiaceae > Pogostemon > Pogostemon cablin. The sequence goes on from CM042965.1 coordinate 1,677,073, forward strand.
ACACTCTAAAATGTGTTGTGAGGCAAATAATCTTATCTAATTGATAAAAAAAAAAGAATGAATAATTGAGAATTAGTCTTAAAATAAAACACGGAGTTAAAAAATAAATAAATAAAAGAGTGAGCACGAACAAGGAGTTGATTCATACAGAATTATAAACAATTAAAACAACTTTCAAATAATTACTTATACAAACGTTAATAATTTATATTATGATTTAATTTTATTTTTATGATTTACTAAATTAAAATAATATTTAAAAATATAATTATTTTTACAATTTTAAATATAAATAATTTATATAAAATATGGTTCACACATGCTCACTCAAGTCTTTATCATTATATTTTGAATTAATTAATGTCATTTTTATCATTCTATATTGTATCTCATTTAGCACTAATATAATACAGAAAAAAATTTGCCTGAAAAATTAAAAAATTATTTATTTGCAACTTAAATTATTTTATATATATATTAAGGACCTGAATTATACAAAACTATCAAACTGGGGCTAGGGCTTGAATTTCCTATTTTGTATTGTCTCCCAATTCAAATCTGAATAGGTAATCTATCTATTTTTCAAACCTTGATAAAACTCTATTTTTATATTTATTTGTTTTACACCCAGTCTAATATATATACCGTTCCACAGTAAAACTTTATTTAATTTTTAATATTGGAAGAATAAAAGATAAGAACTTTTATTTAGGAAAAAAAGAAAAAGTGTTTCTGTTTAGGCAATTTCTTCCCTTGTCAGCAAAACAAAATTACAAGTCAACTCCCTAACCCTGGCAACCAATCTCAAGCTTGGACATTTTTTGGTGAATGCATTTTGTACTCTAATAAAAAGTTGTTAATGCACTTTACACCCCAATAGAACAAAAACTTTGAACTTTTAGTCCTGTAATTCTTTTTTTTTTTTTTTTAAATTCGTTTCCTTATCTTAGTTTTGTGGGAATTGAGAAAAATAAAATAAAAAAAATAAAAAATCACTAACCACGTGTTTCCACGCCCTTTTGAAAAACAAATTCAATAATGAAAAATTTATTATTACAAAACACTTTTGTGAACTACTATTATCTTTAAACCTAATGATTTACATGCTTTATTATACCTCGTTACATCGTAAAGATATTCATTTGTTTTTTACGTAGATTAAGTAATATTATTATTTTATATAAAATGAGTAGTTGCATTGGTGATGAGTGGTGAGTCATATATGTATCTTTTAACTAAATACTTTAAGATTGAACGGATTAAAATGAAAAAATTGATACATTTGTAATGGACGGAGGTAATATGATTCAATATTTAAATTTAAAAAACATAAGTGTAAAATTTGAATTTCAACATATAAATTAAGAGGACCATAAATTAACAACGAACTCAATTCACAAGAAACCATTTTTTTTTATCGGGAAAGAAAGTATTTATTAAAGGGTACCAAACTTTATTATGTTTTACAAATATATAAAGTATAATTCAAATGTAATTAAAATATGATAATAATACATTACGACTACAAAGTGATTTATAGCATCACACATATCATACTTTGATGAAATCATACTATAGTCTTTTTTAATTATTTACTTTATCATATTCAATGAATAATGCTTTAATTATCTTATAAGTATGAGTACACTTTATTTATTTAAAAATTATACTTTGATAATTGATCTATTATTCTCGCAAACGTATCGGCTATTTTTTCATAAAGATACAAAGTTAGTGTTCTTAAATTTAGTGAAATTACAAATATAAAAAAATTAGTCAAAATAAGTGCTATATTTTAATTGCATTTTCCAACATTTTAACAAAATTGTCAGCGATAGTTCAATCTGAAAGAAAATTGAATTGTAAAAATATGATGGATTTAATATAAATTTATATATATTTTGAAAATAAATAAAATTGTCCTTGAGGTGGGGAAATATAAAAAATTATAAGTCGTTAGATCAATCAAAATTTAATATGTGATACTCACTACTCACAAATATAATTTAATTAATTAAAAAACTAATTAATGTCATTTGAGAATTAAGATAATCTAAATACCTTCAAGAAATATGTGGTCATATCTCTTTTTCTTTTTTTTTTTTTTCATGCACAGAAATATAATTTCAACAATTCTTGATGTTGAATGAAGTGGGACTTCTCAAGTGTTTCTTATTTTTAATTCTTATGTATCATTATCACAATTATGTCCAACAAAATATTAAAGATGTGGTGTTTATGAGGGAAAAAAATAATAAAATATCGATATCTTTAAATATTTCAATTGGGATGTGGGGTGTAAAAGTATTGGGGGTGAAATGTTAATTAGTATTTTTTGGGCGGTAAGACATTAATTATTTTTTGCTTACGGGTGCAAAATTCACTTCTATCTCTCTCTAAAAGTACTAAAACTCACTTCCTTTCTCTCTCTAGAATTTCTTTCTCTTTCTGTATCTTGAAACATTTACATACATCGATACATACAGATAAAATAAAACAACCTACGTAATCTAGAATTCCCCTGAATTTGATTTCACCAAGTCGATTTCAAATCCCTAATCTGACTGTTAGACTCCTGCTATCGAGACTTCAATCTCAATTTTCCCCTTTCGTTCCACAATTTCTCTCTCAGTTCTTGATTTAAGTTATATTGTGAAAAACCCTAGTTTTTGCTCCGCTGCACCTTTGAACCCTAGTTTAAGTCTTGAACTCCCAAATTTTCCAATCGGTACTCACCGGATATTGGGATTCGATTGATTCTTGTATTTCTGGCTTTGTTTTATCAGGTATGCTTGATTTTGATTTCGTTCACTTGCAAGAATGTCAAAATACGTTCTTTTGATTATTTATATTTTGGGGGTTTTTGTTTTTTGCATCATTGGCTAATGATTATCTCATTTGAGCTATTTGCCTTTTCGGATTAGTGTTTATTCACTACAAATTATCAGGGGTGGCGGGCTGTTGGTTGTTTGAGTTTTGATTTGTTTAAGCTAGTGATGCGAAGTTCCTGACTATTTATTTGTTGGTGTGGGATTGAATATTATGGGTTTTTATTTTTTTGAAGCTGGATTGATGGTTGAAGTCATCAATAGAGTAGTTTCTTTTGTGCCTTCCATTTATTTTGGAAGTGTAATGTTTGCACTTGGATTAATGTGATGCAGTGTGCATCTCATATTTTGCCTATTCTTCTTAGTTAGAGGAAATGGTTTTCTTCGGTAACTTATGCAAGTAAATTTGTTCAAAACTGAAATGTGATTTGAGAATTTGGGTATAACCAAGCGGGATTGCCTTGTTGCCCGGATCATCATTTGGGTTAACTGGTTGATTGGGGAAAGAGATGCCATTTACGTAATTGTACTTTAATCAACATTCACTAATATTTTATGCTGCTATTATTATAATGAGGAATGTTATTTTGTTTTCTGTTTTTAGGTAATAGAGCAAATCGTATTTCCCTTAGGTCAAAAATCTCGCTAAGATTTTTTTTATTGATATTAATTGAACATTCCAACCCTTGTTGTGGAGTATCCACTTTAGATTGTATTATATGTTTATTGGGGAATATATCAGACACTGTGAATCAGATGTGCGTTCTATATCTTTCCTATGTTTAACAGGGAATAAGCTTGTGATTAAAGATATTACCATAACCAATAAAGTTTGTGTTTATAATAAAATGTTCCTTATCTGTTATAATTTCTGTATATAAGATTTAAATAGTTGAGGGCCGGTTTACTCTTCTCTCTTTTTCTTAGGTATTTTTTCATCCCTTCGATACTTCGGAAATGTCACGAGCAGTCTTAGTTGTGTCGATGGTTCATGAGCTGGCATGTAATATAAACACTAGTTACATGTATATGTAAGATGATAAAGATAGTGCATCTATCCACAATATGGTCTTTTCTGACCGTGCATTAAATCAATAAGTTCTCATGGCTGTAATTTTACCTGCATGATTTGTCAAGTTTGTGGTGTTATGTCTAATCATTGTATCACTACTCTTTATATGTTAATTTATAGTGTAGTGAACCTCACTAGTGGTTAGAGTAAGCCATGATGTTGATGATAATTTTAATTTGATATTTCTTAAAAACTCTGGATAATGGCAAATTTTAAATGAATTGCTGTTGTAGATCGGTCAGCTTTTTGCCGCTCGATGCTGGTGGAAGCATGCAGATGATCTCTGGAAGAGATGCAAAGGTATCATGCTGGCAGCTGCACTAGTGCAGTAAATAACAGTGCAATTTCTGGGATACAAGCAAGGGATACTTCCCGTGCTGACCCATCTTCTCTGCCTCCTAACTTCTCACTAAATTCAAGGTAGTGAACTGGTTTTATTATTAATCATGTCTATCCGGATGCATGTGCTAGGGCACTGATGGATCTGCTTGGCATGTAGTGCGTAAATTCTCTTTTATGAATATCGGATAAAAGGAGGAATGTTAGAGATGCTATCATTTAGATGAAGAAAGTTCATAATTTTTTACCAGTAATTTTTCTTTTCAAGTTAACTTAAGTTTCTGTGTAATGGGTTCTGGTTGTGCTGTCATAAATTTAACATAATGGTACCCTCAGGTAGATTTTCAACTCTTCAAAATAATGTGTTTGATTTTTTTAAAAACTGCTTTAAGGTATAATTATTAAAGTATTTACATGAAACTGGCTTAGAACATTTTACTTATCTATCTGAACTACCAAAGTATTAATACAAACTGAACCAGAACATTTTATAGAAATGACAACTTCAGTTGTAAAATTGCACGAATATTTCTTGGATTATTTAGGTGAGAATAACAAGTTACTGGATGTAAAACATAGTTGAGATCCAGTTGCTGTATATTTCTAAGATTATTGAGGGAGTTCTGTTCTCAGTGAAAAAATAGTAGTTGGATTTGCTTTCTGGCATTACTGTGGCAAATCAGCAAATTAACTTATCATCATTTTTAGTAATTTCTTTTCTATGCTGCTGATAAAGAATGCTATTATTATGTCCTATATTTATGTGCATCGCTCTTTGTTTTTTTTGAAAGTGTTCTTTTGTTTTACTTCTTTAAACAAATCAATTTTTGCGCTGGAAGAAGTTGTTTAGCTGTTGGATAGTTCCAAACTCTTTTAAAAATAGATGTTGTATGCTTGCGATTTTACATTTGGGCTGCAATTTCAACCCTGTTATCATCTGTTTTAGTATGCATTTTATATTTGTGTATGAGCACCACTATGAATTTGATTAAGTAGTGTAAGGCTCTAATCTAATTCACAATTATGCTGCATGTTTTACTGGATTCTCAGAACCATTTCACCCTGTTTTATGGTTATGTCTTTTCCTCTTTCTCAGACGGTCTGCACAGCCAACCCCGTACAAATTACGCTGTGATAAGGAGACATTGAATTCCCGGTAATTCCCTTATGTTTATATTTACTTCAATAATTGGAACAGTATGCTTTTATATTTTTATACTATATTGGTCGTTGGAAGACTTCTGTCATTTGTATATGTCCTTCATTATGTATGGATTATACTGTCTGAGCAGCAGGAATGTGCTCTTGAATTTTTTCCATCATACTTAGCTTTTCCCTGCTTGCTCCTGTGATTGTTTATAATTTCACTTTGCATTGCCGTTACTCTTATGTGCAATCTATGGTTACAGACTTGGGCCTCCTGACTTCCACCCACAGACTCCAAATTGCCCTGAGGAGACACTTACTCGAGAGTATGTACAATCTGGTTACAGAGAGACTGTCGAAGGACTTGAGGTAGTCTTGGCAATTCCTTGCATTATTTTTGTGGTATAAAACTATTGTATTGTATTTTCTGTGTTTGTACTTACTTTTCATTTGCATGGTCAAATTTAAATCAGGAATCCAGAGAGATTTCATTATCACAGCTTCAGTTTTTCCAAAAGCCCGTTATTATCAAGTGCAAAGAGGTGCGCAGTAAATTTAAACTCTTCAGCTATTGTTGTGTAGAATATACTGACACATATCTGCCTTTTAGGGTATTGTATTGTGTAATAAGATTTATAAGCGAATAACTTCTCAATTCACTTGCAGGCAATCAGAAAATGTCAAAGAGTTATCAACGAGTCTCGTGTCCAAAAGAGAAAGGTGCTGCATCTTTACTTGACCAATTACATAATTTATGTTGCTTTAAATTTTTTATGTTGGAATGTTTGTCGATGCCGGTGAACATGTATGAAGTTGAATTTAACCATTTTTCTATGTGCAGGCGGGCCAAGTTTATGGAGTGCCACTTTCTGGTACACTATTGACCAAGCCTGGTGTCTTCCCCGAGCAAAGACCCTGTGTAGAAGACTTCAGGAAGAAATGGATTGAGGCATGCTTTTTTCTTTCATTCTATTTTCTAGAAGTTACTTAAGTTGGCAAACTATCCTCTGTTTTTCCATCAATTATATATATGTGAAAATGTGAAGCATTTTCACAACATTACACTTTCATTTGGTCCATGATGCGGCAGTATTGATATCTAAAATAGTTGTATGCTTGTATCTCCAATTACATACCTGATTTTGAGCAGCTGATTTCACAATATAATTGCCAAATGGGACAAATAATTCGAGCATGTACTAAACAGATAAGGATAACTTTGCTTTGATCTGTTCGGAAGTGTCAATATGGGTGTGTGCTTTTCAGACGCTTGACCATTTTGTCATAATTGAATATAACTAAATGATTCCCTGCATTTCCAAGGTTAGCTGCAGATGTTTCTTGGCTATTGGAAATTTAGTTTGATAAAACTTCGCATGCTCGTGGTTCTTCCTCGAGGCTCTTATGGAGTTGGTCATGTTATGGAAATTGCAAGAAAACAAGGATAATATAAGATTAGTCTCCCGTACATACATCATATGTACATTTTCGTCTGATATGTTAAATTTATGTTGTCTGTTAATCCTAAGATTTTCCATTTTGAAAATTACCAGTCATGATTTTGTGCATTTGATCTGAGACTTACGATACAATGCAATCATTGGATTATAAACTTATTAACACTGTCCATTAAGTGTTTCCCATTTATGCTTTACTTTGTTTTACTTTATAGGGCTACCATGAGTTAATGTACACGTCTCAAAATTTCCCCATTGCCTGGGTTTTCTTGGTGAATTTTGATGTTTTTGGTGTATGAATTTTGTGATCCATCAGTATTAAAAGCGATCTACTGCTAAAATATTTGTGAACTCTCCAGGGCTTATCTCAACCACATAAAAGATTGCGTTCATTGGCTGACCATGTACCTCATGGTTATAGGAGGAAATCTCTTTTCGAAGTTCTTATTAGAAATAATGTTCCCTTGTTGAGAGCCACATGGTTCATCAAAGTAACTTATCTAAACCAGGTATGATGTTTAGTGAAGAGAAGTTATTTCTTCCCCCATTTTTTATGAAACTGGTTAGGCTGTCCTCAACATTTGAAGTTGGTTTCTTTCAGGTTCGCACGACCTCTTCTAATTCATCATCTGGGTATAATGACAAAACTCAAGTTTCACGACCAGAACAGTGGACTAAAGATATTATTGAGTATTTGCAGTATCTATTGGATGAATTTATTGCAAGAAACAACGCTCATTCAACTATATATGCACGAGATCGGTCATCACCAATGATTTTTTCTGGTTCAGTGCAGCAAAAAGGTGATTCATATTTATCTGTTGGTGAGGAGCCTTCAGTGTACACTAAATGGTGGTATGTGGTGAGGATTATTCACTGGCACCATGCTGAAGGACTGGTCGTTCCATCTCTTATTATTGATTGGGTTCTTAATCAGCTGCAGGTACAGGTGTTCTCTTTACCTTTTTATCTTCTAGATGCAAGAAAATTTGCTCTCATATTTTGTTTCTGGTGAAGTTCTCATTGTGTATTTAACTTGGAAAATCATTTGATTGCAGGAAAAAGAATTACTCAGTGTTTTGCAGTTGCTATTGCCCATCATATATGGTGTCATAGAACATGTTGTTTCGTCTCAGACTTATGTGCGTATGCTGGCAGGAATTGCTGTTAGGTTCATCCAAGAGCCATCTCCTGGTGGTTCTGATCTTGTGAATAATTCTCGTCGTGCTTATACTGCTGCTGCTGTTGTTGAGATGCTTCGATATTTAGTATTAGCTGTACCTGATACTTTTGTTGCTTTTGATTGTTTCCCTTTACCCATGTGTGTGACAAGTCATATGGTAAATGATGGAAGTTTTTTATCTAAAATGGTTGAGGATGCTAAGAAGGTGAAGTGCGGTAAAAATGAAGTTTCTGTTGTAATTAGAGAGAGAAACCATGAAGTTCAAGCTGAGTCCTTTTCCTTTCAAAGTGTTGCATCTTCAATTCAGAAGCGTGCAGAGACTCTTTCTAGAGCAGCCAAACTTAATCATCCTGGTCATAATACAGCTAAAGCGTTGCAAATGTTGGATCAAGCTCTCATGCACGGAGATGTTGGGATTTCATACAACTTGCTCTTAGAGAACGCATGGGATGAAATTTATGCTGAACATTGGAGTGCTGAAGTGAGCCCTTGTTTACATACATCACTTAAGCATATTGGTACGGTGACTTCATCATTACTTTGCTCCATCTTTTTCATTTGTGAGTGGGCTACTTGTGATTTTAGAGATTTCCGTGCTGCACCCCCTCATGGTCTTAAGTTCACTGCTAGAAAAGATTTCTCACACATATATATAGCAATAAGGCTCCTAAAATTGAAAATGAGTAGTATGCTGAACTTGTACAGTCTGAACCAGAAAAACAAAGATATTTCAGATATTTTTGATGGTCCGAGCCCTTTGCATGACATAATTGTATGTTGGATTGATCAACATGAAGTGCACAACACTGAAGGTTTCACACGGTTGCAACTTCTTATAAGAGAGTTGATTAGGTCTGGTATTTTCAGTCCCCTGGCATATGGCAGACAGCTTATTGTTAGTGGAATCATGGATGGGACTGGGCCTACGGCTAACCTGGAAAAGAAGAAGAGGCATTACAAACTCTTGAAGCTGTTGCCTGCTCCTTATATTCGTGATGCTCTGGAAGAAGGCCAGCTTGCTGATCCACTAGTTCTCTCAGAGGCAATGAATGTTTACTCAAATGAACGACGGCTGGTACTTCATGGTCTACTAGGACATGGTAAATCCAGTCCTGTTAGAAAAAGTGCAGCAAAGAAAAAAAAATATAATGTGATTGAGGGCGGTAGTGGTTCCCCATCTTCTGTTGATCAGTGGTATTTTCAGGCAACATCTCAATTATCAGCTACGTATGATGACTCAGATATCAAGCTTGAGGAGTTGAAAGCCTCAATTTCGGCACTCTTGCAGTTCCCCCATCCTTCAGTGCCGATGGATGCTGGAGTTGATGAATCTCAAGGGAACGCTAAAAGGCCTGGTGGTGTTTATAATCGAACAGATAGCACTGAAGAAACATCTGGATGTGAAGAATGCAAAAGGGTTAAAAGACAGAAATTAAGTGAAGATATGAGCTCTCTCATGCAGTCCACTCTTATTGATGATGAAGAGAGATGGTGGATAAAAAAGGGGCTGCAGAACATGGGTTCGTATAAAGCAGAAGCACCTCCTAAGCCTACCAAGCAAACTTCGAGGAATAGGCAGAAATCTGTCCGGAAAACTCATAGTCTTGCTCAGTTAGCCGCTGCTCGAATTGAAGGTAGTCAGGGAGCATCAACAAGCCATATATGTGAAAGTAGGGTAGGATGCCCACACCACAGAACTGTTTCTGAAGATATTGGAAAATCAGATGAGGCCAGAAAATCGCCTCGAGATATTGTTTCAATTGTGAAGATCTTGAAGCAGATGAGATTTGCGGAGAAGAGATCTTTGATTGTGTGGTTGGTATCTGTTGTAAAACATGTCATTGAAGATAATGAAAAAACTACGCCCAAGGTTGGCCAATTTGGCAGGCAGTATCCTGCTAATGATGGTCGAAGCTCCATGCACTGGAGGCTTGGTGAAGACGAACTGGCAGCAATTTTGTATATGATGGATGTTTGTCATGAATTCGTTTCAGCAACCAGGCTTCTTCTTTGGTTGTTACCAAAAATTCCAAATGGCCCTGGTTCTGTCATCACCAGCCGGAGTATTATGATGCTTCCTAGAAATGCAGATAACAATGCCTTCAACATTGGGGAGGCATTTCTATTATCACTGATTCGCAGGTACGCTCTTGATTTCTTTCTTAAATAGTTTGGCTATGCATTTCTTCCAAAACGTTCTACATAATTTTTTTAGAGACATCACATAGTCCAATTTGTTTTCTATACCTAATTCTAAGCAACGTTGATGGAGTTGTTGTCTTGTTGATTCTCAATGGATCTCACAATTTTTTTTTTTTTTGGTGTTTCAGTTATGAAAATATAATTGTTGCAGCTGATCTTATTCCTGAAACTTTGTCTGCCACAATGAACCGTGCTTCCACATTTTTGGCTTCTAAGGGCAGGCCTTCAGGTTCACCGCCAGCCTTAGTGTATGCCCGCCACCTCTTGAAGAAGTATTGTAATGTATCTAGTGTTATCGAATGGGAAAAGACTTTTACGTCCACTTGTGATAAAAGACAGAGTTCTGAAATTGAATCTGTGAGATCTTTAGAAGGGGACTTTGTTTTTACCCTTGGTGTCCCAAATGGCGTGGAGGATCTTGATGATTATCTCCGTCAAAAGATGAATGGTGTTCGGCATTCAAGAGTTGGTACGAGCATGAAAGAAGTAGTTTACAGACACGTGGATGAAGCTTTTCAACACTATTACAGCAAAGAAAGAAAGCCTTATGGACCTGGAACAAATAAAAGTAATAGTATGGAGAAGTGGGAAGATGGCTATCACATAGCTCAGCAAATAGTGATTGGATTGATGGACTGCATGAGACAAACTGGTGGTGCTGCTCAAGAAGGTGATCCTTCATTGGTATCTTCGGCAATTGCTGCAATTGTTTTTAGTGTTGGACAAGTAATGGCTAGAATTCCTGATTTATCTGCTGGCAGTAATCACTTAAATGCACCTTTGCCATTGGGATCATCACATTTTGCCAGGCGCATTTTACGTGTTCATATCAGTTGCCTATGTATATTGAAGGAAGCACTTGGAGAACGTCAGAGCAGGGTATTTGAAGTTGCTCTTGCAACTGAAGCTTCTAATGCTCTCGTGCAAGCATTGGCACCTGGAAAGGCACCTCGCAATCAATTTCAAATGTCTCCTGAATCCCTTGATTTTAATGCAAATTTACCTAATGAAACTAATAAAGTAGTTCTTGGGAGAGCTGCAAGAATAACAGCTGCTGTATCTGGACTTGTAGTTGGAGCAATTATTCAGGGAGTTGCTAGCTTAGACAGAATGGTTACTCTATTCAGAATTAAAGAAGGGCTAGATCTAATACAGTTTGCAAGGAGTCTGAAATCCAATGTGAATGGTAATACACGTTCCCTGGGGGTTAAGGTGGATAATTTGATTGAAGTTTCTGTGAACTGGTTTAGGGTTCTTGTAGGGAACTGCAGAACCGTGTGTGATGGATTCATTGTAGAGCTCTTAGGTGAAGCCTCAATTGTAGCTCTCTCCCGAATGCAGCAGATGCTATCATTGAATCTGGTCTTTCCACCAGCCTATTCTATATTTGCATTTGTGATATGGAAGCCCATTCTCGATGCTGGCATTGGAGTACGAGAAGATTTCCATCAATTGTCCCAATCACTGTTTGTTGCCATAGGTGATGCCATTAAACACCTCCCTTTTCGTGAGATATGTTTCAGAGATACTCATGGCTTATATGATCTCATATCTGGAGATACACTTGATTCTGAATTCGTATCTATGCTGCAATCGAGTGGTTCAGACAGCAGCCTGAAAGCTGCTGCCTTGGTCCCTCTCCGTTCTAGGCTTATTTTGGATGCTCTCATAGATTGCAAAATGCCAGAACCTGTAATTAAATTGGATGGTGGGAGTTGGATATCTGCTCAAGGTGAGTTGAAAAAACAATATGGAGAAAATGCTAAAAAGCTTATGGGTAAGCTCCTGCATGTTTTGGATACCCTGCAACCTGCAAAATTTCATTGGCAGTGGATTGAGCTTAGACTCCTGCTAAATGAGCAGGCTGTCAATGAAAAGATGATTGAAAATGAGATCTCCTTGACCGATGCCATAAGATCTCTCTCGCCACATCCTGACAAAAGTACAGCTTCAGAGAATGAAAGCAACTTTGTTCAAATTATTCTCACCAGATTACTTGTCAGGCCCGATGCTGCACCCTTATTCTCTGAAGCCGTTCATCTCCTGGGAAAGTCTCTTGAGGATTCAATGCTATCGCAAGCAAAATGGTTACTAGGAGGTGCTGAAGTTCTATATGGTAAGAAATCAATTTGGCAGAAGATTTTGAATATTGCTGCTGATATTAAGGAACTATCTGTGAAGCCCCAATACTGGAAACCATGGGGATGGTGCCCTGTTGATAGTAATCCAGTAACTAACAAGGGAGACAAAATGAAATCTGAAGCCGGTGCTCTTGAAGAAGGAGAAGTTGCTGATGAAGGGGCTGAATTTAGCCAGCTTGGAAAAGGATATGGCCTTTTAGATGCTAAAGGGTTTTCTGCGAGTCAACATCATTTGACTGAGAGAGCTTTTATCGAACTGATCCTTCCATGTGTAGATCAAGGCTCTGATGAGTTGCGGAATAATTTTGCAAGTGAAATGATCAAGCAGATGAGCAACATAGAACAACAAATAAATGCAATTACTCGAGGCAGTAAGCTTGCAGCAGCAATGACTCCTACCATTGGAAGTCCTGCCAATAAAAGTGGCAGCCGAAAGAGCGGGAAAGGAAGTAGTCCTGGGATATCCAGACAATCAACTAGATCAGTTGATACTATTCCACCTTCTCCATCAGCATTACGAGCCTCCATGACTTTAAGATTGCAATTCTTGCTCAGATTACTTCCTATTATTTGTGCAGATAGGTAAATTACGTTACGGATTGTTTTCTGTCCTTTTTTTGCCCATGCTGATTATGTCTGTAGAATTATATAGATTTGTCCACCCTGGCCACTATGTGTTGATATTTTCATCATTTATCTGACCAAATATATTTGTATGTTTTCCAACATTGATGGCAGACAAATTTTTCATTATTGCTTTCCACTATGAATATTCTTTGATATTAATTAACTATCAACATGTGAATTTGTGTGCTTTGTTTCTTGCTAGCATGATACTTTATCTGTAAATAGCATGATCTCTACATAGTATCAATTTTGTTTTCTTCTGGTAGTGCGGTAGTTTGTCTGTAAGCAGTGTGTAGATATTGATTGTATATTTTTCTCAGAGAATAAATGTCGCTTATTTCAGCTAATAATCATATCTAATCTCACACGGCACACTTTTCAGGGAGTCTTCAAGCCGTAATATGAGATACACTCTTGCTTCAGTGATTTTGCGTCTCCTGGGAAGTAGGGTTGTGCATGAAGATGGCTGTCATCCAGTTAATACTGCATCGATTCTTTTGAACAGAGATGCAGCATCTCTTATGGAATATTCTGCTGCATTTCTGTGTGGAGAAAGTCTGTTCGATTGTTTGTTGCTAGTGTTGCATATGCTAATGAGCAGTTACCAGCCAAGCTGGTTAAAAAGGAAATCTGAGTCAAAATCCACTGAATGCAGCAAGGATTTTACTGTTTTTGACCGTGAAGTGGCAGAAAGCCTACAGGTAAGCGATCTCCACCATTACTTCAAGGCCTCTGGGTTTGTAGTTCTTTTTTTTCTTCAATAATATAAAATAAATCACCACCCTTAGGTGTATCCTGTACTGATGGATTAAATCACCACCCTTAGGTGTATCCTGTACTGATGGATCCCCTCGAGGTTCTATTTTTCTTACAAAAACACCCCATCACTTAAAAGTGCGATATGCAAGACAAAAGAATTTTTGTGGTTTTCTTTTTATTGATTTAATTAAGCTAAATGAAAAGGTGGATTTTTTGTAACTCTCACTGATTGAATCCATATGCATATGTCAAGGTATTTAATATTTGCTCACAATTTTTTATCTATTGTAACTAATGCAGAATGACTTGGATCGCATGGAATTGCCTGAGACAGTTCGGGGACGCATACAAACCTCATTCCCTATTCTTATACCATCTGGTCGTGCTTCCATCTCTTGTCAGCCTCCATCAGTATCATCTGCTGCCCTAGCTTGTCTTCAGCCCAGCAATACAGTAACATCATTAAATCCTAGCAATTCAAATGTACCTCAAAGGAACACAACCTTGACCGGACGGGCCCCCACTAGTATGAAAACCAAGTCACAGATTCCACCACAGGACCTTGACACAGAGATTGACCCGTGGACCCTCATGGAGGATGGGGCTGGACCAGGCCAGCCTTCGCCCAGTTCTGCTGTCATAGGTGGCAGCGATCATGTTAATTTCAAGGCATCATACTTGCTGAAGGGAGCTGTTAGAGTGAGGAGAAAAGACCTCACATATATTGGTGCAGTAGACGAGGATAGCTGAGATGATGAACACTTGCATACTACACCTCCGTTTTGAATTTTTCAGTAAAGGAGTCTCCCCGTGGATTGAATATCTCGTCTCTCTTGATATCTTTGGTTAACTATGCGTTGGAGGGAACGGGGGGTGACCCTTTGTTGAGGCAGCTCATAGACTCATTCTTTACAGGTGCCTCGGGTGGAATCTGGAGTCAGCATTTTCCTGGGTACGTATGATCTGATGCCCTACTCATTACTAACCCCGTTGATCATTCCCAAATCCTTGATGGTGCATTTTAGTTTTTGTATATATAGAGATATAAAATGTATTTTTTTCTTCCTCTTGAGCTGAGTTGAATGTATCAGGAATGATGGGGTTGTAGCTTATTTGTGGATGCTCAGCAACATTTTGTTACTAAAATGATCTCAATCGTCATATGTGCCAATTTTCATCCACCCACATCACCCCATTGTTTTTTTGGTGTATGATTTCGTGTAGCTGTTTGTCAAGTTCTCTGGAAATGCTAAGCTCACTGTTATACCCACTTTTCATTGATGTTTTCTGTTGATTATTTATATGGCTTAATGTTTGATCAAAGGTTTCGTTAATTTTAATTTAAAAAAAAAAAAAATCAGTCAAGTAAAACCATTATGATTACTTGTTTTACTATTTTGACAGAGAACTGGGTAGCAATTGGAAAATGCAAGAAATATAGTAACCTTGTTATAACCAACTATTTCAAATTGATACCACAATGTGATGCTGTCGTGAGCAAACAGAATTTGCACACACATGCACAGCTTCTATGTTTAACAGAGCAAGATACAACACCAACAAAAGGTCGAGCAGGGTGGCATTCTATTCGTTTTGGAAGGAGCGTGTTTTTATTCTACGGTAAGACGCATCATTTTATCAGGGCCTTTCCATTTCTAATAGACAATCTCTGGGAAGGAATTTTTATGTGATAGCCATCCGAGGAGAGACAGCTGCCGAGGTTTTTGCAGGTACTGAACCTTGTTTGGCTTTAGGAGTCAAAAGAATCTTTAATTTCCGAGTCCATTGCTCCACCATACTGATGTAATTCTGTTTTGTTTTTGGAATAAGTTGAGGTTATTATAAACGTAGAAACTCATCTCACCGCAACACTAATGTAAAAAAGAATAAAGCGTGCAAAGTACACAGCATATATAGACAGACTAGTTCGTTTATAACGAGGTATCAGGAAATCCATAAGTGAAGCATTGAAGGAAGATTCAAAAGAAAGGGTTCTTAACTGCCAATTTGAAACAATTATTCTTGTTTTGGATGTCACATATCAACTAAAGTTCCTACAACAGTTGTTTGATCATGAAATCTGATATTCCGAGATATAGGATAAAACACTCTTATCATATCTAGACAAAGTGTGCTACGGATCTATTGATAATGGGCTGGTAAAATGTCATGCTAACTAGCAAACACAACATAAATATCTTCAAAAATCGAACTTGGAATTTCAGTAAGAATAGATGATAAACTTGCAGATCCATGAGCAAAATGACATTTGCTTCCAAAGCTCCCACTAGTTTTCAAATTAGAAGGCTTCAATGTCAACCACTTCCATTGCCTCCGTATCCAGTGCCACCACCACTGCCACTGCTCGGTCCCAAGCTTGTCGCCACACTTTCTCGTGATCTCGACTGCTCATCATGAAGAAAAGTGCAACTCTTCCCATACGGGCAGCCTTCCACAGTATACTTTTTGCAGTGGCGCCCTTTATAAGAATAATTGGTATCTAAAATTCCTCCCGGGATTCAGGCGACGATGCTCATTCGTCCTCATGTGCAGCCACAATCTCTTGCCAGTTAGGGGGTGGTTTCCTGAGCTCCTCAGTGCTATGAGCAAATTACAGTTGCTGATGTACGGGCACGTCCCAGCACGGAATTTGCAGCATAGTTTGGTTTTGTAAAACAACTTTCCAATGGCCTTTAGAAGTCTCCTGAATTTGAACTCCTATCTCTTATTTGGTGGCTCTACCCTCCCATCATTATTCAAATACAATACAATCAAAAGTTTGCACATTCCTAAAAAAGCAAAAAGTCAAATACAATCACCCTTCCCAGTACACTTTATTTACAAAATAAATAAAAAAACACATCTACCTAAGACACTTAACATAATTTATCATATATTTATTAATAAAATATATATATCATAATACCCAAAAAAATTATCATTTTTCTTAATCTCCATGCCGAAAGAGGCATGCAAACTTTTGTGGGACGGAGGGAGTATATTTATATGAAATTATTTTTTAAATAAAACATCACATATCATATAACCCGTGTGTACACAAGCAACAAAACTAGTATGACATTATTCCTCTCGAGTTGAATGTATCAGGAGTCATCGGCTTGTAGCTTATTTGTGGATGCTCAGCAACATTTTGTTACAAAAATGATCTCAATTGTCATATGTGCCAATTTTCACCCACCCACATCACCCTATATGGTGTGTGTTTTCTTTCTTTCTTTCTTTCTATCTTTCTTTCTTTTTTTTTTTTTTTTTTTTAATTATGTATGATTTCTTGTAGCTGTTTGTCAAGGTCTCTTGAAATGCTAAGCTCACTCTTTTACCCACTTCTCATTGATTTTTTCTGTTGATTATGTATATGGCTTATGCCACACATTGATGTTTGATCAAAAGTTTCGTTTAATTTTAATTAAAAAAAACAGTCAAGTAAAACCATTATGATTATTATTACATTGTTTTACTATTTTGACAGAGAAGTGTTAGCAATTGGAAAATGCAAGAAATGTAGTAACCTTGTTATTATAACCAACTATTTCAAATTGATACCACAATTTGATGCTGTGTGGCCATAATTAGCTTTCACAAAGTCATGCTGTTGTTAGCAAACAGAATTTGCACGCACATTTCACAGCTTCTATGTTTAACAGAGTAAGATCCATGTATACAACACCAACAAAAGGTCGAGGCAGAGTGGCATTCTATTCGTCTTGGAAGGAGCGCGTTTTTATTCTCCGGTAAGACGCATTATTTATTGGAGACTCTACTAAAGATCGTCGATCCAGTCACCATATATCTTGCTAATTTTATCAGGGCCTTTCCATTTCTGAGTAGACCTCTCACCAGTTTTCTGTATCACATTGGACAATCTCTGGGAAGGAATTCCTATATGATAGCCATCCGAGTGAGCCACAGCTCCAACGGCTGTCTCTACCGAGGTTTTTGCAGGTACTGAACCTTGTTTGGCATCAGGAGTCAAAGAATCTTTAATTTCCGAGTCCGTTGCTCCACCATACTGATGTAATTCTGTTTTGTTTTTGGAATAAGTTGAGGTTATTATAAACATAGAAACTCATCTCACCACAACACTAATGTGAAAAAGAAAAAGAGTGCAAAGTATACAACATAGACTGGCAGCTGTTTCAACTTGTTGGTTTATAACAAGGTATCAGGAAATCCATAAGTGAAGCATTGAAGGAAGATTCAAAAGAAAGGGTTCTTAACTGCCAATTTGAAACAATTATTCTTGTTTTTGATGTCACATATCAACTAAGTTCCTACAACAGTTGTTTGATCATGAAATCAGATATTCCGAGATATATAGGATAAAACATAGTTAGCATATCTAGACAAAGTGTGCTATGGAGCTATTGGTAATGGGCTGGTAAAATGTCATGCTAACTAGCAAACACAACATAAATATCTTCAAAAATCAAAACTTGGAATTTCAGTAAATATAGATGTTATACCTGCAGATCCATGAGCAAAATGACATTTGCTTCCAAAGGGACAATATCCAGTAAGCTCCCACTTGTTACAAATCCTTGTTTTCCAATTAGAAGGCTTCAATGTCAACCCACTTCCATTGCCTCCGTATCCAGTTCCACCACCATTGCCACTGCTCGGCCCCAAGCTTATCGCCACACTTTCTCGTGATCTCGACTGCTCATCATGAAGAAAAGTGCAACTCTCCCCATACGGGCAGCCTTCCTCGGTATAAAACTTTTTGCAGTGGCGCCCTTTATAAGACCTCTGCGTCTCATCACTAACCCCAACAATCGGTATCTGAAATTCCTCCCGGGATTCAGGCGATGATGCTCGTTCGTCCTCATGCGCAGCCACAATCTCCTGCCAGTTAGGAGGTGGTTTCCTAAGCTCCTCAGTGCT
The DNA here is from genome assembly GCA_023678885.1 of Pogostemon cablin. Classification (NCBI taxonomy): domain Eukaryota; kingdom Viridiplantae; phylum Streptophyta; class Magnoliopsida; order Lamiales; family Lamiaceae; genus Pogostemon; species Pogostemon cablin. The sequence continues at coordinate 1,695,729 of CM042965.1, forward strand.
ATGAGCAAAGTTACAGTTGTTGATATAAGGGCAGGTTCCAGCACGGAATTTGCAGCATAGTTTGGTTTTGTAAAACATCTTTCCAATGGCCTTTGACCTATTAGAAGCTGACAAGTCCCCTGAATCTGAACTCCTATATCTTTTATTTGGTGGCTCTACCCTCCCATCATTATTCAAACTTGAATTGAGGTTAAATGAACCATCCCCATTCCACATCCCATAATCATCCTCTGTAGCCCAAACTGATTGATCACTACCCCACATCTCATTGACAGCATTATTTTCAGAATTGCCAGCAACAACATGCACCACATCACCACCAGAGTATCTATTTTCCCTATGACGATCCATCATTACCAAGAAAAGACAGAAACCTTAAACCTAGCCAGCCCTTTTATTCAACTAATCAAAATTCAAAACCCCTCAATAAACACATAGTTGCCCCTTCAAATCATACAAGCAAAACAGAAACTCATATCTATACTAAATACTTATTTAAAGTTACTTCCTTTCCAACCCAATTTATGAAAGACTTTAAAATTAAAGAAACCCACTTTGTCTGATGGTCAAATGAAATGAAGAAACTACTACAGAGCATTCTACGTTAACTAACACGGCTGGCTTCAAGATGAACATCGAAGGCAATAAATTACATTCAATAAAGAAATTGCGCAATTAGCAACAAGAATCACCAAATTGGAAGTGAAAACCAGATCTTCAAAGTGAAGCTGCTAATTCCACGAAACTGTTTTTTCAGCAACTGTGGTAGATAATTACGGTTATTTTGGATTGAGTTACGAAAAAGGAAACCGCAAACATAGTTGATTGTATAAGCTGGAGCCATATTTTAGAAGAAATAAAATAGAAAGAATAAATTGGGTAAGGATGAAAGAAAATTGAGGAAAGTGCATTCATTTGAACTCAACTCAGGATTTCATCGAGCGTGACGAACATGTGTTGAAAAGATTTTTGAGCCACCCATTTTGGTTGCAAGGATAGTTCTCAAAGTCCCCGTTCGACTAAAATTAATCAGGACAAATTACACCTTGTACCCAAACACACCTATTCACGTATTTTCTAGTTTCTACTTAGTACTACTACTACCCTTTTTTTTTGTTTAAATCTTTTTATTTATTTATTTTATATTACTAGTATTATTTTTTAATTTATTATCATGCGTATACACAAATTATTTTCATACCCCTAGTATTTAATTTCATTCAGTTTCTAATTGGAGTATAATGAGTTATTTTTGAAATAATTAAGGTACTCATGAATACTTACTATGTTGTTAGCAAGATTCATTCTTTCGATGAAATAGTTCCAACTTCCACACGACTTTCATATTTTTACATTTTTTTTCTAAAGATAACCGTTGAACATTTTGATTCCCACTATATTTAGTGTGTATCATATTTGTGCCATTATTGAAGTTATGGAGTTTAATGAATTTTTTTAAATTAATTTTATTTATTTTTAAAGAATAATATTGTACTTTTAGATAATAAAATTTTTTCTGTCCCATTAAAGTTTTTACATTTGTCTCATTTGTTTATCCAACGATAACTTTCACACTAAAAAAATGAAATATCATTTTATTCAACAAGCTCAAAAGTTACTTTAATTTCAAATTTATCACTCTTTTTTACACTTATAACATTACTTATACTTTATTTATTATCTAAAAATATTACAATACACTTAAAAGTCAATAAAGTTGATAAAAAAATATTTTTTTTAAACAACGTGGAATAATAAACGTGAAGGTTATTATGGTAGGGAAGAGTAAATTCTAATATTATTTGTATTAGGTGTGAGTGGTGAATTTGATGTTAAGACTTGGTTTTAAAATTGAGAATTATGTGATGTGTCATTTTTTTAGTGATGAAATTTAAGTTGGAATGAATAAAAATATAAATAAAAAATTTTATTTGGATGGGGGAGACTTTTATTATTATTATTATTATTATTATTATTATTATTATTATTATTTTCTTATAAATCCTAATGACATCTAATTAGACTAATTGGACATTTTTATTTTGAACTACTCAAAATCTAATTCACTGCGTAATTTTTTTTATTTAGAAGTTATTACATAACTAATACGCAATCAAAAAATAATTAAGTTTGATATAATAAAAAAAGGAAAGAATTATGTTGTGCATCTAATACTCCTAGTAATTTAGAAAGAACATGTTATTATATGGGAGAATTGCAAAATTACCCAAAATTCATAGTGTCAAAATCTTTACCAAAGTTTTGTTTTATTTGTTATTTTTTTTACATAATTGTATATTTTTGAACTTTTTTACTCTTGCTATTAAAAAATAATACTCAATGTGTCCCTTAGGTAGGTCACCCATATGAGTCCACCCATATCGGTTCCGATGTGGGTGACGGTGTGGGTCACCCACATGACTGGTGGCCGGCGGTGGATGTGGCACCCACATGGCCTGCGGCGGCCGACGATGGGTGTGGGTGACGACTTGTGGGTGCCAACAGTGGATGTGGGTGACGGTGTGGGTCACCCACATGGCCGGTGGCGATGGGTGTGGGTGTGGGTATGGGTGACGGTGTGGTCACCCACTGGGCTGCTTCGTGCAGCGTGCCGGCGGTAGACGGCTGGAAGCGGTGAACGACTGTCTGGCAGAGCGAAGCGGCGACGCGATTCTGGAGCATGCGAACAGATCGCGACTCCGGCGGAACCCTAGCGGCGGTCGTCGTGTGGCGGCAAGAAGACAGCGGTTCTGCAGATCGCGATTTGGGCCGGCGAGAGGCGGAGCAGCGACGAACAGCAAGCAGATCCTCCAACCTGGCGACGACCGGAACCCTAGCGCCGGTGAATGGCAGACGACGACCTACCTCAATGGACGTCAGCGTCGACGAACAGAGCGGCGGTTCTGCAGATCACGATTCCGGCGGGAGAGAGGCGGAGCAGCAACGGACAGCGACCAGATCCTCCCACCTGGCGACGACCGGAACCCTAGCGCCGGTGAATGGAGAACGGCGACCTACCTCCCACGGACAGCAGCGTCGACGAACAGAGCGGCGGCGACGGGCAGATACTGGACAGAACTTTACTGAGGGAAGGTGAGGGAGGTGGGTGATTGGTTTTTTTTTTATGGAAGGATATAATGTTCCAATTTTGTTAAATTGTTAAAAAAGAAAGAATATAAAAGAGTTGTTGGTATTGATATTTGATAAGTGAGTTGTGTATATTTGCCCATTGGCACTTATTATATTCATGAAAAAATAATATTCCATTTGTCCCGGTCAAACAGCTACGTTTGACTGCATAAAGCTCTCATAAAAGCTACAGTAAATGCATTTATTTGCCTCGGACGGAGGAAGTATATATATATATGTCCAACGTCATTCATTTAATACCTTTATCGAGAATAATTTTAAATAATACGAATTATAGCTTCAAAATATTTATCATTTTTTTCTAAATAAAGTGGTAAAGTGGAAAATGACAAATAATTCTCATTTCTCGAATTTAAAAAGTGGTTATGTAATACTCCCTCCGTCCCAAAATTGATTGCACCCTTACTGTAAATACGAAGTTTAAAAAAATATTGACTTTTTAGGAGTATTGTGGTATTTTTAGGTAATAAATAAATTATAAAGTATGTTATGTATGTTAGGTGAGTGTGGTAAAGTTATAATTAAGATGAACTTTTAGGGGTGAAGATTGATGTGATATTTCCTTTTTTGGAAAGGTATAATCTATTTTGGGACGGATAAATATAGAAAGTGTGCATTCAATTTTGGAACGGAGGGAGTAAGTATATACTAAAATATCATATACTATTTTATATTAGTTCGAACTTGAATTTGGATTAGTACAGCCTGTACAGGGAAGGTCGGTGCTTATATTTTCTCCGACAGAGCTGACGTAGCCAGTTATGAAGATCGGGTTGATATCGTGTGAAAGTTACACTACTAAATTTCAGAAGAGCTCCTGGGAAAATTTAAATGGGATTATACTTTCTGACGGTGACAAACTCACGTTTACCCTAATAGAGCAAAATGCCCAGAACATAAACTCGGTAGCACTGGAGTTTATTAGAGTCAACGTCGTCAGTCACCATCAAAAAGACCTTCCCGAAGATTGGACGACGGGATGTGCAGCCTCGAACGGTGAGGGGGGAGGGGGAGGGGGAGGGGGACTGGGGGGTAGAGATGGAGAGTGGGGTGGAGTGGAGTGGTGTGGTGTGATTGGGGGCATCAAATAGTGGGTCTAATAAAGTGATAGCAATAATGTCATTGAAGAAAAATATCCAAATAAGCTAGAAGAGCAGTGGAGCCCCTTGGCGGATTCCAAAGGCTCCATACAATGAAGTTAATTTTATGATTTTGTAATGGAGAAAGGTGAGGAGGACACGTCACCCACATGCTTGGTTAACAGCACCCGACGAACACGTGGACGGTTCAGATGACGCTGGAAATAAATTTTATTCAGCCACTGCGAAATATTTTCTGCCAGCTCACCACCCCCAACTATTAATATCCAATTGCTTTCACAACTTGGTGACTCGGATTTATTAAAATATTAAGGGTGGTACTATTTTCGTCCAAAACTTTAGTTAGGGTATCTAATTTTATTAAGAATATCATTACAATTTTAACCTTTAGCATTAAATTCAATCCATAAACATGTTCCATACTTAAATTACTAATTTACTGTATATATACATCCAATTTATCCATCCTAAATTACCCAACTTTGGTTGAATCTGTTTCACTCACCCTCAGTCACCTCCTCTGTTCTCTCTCCCATGGTCTCATCGATCGCCTCTGTGAAACAACCAAGTCCAAAATTGTTCGAATAGGAGTTTGACTTCAAAAGTCATTAAATTAGTAAAAAAACTTTTTTTAAACTTCATATCTACGATAATAGTATAAATTAATATGAAACGGAGGGAGTATCTCATTTTGAGACTTATATAATTGTACTTCTAAATTATATTCTATCCACGAATAAAAAGTTACTCTCTCCGTCCCGTCCTAATAGTTACGCTTACTTTGTAAATTATAAAGGGACGGAAAGCAGGGGCGGACGTACATATATGGTAGGGGCACTAAGCCCCTGAACTTTTTAGAATTAATAGTATATATATAATATATATTGTAAATTCGGCAGCCTAGTGGTGATGTATGCCCTTTAGGCATCTAAAGGTTTTGTGTTCGATTTCCTTCTACTAAATCTCAATAGAAATCCCCACTGACGGAGGGAGTAGGATTTAATGAGTGAAATTTAAAATTGTATTTATGTATTCATCGGCAAATATATACTATGCCCTATAATAGTTTAATTTAGACTCATTTTTAAGAAACAACAATAGAAGAAGGCTGCATAAAGTTCTACCCTTATTTATATGGCTAAAACTTGTATTTTTGGATACTGTGTGTCAAATATCCTTTAGTATTAAAGGATATACCATTTAATATAATGATGTGTACTTTTTATTTTAAAAAAAAAATAATTTAATAAAAGTATATACCATTTAGAATTAAATGTTATACTTTTACATATTTTATGCACATGACACAGGATACCAATTCCTATGGTCATATCTATATTAGTATGTAAGTTTTAAAATAATACTTCTACGTCCGGTATTAATTGTCACACTTATGGCATACACAACGTTTAAGAAGAGTTGTTTTATGATTTAATTTTATTGACCTTTTATGTGAGAGTGAAAATTTTAAAATTAAGATATTTTGAGATTATAAATTAATTTGATATTTATTTTTTACGTGTAACATTTATTGTGAGGTGTTATCAGGAAGAGAGAGGAATAAGTAATCATAACTAATTTTAGAAGTAACTTCCTTAACTTTGATTTATTTATTTATTAATTTGAATTTCTAAACCTTCAAGAATTTCATAGCTTATTTTACTCTTTAACTTTTTTTTTTTTACAATTAAGATACATACACAATTAATAAGTTTTAGCCTAACACCAGCTAATTAACATAACATTCAAAAATTAATCCAACTATACTTCAGGACTTGTTACAAGGTTTTACAAATAACAAGCAAAAATTGATCCAACTATTCTTAAGGACTTGTTATAAGAGTTTATTAATACATAATTAATTTTTCTTCACAAAGTACATAGTGCTTAAAAGAAAAATTCAAACCCACTAATTAAGATAAGCTGTAAAAGTGATTTATTAATTCTGTAAAAAAAAAGTGTAATTATTCAAGCCGTGTATATTTATTGACATTCTTATTTATTTGTCAAGAAAAGAATATTTAAAACTTCTCTTTGTAATTATGACTCTATTGATATATAAATTTAAAAACATGTTTACACAATAATTAACAAATAATAGAATAGTATATTTAAATAATAATTATATAGTTTTGTGCACCTGGTGTACCGGTGCATTTGGACGATTTTAAACATTAAATTATAATATTTTAATTCGATCTCTATCCTCAAATGAAATAAAATAATTAAATTTTTTAAAAACAAATATCCACTCCCCCTATTTTTAATACCTTAACTGAAGGCACACCAGCTGCGTCTCATAAAAACCCATAATTATAATACTCCATACTAGTATTATATTTTTTGGCTAGTAATTGTAATTGCAATTATTGCATAATAATGAAGCAAACAGTGACATATGTTAACTTAATGCTACATAGGATTTGTAGGACCAATATTTATACGGAGACACGTGTTCCTGACGTGGATTGTTGCCTTGGCCTTGCACTCTCTTTCCTCTTCTTCCTAATTAATCTTTCTCTATTCACGCATTTTCTAGTTTCTAGTTTCTACTACTACTTAAATAAATAAAAAGAAAAATTAAAATATCATTTTTATCTATTTATTTTATTACTACTAGTATTATTTTGTTTTTAATCATGCGTACACACAAATTATTTTTCATACATACTCCTAGAATTTAATTTAATTCAGTTTTCAATTGGAGTATAATTGGTTAGTCACGGTGTCACGCTTTGCACTGCTATTGTAATTACAAAGTTATTATTATTAATTTTATTATTATTATTATTAATTTTATTACTTAGAGTATAACATTGATAAATTATGAAGTATTTATTTGTGTTAGGTGTGATCGATAGATTTGTAATTAAGATATATTTTTTAAAAAAATGTAGGTTTTGCGTGAGACCGTCTCAAATGAGACAATTTTACACTTTTTAAAAATAGTTAACATTTTCGCTATAAAACGTTATCACTCTCGCTATAAAAAATGTTATTACTTTTCATTTATATAGTATAAAATGTTCATGGAATAATATTACTCCATTACTTTTCATTAATTGAATATCATTTTTTTATTATAAAAATTATCATTTTTTATACATCTCATGAAAGTCTCTACATAAGATGATCTTATACAAATATGTTCTTAACAAGAATCATTCTTTCGTGAAATAGTTCCATCTTCCACACGATTTTCATATTTTTGCATTTTTTTTTCTAAAGATAACCATTGTAACATTTTGATTCCCATGGTGCATCATATTTTGCACCTTTACTGTAGTTACAATTTTTTTAAATCAATGTTATTGAATTTTAAAGAATAATATGGTATTTTAAGATAATAAATAGGGTTATTGTAAAAAAAAATCTACGAACTTTACTCCTATTGCAAATTAATTTTTACTTTTGAGAAATTGCAAAAAAAAAAAAAAAAACTATCACCTTAAGTATTGTTGCAAAAAAAAAACTTTATCTTTATTTGTTTGTCCCATGATAAATACTAGTATATCCGTCCCATAACAGCTATCACACTTTCCTTATTTGTTTGTTCCACGATAACTTTCACTACCAAAAAAAGAAAATATCACTTTATCCAACAACCTCAAAATAAGACTTTAATTTCAAATTTACCACTCATTTTTCACACTCATAAAATTACTTAATACTTTATTTATTACCTACAAATACTATAATACCCTTAAAAGTCAATAAATTTGGTAAAAAAATAATTAAACAACATAGAATAATAAACGTGAAGGTTATTATTGGATGGGAGTAAATATTAAAATATATCATGTGAATGTTATTATGGGACAAATGGAGTAAATTTTAAAATATGTTATTTGTAATATGCGTGAGTGGTAAAATTGATGTTAAGACATAGTTTTAAGATTGAGAATTACGTGATGCGTCATTTTTTTAGTAATGAAATTTAACGTGGAATGAAAAAAATGAAAAATAATAAATTTTATTAGAATGGAGGGAGACTGTATTTTTTTTATATAAATCCTAATGACATTTAATTCGACATTTTTATTAATTTGAACTACTCAAAATCTAATTCACTGCGCAAAGTAATTTTTATTTTTATTTTTTCAGAGGTTACAGAACAAATCACACAATCAGATTCTTGATATTTTATGAAAAACAATTAGATTTACTAACTTTAATTCATCCAATGAACCAATATTTAAGTTTGATATAATAAAAAAAAAGAATTATTTTGTGTATTAATTTAGAGAGAACATGTTATTATATTCATGAAAAAATAATATACATATTTCCAACGTCACTTACTTAATACCTTTAACGAGGATGGTGGTAATTAATACGAATTATAGCTTCAAAATATTTATTGATTTTTTCTAAATAAAGTGGAAAATGACAAATAATTCTCATTTCTCAAATTTTAAAAGGTGGTTATGTAATAAATATATACGAAAATATCATTAGATTTTATATTGGTTAGAACTTGAATTTGGATTAGTGGGGAAGGGTGGTGCTTACTCCCTCCGTCCCCCCATGTATTTCACGTATTTGTGTGCGCGGAGTTTAAGAAAAATTTGTTTTTTAAGTATAAAGTAAGAAAGAGAAAAAATATTTTAGTTAATTTAATGAAAAAGGTGTGTAAAGTTATTGGAATGTGTGAAAAAGTGAGTATTTTGTTGGGATATGTGTAAAAAGTAGGTATTATTATAGTGTATTCATTACCATTTTTAGTAAAAGTGAAGTGTGAAATACTTTGTGGGACGGATGGAAAAGGAAAGTGTGAAATACTTTGGGGGACGGAGGGAGTATAATTTATCGTGAGTAAACTAGGAAATAATTACTGCATAATCTCCTCAAAATACAATTTGGATAAGCCAAATAACGTCAAACACCGGATCGGGATAAGCCAGGTTTCTCTGCAATATGAAGACCATGTTAATATCCATGTGGAAGTTACATATTCCACATGTGTATTAATATGATCTCATATTTAGGAAAAAAATTGGCTATCATCCATATTGAAGAAAAATTTGACTATCATTTGCATCATCCGAAGATGTGCTCGAAAATTGGCTGTTTCCTTGAGTTGACGAAAACGAAAGTGTTTCTTTTGAGAAGGGAAAGCCATTAAAGAAGGGGGAGAAGAGATGGTGAGTTGTGTGAATGGGTGGACGGATTAAATAGCGATGTGGAGAAGGGCTGAAAAAAGACGCAATCCTAAACACCACACCAACCCTCACTTTGGATGCCTGAAATGTTTCTTGAAAAAAAGGAGAATCTGGTTTGCCTATGGTTTTGTATGGCATGTTAAAAAAAGGTAAGGTGTTGGAGAGAGAGAGACATTCTTGTAATAAGAGGTTAAAGTTGGAGTAAATTGAGAGAATGATATTAGATGAATTATTCATTATTTTTTATGAGTCTAGCTGTTTGATGTGAAATGTCAAGAGTTTACCCAACCAACAGTGGGTGAAATTGGGGTCCGGATTCCAACTATTCAAATTCCCTATGCCACCCACTTTACTTATAGTGATTGCGTGTGAAATGGGACACTTGCCTCTTATCTCACCACGTAATACTTGGTGTACCCCACCATTAGGGGCATCTCACCACGTAATACTTGATGTAACATGGGGTGGAGTAGGGGATCCATGTGGGATTCCAAAGGCTATAAAATGTAGTTAATTTCCAACTATTAATTGAAAGGAAAGGAGTAGAAGCCATGAAAGTGAAAGAGCAAACATGAGAGAGATTCGAGAGTATGAGAGTGGAAGCAATTTTACAAAATGTGTATAGGGTCCGATTTTTTAATGACCACTTTTGATGAAGTACAATTTAAAATAGCCACATCTCTTAAAACCAATTTTTACTAGCCACTTTCAGGTGGATTCCCCAAATTACCCCCATAACTGTTACCCAAAGGACGAAAATAATGGGGATATGATTATGTCAGTGTTGACTACATTAAATAGGGTGGGTGGGATCACATTTAAAATTATAGTAAATATTTTTTTTCCAGAAAAAATAAAAAAAATTAAAAATTATTTGTTCTATTCGGCCTATACAATTTGTTCTATTCGGCTTACACAATTTGTTCTATTCGGCCCACACTTTTTTTTTAAAAAAAAAATTAAAAATAATTAAAAAAATATTTCTTCTATTCGGCCTACACAATTTGTTCTATTCGGCCTACACAATTTGTTCTATTCGGCCCATATTTTTTTTTCAAAAAAAAAAAATTAAAAAAAATTAAAAAAATTATACGAATAAAATTAATGCATCTTTTTTATTTTAATAAAAAATTTATTCATGAGGCATATACCGATAACAAATTAATGCATTCAATAAACTGTAAAATAAATTATTGTACTCTACTTTTGTACTTTTTGGTCAAAAAGTGACCTCAGACATGTAAAAAGTGAATCATCTCAAGGGCATTTTGGTCAATTCCTTTAAAAGTGACTAAAAAAAATTGTGTATAACATATGTGGCCACTAAAAATTACACTTAAAGGGATAGTGGCCCCCTTTTTGCCATTACCACATGTGTATATATGTAAAAAGCATAAGGCTGCCAACAATGACAACTCATAAAGATAAAAGGAATTCTAACAATTATTCTAACAATGACAACTCATGACAACTCATCAATGTTAGAATTCCTTTTATCTTCTTGTATACTAGAGCAATTTTACAAAATGTGTATATATTGTATCAGAATTTATGAGCGTGGATCCTCTCCCGTACTTTACCTCAATTTCCTATCACTGTAGCAGTTACAGTATTTTTACCGTAGCACGCTAAAGTGATAGATCAATTTCCTCCCGTACGGGAGAGGATCTGGGTCCCACACTCTATCACTCTTGCTAACATTAATATCCTTTACTTTTACAACCTGGTGAATCGGATTTATTTATTAAAATATTACTTTTATTAATTTAAGATGTTCTACTAATTATTTTCTCAAATATTTTAGTTGGATTAAATCATGTGTGAGATGGTGCACCATTTGAATAGAACCTTTACCCGAAACGATTATCATTTATACTTGTGCGAAGCCTTTGTCTTTTCATTTTGAAATTATTTTCTCAAATATTTGAAACTTCTTTTGTAAATTGTGACTATTGACATATAAATTTAAAACATGTTTACACAATAAAACAAATAATAGAATAGTAAGGAAGCATGAAAATGGAAATGAGTAGCCATAAAGAATTGAAAGCACAAATGGTGTGAACATTTTTCAATTGATAGTCAACATTGTATTGGAAAAGCACACTGCCAACATTTTACATCTTAATAAGGATAACAAATTTTGTACTAGCATAATCTCAACTTTACCTTGATGAGCTGTATGTAGTTTGTTGTGTTTGCTAACATTGATGAGTTCTTCTTATTTTCTATTGTTAGCTAAAATTATACTCCCTCGCTCTAGTATACATTTGCTTTTTGCAATATTATTATTTAAAGTGTAGTAGGTAGTTGTATTAGTGAGATGTGTGAGACTCATATATTAAATATAGTAGTGATATGTGTGGGTCTCATGTGTTTAAAAAGAAAAATGTATATCTTTAATGTGAATGACCAAAATAATAAAATGTATATCTTTCCGACGTACGAGGGAAATATGTTTATTGGTTGTGTATTTGCTGATCACTTCGAATCATCTCCCTCTTTTCGGTTTCACTGCTCTTATGAGTAATTGCTGATCCTAGAAATTTATTTTTAAGTTATTCCTGAACAAATATTCTATCGTTCTAGTTCTACTAAGCGAGAGGGAGAGAAATAGCCATTTTAAATAAATATTTGAGTATTTATTATATTCTCTGCGTCCAACCAAAAAATTCTCATTTTGTTACTCCATCCGTTCTACTTATAATTTTAATATATTGGGCGTCCTATCCAAATGTTCTCATTTTCCACTTTGAGTAAAAAAGTTCCACATTTGGCCCACCACTCACCACTAATTATACACATATATTTACTACACATAAAATAATAATACTTCTTAATCTACGCACAAAAGGTAACCGGTGACGTTTGGGATATACTAGTGTTCTATCTAAATACTCCCTCCGTCCCATCCTAATGGTTACATATTTCCATTTTGGGCGTTCCATCCTAATGGTTATATTTCCTTTTTTAGCATATAAGACACACACAAATTAATTACTTCTCTCTCCATGGCTCCACACATCCCACTAATATACCTACCCATTTTATATTAAATTATTATTTCTCTCACCTTAATATATATTAAAATACTATATTCATTAATTCACGTACAAAAAACAAACGTAACCATAAGGACGAGACGGAGGGAGTACTACTACTAGTATTATTTTATTATTATCATGCACACACACAAATTATTTTTCATACTCCTAGAATTTAACTGAATTCATTTTTGGATTGGAGTATAATTAGTTACTTACGTATCACTAGGGATGGCAACGGGTAGGGTATCCATTTATTTTGAGGTACCCGTATCCGTATCCGATTAAAAAATAACTACCCGTATCCGTATTCGTCCCATTTAAAAAATTTATTATAGTACCCGTACCCGTCCCATTACCGTTTATCAATACCCGCGGGTACCCATACCCATTTAATATTAATTTATTTTAAATATATTTATATTTTTTATTATCTAAATAAGTATAATAATAAAAATTACATTATTATTAATTAATTGTAAAATAAATATAATATAAATTGTATTATTTTAAATAAATATTTAATAAATATGATTAAATAAAACTTATAACTATTAATTAAATATATAAAATATCTTATCATATATAAATTATATAATATATATATTAAATTTTATAAAAAAAATATATAATCGGGTTACCCGCGGGTATTTGAGGCATTACCCGTACCCGTCCCAAACCCGTTTATAACTACCCGTACCCTACCCATTAGGGTTCGGGTAGATCGGGTATCCGAAAATACCCGTCCCATTGCCATCCTTGCGTGTCACGCTTTGCACCGTTATTGTAATTACAAAGTAATTATTATTTTTTTAATCAATATTATTAATTTTTGGAGAATAATATTGATAAATTATACTCCCTTTGATAAAGGATTATTTGTAAGCCCCATATTTTAATTGTATTAGTGGATGCGTTTGGTCCATGTGTGTAAAAAAAAGGAAAGATGACTCTTTGTGTAAGACACTCAAAATGGCAAAAAGAGACTCTTTGGGTTGGACGGAAGGAGTAAATTATATTATTTGTATTATGTGTGATCGATAAATTTATAATTAAGATATAGTATATTTTTAAAATTGAAAATTGATGTGATATTTATTTTTTAAATGGTAAAATTTAATATGAAATGGAGGAAACAAAAAATATGTGAAATTTAATAAAGGGGTAAGCATAATTTAAAGATTTTTTTTTCTTACAAATCCTAAAGACATCTAATTCGACATTTTTATTAATTTGAACTGCTCAAAATCTAATTCACTACGTAAAGTAATTTTTATTTTTTTCCAAGGTTACATAACTAATCACACAATAAGATTCTTGATATTTACGAAAAATAATTAGACTCACTAACTTCAATTTATCCAATGAATCAAGGCACGGGACGTCCATTAGGTTTTAGTGCGACATTTTCCGTAACATCATCTAATAGAACGGCACGCGACAGGTAAAATAAATTCTTGTCCCTATCTAATGGTGTGACACAAGAAAAGTCACGCAAAAGTAGCATAAAAGATTCAAATCCATCCATCAATATTTAAGTTTGATATAATAAAATATATCGCGAAAAAAAGAAAAAAAAAATGAGAAAAGAAAAGGCCAATTTATACCACTTGGTAGTACCTGAGAATCTTGTCACTGTCTTTTTACGGAAAAAAAAGAAAAAGAAAAAAAGAAGAAGTTATGTATCAAATAATTTGAAAAAAAAAACATGTTATATTCATGGGAAAAAAAATGCAATATATTAAAGTAACTTAATTAATAGTTAATACCTTTAACGAGGATAATTGTAATTAATACGAATTATAGCTTCAAAGTATTTATTGATTTTTTCTAAATAAAGTGGAAAATGACGAATAATTCTCATTTCTCAAAATTAAAAAGGTGCTTATTTAATAAATAATATACACGAAATTATGTTAGATTTTATATCCTAGATCTTGAATTTGGACTAGTGGGAAGGTCGGTGCTTATATTTTCTCGTGAGTAAAATAGAAAATAAGAGGGGTGATATTTATTGCAGCAATAGTATTTTTATTTTTGAGGAGATTATGCAATAATTTGAAGGTGAATCTACATCTAATTAATGGAAGTTCATCTCGAATGTATTTCTCAGAAAATAAAAATACAATATTTGCAATAAATTTCACGCGTTTTTTTCTCTCTATATAAGCTGAAACAAGCTTCATTCTTCATTCAAACACTAATTATTCATCTTGCTATTTCATTTGTAATAATTTGGTCACCAAATTAGTATTTTTATTTTTTAGCCGATTACTGTTTCTTTGGATTTTGGAGTGTATCAAATAATTCTAGGTCGAAGCTGTGGAATGTCTTGTTATCTAATTTGCGGGAATGCAAATTGATTAATGTTTTTTCTATAAACTGTAAACTGTATCTTTTGTGATGTGTTCAATGTTTTTTGGTTGGACAAATTCAAGTCTTTTGAAATTGCCATTTGAAGCATCTTGACTTTTCAAATTGTTTAAAGGTTCAGTTCACCTTTACTAACAAGTGATGTTAATACATTAGATCGAGATGGACTTCTTAGGCGAAAGTTACGATTATGGTTATAATCTAGATATTGTAGCAGAATTTGATAGTCATGCATTAGACCTTTCTAGGTAAATGTTTGGCCTCAAAAGGAATTACATGACATAGCCATATTATTATTGTTGGAGAAGATTGAGAATACTTATAAGCATGGCAGAGAAAAGCAAAATATACAAATTTTGCTTTCAGGACCATGTTTACTAGATTCAAAATCATGCATTCCCGTGCTTGCAACTAAAAATAGCTATCTGGAAGCAAGGATAGGCTCAGTTGTTAAGCACAGTTTGCTTCCTCATATAGAAATAAGCTATGTCATGTATTACTCTTTGGCCAAACACTTGATTGAAAGGGGTTTAACTACGTTTACTCTATTCTCTTACATAAATCTAGATTTTAGCCAACATTGGTGAGTTTTGCCTAAGAAATCCATCTTGATCTATGTATATATCAATGTGGAGGGATCATGTCCTTTAAATATTTTGAATAGTAGATGCTGTGAGCAACACAGGCTAAACCTTCTGTATGGAATCAATTTTTGCATGAGTATGGTGTTTATATTGTTCATGCAAAAAATATCTATGATTATAATTAAAAACGGTCTTTATGAATTTTCATTTAACAAGTTTGCTTGTCGGTTTTCTCTTATGATGACAAATGTGATAGTCTGTTATGACAACACTACTATGCCGTAGTAAGTTTACCCTTTATAATTTAGAATTTCAAAGACTGACAAGTGAGCAGATGCTAGAGAGATGCATTCTTCATCCAGTTATGCAAGCTAAACAGAGCATCCATAAAAGGTTGGGAATGATTCCTTTGTAAAATGCAGTGATGTCAAGGATAATCTGATCCTTAGGATTTCCAAAACTTATATAGAAATGACTATGTATATTTATGCATCAATTCCCTTAATTCGATTATACATACATTAACATGAATTATATTGTTTTCTGCATAGTGGGATTCTAGAGTTGAAACATCAAAAGTGATTTGTGATTTGTTAATCATCTTTGGGCAGCCCACGCTGGCTTTAGTTACCAAGGTATAAATTTAAGTAACAGCTTAACCTATCATATAACATCCTGTTATAGTCTGATATACAGAGTAAAAGCTCAATTCAGATGATCCTTTATTAATTAGCCCCTTAGATTCTACATTATTGTTATTAACTGCAGTACTTACTGCTTTACATATTCTGTTGATATTCCATGTAATGACCTAGTAATTATTATCTCAGTTGAAGCAACTCCTTTCTTATTTTAAGAATGGTTTCTTCATCAGGTACTTGGAAGCTGATGTGGTATTGTATTCGAACTTCAAATTAGTGGATTCCATACTTGTTTTGTTTACATGTCTATAGGGTTTAATTCACCTATATATGTACGTGGTAAGGAAAAGTATTACACAGAGTGCATTTTTATATCTTTTTAAGTATTATGTTACTGCAAAGTGTAAGAAATTTGTGTGTCAACTTCATTCTCTCTAAAAAAAATTAAAAGTACGCCCGTCATGTTCTTATGCTTTCTAATTATAATTTTTTATATTCCACACATAGTATTTTTTATGAGAATTTTTTTTTCCCCTTAAAATTCTTGAACTGGCAACTTCTTTATAGCTCTTAAGATGATCCCTTGATCTGAGGATGAAGAAATAATATTTTGTTGGTGCCAACCTTGTTTGAGAATAGCTCGTATTAACTGCTTTACACAAAGCAAAATCGCAAATGTGAAATAGAAGAAACGAGTGGAGAATGATTAACAAAGCAAATAGTAGATTGAAAATTCGGCTCCTTTATCCTAAAAAAATCTCCTATGAAGGTAGGCAAATCCTTGCTGCTCTTAACTACCTTCTATTCTTGAGTTTTCATTGTTTTATCTACAAAGAGTACGTCGTCAATCCAAGCAACAATGTTAAATGCCAATCCTTCCAGCACTCTTGAATAGCTCTCTAGCACTGCCTGCCCTACATCCTGCAAACAATAAAAGAATTCTATCTTTTGTTTAAATACAAGTTTGTAATGCTGATAAGAACTTGCCTTGTTGTATTGGATTTTGCTCGTATCCAATGTTGTCTGTGAAAGTTCAGGATATCTTTGCTTCAAGCAGAACAATAGAGTCTCTGCTCTGTCTGCCAAGACATGATTTTTGTCATTCCTGTCTATATCAGACACGAGATCTTTTACCACGTCCCAGGAGGATTTAGAGTTAGAGTGAGCCATGCACATTTTCCTTCGCCACGTGTACATCGAGGCTTCGACTTTATCTGCAAGCTCAAGTGCTTCATGCTCAGAGGTTATGTTGAGAGAGTCAAGCAGTTGATCAGGTGAAAACTTTTCTGCATTATACATGTAGCGGTAGATCGTCTCTCCCACTATTGCTTTTCCACTCTGTCAAACATCATTTGCTATTTTCATGATTGACAGGATAAAACATACTTCACTCTCATTTACTACCTTAGGGAGGGATGCCATGTATGATTCTGGAATCTGCATTTCAGCAAGAATTCCACTGTTTATAGCCATTGCAGCCTTGTGAATTTGGTTAGCGCAATCGCGCTTTTGCTTTAAATGTTTCTTGCATTTCTCAGAGAGGCCGCCGTGTGACACACACGGGACGGGCAACCACCATTTTTCCTCTTTTCGTTGAGGCTGTGGCTGAATGATCTTCCTGAACGATCCTGAATGAGTCGAGTTTCCCGACATGCTCCCCTGTTCCGCGTACCAAAACTCAGTCTCCTGAAAGCTATTCAGTATGTCCTGTTTCCAAACAAAGTAATATCATCAGCTTCTTCTTCACCTTTTGGTAAAAAAAAATATGTAACATTTTTTCTTTTTGATATTTCTTTTTCACCAGTAGCATTGCATCAAGTTTTCTCAGAGCTGGGAGGTTGATGTATATATCTGATCTTGGCCTACTTGTCATCACCTGGAAGTGTGATTTTTTTTTTAAATGTTGTTAGAAGGATGAAAATTATGGTGAAAATAGTTTTACCCTGTGAAAAGAAGTTTTTACCTCTAAAGTAGTCCCATTCTTTAGAGTTTGCAATGAGGGACTAAATTCTAGTATGTAATCACATACAGATAAAAGACAATTCATTTCTCTCTTCCACATGAGTTTCTTGTCATGATGCAGTGGCTCTAATCTCTGGTGTTGTCCAAATACAGAAGCTGCATTGCAAAGAAAATCATCTTAAAGATGTAAAGAGAGAGAGAGAGAGAGGAGAGAGAGAGGGTTTAAAACTAAATTACCATAGAGGTTAGTTATTGCATTTGAGATTGTTACAGCAGTGCAGACTCCTTTCCCACTTCCAGACATATCCTCACCCAACAACAGCTTTGAAAATCTCTCCTTCATCAACTCTAGCTCTGTCATATATTTTTACATATGTCCATTACTTCATATCAAAGCTGTAATAATTATGAACTCAACAAGAAAAGAAAAAGAAATGTTACCTAAATCCATAATCTCTTCATCCAAGCCATGCGTGTGCTGCCTCATCCCTAATTTGGATAAGGCGGCACGAGCAGGTGACTTGAGGCCTTGCCAGCTCAGCGGAGACGCCACCTCCGAGCAGCTGTGATCATCGGAGAAGGCGGAGGCCTCCGAGTTTGTCCTGCAGTAAGCGAACGAGTCGCTACTCATCAACGAGTAACTCGTTACCTCTGTCACTGATTGATCCACTGATGAAGGAGAAGCTTGATATCCCATCTCATAGTTTTCATCACTATTCGATATGCTTTCCATTCTTTCAAAAACCTTCAACTCAACCTGTTCACAATTCACCCACTATTAAACAAAGATTCAAGATTCTGTTTGGAACATATTCTTACCATAAAAAGAGGTTTTAAATTGAATGTTTGAATGCAGAACTACCGGGAAAATGACTCAAAATTCTTGCAAGAAAAAAAAAGCAACAAAAAAAGAGATGCAAATGTCACTGTTTCTGTATCAGAAAATTTGAATAACCCTCAGAGAACATGCACCAAAGTAACAAAGCAAAATGCTGGAGAAATTAGATTAAAAAATAAAAGAATAAAATAAAATATGATTAAAGCATAACGGCAGTTAGAAAAGAGAGCAAACGGTATTTCATTACACACCTTTTATTGACAAGAGTTTGAATTTGAACTGTGGGAATTGAAGGCTACCGTTTGGAACATCTCTTTTTGTATTTACTGCAAACTTTTCTTCCAAAAAGAACCACTCTTTATCCTTTCTGAATCTTGAATTATAAGCAACTGATTAACATATAATTATTTTATAAAAATGTGTTCTTGAAATCAAGAAATCAAATATCTTGACATTTCTAATGTATATGATGCAGAAAGTAGAGAGAGGAGGGAGGAATGATGTTGGATATGAAGTGGGCTTAGCTGAAAAAGTGCTGTAATGTATATTAGTTGAAAATCAGAGCATAATTATTGGTGGTAATATAATATTACCATATATAACCAAGTATTTTGTAACTAATAAATGGCCCATTAATTATTCTTTTATAAAATGATTAGGCAGTAGCTGTGCCTCTTGGATGCTTCCATGAACTCAAGGGCTGCTCATATAGTTTGTATTTAAAAAAGAAAACTGATTTGGAGGTGAAGATAATATTAGAAAGTTGATCCAATCGTGTAACACTTTGACTCTACTTGTACAAATTCTAAAAAAATAGTAAGTTAAAAGTTAATTTTATCTTAGAAATTGCTTGATTTTTATGGGTTTAATCAAATTTATTATAAATAAATAATTTTCGTTCATTGCAATTAATTTAGTCTTTCTGGGTGGAAAGACTTGAAATCAAGATTAATTTTCTTTATAGTTTGGATTAGCTTACCATTAACTTATCATTTTTAATACTATGTGGCAAGGATTTTTTTTTGCGCGTTATTATTATTATTATTATTTAATTTAATTTAATTTAATGTGACTACATAGTTTTTATCACATATAATAAGCTACCATTTTAAAAAATAAAAATAAAAAACCTTGTGAATAACGTAAAAAATAATGATTTGATAATTATGACTTGTTTAATCCACCAAACTTAGGTCCAAGTGATGGACGTGCATACCATGATTGGGCACTTTTAGGGTTCACATTCATTGTCAATAGAACGTGCAGATTAGTGGTGTGAGTTAAACAAGGAGTGTTTTCAATAATTGAAGAATGGTCTAATTATTGTTAATAAAATATTTTGTTGAAAATAATAAAAACATAATTTTATTGAATTTTATTAAGGGAAACTGGCCAAGTTCATCTTTATAAAAATGTGTTAGATTTGAATTTGTAAAGGTGGGTCGTTTATAAGAAAGTAGTTAATGAATAATTAAGAAATGGTGACATGATCAAATGACTATGAGTCCAACAAATTTCAACTACTGCTATATAATATACTCCATTGCTTATATATAAAGTTTTCAATTAAATTTATCTGCTCTTTTATTCTTGAAGGGAACTTTCAAACTTTAAATTTAAAAGGAGAAAAATTCTATTTTTTGTTGAATTGAGTGAAAGAGTAAAAGAAAAGAAAATTATTCAAAATTGCCAACCTAAATTCGAGTAAAAATCAATCAAATTTTGAATTTTATATTTGAACTTGTTTAACTAACACTCGGGTTTAAAAGCTAAACAACCATCCTTCGGGAAATTCAGGGTGGCACAACTCGTGCCTGTTCAAGAAGGCCCAAAATCGCAGCTCCGACCCCTTTTCGAGCTCATTCACATTTTTTTCGTTAAAAAAAAAAAATCTAATTTGAAATAAAATCTTATTCAACTAGTCCTACACTTTTGAGTAGAGTTTTAAATTATTATATATGGAATAAAATATATAAAATTGGATTTTTTTTTATCAAACTTAAACGCGATTTTAATGTATCATCTATTAATTCGTATTACTCAAACGTGCCGTATACATACGCATGGTCTATTTTTTCCCCAAGCTTTGCAGGTAATATTTTGTATTTATTTTTAAATATAAATGGATGATGTGAATTTTGAATCAATAATCTTTCATTAACTATGATTATGATACATGCATGTTAAATTAATTTAAAAATCTGGTCGAATATCCATTAATATTTAATCAATTACTATCTCAAGGGATGCAAGTGGTGGTTTATATTTCAAGAATGCTATAAATTAAACCGATAATCACCAAATTATCTTTATAAAAAAAAGAAGTTGAATATTATGGAGGGTGGGATGGTAAATTTGTGCGTTTGTATCATGAACTAACAAGTCATGTATAAGGTTTCAAGTGATGAACTCCTAATTGTCTTTGGGTTTGTTTATGAGAGACCTATTCCTATAAGAAGAAAGAAGCTTCCACCAATGCATTTTCCAGAGACTAGTGATCATCGAGCATACAGATTCGCCAAGATACGTCCCTTCTCGTCTGCCCTCGTCTCGTTTCATATGTAGAACGATCTATGGAATGGAGAAATAGTACATATAAGTTATGAAGAGTTGTGTACGTAAAGTAAGAGAGGCATACATTTGCGACGAGTTTTAATCCGATTGTCATCTGCCCCCTATAAGTTTCGTCTTCGAGAACGACATTGAATGGTGCAGGATGTAACTCTATCAACCCTTTTAGATTACCCTCCACCATCATCCCTTTGAGGAAAATTCTGAAGAGATAATTTATGAGATGTTTTAGGGTTCACAGTGTTGGACGTACAACTAAATTGGTGCATGCGCATGACACATGCAAGAATAGGATATAAAGAGTGAGATCTTGTTTGTGAATCTTACATTGTTTCACCAACTAATTCATCATCACTGAAGTGCTCTTCTTTCATGATTTTGAGTTTAAGATGGCTCAATGTTTCCAACTCTGATGACGGAAATTCTAATAAAAACTTTTCATTCCAGTATATTTTGTCCACACGTCCTGCTACATGAGACAAACAAGTGAAATCGCTGGACTCAACCCTAGCTAGGACCTCTCACTAATCATCTCAAGCTCCAATTCAAATTCCCTATTCCACCCCATGTTATATCTAGTGTTACATGGGGTGGGATGGGAGACAAGTGTCTCATTTCACACACAATTATGTATGAAATGGGACACTTGTCTCCCATCCCACCCCATGTAACACTAGATGTAACATGGGGGTGGAATAGAGGATCCCATGTGCTCAAGCTCAAACCAATAGGCCATCTAATAATTTTATAAAATTTGTAAAATATGTAGATGTTTTGTAAAATTTGATAAAACATGTTAATGTTTTGTAAAATTTGTAAAATTGATAAAACATTTACATATTCGAAGATGGAAGCAATTGAGAAATATTTTTAGACAACCTGATGAAGTCTTGCTTCTGCACACTTGAGTACCACATTCAAGAATAACATGGTAAGTTGGATGACCTGTGAACATCATGTTTTCAACTACCATAATAGAATAAAAAAACAAAAAAAATTCTATACGAAATGAAATAAAAAGAAGTAATCAACGGGATGTCGCTACCAGCTATACGGGTGTGACCAATGCCTTGGGCACTAACAAGAAGTACTTCAAGAATTGCGCCTTTCATTTAATCAAGAGAGCTATGGCCGTTGTCATTATATTCACAATTCATAAGAGTATTTCTATTGAAGGGTTACAAGAAGCTTTAGATTAAATGCACACTTGTCTTTAATTCAGCAATAAAGGAAGCAATTAGCAGTTTAAGAAACTCACTTTATTTTTGTTTGTTTTATTTTTTTTAACCCAAAGTTTTAACCCATTATTGATAGATTAAATGCACACTTGTCTTTAATTCAGTCTTTAATTCAGCAATAAAGGAAGTAAACAGCAGTTTAAGAAACTCAATTTATTTTTTTTTTTTTTGTTTTTTTTTTGCTTGCACATAGTATATATTTTTACCCTTTGTTTTAACTTAATTTTTATTTATTATTAACCTGATAGAGACTTTTTATGTTCAAATCATGGAAAAGAATAACAATAATAAATTGAAATTAAATACATGTGGAAGATGGGGTGTATTTTCATATATTATCGATCATATAAAAATTTAGAGTCTTACTAGGGCACACCCGGTGCACCTGTGAGATCTAATCCATTAAATTTTAAAAAAATTAATACTAACCCTTAAATTCTAATCAATAACTAACATTTTAATTTAAGTAATTACCCATATACCCTATACTAAAACTAATAACTTAGGGGTGCACCAGTGCACTTGATACACAGCAGAATTACCCAAAAATTTACCCAATTATTATTGATTAAGGTCAACAATTATTGATGTATATGTGCATAATTTCAAATCGACACATGAATAGAAGAGGGAGTTTGATTCTATGAAAGCGTGTAAGATTGGGTACGAAAGCTTAAACATATAGATATGAGATCATAATTTGGGCTTGCACTGGACTATTTCAATATAATAAATGGGCCTATGAAGTTGGACCCAAAGTTTATCCCTTTATCCATCAACAATTCATTTTTTATTTCATAGAATTGTATCATTCCTTTCCTTTTACTTTGTGGAGTACAGTAATTTGAGCAACTGAAACATGTAAGAATAATTCTGATCCATTTATGATTGAGCTCAAATTGAGCTATAACCCACAACCTTCTTCAGTGATTTGGTGCCAATGATATTTCTCAATTTCTCTACTTCTTCCCATCTACCCTGCTCTGCATACATGTTTGACAGAACAACAAAGGTGCTGCTATTTTCTGGGTCCAAACTGCTGACTTTCTTGGCAACATATTCTAGAACTTCAGCAGGTGCATGACTGTTTCTGCATCCAGCAAGAAGAGCTCCCCATATTCGCATATCCGGCTCAACGGGCATATTATTTACGAATTCAAGAGCTTCTTCTATATTTCCTTGACGGCTTAGCATATCCACCATGCAAGCATAGTGTGCAAGCTTTGGTTTAATACCATACTTTGCTTTCATTGCATGGAACCAGCTCCAACCTTCGTACTCCAACCCACAGTGACTGCAAGCTGAAAGAACAGATGTGAAAACAACGTAGTTTGGCTCTATTCCGTGGGATAGCATGTTTGAGAAACATTCAAGAACCTCCTCTCCATAACCATTAACTGCATAGCCATTTATCATTGAACTCCAACATATAAGATCTTTACTGGTATCCTCATCGAAAACAGCCTTCGCTTCCCTTGTTTTTCCTACTTTGCTGTAAATATCAATCAGTGTAGATGTCAAAAATGTATTGGTAGAATATCCAATCTTAACTATCTGCGCATGTATGCTTTCTCCATTCCCTCCAGAATCAAATGCACTGCAAGCCAGTAATAAATTAACAAAAGTGAACTCATTAGGCCTCTGGTCAGCCAATTGCATCTGTCTTAAAATATCAAATGCAATATTAGGTTGTGTACTTTGGGCATAAACTCCAATCATGGCAGTACAAGCAATAACATCTTTCCATTTAAGATGATCGAATATATTTCTAGCCGACTCTATATCACCAAATTTAGCGAAGAGTTGAAGAAGTTCAGTTACCACAGTAACATACAAAGTGAATCCCATCTTCAATAAAACACTATGAAATCCCTTCCTGAAAATTTTCTCATTCAACTGTGAATATGCTCCAATTACTACTTGGATAATATATTCATCAACTTTTTCACCACTGCAAGCACGCAGTTCACGAAAGATCTCCAAGGCTTCTCGAGGCCTTTCATTTTCAACACAGCCACGGATCATGACCCTCCAAGAAACAATATCCTTGTTTTGCATATGCTTGAAAATCTCAAGTGCCGTTTCGAAACATCTGCATTTGCAATACATATCCATAAGAGAGTTCTGAATGGTCTTATGGCAATCAATCAACATTTTGATAGCATAACCATGAATTTCTCTCCCTATCTTCAATGCACTTAGGTGAGTACAAGCAGGAATTGCACTTGAAAACGTCACGTGATTTGGAAGTACTCCACAAAGCAGCATTTTCTTCAGCAATTCAAGGGCCTCCAAGTACTTCCCATTGCTCACAGATGCAGTAACCATGGCGCTACACAGAACCACATCTCTATTCGGCGACTGATTGAACAATTTGCGTGCACTTTCCATATCCCAGTAAGAGTAAACACCAATAAGTGCAGTGGCAACTTCTACCTGTGAATTAATATATCCCATCTTTATTGAGTACCCATGAATTCCACAAGCCAAATCTTTCGAGCAAAGTGAACCAGAAGCCTTGATGATGCTTAGAACAGTCACGAAATTTGGCCTCTTTTCATTAACAAGCATCAATTTGAACAATCCTATCGCCTCCTGAGATCGATTTTCCCGAACCAATTTCGATATTTCCGATGACCATGATTTCAGACAGTCATTCTGTTCAAAATATTCAAATGGGTCTACCAAAGTCAGGCGCTTTTTACTTGAAGAAATGTGGGTTCTGCTGTTCGGTCTCTTGGTAACTTTGTCGAACAGTTGGTGCGCGCTCCGAGATCGAACTACATTTGACATCCGGTCGTAAAATAGAAGAACGAAGATTATTAAGCTTGATCCCTTGCTTTCTGAAACCCAATTTCTATTTCAATCGACGAGAAGAGAGAGCGGTGCCACTCTTTGGAGAGTGCGCCAGTTCGAGGTACTCTGTGGCGGGTGAATCTTGAATTGGTATAACAAAACGGTCGTTTATGTTTGGCAAAACAACTATATGCAGATTTTCTCTTTAGTCCCTACAGTATTGGAAATTATATATTTGGTCCTCTTAATTTTTAAACTGAAAGTAGGGAAAATGGAGGCTAGAGGCTTTAGAACACCATAATTAAAGAAAGAATGCAAAAGGACTGGATCTTCACCTCTATCTTGAAAAGAAATTCTCAATGTACAAGAAGTTGCCTCACCAACTCGAACTCCTTTGAGAAAGAAAACCCTCCAATTCTATGCAGGCCAATTTCGTGCGAGTAATTTTATTTTATTTTGTGCCAGTTTTTTCCTTAATTTTTAAAGTTTTCTAACGGCCAACTGAATTGTTTGTGAGCACTTCAATTTGTTGAATAATTTTTCATTGCATTGTTAATATGATTGATTCATGAGCCAGTGTCTGTTTGATTTGCACTAGTTTTGAAAACTCAAGATTATTGGCTGATACTAATAGTGACATAGCTTTTAGGGTGGTTGGTGGGGTTGCATAATTTATCATGTTGATGTAAAAGTTACATATGGTATTAAAAATTGTTGCTGGATTAGGTGGGTGGGGTGGAAAATTACACAAAACTAAGAAGAACATTTATGGTTAGTGCCAGATAGAAATATTTTAGTTGGTCTTATAGAAATCCTCTGTATGTTTAAGTATTCCTCTTGCGAATGGTTTTTAAGGTCAACTTAAGATGGATCGAGCTTCCTTCAAACATTTGTTTGACTTGAATTTCTGAATATTCATAAATTACTTGATTGGTTGCCTGGCATTTCAAGTGGTGGATTTAGTAGTTTTTCTTACAAAATTGGAGATGTTATGAGATAGTTTATTCCAAGTGATGAGAACTTGTGGGCCTGTAGCTGTGTCATTGAGTATGGCTTGATGGTTACTTGAAGAAAATGGACAGATGCCTTTGGCAGATTATAGACGCGCGCGAGCATACTAGACATGATGACATTGCCGTTTTTATATCACAAAAGTATGAGAACGCAACTTAATAGAAGATTCTCTCATACTACATAGCATGGCTTTATAGGATGTTGGAGCATGTTTTTGTAACTACATAATTTATCATTAGATTCAACCAGCAATAGTTATATACTAAATCAATATTCTTTGTTTGAATTCAGGGGGCTAATCCCATTTTCTTCCAAAAAGCTTGTCTTAAACTAAAGTTTAGATTGATTGACTTAGAATATAATCAATGTTGAGATATGGATTTCTTGAGTTGATGACCTTTTCTTTCGGGTAGAATCATGGTATATTATACTCCGAAACTCTTACTGAGAGCCAAGAAAAAACCAATTCCATCGTTCAGATAATCAGTTAACCAGTATGTCATCATCATCTTATGTTTGTTGTGCTATTTGACCAGGGCTAATTTAGGTTTGCTTGTTATATTAAATATATTTAAGTAAGAATAACGTGATTTGGTTGCTTATCATTTTCAAACTGGTTTCTGGTAAACAGAGATTATTAAAATGCATATAACACGAGCAAGTCTGCAGATGATAGAGTAATAACCAAGTTTCAAACTTTAATATAATATATTTAAATCTAGTCTTTAACTTATCTATCAATGTAGCTAAGCAAATGTCACTGTAATTAGAAGAGTCCAAATTGTGAAACAGATGAACCAAAAAAGAATAATGAACATGCTATATCACATGCCAACTCTTGTTATGTTTGACATTACTAAGATTTCACTTGCAAAACATGTGGTGTATGGCCCCATGTATATATCTGCTGATAAAGGTACCTAGCTGTCACTTCCCCCCTTGTATATGTAACTAATTACAAGTAGTAGTGCCCAATTTTTTGAATACATACACTTGAGAGTTGCAAGTTGTTCGTGTGAGTCGGAGATTATAAATGTATTTGTGTTCGTATTAGTAGACACGTATGTTACATAAAAGACGGCTGAACTACTTGTGAGAGTTTATAAGCATTTGAATGATCACTGAATTGTTATACAATTGAGTGAAGAAACAACCACCTATCTTCTTGTGAACTCTGAGGAAAATGATCTATCAATCTGAGAATCCCTTGCAGCTTCCCATGATAGATGTTTCTCAGCCTCTGGACTCGTCGTTAATAGCCTCTCTAGCTCCGGCCTGCAAAGAATGGGGTTTTTTCCAGATTATCAATCATGGAATCTCCAAAAAGCTCTACAAAAAAATCCATTCTCTCTCTAACAAGTTTTTCTGCCTACCCTCAGAGTCCAAGCTTAAACTTGGCCCTTTCTCTCCACTCAAAACTTACACCCCTCATTTCATTGCATCTCCTTTCTTTGAAAGCATCCGAGTTTCAGGGCCGGATTTTGCTGCTTGTGCTAAGAGTTCTGCTGATGTGCTTGAACTAGATTCTGAATTCAGGTAACATCTTTTTGTTTTTTTTTTGTCAAAATAGACTCCACCTTTTATGGTCCCAAAGAAGATGACACAGTTAGTTGGTTTGATCTTATTGACAGTGAGGTATTGCAAGAGTATGGGAGCAAAGTGACAGAATTATCAAAGATAATCGTCAAGGTGGTCATAATGACTCTAGGAGATGGATTTGAGACGAAATATTATGATTCTGAATTCAATAACTGCCATGGATACTTGAGGATCAACAATTACACCCCTCCTTCAAACTTGGAGGAGGAAGCAGAAGGCCTAGGAATGCACACCGATATGAGCTGCTTGACGATAGTGTATCAAGATGACATAGGCGGTCTTCAAGTGAGATCAAAAGATGGGAAGTGGATGAACATCATTCCATGTGAAGGAACTCTTGTCGTAAACATTGGAGACATGCTGCAGGCGTGGAGCAACGAGCAGCTGAGATCCTCCGAGCATAGGGTGGTCCTGAAGAAGCCTATCAACCGGTTCTCTCTAGCATTCTTCTGGTGTTTCGAAGACGAGAAGGTGATCATAGCTCCAGATGAAGTCATCGGCCAAGAACGCAAGAGGATTTACAAGCCGTTCATTTGCTCGGATTATGTAAAGTTCAGGGAGAGCAACGAGAAAGGAAGGTTTGAGAAAGTCGGTTTTACAGTTAAAGATTTTGCAGGGATCATTGTTCCAACTGTAAAGTCAGAAATTGGAAGTTAGTTGTCGTTATGATATGATGTTCTTGTATAGCAAGCAGTTATAAAAGTTCTTCCACCTCTAGGCTATAGGGTGTGCAGTTGATTTGTCTTCATATGTATAAATAAATGGATTTGTAAGTGTTTGATCTATTTGTTGGGATTGAGAATATTGTTTGAGAGAATGAGGTAGTTGGAATTCCAACTCCCAACTTTATGTATAGTAATGGTAGTATTATGTTTTTTTCTTGTTTTCTTACCAAGAAAATTGTATTTCTTGCACAAATGACATTGTCTTCTTCTGATATGAAAACCAATAATGGATTTGTTTAAACCCCAAAACAGAATTGAGGGCAATTTTATATAATAAAGTTTTTGAGAAATCTTGAAAAGAGGCATTCAAAGGCAATGCTTGGTCAAAATTATTATTATTATTTGCTTATCACATGGACTTTTAAATTCACATCTTTGTAAATTTGAAGTTCCAGCTAAGAGAATACAATATTTGGGGAATTAATTGTACTATTATGTGAATTAATAAATAATAATTTGAAAATATATACTCCCTCCATCTCATCTTAATGGTTACATATTTTCTGTTTGGTCATCTCATTCTAATAGTTATATTTCCCTTTTTAGAATATGAAACAACACAAATTAATTATTTCTCTCTCCGACTCACACATCACACTAATACACTACCCACTTTACATTAAAATATTATTTCTCTCACCTCAATACATATTAAAATACTATATTTATTAATTCACGTGCAAGAAGGAAATGTAACATAATCACATAGGAGTATGTCTTACGTCATACCAAAGGTGGTTATTCAAGCACCAAATCACATTTTCATTTGTGGATTACAATCTAGAATGCACTCAGAAATCAAAAATAGGCCTAAAAAGTTGTAATTGGCCTTTATTTTGTTGACATTTTTTTCAGATATTCTTTAAAAACTATTTAGTGGAGATTCACTAAAAAAACTATTAAAACTTTCAATTATATTTTATTTTTGCTGTACATTGCACATAATATATTCAAATTTAATCGCAATTTGTCACCACAGTCAACCATTATAAAGTTGCTTCAATTATTATGTTCAATTTAAAATAATCTCCAACAGGGTTTACTTGGATTCCTATACATATTTATGAAACTACCAATCATTTTAATTATGTTCTTCCTTAATTTTGTATCAATGTTTTATGTTTATTTAGTTTTATATCATTGGGAAAGAAAAAGTAATTATGTGATCACTCTTAAGTTAATCTTGCTCCTAAGATTTTATTGGAGAAGAATATTTGAGGAAGAAAATTCAATAGCTCTAAAGTTTATTTGGTTTTTCCAGAGTTCTTTATCATATTATAATTTGATAATTTAATTCTAAATGCTTAAATAATATAATCGAGCGCTTCACATACTGCTTTAACAAAATTGAAATTTTGTAAATTTGAATATTCACATTCACACTAATATACATGTCACACGAAATATGATATAGGAGTATGTATTAAGTTTAAATAAATATTTATCATTAATTGAAGTATAAAAATATAGTATATGATGTGTAAAACCCAAGTGAATAAGTGATTTGTCTCGTGTTACGTGAATAAATTCATTTCTCATTCTTTCAGTATTTGAATATAAAATAAAATTAACGGTGAAATCATTTTATTAGTTATATTTTTATATTATTATTATTATTTTAAAATTTATAATATAAATTGTTTATAAAATAACTATCATCATCATTATTACTTTTCATAAAGTATTTTTGCCAAAGTTTAAGTGAGTAATTCAAGATTAAATTTTTAGGAATCCTTTCTTGGTGTCATTTTACGTTTTTAACACATGGGGCCCTTTTATATATATATATATATATATATATATATATATATATATATATATATATATATATATATATATATATATATATATATATATATATATATATATATATATATATATATAAAAAGTGGTCTTTATGTTATAAATGTGTGAGATTATATTAGTTCATTTGTAGAATGTATCTATCATATCAAGAGACAAGAATTATCCCTCACGATCTTCCCTTTATAGAAAATCTACTTTTTGATTGAAAGTCGAAATATGAATTGACCCTTTCCTAATCACTAGATTCATAATCATATCTTCAAAGATTTTTTTTTTGTGGTTTGTACTTTCCTCTAATTATGTATAGAGAGAATTTCACTATGAAATTTAACTTAAATTTTTTTCATGGAGTGGATTTGTGCTAATTTATACACAGAAATCACATCATTAAATTTGATTTTTTTTTTAAAGTTAATGAAATAAGGAAATCAAACTTATTTGTATATTAAATCAAACTTTTAAGAAATAAGAAATAATAATAAAAGTATTAACTCCCATTCAAAAGGTATGACTTTATGAGTTTATTCTACTGTGAATTACTACAAAGAAAACAATTTAGTCATGTGTTCTGGTCCTCTAAATTGCTGTAAAGTATATGTAATTAGACTCGGTTGTAAATCGAGTTCATATTAATCCTTGTAACTTTATGATCTCGCTTAATTTAAATATTAGAAGGGATCACATTATTTATATAGGGAATTTTGTTTATACTAGTTAGTAGTTCTCATTCTTTATGTGCAAGTGTTTTGATAATGATGTGTTAAGTGGGAATAGTTAAGGGTAGGTGAGTATTACAAAAACAAGGACTAATTCTAATTGTCACTTTATCACTCCATCGATTTTCTGCTAATTGTTAATAATTATAAATTATTTATAAAATAATAAAAGTGTAAAAGGATTTAAATTGATAATTATTTAACACTTCTTACTCAACATAATAATTTACTTCTTGGCTAAGAGTTTCCAACTTACAACTACAAAATCTTTTTAATTTAAAAGAAAATAATTTAAAATTTGCCAATTTCTAGTCATTATCAGTATTGGCAACACTTTATATTCGAATTTTAAAAATATTTTTCAGTGCCCTTCTTTTATTTTTATTAACTGTCATTAATGATCATATTACAAATATTAAATAATTAACATATTTGTCATGACTTTTACCTGCTATTCAATTCTTAATTAAGTACTCTCGTCCCATTTCAAACGACACACTTTCTATTTTGAGTTGTCCCATAAGATTTTGCTCATTTTCCAAAAAAGCAAAAAGTAAAAAATAATCATCATTCTCCATACACTTTATTTAAAAAAAATCTCTCTACCTAACATACTTTATCATTTATTTATTACAAAAAATATCATTATACCTCTAAAAATTATCACTTTTTTAATTTCTGTGTCGGATTCGGGGGTGCAATATTTTGTGGAATAGAGAGACTATTTTATGGATAAATCAGTTTATTATTAGTTAGAAACCTCAGGCCCATAAGACAAGTTAGTGGCCCAATTAAATACAATAAAGATTAAAATCCAATAGGTGGCCCAATAACTTAACACTTGTAACATTTTACCCCTGTAAAATCCCAAATTAGGACCCCAATTGGGGTGCCAAAAATGGCGTCTCTCCTCTCCCAACTAGTCGAGCTTAATTTTCGATAAAGAAGAGGTTGAATCCTGAAGCCCCTTTTCTCTTCCAATAGGTGAATTTCTCTTAAGCACCTTTTCTGGGACGTGTCTTCTTCTCGACAGTAACCTAGTTTATAAACCAAGGAAATTTTTTGTTTCCCTGGTCACGTTCACCTCTGCTGCTCCTTTGCTCTTTCATTTGTTGCTCGCGATCTCTCCGCTCATCTTCTTTACGTCTTTGCTCTGCTATTTCGTTAGGCATTTTAGCTTTTTTCTTTGTTACTTTTTTGCTTTCATGGGTTCTCTTACTGCCTCCTTTTCCGCTCTTTCTTCTTCTCGAAACACTGGGGTTACAATTTAGTGGATGAAGCTACGTCTTCT
Source organism: Pogostemon cablin (assembly GCA_023678885.1). Classification (NCBI taxonomy): domain Eukaryota; kingdom Viridiplantae; phylum Streptophyta; class Magnoliopsida; order Lamiales; family Lamiaceae; genus Pogostemon; species Pogostemon cablin. Next base: position 1,728,339 of record CM042965.1, read on the forward strand.
GGGAAAATGTCTATACCCCTTTCTAGAAAGGAGGATGGTGAGCATTCTACCTCGGATTTGGGTTCAGCTTCTCCCTAGTCTATGTGATGTTTGATGCTTTAATTGAACTACCATTGCCTAGTTCATTGAAGAGGTGGAAGAATTATCGGTTTTGGATTCGAGGGGATTGGCCCGCTCGCATCTTCCTTCTCATTTCCGTAGGGCTTGTGAGTATTTTGCCTCTGTTTTTAGTTCCCAATTTGCACTGACCCTAAGTTATCTTGTGAGTATTTTGCCTCTGTTTTTAGTTCCCCATGACAAAGACTTGCGAGAACTGTCTGAGCGTGCAAGTGGTCGAGAGAAGGAACTAGAAGCTCAATGTGATGTTTTAGAAACCCAGGTTGTCGACCTTCAGGCTGAGCAAGGTTATAGTGAGATTCGGAGTAAGCATGTACGGGCCACTACTGTTACTCGTCCCCTGACACAGATCTACTGCAAGGACATCCCCTGGTGTTAGATGGTGGGGATGTTATTCCTCCGTCAAGTGCTGAGGGTATTCAGAAAGGCTACGAGGATAAAGAAAATGGGCTGGCCCTTTATTAATTAACTGCTTTACATATAATGTTGATATTCCCATGGTTTGACCTAGTAATTCTTATCTTAATTGAAGCAACTCCTTTCTTATTTTGAGAATAGTTTCTTCATCAGGTACTTGGAAGCTGATGTCGTATTGCATTTGAACTTTGATGTCGTATTGCATTTGAACTTTAAATTAGTGGATTCCATACTTATTTTGTTTGTAAGCCTATAGGGTTTAGTTTAAAATATGTACTTATATCTTTTGAGTATGATGTTACTACATTAGTGAGGGATGCCATGTATGATTCCAGAATCTGCATTTCAGCCGCTGTTTATAGCCATTGCATTGCAGCCTTGTGAATTTGGCTAGTACAATCACGCTTTTGCTTTATATGTTTCTTGCATTTCTCAGAGAGGCCGCCATGTGCCACACACGGATGGGCAACCACCATTTTTCCTCTTTTCGTTGAGGCTGTGGTTGAATGATCTTCCTGAATGAGTCGAGTTTCCAGACATGCTCCCCTGTTCTGCGTACCAAAATTCAGTCTCCTGAAAGCTATTGAGTATATCCTGTTTCCAAACAAAGTCATCATATCATCAGCTTCTTCTTCACCTTTTGGTAAAAAAAATACGTAACATTTTTTTTCTTTTTGATATCTTTTTTTACCAGTAGCATTGCATCAAGTTTTCTCAGTGCTGGGAGGTTGATGTGTATATATCTGATCTTGGCTTACTTGTCAGGAAGTGTGATTTTTTTTTAATTTTATGTTGTTAGAAGGATGAAAATAATGGTGAAAATAGTTTACCCTGTGAGAAGAAGTTTTTACCTCTAAAGTAGTCCCATTCTTTAGAGTTTGCAATGGACTAAAATTCTAGTATGTAATCACATACAGATAAAAGACAGTTCATTTCTCTCTTCCATATCAGTTTCTTGTCATGATGCAGTGGCTCTAATCTCTGGTGTTGTACAAATACAGAAGCTGCATTGCAAAGAAAATCATCTTAAAGATGTAGAGAGAGAGAGAAAGAGAGAAAGAGGGTTTAAAACTATTAAATTACCAGTTATTGCACTTGAGATTGTTACAGCAGTGCAGACTCCTTTCCCACTTCCAGACATCCTCACCCAACAACAGCTTTGAAAATCTTTCCTTCATCAACTCTAGGTCTGTCACATATTTTTACCCATTTCTCATTATAAAAATTACTACATATCAAAGCTGTAATTATAAACTCAACAAGAAAAGAATAAGAAATGTTACCTAAATCCATAATCTCTTCATCCGAGCCATGCTTGTGATGATTAAATTTTAGGAATCGTTTCTTGGTGTCATTTTACGTTTTTGACATGGGCCCGTTTATTTATGTGATATCTTAAAATGTGTAAGATTATATTAGTTCATTTGCAGACAACAAGATAAAACGTTGAAAGGAATAAAAATGGAAAATTATGTATGCGGTGAGATGGATGAATGTTATGCGGCCTAATAAAATTTCCATAGCTTCCGCGGGTCAACGTGATTTTAAATGGGTATTTTAAGATCCCTCGTGCAATTCTTTGTCTAAAATAAAAGGTTATACAGCATCTCGTGCACTTGCACTTTGTGAGAAAGAGGCCAGGTCAAGTTATATTTGGTCCTTTGGATGCCGTTGAGTGAATATTAATAGAAATCCTATTTGGGATGGGCCACATACTCAAAATAAAATTAAAGTATCTGAACTAAGTCCAATTGTAACTGTAAGACCATAGTTGATCTAATTATTCGAAACTAATCTGTCTTAAAGTGTAGCCCGTCCAATACAACAATTATAGAAATTAAATTCTTGAAAAGGAGTTATGTTAATTCGTCTCTACCCGACCCGGTTTGGATTTCAAATGGGAGCAGTTAATAAACATTACTCGGATCCCTCAATCCCCTGTTTAACGGATATATGCTACCGCGCCATCCTGTCCCTCCCGACTGAGGGGTTTGTGCGCGCATACATATGTACATACGCCTCACAAGAGAGATGGCGGCTAATTCATCACTGAAGCTTTTCGGGTGTTCCGCATCACTTGGTGCTCATAATTCTTCTCCTGCTCCATCAGTGGCGGTTCCTCTCCTTTCTGCGATTGTCAATTGCAGTCGTCGGAGCATACGCCGCCGCTTCTCTTGCAAAATGAGAAGCGTTTTTGTGCAGTCTGGACATCTTTGTCGTGCAATGGTTGGCGAAGCTGAAGAGCGAATTGAGGAAGACGATGGTTGTTTGCTTGATGATTCGGCTGTTGCTAATGCGCAGGTTATTTTCGTAATATTTTATTTTATTTTATTTCCAGATAGAGGACTTTGATGGCTGGAAAGAGAATTGAAAATCGAAATTAAAGGAAACTGACTATAATTGCGATGTGATTTAGTTAGCACAAATTGAATTATTGATGTAATGGAATGCCAGTAATACTTAGTGCTGAGGAATTGACAAATGTCTCCTGTACTGATATTTGTTTTGTTAGAAGATGAGGGATAAATCGCTGTAGTTCCATGGATCCGTGTCGGGAACTTGCACAATTGCGTGACTCTGAAAGTTACTATTCATTAGAATAATGTTGGGATAAATCAAACTCTGGTGGATAAGTTGTCGAATTTTATTTGAAAATGTGAATATCATTGTTGTTTCGATGTACTGGGCATTTTGATCTTGTTGTTTGATTAGGTATTGATTCTTCTCGAATGTATATGTATGGAAAATATGCTTCCAACTTAGTGAGCTTAATCGCCTGTAATTTCTACTTTTCATGCTCTTCGATTTTATTTTAGCTGAGTTTACACTTTTATCAGTTTCATCAGAAATCTGCTCTTGAAAAATAATGATGATAATATTTTGTCTGCTTGACTCTACTCTGCCTTAAGGTTACGGGAGATCATCCACAAATTCAGGAGCGAGACTTTACTGGCACACCTTATGTCCCTGTTTTTGTGATGCTACCTGTGAGTTCCTATACTTATCTTTTATGTAATTACATTACACCACACCTCTAAACCACTATCCCTTGAATTGCACTGCTGACTATATGTAGTGTTGTCATATTTCCATTTCTCTGCTTTTGCTTTGTCTTGATTGTCTTCACTAATGTACAAACCGGGAGACGTTAATTAACATTCTTTTGCGACCAGCTGGGGACCATCAGTATGAAGTGTGAGTTGGTTGATCCTGAGAAACTGACAAACCAGCTAAGGATCCTCAAGTCAATTAACATTGATGGTGTTATGATTGATTGTTGGTGGGGCATAGTTGAAGCCCATGCTCCTCAACATTATAATTGGTATGGGTATAAAAAGCTTTTTCAGATTGTACGAGACCTTGACCTTAAGTTACAAGTGAGTGGCCTGAAAGGTTCTGAATTCTTAAATGATATGCATGGCTTGATGGCATTATACTCGCTATTATTTTCAATCTACTTTCGAACGATTTGTTGATTCTTTTCTATTGCTTCACGTTTTGAGTTGATATTTTTATATAGGTTGTTATGTCTTTTCATGAATGTGGAGGCAACATTGGAGATGATGTGCATATTCCCCTTCCACATTGGGTGATGGAAATTGGCAGGAAAAATCCTGATATATTTTTCACGAATAAAGAAGAAAGACGAAACCATGAATGTCTCACTTGGGGAATTGACAAGGAACGGGTTTTGAGAGGTCGAACAGCTCTTGAGGTATATACTATTCAATTTGCATATTGTTGAGAATAATGTTTGCTTATAGTCAAATGCTCCATTATAAGAAATAAAATTTCTTTTAGAAGAAATAATGTTTGCTTATAGTCAAATGCTCCATTACTTTCACAAGCGACTGTCCCGATCTTGCTTAGCTGCATCATGTCACTTCTTTGCTTTTCTGTTTACATTGTGATTGCGTTTATGCAGGTTTATTTTGATTACATGAGAAGCTTCCGTGTAGAGTTCGACGACTTTTTTGAGGATGAATTCATATCTGAAATTGAAATTGGGCTTGGTCCTTGTGGAGATCTACGCTATCCATCTTATCCTCCAATCATGGCTGGATTTATCCTGGTATTGGGGAATTCCAGGTAGTCTTTTATTGGATTGGCCTAAAATAAATAGCAAATTAGTCTTGTTGTTTTATCACTTCGTCTCTGATGCATGGAGTGGAACTTTCCTGATAGTGCTACGATAAATACTTGATGAAGAGTTTGAAGAAGGCTGCAGATGCAAGGGGCCACTCAATTTGGGGCAGAGGACCCGATGACGCAGACTCCTATCATTCCAAATCACACAAAACAGGGTTTTTCCGTGATGGCGGTGGATATGATGGTTACTATGGCCGATTCTTTTTAAAATGGTACTCCACTGTTTTGGTTGATCATGCTGATCAGGTACTCACACTAGCTAACCTGCCTTTGAAGGCACTCACATTGCTGCAAAGGTGTGTTCATTGTTTCATTGGTTTTAAAAATTTATAAAGGAAATTCTCTGCATCCGTGGATTTTATTTAATTTCAAGTGTTTTGATTGGTGAGCAGCTATCAGGCATTCACTGGTGGTATAAGACGGCTAGTCATGCTGCAGAACTGCAGGGTTCTATAATCATGCAAACCGCGATGGCTACGCTCCAATAGCATTGATATTTAAAGAAACATGAAACTGCACTTAATTCACGAGGACTTTCCAGAGGCCCTAGCCGATCCTGAAGGATTGGTTTGGCAGGTAAAGTTTTGCAATGTCATACTCTTTTGCTCATTCGATCGGATTTCGTTTTGGATATTCAGTGAAACAACTTGAGTAAATAATGTACGTGCTAAATGCAGCATGGGATGTGGGGATAGCAGTTGCAAGTGAGAATGCTCTTCCGTGCTATGACAGAGAAGGGTTTAACAAAGTGCTGGAAAATGCTAAACCTCTGAATGATTCTGATGGAAGACATTTATCTGCCTTTACCTATCTCAGATTAACACCACAACTGATGGAGGAACACAATTTTACCGAGTTTTGAAAGATTTGTGATAAGAATGCAGGGTAAATTCATCTTCTTACTGAATTCGCTTTCAGTAAAACTTACTCACTTTGACATTACTTATTGAAAATTGCTCTTTACAAATTTTGCGGGAGAATCTCTACCAGATTTTAACTGTCGCCTAGAAGAGAAAGTTAAATTTAAAGAGTAGTTTTATCATTAACACAAATAAAATAAATGCCACTTCTGCCGGCCACTTGTACGTTCGTGATTAGATTGAAATTGAAATAAAATGTTAAAAATCTATAGAAAATCAAATGAAGTAGTAATTGTTAGCGAAAATCCAAGTCTTGATGCCAATGTTGGCCCGTTCATCTATTAGAATGAAATAAATTAAGATTTTAGTTTAAACGTAAAAATATGATTAAGTGAATTTTAAAGGAATACATAATAGATAGGTATGCGTAGATAAACTTTAAGGGTGGCAATAGTGCCACCCAAATCATTGCTAATGGTACTTTTATATAGCATTTGTAAAATATTCGGGTGCCTTTATAATCCAGTTCTTTCTTTTAATTACTCAAATTGCTTAATTCAACCAACTGCGAATTCCCCCTCATTTCTCCTCATTTCTGCTTCTTCCACCACGATGGCCGACGGAGAAAGACGTGAAAAATCCCCATTAACATTTTCTCCAGAAAAATCCCCATTAACATTTCTCCATAATTGTTTAATTAAATATTAATTTTATAAATTATTGGTTATTTTCACTAATTTGATGATTCAATGTTGGTTCTTCATATTTTCATGAATCATGGCGAAGCAGAAAATTGAGAAAGATTCCCAAAACATTTCCACGTTAATTTTAATTATTATTAAAAAAAGAATGAGAAAAAAGTATAGGATTTAGAGATCTGTTATGTCGTCGCCGCCAGACCTGACCACCGTCGCCGTTGCAGATCCACCCACAGTTCACCATCGGAGAAATATGGCCAGCGTTGAGCAACAATCACAGTGAGAACTTAATTTCTAGGTTCATCGTTGAAGCACTATCATAGCACAACCAGCTTCATTCCTAGTCTCACACTAAATCCTCAGTTTTTCACTCTACCATTTTCCTTCCTACTTAGGTATCTTGTAATTGTTTGTTGGGTGGATTAAGTTATTGCAGTAGATGTGTTTTGTAATTTAGAAAGTTGATATAAGGCTAAAATTGTATTTTTATATAAACATTTTAAAGATTTTGGGTGTCAATAGTGTCATTCTAAACTTTTTTTTCCTAATTATATTGCTAACTAATAATCAATACGATAATGTAATTAAAAAAAAAGGTAAATAGAGGTATAATAAAAAAAATTGCTCTGTTTCTTTTATTTTTTATTTGAACCCCTCATCTCGGCAATTAAAAAAACAAAAAGTTATTAGAGTTATAATAAAAAAAATTGCTCTGTTTCTTTATTTTTTTTATTTGAACCCCTCATCTCTTTAATAAAGAGCGTACAAGGTTTTAATTAATGATGATTTACTGTAATGGTAATTTAGAGCCCTATAGTTTATTTCAGTTTATTAAGGAATTACCAAAAGTCAAGGACAAAGATGTCTAAGTGAACATGGAATGACAATTGAATATACTCCCTCAGTCCGCCCAAATAATATAATTGTATTATATTGGACGTCCCGTCCAAATTGCACTATTTTCCTTTTTAATAAAAGTGATTCATCAGTAACTCACCACTACCCATCATATCTATCTAATATACATACACATTTTATATAAAATAATAATATTTCTTAATTCATATACAAAAAACAAATGATGCTGTTTTCCGGTACGGAAAGAGTACACTTTAACAACATTAATAAAACACCAATACAACATTAATCAAAACCAACCTTAGAGCATCTCCAAGAAATTCTCTAAATTAGAAAATTATGTATATTTTAGAGGAATTCAACTAAAACATCATTCCAACAAGTTATCTATTTTAATTTTTAATTTTAAATAAAAAGTTTCATTCTTCAAATTTAGATAACCAAATCAAGTTCTTTAAAATTAAATGCATTAATGATTCATTATTTTCAATGCTTTTGTTAATTAAATAATATGGAATGGAGAGTTAAAGTAAATTTTATATTGCATTAATAATAAAAACAAAAATAAAGAAAATGTATAGAAAATATTGTAATTAATTAACTTTGGGAATAGAGAGAATAAAATTCAAATATAAAAAATGTGTTGGAAGACTTTTAAAAATATCATTCTTTAAATTAACAAATCACTCTATTTTATGAAGAGTCCAGTGGTCATTGAGCTAAGCCCAACTGGTTAATACGATCTTTAAATTGAAGAATTATGATTCAGAAGCGAAGCATCCTCTTAAATATCAATACGATCTTTAAATTGAATTGAAGAATTATGATTCAGAAGCGAAGCATCCTCCTAAATATCAATACGATCTTTAAATTGAAGAATTCCTTGGAAAGGTTTGGGGTCCAAATTCAGTGAAAAAGTAAATCATCTCCCAGCGAACCATGGGTTCAGTAAGTCTTTTCTCAAAGAAGGATTTTTGGCTTGGCTTTTTTGTTGTTTTAATGAAAGTTATTATTGAACCTAAATAATATTTGTAGGTTTCACTATTCTGGAATCATTGAGAATTTGAATCAGAAATATGAAAGATGTTGGAAGGTGGAAATTGGAAAGACAGAAATGTAGAGTCTTCCCCATGGTATAATAGAGAGCATCTTGTCTCGATTAACTGTGAAGGAATTACTGAGATTGAGGGTGGTTTGCAAACAATGGACGGCCACTATTTCCGATCCAACCTTTGCTCAAATTCATCTTCAGCAGTCCAAGAATACATCCTCCCAAAATCTAATTGCATGGGAGAACCTACGTGGCTTTGGTTGCTTTAATGCATTCAATTGTATTGAACATGTGTGGATAATTGAACATTCAAGGGATTATGGCCTTAGATTTTGTATTACGACTATGTGCAGTTTTGACGGATTATATCTGATGTGCTTGAGATCTCATCTAATGGGCAAGCTCATTAAGCCTGTGCTGAAGATGAAAAATTCTTCCGGTTGACTTCATTGGGAGGCCAACTTTGTTTGCTCATCCGCGACTGGGAGTTTAACCGGATTGAATTGGAGTCTAAGGAGGATTGTTTATGCGAGTGCAAACTAGAAATGCACCCCGACCCGGTATGTCAAGTGAGCGAGAATGAGATTCTACTTCATGCTTTTATGAATGGTAGGTTGGTTTATATCTTGTTTGACAAGAGTAAGAATACACTAGTAAAACAATACCTCCCATCTCAAAACATGTAGAGAATCTCCTTTTGCTTTGACACAATTACTTGTCTTGTGTTGTTTACATATCAAGTAATTGTTGTGTTAATTATATAGTTATTTCATTATGTAACTTTGTTTTAAGACATAATTTAAATTTTATGTTTAATCACACTATTTGTTCATCGTAGTCTCTGTCATATGTATAATTTGGTATATTCTCTGTTAGAATTGATATTTAATATATCTTTCTTGAATTCACTTGAAAAAGCCAAATCTGATGGTTGGTTAAACTATTTTCTTCATTGTATACTTTGGTTAAATATTAGAACTTGATTTATCATTCATTTGAGATTAGAGATGCACTTGAAAATTTCGGTGTTTGATTCTTCATGTTGAAGAAGCAGGCATTGCTTCTAATGGACTCATTGATCAAAGTTGCCTGCCTGATACTCATAGTCATAATAATAGTAAAAATGACGAACAAGCACTTCCAGAATCCCGTTTTCATATTCAATATCAATCAAAGAATGATGACCATTTTATTTCCCAGCTATATTCTAAATCCAGGATCTCCTACACATTGTTATCCAACTCTCCTAATTTACAAACTTGGCTTTTATTACCTTCTTGCTCCTCTCAAACTGGTTGGTATTCTAAGATAAACGCGCATCCAAGTGCATTGGGAGCCCGTTGAGTGGCAGAGTGAGGCAGGGTTAGACGGAGCGATTTGACAAGCTACAGCGTACGTAGGGATGTTTAGAAGGAACTTGGTCGTGATGAATGATGTTATACAGAGCTTGAATTCTGACCTTCCTCGAATTCTTGGAAAGTTCCATAAGAAGGGGAGTAGGCATGAGGAATATCCAAAGCAACTGCTCTCTCTATGGCTGCTCTGTACTCATCCCTGTGTTCTTTAGCAAGTGATTCCTGCCTCTGCATCCTCTGCGCCGGTGGAATGTCCATTACACGCTCTTTTTCCAGCAAACTCTGTAAATAACATTATCATCGTAACAATCTCATTGAGGTAACATAATGGGGAAGATGTAATTGCATTATCTTTTCATTTAATCGACTCAACCAGTAATGAGAACAGCAACACTAAAGGGGTGTAAGAGTTAACAGAAAGAGCCTTTTCTAGCTTTGGTTCACAAAGTCGTACTTCCATAACCAATTACAAATGGCACACTTACTTCAAGTGCTCGGTCAGATTCCTCAAGTATCCAAAGAATAGCATGATCTGATGTTATGTTGCAGGACAAAACTATGTGCTCAAACCTTCCATCCACGGGCACTGCAGTCCTAACAAGTGGTGAAATTCTTTTACACCTGCACATAGGATAGCAAATAAAGAAGATAAATACCTATCTTTGTGGTGCCAATTGACTCTTAGAAAAGAATGCTGCTTGAACTACAGATCTAATTATTGTCGTAGGCCATGTGTTCTAGTATGTTGTCGTATAGATGTATAAAGCTGTGATGTACATCAATGCCTTAGATCTAAAGAAAAGAAGGCAGTGAACCAAACTAGTTATTCAACTATTTCTTTCATCCAATTCTTTGAAGGGTCAGCATAAATTGCAGACCAAGTTGTGCATATGCTTTGGAACTAAAGTGCATCCAACTGAGGAAGGCGTATACAAGTTGGGTATAATAGATTTAATTTCATGAAAATTCATTTCAAATCTACTATTGGTCTTGTAGGTGTCAAATCACTTAGACCTGGAAGATTACCAACTCTACTTCTTATTTATGATATTTCCGGTGTTTTTGTGGATAAATCTAGTTAATTTCAAGATAATCCAATTCATAAAGATCCTTTTTTTTTTTTATCATTTCCCAAATTTCCATGCACAAAGCATATACCTGAATGGTTTTCTCACAATTATGTGATATAGTCGACCAGGTGCGTAGAGTCTCCTTGGGTCCTGGAGCATCTTCTCCTCCAGTGTGCATGTATCTTTTAAGCACATTATGCACATCAAGCAAGGGAAACTATCAAAGAGAATGTACATTAGTGGTGAGTAAAGAAAGACTACATTGGAGCAATCAGTAGATAATCATGCCAAGGTAATCAAAAGAAAATGTCGTACGAATACTTTGTGCTCTGACATAATAACTCATAAAAATCCTCAAGTCGATCACTGCAATCAACAACTTCATACAGTATTAGGAATCTAAGGATTAACAAAGATTTAGGGGAAAAGTTGACTAAGCCTCAAGAAGGAATCAAAGACATAGTATTGTTCAAGGAGCCTTGAGGGAGGATTTCTCTCAAGAAAACGGTATCAGAGAGAGCTATATTTATATGATCTAAACATCTCTGTAACTGTAAGAAACTGAATGATAAGAAGTTATTTGTCTTGTTAAGTAAACTAATTTCTGAAAATGAGTAATCATAAATCCTTGCCAGTGATGAAAAAGCTAAACAGAAAATAGAAAAAGTATATTAGATACTAAAAGGTGGCAAGACCTGCAATCTTTTACCATAAAAGTGATTTGAAGACATCCTCCAATGCTACTGTCGTTCGAGGTAAGAAATCATCCTGATCAAAAAAGGTAAAAATGAATTAAGATTTGTTATTATTCAAACATAAGCATGCAGAAAGCTTTCATGAGAATTTCGAAGATAAAGAAGCACAATCTTGAATCTGCCTCAATTGCATTTCGGCAGGGGACAAAACATCTGCATACTCCTTTTCATAATCTTAAGCTTTCCAATTTTAAATTATAAATCATTCAAGGAAAGAAGACATCTAAATTATTCACAAACGGTTGAGACGAAACCACGTTTGATGATCTAAGTATCTTTGGGGAGTATATACATATATAATCCTATGTCAATTGAAAAGGAAGCTAAATCACAAAGATAAACAATCATTACCTGCAGAACGACTGAATTAATGACGTCTGCATATCTAACTGCCAAATTCAGTGATATGCACCTTGCAGGAGCAATAGCAAAGCACCTAACCCTTTTCCTCTCAATATTTCCCAGTTTTTCACGATTCTTTACTGCCAACATTGTTAACAGTGTCACAACCCCTGCCCCCAGCGAATGTCCAGCAAACGTCAAGGTATAATCAGGATGCTTATAAACTAGTTCCCTCAACATCTCACACTCTTCTTCCAAAACATGTTGAGCAGCCTTCAAGAGCCCATTGTGAACATAACCCCCATCATATGTTGTCTGCCCAAGTCTGTTGTCAAGTAAGAGCAAAATATCGCTTTCCTTTCCCAAATCAAGGCCCCTGATTGCTACAACAATATCAGCATTGTCATGATCAAGATAGATCATATATGGGGTAACCCTTGCACGAGTGTCTTCATAACCTTTCTTCAATAACACCCAGTCAGGGTTCATGCCATACCCTCCAGGGGGAGCCCAAACAGGATTTCTAAGATCATCTTCATATACTGAAAGAATGTATCTACAAAGACGTGGAACGGGCTCAAATTCACTGGCAGTTGCAAGTCCCCAATTTTCGCTCTCTCGACCAGCAGTGTACAGAAATTTCTTCCACACCCAACGGACGCAAGCTAAACACGACACGCATTCAACTAGTGGAATACAGCAGGCAACTGACATTGATGCCTGAAAGTTGAATGCAAAAACAGAGATAAATATCATAAATTTTCACATCAGAAAGCACAAGATGATTGCCAGGAGAACATGGATAGTATGAATTCTTGAAGGACATTAACATGCGATTGAAGTTCAGATTAATCACTGAATCCAAACGGGCATGGAAAAAAAAATAAATTAGAATATTAATCATTAAAAGTCAAGAGTTAAACAGCTAATTACCAGTAGACAGGAACATATGCATCAGAAGAATAGATTACGGAACATCAAATTTCCTCAGCAACTCAAATCGAATTCAAATCAGCTACTTAAAATTACAAAGAATTTCAGGATCAAATTGCGACAGAAGATGTGTGGTCAAGAAACTCAGTGCACGAAAAATATTCAAAATCTTAGTCGTTCAGTGAGCAGATACATCGAGAAATAACATCATCATTGCTGGAATAACTCTTGCTCGCATGTAGGAAGACAAAATCAAGAAATCGAGCTGAGCAAGTGCGTAAAGTAAAGAACATTGACAACACTCCACACAAATTTAATGGAGTAATATAAAACACAAAATTACAAAGAAAAGAACAAAAATAGGAAAATGCTCAAATAAAAATCTCGGAAAGACGTAGAGCACCTGCAACTGTGATATTGTCAAGTCAAAGCCATAATCGAGCCCATGGGGTCCCTATTCTCCCCTCTCTCTCTCTCTCTCGAATCTACCGCGCTATATCCCTTCGATTCCTTCTGTTCTAGTTCTTTGATTAGCAGTACGTCGCAGTCGCACGCTACCGGCACGTGATTAAGCTTCTCAACCATTGACACATTTTTTACACTAGTACTTTAGAAATTGTATTTTTATAATTGAAGTTATCAAATTTTCATTGAAATCGTGTATAAATATATCTAATAAATATTTTCTTCACACTTATTTGGTTTTATTGAATTAAATTCAAATAAGAACAAGTAGTCTCAACGAAATCAAACTTATTTTGTTTATAAAATCAAACTTTCAAAAAATAAGAAATAATAATAAAAATAACTCCCATAGGTATGACTTTATTCTACAGTGAATTACCATAAAGAAAACAATAAATGTGTTAGGTCCTTTAAATTTCTTTAAAGTATTATGTAATTATTAGTTCTCATTTTTTTATGCTTAAGTGTTTTGATAATGATGTGTTAAGTGGGAGTAGTTAAGGGTAGGTGAATATTACAAAAATAAGAACCAATCGTCACTTTATTGCACCATCGATTTTCTACAAAATTGTTAATAATTATCAACTTATTTATAAGATAATAAAATTGTTAAAAGATTTAAATTGATAATTATTTAACATTTCTTAATCAGCAACATAATAATTTATTCGTGTAAAGGGTTTCCAACTAAAAAATCTTTTTAATTTAAAATAGAATAATTTAAAATATTCCCATTTCTAGTCATCATCAGTATTGCGCAATACTTTATATTCGAAATTTAAATCTCTGTAATTTTTTTTAAAATTTTGATTAACTGTTATATTACAAATATTAAATAATTAACATATTTGTCATGACTTTTACCTGCTACCCCCTCCGTCCCATACTTATGTTCACACTTTCCGTTTTTGTTCGACCCACACTTATGTTCACCACTCAAAAAAGGAAATTTCACATTAACCAACAACCTCAAAAGTTATCTTAATTTCAAAAATATCACTCCCACCTAACACACATAGCATACTTTATAATTTATTTATTACCTAAAAATACTACAATACCCCTAAAAAGTCAATAAAGTTAGTTAAAAAATAATTTTTTTTAAACTCTATATCAGTGAACTTAACCATGGAACGATAGGAGTATAATACAATTCTTAATAAGAATGTTATGGAGTACTGATCAGTGATAACTAATTAGTTTAGATCAGTTTGTTATATGTTAGAAACCTTGGGCCCATAAGACACTTTAGCGGCCCAAATAAATCCAATAAAGATTAAAATCCAATAGGTAGCCCAATAACTTAGCACTTTTAACTTTTAACATTTTAGCCACTGTAAAGTCCAAAATTAGGAAAGTAACCCCGGCCAACATCACAAAAGCGTAATTTTGGGGTGCAAAAATGGCGTCTCTCCCAACTCGTCGAGCTCAATTTTCTACAAAGAGACAGGTTGAATGCTGAAGCCCCTTTTCTTGAATTCCTGATTTAATTTAGATAAAGTGCCCTAACAGTTACGCTGTCTGGTTCTGTAGTGTTTAATTATGCAATTTGTTCTCTGTGTATTTATGTGAATCTTAGGTTTCCCTTGTAAATGAAATTCTTACCGGTCTTGGTTTTTACGTCGGTGGAGGAGAGATAAACTGATTAAGTATTGAGAATGTAGATGATTTATTCTATACTGTGTGAATCAAATTCAATTAAGAGTGCTGTGTGATTTTATATATTTTTTTCTCTTTTAAGTTTTGCAGCAATTTGATTATTAATTGCAATTTAAGGTGGTTCTGGTAGGAGATTACATGAATGTGCTACTTCTCAGTCCAATAAAATTATCTTTATAATTGTGCTATGCTAGTAAAAGTTACACATCCTTCTAATTTTGATTTTTTTTCCTTGATCTGAGAATTTTAGTAATTGGCAACTATGATGGAAGGTGGATCCTTGAGAATTAATCCAGAAAGAAATTCATTGACTGGCGATGATTCAAATGTTGGGATGGATTCTCCTACTCTATCAGTTATGCAATCGTTAATTCCTGGACTCCCGGATGACATTGCTCTTTCTTGCTTGGCAAGAGTTCCTCGAAAATATCATCCAGTTCTCAACTGTGTTTCAAAGAGATGGAGAGTGTTGGTCGCAAGTGAAGAATGGCTTTCATACAGGTTGAAACATCAGATGCAGGAAACTTGGATTTATGCTCTCTGCAGAGACAAGTCAGATCAGCTTAGCATGTATGCCTTTGATCCTAAGCAACTGAGAAGAGGTTGGAAGCAAATTCATGGCCTTCCGGGTAGATGCCTAAGGAGAAAAGGTATTGGTTTTGAAGTATTGGGAAAGAATGTTTACTTGTTCGGAGGTTGTGGTTGGATTGAGGATGCCACTGACGAAGTCTATTGTTATGATACTTCTTTGAACACATGGGCTAGAGCTGCTTCCTTATCCACTGCTAGGTGTGGTAATAGTAACAATGAATTTCACTTAACTGCTTGCTTGAAGATGTTGATTACTAATTGCTTGTGTTATCTTAGATATGAAGAAATTCTATTGTTTGTTTGTGGTTGAAATTTTACCATGAGTGTGAACTTTGTTTAACAACTGCAATGTTTTCTGGCAACTCATTTGTAAAATGTATTATAGATTACATAATTACATGCTTGAATTTCACTAGTAAATACTGAACCTAGGTTTTTCCCCGCGAAAGCTTGTGATTTAGGTGGAATTCTACTTCAGTTTGCTTTAGCCTTTATAAAAACCCAGTGATTTAACATCTTTTGCCTTTTCATATTAACTTATACTGGTGTCGTTTTTGTCCCATTGGCCATTGCGCTGTGTTATTTTAGGAAATCATATTCACTTATGAATTTCAGAGAATTATTTTTCTGAATTGAGGTTGCTCTATGCCATTCAATATCAGGTGCTATTTTGCAAATGAAGCCTTAAATGGGAAAATCTATGCCATTGGTGGGACTGGATCGAAGTTAAGTGATCCACATTCGTGGGACGTTTACGACAGCCATACAAATTCTTGGAGCTCTCATGTGGACCCAAATGTTATACCTGATAATCAAGAGTCAATGACTTTTGATGGGAAGATTTATATTCGGTGTGGTATATCAGCAGTATCCCCTCATGTTTATGCTGTAGTATATGAGCCGTCTAATGGCACGTGGCAGCATGCTGATGCTGACATGGTCTGTAACTGGCGCGGTCCAGCAGTTGTGATAGATGGTATCCTGTATGTTTTAGACCAAACATTGGGTGTAAGATTGTTGATGTGGCGAAAGGAAAGTAGAGAGTGGACAACTATAAGAAGACTGGCGATGCGCTACTTGAGCCCACCATGTCGACTAGTGTCGATTGGAAAGAAGATTTTTGTAATTGGGAAGGGACTTAGTACAGTGATGTTTGATGTCGAAAATGCAAGTAGTGAGGAAGTTTTTCTGGTGAGTACTTCTGTGGTAAAATTTAATTGCGAAGATGAAGTGATAAGTTGTAAAACTGTAGTCATCTGAGTTATCCTTTGATCTCAGAACATCATATTTGTAACGTTACTACTGCATGAATAAGATGCTTTGCGTAGGAAATATCTTTAAGGCTCAATTTCATACAAATTTTGTTGGAATACTACATACGAATTAGGATTGATAATTAGATTACAAAAAGTTTTTTTTTTGTATCTTTCATCAAATTTAAATACTTACTTCTTCGCATCTCTATATCCTTTATATGAGTATACATTTGTTTGCGTGATATCGTTTCATTTTAGATCATTTTACATTTTTTAAAATAGTTATCATTTTCGTTATAAAAGTTATCACGTTCGCTATAAAATGTTATCACTTTTCATTTATAATTGTAAATCGTTCATGAAATAGGATTATCACTTTTCATTATAAAAGTTATCACTTTCTTTCCGTCTCACATAAACTCTAACGTGAGACGATCTCATACAAATTTGCCTAAAATATTACTTGTGAGCTCTTATTCACTTCACACTTTCTTTTTGCCCATTCCACGTTTCTATAAATAGCTATACTATATGAACACCCTTATTATATCATACTACCACAAAACTACTCCTATCATTATCTTTTATACTTAATTTAAAAACTTTATACTTGCATGTTTTCTTATTAAATTACACAAAATTTACCCTTTATACTTAATTGAAAAACTTTATACATTTTTTCTTATTAAATTATTCAAAATACTCTCGTTTATCCCTATACTACACATTTAATAAATTAATTTTTTTATTTTTTAATCAGCAACCAGGTCTGGGTGGTGTAGTTGGTTATCACGCTAGTCTCACACACTAGAGGTTTTTTAAATTCAGGGCCCTAAATTTCTGGACCCATGAACCCGGGCTTGGATAAAATTTTGGCCCAAAATTTCTCGACCCATGAACCCGGGCTAGGACGAATTATTTTAAAAATTCTGGGCTCAATTTCTGGCCCCATTCTGAATTGCTCCATCGGAAGTTCTTCTCTAGACCAGTTTGATCTCACGGTAGCGTGTAACTTGTAACTGAACAGAGTATTCGGTGTACGGTTCATGTCTCAAATCGTTAAGTGCTTGTTTATGTGTGTTGATTAGTCAAATAAATATTAACGAAACTCGTTTTTAAATTTATTTTTATAAACGAACAGAGTTAGAGTATTGCATGACACGCTTGTGAACAAGTTAATTTAGCTTTCATTTAGTATGATCCTGAATAAACTTGTTTAGAGTCAAGCTAAGCTCAAATAAGATTTTAAAAAAAGCCCGAGCCTGTTACTTGCCTAATAACAATACTCAATCATGTCAAAGCTCGTCTGAGTAAGTGCCCTTTTATTACTTCTCATCTTGGCCCAAAGATTCTTGACCCATTCCGATTCGACCCCGTTTACAGATTTATTTATTTATTTTTAAATCTGGGCCGAAATTTTTTGGACCCATTCTGACCCGACACATGAGAAGTTCTTCTCCAGCGCAGTTTGACCTCTCCAGTCATCCTTTTAATCACTTCTCATCTATATTCAACATTTTCGACAAAAATACTCTCTCTTAGGATACAATGTATGCTC
Source organism: Pogostemon cablin (assembly GCA_023678885.1). NCBI lineage: Eukaryota > Viridiplantae > Streptophyta > Magnoliopsida > Lamiales > Lamiaceae > Pogostemon > Pogostemon cablin. The sequence continues at coordinate 1,746,473 of CM042965.1, forward strand.
AAACACTCCCATTTCCAAAGCACACTGCCGAGAATCCACTAATAAAACTGCAGAAGAAGGGGGCGGCGTCACTCAAATCGCGAGTAGAGTTTACTAATTCCACCCAATGGGTTTCGAAATCAAGATCCAGTTCTGGAGATATTGGTCGTTTCGCAGTGATTAGGTGTCGTGAGTCTCGGGAACAAATGCAAGAACTACACCAAGAGAATAAATTTGATGATGGGTATTATATGAGGAAGTGTGTGGAGCTTGCAAAGAAGGCTATAGGGTGTACCAGTCCTAATCCTATGGTTGGTTGTGTGATTGTGAAAGATGGAAAAATTGTTGGACAAGGATTCCACCCTAAAGCTGGGCAGCCTCATGCTGAGGTGAACATTCATAATTTCATTTTGGTTAAAGATTGATTTTTTATGCTTTTTTCCTTAGGTGGGTTGGCCCAATTTTCTTTCTTCTGATTACGTTTTGATTGAATGTTGAACTTTATGCTAATTTCATGATGTATGTTGCTAAAATTGAGTTTGCACCTATGGTTGTATGCATCTAGTTGTGCTGATGCAATTATACAATTTGTAAGGATATTTCTTCTTGCACTATACTTTTGATGATTAAAGTAACCTGTAACATACAATGAGACGTGGTTGAGAATTGAGATGTTATAATCTTCATTTCGAACTATTTATTTGTTCCTTTTCTGAATAGTTTGGGTGTCACTTTAATGCAGAAAGTAGTTTAGTTTCAATGGTGCACTAGCATGGTTTGTGTATATAGCATGTTCTAATCTCTTATGAAGTTGTGGTTTACATCTTTTAGCCTATAGACCCTGTATTGAATGTCTATTATAGTACTATTATCTTTTTATCTCCAATATATCTTTGTAGATAGCTATTTGGCTATTCATCAAGTATTTAATATTTGTATACCTTAATTATGGTGGAACTGGAATAGATTGATTGCAATCCCGTACTTTTGGAAGTCTGAATTCATAGTTAAAGGAAGTAGGTAAGTCTTCTTGAAGATCTTTTATGGTGTAGCATACCAAATATTCTATAAAAAATGATTTGACTGAAAATATTATAGGTATTTGCTTTGAGAGATGCTGGTGATTTAGCTGAGAATGCAACGGCATATGTCAGTTTAGAACCATGTAATCATTATGGAAGAACTCCACCTTGCACTGAAGCATTAATCAAAGCTAAAGTAAAAAATGTTGTGATCGGTATGGTGGATCCTAATCCCATTGTAGCTTTAAAGGGGGTGAAAAGACTGCAAGACGCTGGTATTACAGTAGCCGTTGGAGTTGAGGAAGAATCGTGCAAAAGGCTTAATGAAGCATATATCCATTATATGCTCACTAAAAAACCATATGTTACCTTAAGGTATGACTAGTGAGATTTATTGGTTAACTGAATTTTGTCTATTACATGAATATCATTAAACTGATACTTATTTGTCGCATTAACAGGTATTCCATGTCGCTTGATGGTCATTTACTATATCTGCTCGGTGAGGATGTTGCAGAGTGTGGCGGGTATTATTCAAAATTATTGCAAGAATATGACGTTATCATAGTTTCCTCCACTACATTGGTTGAGAGGCCATCCGTACCCGTTTCTAAGGAACATGGGGCCAATCAACCTCTGAGAATTGTGCTGTCTAGAGACCCCAATTCTCTAATTCACACTCCTGCTCTCAATATTGAGGACCCTTCAAAATTAATGATAGTTGCTGAGAAAGACGGGAAGGTAGAGCAACAGAACCTTCAAGAAGGACCTCAAACACTTTGGCTCGACAAAATAAATTTACTTGAAATTCTTGATCACTGCAAGAATCAAGGACTATGCAGTGTGTTACTGGATTTGAGTGGTAGCAATGCTGACTTTGAGGGTATAATTGAAGAGGGTTTCGAACAAAACTTGTTCCAGAAGGTGGTGGTCGAGGTGCTGCCTGTTTTGGGTGGTGATCGGACAACATGTCTGAGCCGTGTAAATGTGGAAACAAAGGTGAAAAAGCTGACTCCATGCATCTCTGGCAAGAGTGTTCTGCTGGAGGGTTATTTTTTATAAGTCTACTCAAGATGATTGCAAACACAAACTAAACAGAGTGTTGGCAATGTTGTTGAACATGAGTTTTGGAGTTGCAATGCTTGCAACTTTGAAGGATCTGCTGGGGATTCCACTGCTGGACATGCTAGAACTCGACTGGAATCGTCCTACTCTGTTAATATCTGATCTTACGATACGATGTTGTACATCTGTTGTCTTTTATACACTACATTAAATCATTGGATATCATATTTTTTGTTGTATATCATTGATATTTCAAACTTTATGTACAAGAATGTAATCCAGAGATACCAGATAAAAGATTAATATGTACCCTCCGTCCGGACTCAAGGGTGTTATTTGCTTTTGGGCGTGGAGATTAAGGAGTATTGTTATTTAATGTATAGTGGGTAGTTGTATTAGTGGAGTTGTGGGTCTCATTTTTTAGTTGTATTAGTGGGTGAGTATGGATAAAAAATGAAATGAGACCCTTGGGGGCGGATGCCCAAAATGAAAAAATGATACCCTTGAAGAGGTTAATCGTACTCTGGCAACTTTACGTAAGGCAGAGTTTGGCTTTTTGGGGGTGATGGTGGAAAAGTTGACAGATAAGTCACCCTTACTGCCACTCTACAGAACCGTACATGAGATTTTCACCTCATACGGCTCCTCGTTCAATTCTTTCGAATTCATTGGATCCTTTTCTGCGCTCGAGAATCCCCTCCCCTCTTCCACTCTGTCCCGAATAGTAACTAAGACCAATTTAGTCACGTTTTCATGTTCTAATTGTACAGTTTCCTTTTTTTATTATTCTCAAGGAGAAGAGGGAGTACTAATCAGCAATATGTTACTATTTGAATTGCCTTTTACAATTATATAATCCAAGAAACCACATAAAAGATTGGAGAGATTTAGAACTCAAAGTAGTGTTATTTATTTTAATTAATAGGCGTTATTTATTATTAAAAAGCGTGTTTGGTTAGTTTGTGGTGCAATAATTTCTCATTATTAATTATAAGAAGTAATTTTTTTAATTAAAAATCAAGTATTATACTAATTTTTATGTTAAAAATCACACCGATTAATTAGAGTTGATTGAAAAGTTGGAGTTGGAGTTGGAATCGAAGGAAATGATATTTTTAAGTAGTATTATAAGTATAAAATATTTTACTAAATAACCTATTGAGATATTGCTTGAATTTTTAAGATAATATAGTATTTTTAGATAAATATGATACTAAAAGATATATTATGTGGGTTATTTGTTGCTTGAATTTCCGGAGATAATATGATAGGTAATAATAAAGTATAGTAAAATGGAGTATTTTGTTATTTATATACTCCCTCCATCCCACAAAAGACTGCACCCCTCTTTCCGGCACGAAGATTAAGAAAGTGATAACTTGTAGGGGTATTATAATATTTTTTTTGGTAATAAATAAATGATAAAATATGTTAGGTGTGTTAGGTAGGAGTGATTTTTTTGTAAATAAAGTGTATGAGAAGGGTAATTGTGTTTGACTTTTTAATTTTTTAGAAATGTGCAAACTTTTGTGGGACAATCCAAAATGGAAAGTGTGATATCTGAAATGGGACGGAGAGAGTATTAATTAATGGAGTATTAAGTTTAAAATAATCAAAATAAACAAAAAAAAAAGAGTGAGGCTCTTGTGCACCCGGGCGCACGGAACACATTCCGTGCGCCTTTACAATTTTCATGCCCCTTTACAATTTAAACCCCTAGCAATACATAGGTTTAAATAGGATTGGAGGGGAGGGTTGTGTTCACCTGGGAACACCCGTGTCCCTGGGCGCACATGAGCTTTTGCCAAAAAAAAATTATTGTGATAAAGCTCGAAGATAAAAAGACCAAATTCATTTTCTATTCCTCTCCTCCCAACTCTCCCCTGTGTTGTTTGAGAGAGAGAGCATCAATGGAGGAGTCGAAGTTCGTTCAAAGCAGAAAAAGGCCTCTCGAACAAGATTCTCCTTACTTCAAAATGCGTGCCCTTCTCAGAGATCTTCGCCCTCACTTCATTGAGGTGTGATTCCCTTTTTTTTTTTCTTGGAATATCTTATGAATTTGCTGAACTAATTGTGGATCTTCGCTTCGGCTGGAATTTTTTCATTATGGAATTTTAAGCTCTTTTAATACCAAGCCAATTTTTGAAAGGAGAAAAAAATAAGTTGCATTATTGTTCTCATTCATTCTGTCTCTCTTCTGTTTTATTATCTTTTAAGTAATTTAGGGTTTCCTCAGAGGATTGTGTTTACGTTGATCTGCAACTCATTTTGTGTTAAACATATCGCTATTCCCTCTGCATAGTGGTTAATAAGCATCATGATGTACAATCTCAGATAGGATATTATCGAAGTTTATAGATTTTCCTTAATTGAATATCTTGTTACTGGAATGAAATAAAAAAAAATAAAAATAATTGGAGCTTCATATGATCATGCAGAGTAAAAATTGTATTCGAATAGTTTGCCTTATTTTCCTGTACGAGTATGCAGTGATATGTGGTTCTCAGTTACTAGTTAAGGATATAAGAATATATTTGAAAAGTTTGTTTTATCTTCTGGGATGAGTAGAGGTACGTTTCCTACCATATGCTATTAGATGGAGAAGTGTTCCTTCTTACCATAAGGAGCTGAAATATTAGGCAATAGTTGAGTAAAGGAATCTCTAAAGTGAAGTCTCTGAGGTACTTATAGTTGTTTGATTGTGCATCTATAAGACTATCCACATTGTTTTGGGTACCCGAAGGTTTGTTGAATGACTATAGAGCTTCCAAAAATATATTTTTCTGCTTATAGATTTTTATTACTGTGCTTTCAGAAGTTTGCTTTCGTGAGGCAGGTTTAGTTATTCTGGGTGAGCAAGATAGCATTTTAGTGCTTAATCTCATTTTTGGGACTGGGAATTAAATTTATTTAACTCTGGGCCATAGGTTGCTGTATAACAATTAATGCTATGAATTGATTTTTTTTCTTCTCTGAAATATGCACATTCATTATATTTGTTACACTAAGTTTTATGAACTTGGTGAGGAGGATTCAAGATGATTCAGCTCATTTCTGGTTGAAAATACTCCTGCGTTGGATGGAATTACTCAGGAAATTGCTCATTTATATGAGAAAACTGGAGCGAAATATTTTGATCATGTATTACCAAATTGAACAAACAGTATGGTGCCTATGGATATTTAAAGTTTTACATTGGATAACATTGCATATAAGTTGCACAATCAAGCCAGTCAAGCAGATTTTTTCTGTTATCTAAATTTCCATGTCAAAGAGGAATCGCAATCAAGGGATTGATAATTTGTGTTCTTATAGGTGCTCAAGATCCCCGACTTTCGGAATTGCAAGGCAGCTGATGAAATTCGTGAAGGTAACTTAATCGTTTGTCTTCTTAATATAAAATTTAAGTTTAAAACTTGGTTAAAATGTTTGAAATTTTCATGCAATATCTGGATCGCATAATTCAAATACTAGTTGCTGGGTTTTGGCTTAGTATATAGACAGCTGATGCATAAATTATTCATATATTATTTTTTGACTTCTTTTTAATATATTTTAAAATACTCTGCTTCCTTATAAAGGGCTATTTTTACTGAAATTCATCTGTTTATAATGATAGGAGAAAACACACTAAAACCTTCTTTTTTTTTTTGTAACCTGGGAAACTTTGTACACTGGTGTGTTTTTCTGTCTTGAATTGTTATCTTTTAGCCAGGCTGTGATTGCTTTGAGGTATGGAAATAGGAGACTATGTTGTTCCTTTAACCTCGTCTGCTAATTAACTAGTTTCTGCCCTAAACTGCTTCAGTTCCTTTGATGTAGATATTCTTGTATTTGAAAATAGAAATGGTTAGGCCCCTTGAATGATTGAACTCACTACCCCGTAAAAATTTACTCTGCAGGTATGAAGCAGCTGATGCAACTGTATCGAGAATTGACAACAGAAACTGTTAAGTTAGCGAAATGCAGCAATGGGGACATCAGCAATGGACGGGAACCCATGGAGCATGAAAAAGATGTGAAACCTTCAGATAATCGTCACATAGACGATGTAATGTCCATCCCGCCTCCTGGTGACAATGCAAGAGGGACATATATCGTTGGAGGATCTGCTTTCGGTTGGAACTTCATCACATACAATGGTAGAGGAGCCTTGTATTATGGACGAACAAAAGAGGCTTATCGAGCTGCAAATTCCATGTCTAACTGAACTGAGGAAAGGACAATCCCATTCTTACTTCTTTAGCTACAGAAAATTGATGTAACTGCATTGAAACGAACGGTTGAACTTGTTTGAACTTCTTTTCAAGATTGTATCTCTTTTTTAATTTTTTTGTTGTATTGTAATGAGCAATGAAATAGGCATTGGAATTGTCAATACACGTTTGTTCTTTTACTAATAAAGATATTTGAAGCATCCATTTTTCATAGACTACAACTTCCCCCCTCTGGTTTCCCAAAGACCACATTAAACTTTGATACATAAGTTGTTAAACTCTCATGAATGTCAAATATGGTAGGGGATCCCACCCTTCTCTAGTCTCAACCCATGAAAAGATCTCGTTACTGGACCCAGCCCAATTGGACAGTCCGATTTTTCTAAGTTTTATTACGTCAATTTTCTTAATATAAATGTGAATGTATGGTAATAGAGATTTTCTTTTATAGTGTGTTAATAGGTTAACATGAAACATACCAGATTCAACGATAAATATGTAAATGAAAAAAAAAAAAAAAAAAAACAAATCTAATGCAAAACTAAAATACTTAGAGAACTCTTCTGACAAAATAAAAAATATGTAATTGCCAGCAAAGTTGTTTCTTTTTTTTTTTTCAGTTTAAATTTTATGGGACTTTCCTAGATTATAAATTGTAAGAATTGCATATTAAGCAATACACAAGTATTTTTATTTGAACAGGTCATTCATGGTTTTTTTTTTCTATCTCTGCTCTGAAATAGAATTTCTCGGTGTGAAGCAATTCCAAAAGATTTGTTTAGTTGATATTTTGCCCTTCTATCTCTCTCTATCAGCTGCATTGCTGCTTTACTGGGAGCTCATGTAACTCTGCCCAACCTACCTGATAGACTCAAGCTATCAAAAAAGAATGTTGATGTGACTCGTTATGGGGAAGTAAGAGGGTCTACAGTGGATGAACTAACATGGGGAGATCATCTGGACAGAGGTTTATGGTCCATATGGATTTTCATTGTTTATGCGAAGAGCAGAATATATATCAAAATTTCTGGGAAGACATTAGAGCTTGGATGCTGCCGAACTGATGTTGTCCAGTGGGGCCTTGGATCTATTGGATATCCTTTTTTTTTGCAAGGTGATAAGGCAGTCTGCTTCCCCAATGGTGTTGGCCAGGTGCAGATCAGCTTGGGTGAATGCATATGTAAGTGATAAATCAGTTACATACTTCACCACCATATCTTTAATTTTTGGTTAAAAATGGAAGCTTAATGTGTGCTTCTTGTAATCGATTGCAGACCCCAACATTAGCTTTTACTCTTTATAACAATCTTTCTGGGAGACAGTCTCATTTGGTCAATATAGGATGAGCTATCCTCTCTCATTGATGCTGGGCAGGTCAAATTTATGAGGCAAACTAAGTTTTAAGGCATGTTTTCTTGTTCCGTCACTGTACTGCATGAAGGCTGGGCGAGATTTATAGCCACTGCTGTAGCAAATGTTCTAATAAATTCTTAATGTGAAAATGAAGATTTCCCCCAACAGGTAACTTGGAAATGTGGATAGTTTTTTCTTGTTTTGTCATTTTCCTTAGCCTCATATTTTTTTTATAACATTCTAAAGAGTACATTGGGTTGGCGTGGATTGATTGTAAGCTTTACAAGTGGTTTCATTATATTATGCAATGTGTTAATTGTATGAGACGATAGAAGAGATGTTCATATGCGTTGATTATTGTTCAGGTGAAGGAAGCTATTGTGTTTTACAAGAGATTATAGGAGTGCTCAAAAGTATCATATCAGATAAATATGGAAGAAATGATCTAATCGCTCTTATACTCTCCAGACGTATAAATGTATTTCCACATTGTAACAGCGGAATAAAGGATGCATGCAGTAACATAGAAGAATGACTTAGCTGGGACATGAGAAATAAAACATGGCTTCTTTGCATTACTTTTTCTATTTTGCACAGATTCAGATACAGTTAAAGGAACAAATTAAAACCATTATGTATTTTGGTTTTAGAATTTCGTTCTATTCATTCTGAAATTTTGAATTGATAATATAGCATTGCAACCTTGTACTGTATAGTCTGTAATGTTACTACTGCTTGCCAAATATTGTTCACGTTACTTGATCGTGGGAATTCATGGGATCTAAGTTGGGGCGAAATAGGATACATTAGGATGCAATGTGGCAATTGAAAGCACATCAAGATTGATTGAAAGTCCCAACATTTTCTTGCACTTTGTTGTACAGAAAGCCATGTGCATCCTTTTACACCATTTGCACGGTGTTTCAGCAACCAGTAATGATATGCTGGATTCTTTCTTTCTTTTGAATGATTCTTTCTTTTATAATTGATGTATATAAGACTTGGTCACAGTGCTTGTATAATGATTCTTACCCTGCATTTTGTTAGGTGATACATATACAACATGAGCAAAGAAACCACTGAAACATTATCGGTAGCAATCAAAACTGCATGAGTCAAAGAGGGCAAATAATTAATTTATTTAAACTTCCTAAATGCAATGGTCTATCAATACCTGCTTGAGCAACATGTTGAAGGCAATGTGGTTGCACTGGTGATTTCTTTATCATTCAAGTTTCAAGTCATGTAGTTCTACCTTATTTAACATTGCGATGTCATAAAAACTGATTATCGATATATTTTCAAAATTTTAAGGTCTCTATTGTTAGATCATGCGAATAGAAGACCAACAATAGTGATGATACATTAGCACAATTCACATGAGATTGCTAATGTTTTATACATATTACAATGATTCGATGCAAAAGAAGAAAATACAGAAATCCAATTACGTACATTTAAATTGTTTTAGCATAACAGAAAAAATATGTTTCATTAGCAATCTAAATATTGCTGAAGGGGGGGCAAGATAATCCACGTCAAGATTCAAGAGAGCTGTAAAAACTAAAAAGTGAAGACAGAGACTGGGTTGACCTAGAAATGATTTAGAAATTTATGAGAAATGGAAGCTTAGATCAGATTTTCTTAGTTAGCATCTCTTGTAATGGTTGACAAGGCAGTCCAATATCATAAGCAAATAACAGTTAAACAGCTCACATGTTGCATTGGTGCAAGGCAACTTTTTCTATAGCACATCAAGAAGAAGTTCTAACTTCAAAGTTCAACATTACCACCCAAGCATGTTTTATCTTTCAAAGAAACTCCACATAGATAGGATTGCAGGTATATACCAACACACAACTGAAAGACAAGTATTTACCTTTAAACGCTGCAAGTTGGTGGTAGGGGGGTCAGGTAGAGCTTTGAGATTCTTGCTGATGATAGATTTTTACCAGCAAGTTTGTGAAACACTTGCAGCCTATACATCCATGGTTTTTTTCTCCAGAAGATAGAAGCAAAATAGTTTTAGGTAGGGTAATTTAACAAAACTACTCGGATTTCCTGATAAACTAAAATATAAGTGCTTGAAAATGCCCATCGTGAGGCAGGTTGAGAAGTGGATAAAAAGATGAATTTACAAGAAAAAAGTACTTACCTGGGAAAAATGTGCTTGGAGCAACAAAATCAAACCTGCATTAAGAATATCTCATAAACTCCAATAAATTATCTACCGTACACGATATATATATATTGTTGTGCCAATGCCTCATTCCTCATTTTGTCAAACGTTTTAAAACTTGGATGAATCACTAAAATCTCATAATAAATAAATGCAGAGTTTATTTTTTCCTCATTAAAATTTAGATTGATTAGGAAAAACATTCATTCCACGGTAGTTTATCGTCTATTTTTCGCTCATTTAAAATTAGCTTCTCAAAAACTATACATAAATCACCGAACATGACTGATAATCAAATTACAAATATCCTCCAAATGGAAATAATATACGATTGATGTACATTTGTACCAGATGTGGCAACCCAATGAGAATAAAAATATAAAATCTTATTAATCGAATAGAGCTTAGTTGGTGACCATAGAAATCATTTTACAAATAGGTGTGGTTTCATTAACCAACCACCTTTGGCTTCAAATTTCTGAAACTAATATGACAACATCCTTGTTCATGCCACGGTATGTTTTATTTTTAGCTACTCATTAACCAAGATGTAAAAGTTTTTATGCAAGAAAACAAAATTAGAAATTAAAATCATAATTAAATACCTAGAGACACAACATACAAGATTAATACCAGGTGTCTATCAATTCAATTCAAAGATCAGTAAGGGTAGATACTGATCAATTACGATAGCAAGCATACGAATCACGTATATTTCAACCAAATGAAAGCCCATAATTTGTTCGAATACACTCTTACCAGTCACGAATTTTTCTACCTGAACTATTAATGGAAGAGATATAGCTTGATTCCTGGCAAGTAGCTTCCACCAAGCGCAAAAAAAATAATCTTCATCAGATAAAATATTAAAAAAATCAAGCAACAATCATTGACATTAACTCCATGTACTTCCGAGAAATTATAGGAAAACAACAAAAATGTCAGAGCGTTATAGCTGCAAAATAATAAGAAAACAGTAACATGGAAGGAAAACATCTTACGGCGAAAGGGCTGGCTGTAGCCGGCTGTAGCCGGAGAAGTGGAGACGGACATGGATCGGCGGCGGGCGAGGCTCAGCGGCGACTTTAGAGAGAACAGAGTTCTCAAAACATAAGTTTGGGCACCGAAGTTTGAATTATTCCTGAGTAAATCCAGTGTGGCTACAGCCGGCATTGTTCAAGGCGATAACCCCTTACACGATGACGTAGGTGAAGATTTGGAAGCAAAGAAATTTATGTATTGCGACGCGTGGCTAGGTAGTGTAGGTTAGGATAACCTTCTACCATGGGAAACGGCCAACTTTAACCTAGAGCCTGCATAAAGATAATAATCAGTTATGTCTTTTTCTTCATAGTACTACCATTCATTAACCAAGAATCAACTAACCATCCATTCTCTATAGCCTTGAAGACCATCGTGCTTCAAACTCTTGAAGGAGACTGTGACCCCGGAACCGGGCTTTGCTGGTGCGGTTCCATTCTCCTCTATCCACCCTTTGAAAATATATCCAAAACCACCCTCCCCGAGAATGTTATCTGGTCTGAAAATCCCCATGGCAGTTTTCAGCTCTTGAAAACTAAATTGAAGCAATTGGTGGGGGTGGTTTCCTATCTACAGGTGGTGTCTCTGAATTGGGATCTTCAGATGAGTTTCAAGCTTCATCAAGAACACACATTTTCCCAACCCGATTGCTTGCAGTCAAATATCAAGTCTCGGTGGTTGTACAAACAGAGGGATGAATTTGCTTTCTCAGAGTAATTTCAGCAAACATATGGTGAGTTAATATTTTAATACAGGTAAACAATCTACATGCTTCGGATTCATGAAAATCCCCAGAGAAAACCAACATATTACTAAAAAAATCGAATATCAAATACCCAATTAGTTCAAATGAGAACAATGCTAGTGAAAAAAAATTTTAGGGAATCCTTTAAGGGGCTTAAACATTACTCCATTTAGCAAAGCTTACTCTTTGGAATGATAAAATATTTAAAAATTCTTACCGTTGTCTGAGAGATGGAGAAGGGGGAAACGAATTCTAGTCCTCTCTATCTTTCTCTATGTTTTACAACACTACACCTTTCCGGAGCTGTTTACCCACGAGAGGTGAAAGGAGAGAGACCAAGTTGCTTTTTAGTTTCCAACCCAGTCATCTTCTTCACCGCTACAACCACCGGAAACTGCCAACCCATGAGAGACGAGTCGAAGGAGAGACCAATAAAGGGTGAGAGAACCACCCAATACTATCGCTACAACCACGTTGCTTCTTCACCGCGGTTGACGAGCTGGGAGAAGTAAAAGGGCGAGAGATGAAAAGGATTTTGATATCAGATTTTAGCTTAACACGGTGATCACGACAACACGGGGGTATCTTCCATTCCCTCGTTAGCAATTCTTCCAATGTATTGTCTCTAAATTTTGATTTTATTATTAACCTACTTTAACTATAAATAAATATACTTTAACTGTAAAATAAACATACTTTAGTAATAAGTCGATATGCCTCACATCCTTCTCACAATAGAGTGTCTCTAAAAAAAATGATTCACACAAAAATATTTAATTTTAAAATATAAAAATAAATTTTAATTATACTATAGCATATACTTTCACCCTATCATAATAATCTACTTTCTATTATCATCCGTCCCAGAATAAATATCTTATCCTAAGAATAAAAACTTCACGTCAACTAACAACTTCAAAAGTTATTTTATTTTAAAAATATCACTATCACGCACATAACATACCTTATAATTTATTTATTACATATAAATATCACAATACCCATATAAAACGTAAATAAAGTTGGCCAAATAATAATTTTTTATCTTAAACTCCGTGTCTACAATAGCTAAGAAAATTATTCCTGGACTATTTAATAAGAAGTTGATTTAGTATTAAAAAATATTATTAATTTTAAAAATTAATTTTATTATATAATTTAGACATTCAATAAAAAAAAGTAAGATATAACATATTAAATTATTAATCTCCATAAGGGGCATTTGGTATATTTTAAGGAATGTGAAATGAGAATAAGAATGATAATAGTTTGGAATGGTAATGAATTTGATGATTTTAAAAATAAAATATAATTTAATTAATTTTTCACTATTATTTAGTGTAATTTAATTATAATTTTATTTTTTTCTTAAAAATATTGTTTAGTATTTTAAAAAATTTTAAAACATTTTTTATCATTAAAGAACTAATTTTTGTCAATAATGAAAGGCACCTATTAATTTTACAAGGAATTTTGCATTCCTCACTTTCTACAAATTAAAATACTGTGGAAGGTATGATACCCTCAAACCAAACAATGAAATTTGGGAATGACAAACAATGAGATTTGATATCATTCTCATTCCATTATTTAGAAGTATCTAAACAAATATGCCCTAAATCTATTCTTATAATTTTTTCATTTCATCAAACCCAAAAAAAAAAAAAGTTTATCAAAAATAAATAAATAAATAAATTTATATGAATATCATAAATTTATAATAAACTTTAGGAATAATTACTGTGGAGTACACACTATCAAGTATTATTACTGCTAGATACATCCAATTTAAATTATTACTTATAGATACAAAAGAGTTTAATGATATATCTAATATATCCTCAATTTTAATATTTAAATCATAATATAATCTCACAAAATATATTATCAGAATCCTTCTATTTTAGATTCGTATTTTGTGCAATACATCCCAACCTTTCGCTGATCTTCCTCCATATAAACTTGCTGTTTTTTGTATTTTTTGTGATTAATTTTCATGATTAAAGACTCTCGTTGCTTCTGTTCGTGATCTAAATGAATTTAGGATTATTTCTTTGCGTGTTTCGACGATAGTGAAATCAGTGGTAAAATCAATTTTTCATTCCTTCCAGCTCGATCAAAGATGGGGACTCTCTATTTGGATCATAGTAAGATTGATGAGTGCTTCAATCTAATTTTTGCACGATTCCTATAGATCTACGACAAGCAGAGTGGCGGCGTTCGTGGTTAGATGACACAAACATAATTAGGTTTTTCTTATTTAGGGAAGGAATATGGAATTTTGATTTCAGCTGGCTAAGTTCGCTTTAATCATTACAAACAAAATTGTTCACCTATCTGCTGTCATTTTTCTTTCAAATGAAAATGGAACTGGAGTTAAACCACAACACCTTGTATAGGTGTTGTAACTATGTTGTGCAGATTTATACTAAATTGTGCAAATCATTTGATGGATTTTATAGTTATTAATTTAATTTTATGTTTGTTTTTTTTATAAGAAAGTTAATTCTCTTGGTTGCGTAACAATATATATAATTGTGCAACACTACATTGTGCAGTGATTGTATAGATTGTGTAAATTGTGATATAAATATATTGTACAGTGATTGTATAGATTGTGCAAATTATGATATATTGTAATATTGTGCAACAATATAACTATATTGTGCAGTGATTGTATAGATTGTGCAAATTATGATATAAATATATTGTAAAGTGATTGTATAGATTGTGCAAATTGCGATATAAATATATTGTAAAATACGGTTAGAAAAAATCAGGAAATAAAAATTTGAAAATTTTAAACAATCTGAAAATTTTAAAAAATCTAGAAAATAAAAATAATTATAGTTTGAAATGTGACTTAGATTAAAAAGACAAAAAAAATTAGACAAATATAATATTTTGTGAAATCATTGTGCAATAATTAAGAGCTATAATTTAAGAATATTAATATATCTTTATTATTTTAAAGATAATTTGGTGAAGAGATAAAATTGGCATTGCACAATTTAATTTTACACTTAATAGTAACAAATTTGTGTTCACGTATCTAGTAGTAATAATAGATTATATATTGTACATAACAGTAAGTCTCCTAAACTTTAATATCATATTTTGTTATTACCTACCAAGTCCAAGTAACTTACTTTAAATCTATTCTTACAAGTTAAGTTTAGGTCTCGAATGAGACCATCTTTATATGGTAAGATATTTTTTACTTTTTAAAATAGTTATAACTTTTTATACAAATGATTGTCACTTTCAATACAAATTATTATCACTTTTTTTATAAAATATTGAGTAACTCTCGTGTTAGACGGGTTATTTGTGAGACGGGTGTGAGACGGCGGGTCAGCCCATCACTAAAGTATGCTTATTGTATAGTTAAAGTATGCTTATTTGTAGTTAAAGTATGTTAATAATAAATCATATTAAAACACACTAAAATCATACTTTAATGTATAATCCAGCTTACTTTAAAAAACATACTTTATTAAACATACTTTAGATATACAATAAACATATTTTAGTGATGGGTCGACCCGCTCACAAGAGACTTTGTCTAAAATATTATCAATTTTTATTTATACTATAAATTATTCATAAAATAACATTATCACTTTTTATTAATTTATTATCATTTTCCTATATAAAAGTTATCACTTTCTGACCGTCTCACGTAAATCCTTATTTGAGACGGTATTACACAAGTCTTTGCCTAATTTAAAAGAATAACAGTCCTTCACTTTAAAACTAAATTTTTTAATATAAATTAAAAAATAATATTAGTGTGCATGATGAATTCGAATACAAAGAGATAATTTGCCATTACTACCCTCTTCAACCCGTATGTATTTATACACAAACGTTTTTTTTAATAAGCATTATGAGTGTTTTTTTGTTTAACCTTTTTAGATGAATGATAATTATAAAATTAAAATGGATTCATGATTGTGATGTCAAGTGATATTTTTGTTTTGGGATGTGAACTTGAGATGAATGAGAAAAAAAAAAGCGACCGTCTCACATAATTATTTTAATGAAATGTATAAAAAATATAACATTTTAATAAAAAATTAAGCACAATTAATGAAAAATTAATAATAGTGTAATGAAATAATATACTCCCTCCTTCGGTCCAAAAAGACCCATTTGTTTTTTGCATGTGGATTAAGGAGTATTATTATTTTATGTGTAGTGGGTAGTTGTATTAGTGAGTGTGTGGGCTCCAACTTTTAATTGTATAGAGGGGTGTGTGGGTCCATGTGTATAAAAAGAGAAATGAGACTCATAGGAGCGGACGCCCAAAATGAAAAAATGGGTCTCTTTGAAGCGGACGAAGAGAGTAAATAATAAGGATTATATTTTAAAGAATTTTAAAAGAAAATAAGCTACATCTTTAATAAAAATTGTTAAAGTCAATAAAATGAGCTATACAAGTATAAAATGATTTTGTTGCGAGAAAGTTGTCACACAAGTCAATAAAAAAACTGGCATTACACGATAATGCCCTATAGACTTATGGAAAATTTTTAGTGCCAGTTCACTCGATTGTATCTTTTTTCAAAAATTACCATCGAGTTAATATCGTGTCAAGGTCATTTTTGTCAATTTGAACATTCTTAAACATTATGCTAAAAAATGGACAAAAAAAGAAAATTTTTAAAAAAATCTAGGCATTGTAGCATTTGACTCTCAAAAAAATGTTATTAAATAAAATGAGTTAATCCATTGTGTCCCCGGGTGCACAAATTGTTTAATGATTATAACATTTTGTTAATAAATAAGGGTATAATTTTTTTTTTATTAAAAAGATCAGATAAATATAAATAATATAAATGTTTGATTTAAAATTTTTTTGAAAAATATAAGCATAAGTTTTTATATTACAAATATAATATTTAATACTAAAGAGTACTCAATACTTTTCAAAAAGAAAATTAATGATTTGGAAATACGGTATTCCGAGAAAAGGCAAGTTTTAGTTGAATAAAATATATAAAATACTACCTTATTTATTAATTGAAATACTCGAATATTAACATTAACAATTATTAAAAAGAATTTATAATGCAAAAAATATAAATGAATATTAATGTGATAATTAGGACAACATGAAAATAGGAATCTCAATCAAGGCATTGATGGGTTAATTAATTAATATAAGAAAAATGATGTATACTCATATGATTACTTACAGGTAATAGCCGATTATAATTTTGGGTAAAGGTGACATGGGTTACATAAATAATCCCCTATTTTTGAATTGTTCCAAAAAAAGTTATTTATAAGGAAAAAAAAGTAAAAAAAAAAATCACTATTTCTCATAAAGTTTGGATCTCTAAGAAAAAAAACAAAAAGTCAAAGAAATCACTATTTTTCATGTATTTTAGTATTTAAAAAAAGAAAACCAAATACACCAAATTTATTTTGTCATAATAAAATATCATAATACTAATTTTCTAGTTATTTAATTTTTTGTTGTTAAATTAGTGGAGTTTGTGATATTCTACATCCTCAGCAAAGCAGTCAGTAGAGTATGTGTAAGCCTCTCCATACAAAATGGAGTAAAAATAAAAATAAAAATAAAAATAAAAATAAAAGTACATGAATATTTTGGAGAGGCCCAAAAGTTTGGGTTATATCCTACAAGGATTTCTTATTGGGCCTCGAAGATGGCTCAATTAAAAAGTCTAAAACCCCAATAAAATCTTTGGAACAAGATTAAACTTAAAGAGTGATTAATTTATATACATAATTACTTTTCCTTTCCCAATACTATTGATGATATAAAACTAAATAAAACATAAAACACTAATACAGAAATAAGGAATATATAATTAAAAGTAGGCAAAGACTTGTGTGAGACCACCTCACGTAAGCCTATGGTAATGACTTTTCTTCAATTTTTGAGTGAACTTGCTACCTAAATCATATACTTGAGGGTGATTGAGCGAATATTTGTGAGGCCATGGAATTTTGAAAGATTTGATGCCATGAAGTTGCAAACTTTGAGTGATGAGTCATTTTTCATATTAGTTCTGAATGCTCATTGGTTACTTTTCTTTTGAGGTGTGTGACTTTCATTTGCCTTGGTAGATGTTCCTTGGTTTTCTATTCTCTGTCATCTTTGATTTCCATTTGCTTGAGGACAAGCAAAGTTTAGGTGTGGGGAGATTTGATAAGTCATATCTTAGCATGATTATTTGGTGGTAATTAAAGTCTATTTGATTTAATTATATATATTTATGTGCTAATATTGACTTATATTGTTTTTGAGATATAATTATTTTGATTATATGAATTAATGTGGAAACAGGTTATTAAAAGAGCAAATAAGGAAATAAATCAGCCAGCATATTTTTAGGATCGGATCTCTCCAAATCTGTGGCATGATCGATCAAAAGAAAAAAAAGAGATAAGAAGAGCAAATAAGGAAATAAATTAGCCAGCATATTTTTAGGATCGGATCTCTCCAAATCTGTGGCATGATCGATCAAAAGAAAAAAAAAGAGATAAGAAAGAGATCCTGGAGATATTTTTGAAAGAGAAAAATAAGGAAAGAGATCAAATAAGATTACTTAGGGATCAAGACACAGATATATATGAGAGATATTATTTTATTTTGGGGGAGGAGAATACACGTTATTTTGAACGTGAATTCCGGTAGATTGACGTGAAGCAGCGGTCTCCTTCCCAAGCCAGATTAGAAGTTCAAGAACAGTCGACATCCTGGTTTTATTATTTTAATTTATTTTTCAGCATGAACATGCGGAGCTAATCCCCTTTCTAGTTTAGGATTCGTGAACCTCCCATTAAATTGTTAATTTAATTATTTAGAGTTTTTCATTGATCTTTTGTGTGAATTTATTTTATTACATACTTTGATGTTCTTCATTGTAGTTTAATAATTATTTTGGCTTGATCAACTAATTTAATAATTTTATTGCTTAATTTTATTCCATGAACTATAATCCGTAATTGTTGTAGGAATTGGATTAATTAACAAATATAGATAATTTCCTCTAGGTGTAATAGGATCTAGGTTGTATGATACATAGCCGGATTTCGTAGCCTAGTAATCATATGTTTAGAGTTTTAATGCGTTTATGAGTTCGAATGCATAGAGTCACTCATAGATAGTTCAATTTATTGGTCGTAACCTAGTTGGTAATCATAAGAACATTCGGGTTGATTGGTCGTACCGTCAATCTAGGGATTTGAGTTTGCACATTAGGCTAGATGTTTAATTAGTAAACGGGAGGGGATCGACATCCTAAACTAAGCTTTTTGTCACTTGATTAATTTTATAATTAATTTCCATCTACTTTGTTATTTAAAAATTGAATTTATTCTACTTGTGTTATTTACTATTTTTCACAAACAAAACCCCCCTCTATTTATTTTATATGTTTGAAACACGTAGATTTAATTAAAATTAATTATCCTCCATTGGGTTCGACGCGTACTTACCATTGTACTAAGTATTAGTGTGAGACGGAAATATATTTATTTTGATAGGCCGGCGACATCCTATCAAATTTGGCGCCGTTGTCGGGGAGTAAAATTGAATTTTGTTAAATTTTTGTGTTTCTAATATTTTTCTGCATTTTTACAGGTTCTGGAATTTTTCTGGAATTTTTGAATTTTTCAGTTACACTGACACTGAACCCTTCAGTGTCAGAAGACCCCTGTTTTCGAAAATTTTTCTGTGAATGATTACTCGATCTTCTGGTAAAAACAGCTTGAATACATTCTAAAAATCGAGAAAACTGCCCGGAAGTTGAGAAAGAAATCCCGGAAGAAGAAGGAAACAAGTTCGTCCATTGGCGAAACTGCCGGAAACCTTACCGAATCCGAACTTGCAGCTGATCCACTTCAACTTGGAGAGAAAAATTCTGAATTTTCTGATTTAGAGGAGGAAGATACTGTAGGATCTGATCTGGAAGAGGAAAACATGGCTGGAAATGAGGAAAAAACTTTGAATGAATTGACAAATCCGGACGTAGTTGATGAGTGATATTTTCACCTAGATTTTAGTGTCTTTTTATATGTGTTTTCGTATTATTTTATCCGTATTTTATGTTCTATTTGGTTGAGTTTTGTATTTTTATGGAAATATGTGTGAATGAGCTTAAACCTATAATTTTTACTTTTTATTTGATGCTAGATATGATAAGGAAGACGTAGGAAAAAGCGGATCTCAATTCGGAGTTGAAACGAGGGAGAACGAGCCAAAACAGTGAAGAAATACAGGAACCAGCACCAACACGGGCCGTGTAGCCAACACGGCCCTGTAAGCGATGGCCGTGCGGGAGCATCCGTTCACGCAACACGGGCACCTTAAGGCCGTGTCCAGTAGCACGAGTCGTGTTGGCAGCACGAGCCGTGTCATCAACACGGCCCTGTCCAGAATGGCCGTGTGAGAGCAACAGAAGATACGACACAGCCACCTTATGGCCGTGTGACAGAGCACGACTCGTGCTGTGTAAAATCCTGGAAAAAAAATCAGAATCCTTCTAGAAGCCTCCCAAGGGTATAAATACCCAATACTTCAATATGCAAAGGGAGATCCGAAATTCCACCCTTCCACACACACATCACACACAATTCTCTCCATTTTTCACCATCATCTTCATCCATTCACCATCCTTTGGATCTACAATCATCCAACCATCAAAATCATCATCCAATTGAAGAAAAGAAGCAAGGAAGAGAGGAAGATAACAAGGGAAGGAAGAAATCACCATTGAAGTGACATCAAGGGAGTTTCCATTCATTTCTTGTATTAAACCTTATAGTTTCATCATGTTTTGTAAGGATCTTAATGTATATGTTCATTTCCTTCTTAATATGGTAGGCTAATCTCCCTTGTGAGATTAGCAACATGAGAGTTGTTGGATAATTTTGGAGATTTGTGTATTTGAATTCATATGTTGATTGGATCTATGATTTTCTACCATTGATTATTAATTGCTTGAATTGTATTGTATTGATGATTTGTGTGTTTAGTTGTTCTAGATATGTGATTAGATTGAGAAATCAATTATATGCTTAGGATAATTAAGTGAATCATTTCATCAAACACTTCATGTGCATTATAGATTGTGAAGAGATTGAGAAGTCCTTCATAGTTTAGAACCCTTTGGTAGGACATGTGATTGGTTTGATCGAGAGATTGATTAATTGTGTGAAGGGACTCTCATTTAAGCTTAGTACCTAGTTGGAATTGTTTAAGTGAGAACCAATCCATTGAGCTATTTGATATTCATATCCTATCCATCTCGAGAGGGAGTTTAGGTGATCTTAGTGTTGGCCCTTAGTCTACAATCCATGATACATATGAATTTGATACATAATTCCTAGAATTTTCACTTCTTTATTGTTGTTAATCTCACTTTTAATCAATTTGGTAAACCACTTTCCATCATCATCTTGTTCGTTTGATCATTGCTTGCATTTGATCACTTGTCATTTAATTGTTTGCAACCAATCCTATTGATGATTCATCTCTATAAAATCACAACAAACGTGAGATCGCTTAAGCACTAGTGCCTACCTCCCTTGGGTTCGATAATTTCTTGAATTGGTCATTCTCCACTAAACTATGGCTATTCAAATGGTGCTGTTGCCGGGGAGGCAACGGTTGCTAGTAGCTTGAAGAAGGATCGTTTTGAGTAATCTTAATAGAGATATTTTTTTTATTTTATTTGTTTACATGTATTTGCTTTGTGAAACCTTGTTCTAACTTCTTTTGCTTTGAAGGTGTATGCAAACAAGATCCAAGGGAAATCAAATAGAACTTATTGATTGGGAGATCGAGCATACGTTGAGAAGAAGAAGAAAGGAGAACAATCTTAGGTGTAATCAAATGGAGAATTTTCAAGAAGATAATCGTGTGGAGATAGAGCATGATGGGGAAGGAGGACACAATATGAACGTGCATGACAACGCACCTCAATTCAATGCAAATCTTCCTCAACAAGCCTATCAAAATTATGGAGCTATGAACAACCAAGCTTTAATCCAACAAATGGTGCAACAAGCTATGATTCAACAAGGCTTTCAACAAGCTCATGCTCCTCCACAACAAGCTTATGTGCCACCACCTCCACCTCAACCTCCGGTGCAACATGGAATGCAAAATGATCAAAGGGTGATCCAGGATTTCTTCATGCCGAGGACAATGCCACAAATGATGGGACCACCAATTCATGCCAACAACTTTGAATTTAAAATGAGCTTGATTTCATTGGTGAGAGAGTAACAATTTAGTGGAACTCCGAATGAAGATCCTAATGCTCATCTAGCCCAATTTGTGGAGATTGCTAACACCGTGAAGATGAATGAGGTGAGTGAAGATTGCATCAAGATGAGGTTGTTTCTGTTTTCTTTGAGGGATAGAGCTCGAACATGGCTCTCCACTATTACACCGGGTACGTGCAACACTTGGGACGAGCTAGCACAAATGTTTTTGAACAAATACTTTCCACCTTCTAAGACGCTTCAAATGAAGAGCTTGATCATTCAATTCAAGCAAATGCCTCAAGAAAGCTTTTACGAAGCGTGGAAAAGATTTAAGGATATGCTACGCAAGTGTCCACAACATGGTTTCCCGAAGAATCAACAAGTTGGATTTTTCTATCAAGGATTAGTGAATGGGCAAAGAGTGCTTGTTGATGCTTCGGAGGGTGGATCCGTACTTGGAGTGACTCCGGAAAGGGCCATAAAATTTTTTGAAGAGATTGCTACAAATGTGTACCAATGGCCATCGGAGAGGGTAAGTGGATGCTATGGATTTGAAAGTTTTGATCAAGGGCAACAATATAATGTGAAAAGTGTAAGTGTTGAACCAAGTACGCCAAGCATGGAAAAGATAGTGGCTGAAGTCATTAAACAAATGAGCTTGACTCAAAGTGTGAACAATCAAGGAGCGAATATGGTTGAGGGGCTACAAGTCGAGGAAGGTGTGCTACCTCCGAATGTTGTGAATGGTGAATAATGGGCCAACTCTATGCCACGTGTTGAGGATGTATCGTACATGCAAGGAAGAAACTACCAAGGAAATTACCAAAATAATTTCCAAGGTAGTTTCAACCAAAGTCAAGGAAACTATCCACCAAGGCAAGGGGGCTTTAATGGTCAAAGTAGTGGAAGCTCATACCCACAACAACAAAGGCAAAGCAACTTCTCTTACTATAATCCGAGCAATGTGATTGCGTATCCTCCGGGATATCAACCGGGAGCTAAGGCACCGAACAATGAGGGAAGAGCATCAACCGATGAGCTACTTGAACAATTGATTGCATCAAACAAAGCTAGAGATGAAGCTAATAAAAGAAGATTCAAAGCTATTGAGGAAAATAATGAAAGAAGATTAAAAGCTATTGAGAAAAATAGTGATAGAAGATGCAAAGCTTTGGAGTACAATGTTGGACAAATGGCAAGTTCATTGAGTGCTCAACAAAAATGAAAGTTTCCGGCTACAACCGAGGTTAATCCGAAAGCTCAATGTTTATTTGTTGAAACGGAAGAGGAAAGAAATGTTGAAGAAGGGTTGGTGGAAAGTAAGGTTGTTGAAGAAATGAAAGAAGAGCAAAAGCCTAAATGGATACCTAAGTGGAAAAGGGTGCAAGAGAAAAAGAAAGTGGAGGAGAAGGTGAAAGAAGAGGAGTACAAGCGTGACTATTGGGGTATTCCGATCACTTCATTCCCTCTTCCCTATCCACAAATGTTTGTAAAGGAGGAGAAGAAAAAGGAGTTTGAGGAATTTGAGAAGTCGCTCAAGAAGAAGTATGAGGAGAAAAAGAAAGAGGAGCAACCCGAAACAAGTGAGTCGATGCTAAAAGGGGGGCCTACGAAGGTTGGTGATCCGGGAAAGTTCATAATCCCTTGTGATTTTGGAGGAAAAAGCACCCTTGATGCATTGTGTGACTTGGGGGCAAGTGTCAACGTGATGTCTCATGCCACGTTTAAAGACCTTGAAATTGGAGAGCTAAAACCAACAACAATCCGTCTTGAAGTAGTAAATGGAGAGGTTGTGAAGCCACTTGGGATTGTTGAAGACGTGGAGGTGAAAGTGAAGGGGTTAGCATTTCCAGTTGATTTCATGGTTTTGGAAGTGAAAGCGGACCCTAAAGTTCCACTTATTTTGGGAAGACCGTTTCTAGCCACCGGGAGAGTAAAGATTGATGTTGGTAGAGAGGAGTTATCATTGAGCTCAAAAGAAAAGAGTGTCACATTCTTGTGCAAGAAAGATAAAGGGATCAAGCCTCATCATACAAGGCCTCCGGATGATTTCGATGATCATGATTCTCTTCTCTTTGACAATTTAAATTCATTTCTTCATGATTATATGAAATTGTCAAATGCTAATTTGTGTTCTTGTGATGTTAATAGGATGAAAGCATCGGAGCTCGATTGAAAACTTGACAAAGGAGAAAGAGGAAGTCCACTAGAATCACTTCTCAATGACGATTTGATGCTTGTAAGCAAGAATGGTGAGGTTGAGCTAGTGGACAAGAAGAAGGCCAAGCTAATGTTCAAAGTGAGGATGCGAGGAGAGAGTGGGATGGACCATTCTTTGGTCCAATGATCATGAAATTCCGTCCGGCTTGAAGACGTTAAACTTAGCGCTAAATGGGAGGCAACCCATTCTTTTGTTATTTTGATGTTTTTGTTGATTTTGGTCTTGTAGGTGGATTGTACTTGTGAGAAAAATGTACATTGAAGAAAAGAGAAGTGCTTCATGGATTTGAGTAAAAATGTCACCATTTGTTGCAAACTTAATTCTCGACTCTTGTCTCGAGTCAAATTTGGGGGGAAAGTGCATGGTGAACATAGCTTGAGTCGTGTGGATGCATTTACTTCTCCACAAGAAGATCATCAATGGAAAATACAAGGGTAAGTCCCACCACTTTTTGCAAACTTAATTCTCACCTCTTAGTTCGATTTAAGTTTGGGGGGAGAGTGCGTGGTGTGACTCACCACTTAAGTGTGTTTGATATGATGATATATTGATGATGATAGGTCTTCTTATAATATTCACCCAATTTTAAAATTTTTCTCATGAGTTTGGTTGGATTTTGGTATGATTGGTTGTGTTGAAGTGCATATGAATCCATATTTTTAATGAAATTGTGGAGCTAATGGTGTTGTATGAGTTTTGAGTATGAATGAAAGGTATTGGAAGCACGAATAGAGCTTGGAGCGAACGCTTTCCTTACCAAATGCCTATTGAGGGAGTACTCTACACCTTATCACTTTTAATTGATTTTGATTAGGATTGAATGGATTAGCATGCTACTTCATGTGTTATGTTTTTGGGATGTTTATTTTCGTAATTTAGGATTTCCTTTTCAATAAAAGTTGGGATGATTGTGAGCTTACATTGTTATGGATAAGTTGAATACGTGCTTCATTGTTTAATGATGGTGATTTTTATTCTTGCTTGATTTGTGTTTTTGTTTTGTTTCTTGTTTGTTGAGACTTTATTTTATTTTTGTGTGTAGTTGTTTTTATTATTTGTGTTTAGGTTTTGTTTGGTGGTTTGTTTTGGAAAGTTGTGAGTCATTTTTGAACATGAGTGGTGATATGTTGTGGTAGTAAGTGATGACAAGTTATGATTAAGAATCTCTACACTTTTGAATTGTGACATGTTTTAATTAACTTGTTCAATTTTGAGATGAATGTGGTGTAATAAGTTTCTTAAGGTCCAATGTATAAGCTTATGAGAATTTGAGCCTCAACCGTGCATACATGGTTTTTCCTTCATGAGTGGATCGATTGAGTTTGATAAGCTAGAAATTGCTCAAGGACTATAGGAACGAGCCCGATTTGTGGAGATTAGTGACATGATCTAAGGCCATCCTTGTTATTATAGTCATTACCATATATTTCCCTACCATGAACATCATCCCTAGTCAACCACTTTGAGCCTTAAAGCCTATTTATTGTGATATAAGCACATTACAAGCCATGATTACCCACTTAAGCCTTACATATATACCATTTGTGTGGGTGATTGAGGAGATGGTAACTAGAAATGTTTGATATGGAAGAAAAAGAAAAAAGGAAATGGTAAACAAGTAAGAAAAAGGATGAAAAAGAGCACAAGAAAGAATTGACATGCAACCTCAAAACAAGAAAATGAGCAAAGCAATAACAATATGCTCAAGTACTTAAAAGTTCAAAGAAGGAAGCATGCATTAAAAGAAGCTCAAAATCTAAGGAAAGTTGATGATTAGTGCTTGTGATTACCAAAGTTGAGAAAGGAAGAAAGAAAAGTGGAGAAGTTGAGGAAGTTGGTCATCTCTTCGATTACTTACACTTGTTAGTCACTATTATCCATACTCTTCCTACCCTACCAAAGAGCCTATCATTACATCCTTAATGAAAGACCTTTTTGATCACTAATGGAAACTTTGGTGGTTTGTGAGTGTAGTCCACGAGCAAGTTTATAGCAAGCTGAGCTAATCGATTGATGAGTGCTGATTTATCTTACTTTAAAGAGTGTTGAGTGACATTTATAACCTATGTGAGGTTTGGACCAAAAAGAGACTATATTACACTAATATTCTTTTGTGATTGAACTTGTTAATTCTTCATGTCATGAATCTAATGTTGTAGGATGCCTTAGCATAGTTTGTAATTCTTATTATTATTGATGTATTGTTACTTATGTTCGTTTAGTCTTTTCCTAGGTGAAAATCACTCTCCTTGGTTTATCATTTTCGTTGTGCGGGGACGCACAACACTTTAAGTTTGGGGGTGTGATGAGTGATATTTTCACCTAAATTTTAGTGTATTTTTATATGTGTTTTCGTATTATTTTATCCGTATTTTATGTTCTATTTGGTTGTGTATTGTGTTTTATGGAAATGTGTGTGAATGAGCTTAAACCTATAATTTTCACTTTTTATTTGATGCTAGATATGATAAGGAAGACGTAGGAAAAAATGGATCTCAATTCGGAGTTGAAACGAGGGAGAACGAGCCAAAACAGTGAAGAAATACAGGAACCAACACCAACACGGGCCGTGTAGCCAACACGGCCTGTAAGCGATGGCCGTGCAGGAGCATCCGTTCACGCAACACGGGCACCTTAAGACCGTGTCCAGTCGCACGAGTCGTGTTGGCAGCACGAGCCGTGTCATCAATACGGCCCTGTCCAGAATGGCCGTGTGAGAGCAACAGAAGACACGACACGGCCACCTTATGGCCGTGTGACAGAGCACGACTCGTGCTGTGTAAAATCCTGGAAAAAAATCAGAATCATTCTAGAAGCCTCCCAAGGGGTATAAATACCCAATACTTCAATATGCAAAGGGAGATCCGAAATTCCACCCTTCCACACACACATCACACACAATTCTCTCCATTTTACACCATCATCTTCATCCATTCACCATCCTTTGGATCTACAATCATCCAACCATCAAAATCATCATCCAATTGAAGAAAAGAAGTAAGGAAGAGAGGAAGATAACAAGGGAAGGAAGGAAATCACCATTGAAGTGACATTAAGGGAGTTTCCATTCATTTCTTGTATTAAACCTCATAGTTTCATCATGTTTTGTAAGGATCTTAATGTATATGTTCATTTTCTTCTTAATATGGTAGGCTAATCTCCCTTGTGAGATTAGCAACATGAGAGTTGTTGGATAATTTTGGGGATTTGTGTATTTGAATTCATATGTTGATTGGATCTATGATTTTCTACCATTGATTATTAATTGCTTGAATTGTATTGATGATTTGTGTGTTTAGTTGTTCTAGATATGTGATTAGATTGAGAAATCAATTATATGCTTAGGATAATTAAGTGAATCATTTCATCAAACACTTCATGTGCATTATAGATTGTGAAGAGATTGAGAAGTCCTTCACAGTTTAGAACCCTTTGGTAGGACATGTGATTGGTTTGATCGAGAGATTGATTAATTGTGTGAAGGGACTCTCATTTAAGCTTAGTACCTAGTTGGAATTGTTTAAGTGAGAACCAATCCATTGAGCTATTTGATATTCATATCATATCCATCTCGAGAGGGAGTTTAGGTGATCTTAGTGTTGGCCCTTAGTCTACAATCCATGATACATATGAATTTGATACATAATTCCTAGAATTTCCACTTCTTGATTGTTGTTAATCTCACTTTTAATCAATTTGGTAAACCACTTTCCATCATCATCTTGTTCGTTTGATCATTGCTTGCATTTGATCACTTGTCATTTAATTGTTTGCAACCAATCCTATTGATGATTCGTCTCTATAAAATTACAACAAACGTGAGATCGCTTAAGCACTAGTGCCTACCTCCTTTGGGTTCGATAATTTATTGAATTGGTCATTCTCCACTAAACTATGGCTAATCAGTAGTCCATCAGCCATTATGCATTAACTTTCCTGCTATTACTTATAATATTGTATTTGAATTGAAATGGGGATTGATTCACTTACTTCTTGCTTTCCATGGTTTTTCAGGTGAAAATCCTCACAAGTTCTTGAAGGAGTTCTCGGTTGTATGCATGAGTCATGTGTTGACTCAACGTGTCGTTTATCGGCTCATCTCTATTCGGAGTTTGGAAAAATCATCCCTAATACTCTGTCATGGTTCGAAAAAATCATTACTGGCACTTTATATATTCAGGGTTCGGAAAAATCATCCTGATTAGTATGAAAATCTGCGTGTTTTAGAGTCTAATTTAGCACCATTGTGCAGAATTTATATCCGTATTTGAGCATCTTTTGGTTGAATTACATATATTTGTGTTATAGATGTTTGTGAGGTGTTATTTCGTGTTTTTAGGTGGAAAACGGGGGTAAAAAAAGCAAAAACGGAAGTTGGGAGCTAAGCCGGACCAAAATAGGAATTGGTGTAGCATGGCACGAGTCGTGCCAGCCTTGGCATGGGTCGTGCCGCCCACATAGTCCACTAGTGCCGGCCATGATGTGCACGACCTCCCAGCACGCCCCGGAAGTACATGACTCGTACCACTACTTTGCACGACTCATGCCATACTCAAATAGACGAGTTTTTAGGAGTTTTTTATATTGTTGGAAAGCTAAGAAAGAGAGGATCGCGTGAGCATAAAAATTACCTTAATCAGAGATCGGATGAAGAAGTTATGAGCAAAACCGTGAGGTCACGCAGGCAGCCAACGGGTGGCACGACCCGTGCCACATTTGGCACGACCAGTGCCGGGTGTCCAGCCAGCCCGTGCTGCCGATGCCGCCGAGAGATGCTGCACGTCCGTGTCCAGCATGACCCGTACCACATTTGGTTCATCAGTATTGCTTACTTGAGAAGGAGAACAAAAAGGTTCAGAATCATGGAGGAAAGAACGAAGGATCACACGTGTTGCTTGTAACACCATGTGCTAGTACTTCTTGGATAGTGCTAGATTTTGAAGGTTGAATTTGTTTGAATTGATGATCTAGATTTAAGGTTGGATACCTGCAGTATTTTTATTTCAATATTAATGTTTTGAATTGAGATTGATATTTTTGTCTTATATGATCTATCCCTATTCATGTGTATGTCAATACCTTTTGCATGCTTATGCTTATTGCTTGTGTCATGAAGGTAAATATGTTTGTCAACCTGTTATGGGTAAAGGGGACTTAACCATATAACATTTATTCATTAGAATAATTAATATTGGACACTTAATATATCTATCTTAGATTGTTAGGTGGGAATTGAGGTTTAATTCTTAAGTACCTATAAAGGGAAGTCTAGTGTACTAGCCTTTAATGGAATTTTACATGAAGTACCTAGAAAGGGAGTAGGAGTTATTCTTCTGCATCTGAGGGTTTGAACCAGATTTATGTGTTAAGTTTACTTTACCAAATGGATTTAACATAAATTAGTGATTGCTTTCATAAAATTTGCAGGAATTCTAACCGATTGTCTAGTGACTTGATTTGACCAATTTAACTGGATGACCTAGTGCTATCTATCTTCTCTCTTGAATACTTTCCTATTTAATTATTTGCTACTTTATTATTTTTAGTAATTATTTTTTGCATAGTTAATTTAGGTAATTCTCTAAACAAACCAATTTTTTCTTAAATTAGAATAGTCATAATTAGATTAAATAGTAGATCTATAATTATCCCTAGGGTACGATATTATTATTTTTACTTGGTCACACGTGAAACTATAATCGATTCCCTACACGCAAAATAGTGAACAAGCACGTCCCCATTAAGCTCATTTGGGGTGCATATCATAAGTGTGTCGTGGAGATCCCGCAGCGTGAACAATTTTCAAAATAAAAGAGACCAACTAGAAATACTAGGAAATAGGCGATAGAAAAGTAAATACATTTTCATGCACTGCCATGCATAATTTATACTTACTGAGATTTTTGTCTCACTAGTTTATGCATTGTATATGAGCCTAATGATAATTGAGTATGTGGTGTGTTGTGCAAGCTGTGGAGCTCGTACATGGTTTTGAGCAGATGTACATAGATGACGACCTGTTGGGCTAGGCCGTGGGTTTATGTTGTTTCCGCTGATATTTTGTTATGTAATATAATAAGTATTGTCACAAGTTTGTGTGGTTTGATGGTGTTAGAAACCAACTTCGTATGTTGAACTGGTGTGATGATTTTTGCTATAAATATATTATGTGAGAAAAAAAATATGCAGGTTTTTATAATTGTGGTGTTTATGTTATTTAATAATTGAATTATAAGTTATGTAAGGTGGGTTGTGTCACTTAGGCTTGAGTTTGGTTTAATAGACTATTCGAGTTCAAAATTTAAGTTTGATTTGGTTTAATTTGTTAAGGTTAACAAACGAGCTCAAACGAATACTTTATCGAATCAAAATTCAAATAATTTGCGAATAATTTGATTCGCTTATATTCTTAATTCTAATATCTCATGGGAAAAAGACCAAGTGAGTGCCAAGCCAATCACAGTTTGGCATATTACTTCACTGTCAATTAAATTTATATAGCGATACTTAATCGATTCAATTGGGTCAAAAGAGATCAGTTTCAGGAGATGGGATCTATAATTTTATGGTTTCACACAAATCTTCGCGTTAAATATAATAATTCGAATTTTATATTAAAATTCCTAAATTAAATATGGAATGATATATATATTTTTTTTCAAAGTCCATGATTACGTTTAATTATATTTTCTTTCAAAAAATAAGTATTATAGTAACTCATCTAAACTCTGCATATATAATAAAAATAAGAATAAATTTTCTATTTTTATAGAAAAATAAATAAATTATTTTATTAACTATTAAAAACTAAAAATTCATATTATAAAATAATTTAAAAACTATGAGAATAGTATCGTTCCCCGTACATCGCATGAGTTGAATACTAATTAACATATATATTTGAAGGATTTAATTACCATGCAATGAA
This sequence comes from Pogostemon cablin, assembly GCA_023678885.1. NCBI lineage: Eukaryota > Viridiplantae > Streptophyta > Magnoliopsida > Lamiales > Lamiaceae > Pogostemon > Pogostemon cablin. The sequence goes on from CM042965.1 coordinate 1,777,474, forward strand.
AAAGATCTTGTTTTCGTGGCAGTTTTCATTTTCGGAGAAGTCAATATTCTTTAATTTTCTTTCTTTCTTTCTCATTTTTTTTACATTTAAATTAGGAGTATATGAATTAAATTTGAATTTGTTGTATAATTTTTATAACAAATTTAAACTTAGATATTTTTAAATATTTTTTATGTTACAGTAAAGCTATGCCCCTCTAGAATTTAGTATTATGGATAAGAGTATATTATAGGTGCACACAAGTTTTTGCCAAAGCTCGTATAAAACGAAAGCCCGCTAGAGCTAAATCCATTTTTTAATATTCTATCTAAATATATGCTAGTAAAACGAAAGCCCGTTAAGGATAAATTCATCTTTTAATATAATAGAAATTTCTTTAATAAAAGTTCAGAAATACTAAATTATCAATTAGAAATCCGAAAGATTTTTTCTATTAATTCAGTATATGAAAGATAAAAACTATCAATACAGACCCAAAGTCATACAATTAATAAAAATTACTTGCTCCGTCCCGAAATACTTTTTACACTTTTCTTATTTGTTTGTCCTACAAAGCCTTTCACACTTCCCATAAAAAAAATACACCACTTTATCCAACAACTTAAAAATTACTTTAATTTTAAATTTGTCACTAATTTTTCACATATATCATTACTTTATACTTTTTATTACCTAAAAATACTACAATACCTTCCAAAGTCAATAAAATTGGTCAAAAATACAACTTTCTTAAAAAACGTGAAACAGTAAATATGAAATATTTTTTGAGACGGATGGAGTACAATAAAATTTCATGATTTTGTTTTAGATCTTGTATTAATAGTTTTAAATCTTTAAGATCCTAAATTAATAGAAATATATTTTAAGTCCCTAATTAATAAATTACCTGTATTTGGAGTCCTTTATTAAATAAACTCCTTTAATATTCTATCTAAATACTATGATCCTTTAACACGAAAGCCCGCTAGATCTAAATGCATCTTTTAATAGTCCGTCAAAACATGCTGGATTAACCTAAGCGCAAGTCCGTTAGGGTTGACAACCTCTCTATAAAAACCTAACCTTTTCTAAAACAGTAACATTCACTACTCCATAGCCGTCCTCACTCTGTGGTTTCATACCGTTAAAAAGGTAAGATCGCTAATCTGCTCTAATCTGTTTTTTTCGGCTATTAATTTTTTTATTTAATCAAAACTTGATTGACCGTAAGTATTGGAAAGTGTATTTCTGAGGCGTGCTCGCGGCGTACGGGCGCCCGTCTGTGCCACGTTCTCGAGTCGACTCGATTTGGAATCTGTTAGAGGTTTCAGTAGGGAGAAAAAAGATTTGAATTTGGAGAAAGATAAAGAGTCTAGATTGAAAAAAAAAAAACAGAATGTGGGTGTATTTTTCTTGATAGCAATTGAAGATTTGAATTTGGAGAAAGATAAGGAGTCTAGATTGAAAAAAAGAGAATGTGGGTGTATTCTTCTTGATAGCTATTGAAGCTGTCTTATTAGTATTTGTTATACTATGGTACGCTGGTTCTTATTCTCCTTGATGATCCCTTTGGTTTTGGTAGAATTTGAGCTTCAGTTTCTTTAAAAATACAAAAAAGTTTGTTTTTGGAGGCTTACCTGTTTTATCATCTCTGTTTTTTTTTTTTCAATGAAATTTGTAGTAATTGCTGTGAATATTTGAAGCAAGTGATATGGATAATATGAAAGAATTGTTTTAATGAAATTTGTAGTTGATTCAGGTAATTGCTTTACGGAATCAGTGAAGCTTTGCTAGTGATTGATATGGGCAATATGAAGAAGCGTGCGACGGAAGGTGGAAAACGAGAAAGCGGAGATGTTGTTGCAGGCCAGAGGTTAATAGAAAAAGAGGAGATAAAAGAAGGTAATAGAAGAATCAAATGGAAGGATTGGAAAGGAAACGCGAAGCTAGATGCTAGAAGAATGGAGTTGGTGAAATGCAATGCCTCCAACCAACATGATTCCAAAGCTCAAATCTTGGACATGGTACATGGATTATAAAATGACATAATGATCTCCTCTTGACGTGTTCTTATTACATGCTTTAAGGATATTATGTCTAGATGTTACATAAATGTCTGACTGGTGCTTTGAGAATTAGGATTGGATTGAGTCTGACTGGTGCTTTGAGAATTAGGATTGGATTGAAGAGAAGAATAAAGGTTTCAAGAGTTCTGATTTAGCAAGTCAATGCACTCATAGGTATCGGTCGAATGAATTTGCACACTCAGTAGCCATATGTTTTACTTACTCAGATGCATTTGGATTGATGCTAAAGTAGATACAAGATTTACATTGAAGGAGTTGCTTGGTCTGTGAGTCAGAAGTATGTATATCTTAGCTTGTGATTCCATGACTTTGGTCGTAAAGCCACGTTACCACGACTTCTTCACGAGGAGTTTGCTGCCCTCAGTTCATTACTGGCCAATTGATCCAAACAACAGGTGTGGATCTATCAAATTTGCAGTTGAATGGGGGCAACAAGTACACAGATAAGGTACTAGAATCAAAAGATACAATTTTTATAAGTACATTTGGCATAACATTTTTGTGTCTTTTTTTGTACTAGGCAAAGGACATTGGAAAGGCTGGGAGCAACTTTATTCAAGAAAATCTTGCAATGAATCATGATTTTGACTACTCTTTCCACCTCTTAAACGAATACGCGAAGCGTCTGTGATATAAGCCTATTGTTCCTGAAGACGCTGTGGAAACATGCTCAGAGGCTTTGCTATGCTCGGTTAAAGGGAAGAAAAGGAGACATTGGAAACATTCAATGATAAAAGACCCGTCGGGTTTATTTCCATGCATCTTGCTTTCTCCATTCGAAGAAGCAGATCTCCGCTCTTTCTTTGAGAGAAAAAAGAATTCAGTGTTTTCTTGCAAAGATCATTGTCACCATGCAAAGTGTTTTTGTCTAAGAGATATACTAATAATTAAGCGACACTGTTAACATATTCAGTCGATAATATGTTTATGTAGGCTGAAGAAAAACGAAATGAAGATAGATGGCACAGGATATACCACAATCTGTGTACATGAACTTAGCCTGTCAAATTGTTCTCTTACTTCAAATGCAATCACTCACCTTTATCTCAGCCAACTTTTTAACTCTTAACAGGTTAATGTTTTCCTTTATTCATAGAATCCCATGTAGCATGCAATGTAAATACAATTAATCCGCTATAACACATTAAAATGATGCTGCGAATACATTAATATTATGTGAAATAAACATAAAAGAACATAGATGGTTTTATGATCCTGTAAAACTAGTTCCAAACACTAATCAAACAAAATGAAGAATGGTAGATTAATTCAAAAAATGGGCGATAAGAAAGAAATTAATTAGTTCAAAGAGCTGTTGGTTTAAGGGTATCCCAATCATCTCACTAGCATCAGTTGCTTGCAATTCCACCTGAATGCCATCTAACTCCCTCTTCATGAGCCTATCCTTTGAACTTGCATACAACATATTTGTTCTAACCATGTCGGATGACCTTCCACCAGTAGCATCCGAAACACAGTTAGTTCAGCTAGCATGTGAAGAAGTGATCAAATCTTATACATATTAATTGCGAATACGCTGCTATAAATAAATTTTTAAAAGTATGATGTGTCGGGATGTAGTTAATAGTTGTATTTTTTTATATTTTTCATTTTAATATTATATACATAATCTTTCTATTTTTATATTTTATTATTATATATTAAAATTTATTATTATATCACTATTTTATATCTTCAAAATATTTATTCTTATCTACAAAATACTGATAACTCTTTATTCAATTAATTATTTCAAAATAATAATTATATAAATATTACTTATAATATATTGAATAAAAATAGATCAATCATTACAAAAAAAGTACACTCTTTTTATTTTATTATAAGACAATATTTAAAAATTAATTACTCTAATGATTTTTATTTAATTACCATAAAATTTCAACTAAAAAATAGTGTAATATTTTATAAAAATATTTATTTAACATAAATATTTGGTTTATAAATATTGTTGGGGAATTTAATTGGTTAGTAAGAATTAATTTAATAAATTAATCACCAATTAAACAATAATTAAAGTGAGTGAAATTAGTTGTGGAATTGATCTAATATATTAATTGATTTGTCACGTTCACTACTTAAAATAACAATTGATAAAAAAAATTTGATCAAATATAATAATTGATCAAATTTGGTAGTGGTCACAATCACTACTTAATATAATAATTCTACCATATGAGAGTGGTCTCTGAAACCTATAAAAAGGGTCATTGTGCATTCATTCAAACTATACTTTTATACACAAAATACTCTGGTACCAAAAACACAAAGCATCTGCATACAGTGCATAGTCAGACAATCTAGTCATCCATTCATTCTTCATTCTTAGTTTGCCGGAGTTCTTGCGATTGCGGTCATTCTTCATTCTTAGTTTGCCGGAGTTCCTGCGATTGCGGTGCTGCTTCGCCGGAAACGAGAAGTCGTTTTAGCTTTGAGAAAAATCCGCCAAGACCGGAGCACTAACGACTTCGCCCTCATCCCGAGACGTTCAAGATCCTAGATCCGTCATCCCGAGACGTTCAAGATCCGAGATCCAGATCTATAAGAAAGGTTATAATTGTCTGCTTTATTTTAATATTCCTTGTAATAGTGATTGCTTAGTGTACCTATAAACCAACAAATATATCTAAAATAAAAAATAATGAATATATACAGGCAAAAAAATAATTATATAAATTATTAATTTAATTAAAGTATTTAATTAACTTAAATATTTTGTTTATGATAATAAAATATATTAAATTTATTTATTTATTAATTTAAGATAAATGTATACTTATATTTGAAAAAAAATAGTTTATATATATATATATATATATATATATATATATATATATATATATATATATATATATATATATATATATATATATATATTTTAAGGATTTAATTACCATGCAATGAAGATCTTGCTTTTGTGGCAGTTTTCATCTTTGAAGAAGTCAATATTCTTTAATTTTCTCCCTTTCTATATATATATATATTTTACATTTAAATAAGGAGTATATGAATTCATTTGAATTTGTTGTATTATTTTTTATAATAAATTTAAAGAGCTAAATTCATCTTTTAACATTCTATCTAAACATGCTCGTAAAATGAGGGATAAATTCATCTTTTAATTAGGGACTCGAAAATATTTTTCTATTAATTTAGGATCCGAAAGATGTGTAACTATTAATATAGGACCTAAAATTATAAAATTAATAAAAAATTAAGTTAAAACTTCATGATTTTAGATCTTATATTGATATTTTTATATCTTTTGAATCTCGTTTAATAAAAAAAATTTATTAAGTCCTAATTGATAATTTAGGTATCTTTTGGTGTCCTATCAAAGAAACCCCTTTAATATTCTATCTAAATATGATCTAATCTAAATATACTCGTTTAACACGAAAGCCATAAATTCATCTTTTAATTAGGCGACCTAAGGTCGATTAACCCAGAAGCCGAAGTCCGTTAGGGTTGACAACCTCTCTATAAAAACCTAACCTTTTCTAAAACAGTAACATTCACTACTCCATAGCCGTCCTCACTCTGTGTTTTATCCCGTTGATTAGAGAGAGTCTTGAGATTGTAGATCCCTAATTTGCTCTAATCTGTTTTATTGTCTGTTTTATTGTCGATCGCTAATCTGTTCTGATCTGTTTTTATTCTGCTATTAATTTTTTTATTTAATCAAAACTTGATTGACCGTAAGTATTGGTGCTCGCGGCGTACGGGCGCCCGTTGTTCTGGAGTCGATTTGGAATCTATTAGAGTTTCAGTAGGGAGAAAAAAGATTTGAATTTGGAGAAAGATAAAAGATTATTGATTGAAAAAAACAGAATGTGGGGAATATGTTAGAGTTTCAGTAGGGAGAAAAAAGATTTGAATTTGGAGAAAGATAAAGAGTCTAGATTGAAAAAACAGAATGTGGGTGTATTCTTCTTGATAGCAATTGAATCTGTCTTATTAGTATTTGTTATACCGTGGTAGGCTGGTTCTTATTACCTTTGGTTTTGGTAGAATTTGAGCTTCAGTTTCTTTAAAAATACAAAAAAGGTTTTAGTCTTTGGAGGCTTACCTGTTTTATCACTCTCTTTGTTGGTTGTTTTTTTTTTTTTTAAATAATGTTTTAATGAAATTTGTAGTTGATTCAGGTATTTACTGTACGGAATCAGTGAAGCTTTGCTAGTGATTGATATGGATAATATGAAAGAAGCGTGCGATGGAAGGTGGAAAATGAGAAAGCGGAGATGTTCCTGTGATGTTGGGTGGAAAATGAGAAAGCGGAGATGCAGAAGAACTCTGCAGCCTAGTCTTCCACATGAAGTAATAGAGAACATCTTGTCCCGATTACCTGTGAAGGATTTACTTCGATTCAGTGTGGTTTGCAAACAGTGGGAGGCCACTATCTCCGATCCAACCTTCGCTCAAATTCATCTTCAGCAGTACTCCAAGAATCCATCCTCCCCAAATCTACTTGGATGGGATAACCTCGGAAATTTTAATGGATTGCATGTTGCTGAGCTCCGAAACAATTGTATTGAACTTGTGTCCACAATCGAACATTCAAGGGAATATGGCCTTCAATATTTTAAGTCGATTTGGTGCAGTTTTGACGGGTTATATCTGATGTGCTTAAGTCATCGTGTAACGGTGAAGCCCATTAAGCTCGTGCTGTGGAATCCATCCCGTAGAATGTACAGGGAGTTGTATTTTCCACACTCAGTGAGCAATACAACAATTTGTAGTATGTATTACAATCCATTGATGAAGGATTACAGGATAGTAATTGGTGATTTGGAGCGTTATGATGTGTATGCTGTGTATTCTTGTAGAGACGACAAGTGGGGTGATGTGAAAGAGATGAAAGGTTTCTTGGGGGGCCTATACCTTGATACTATTAGTAGTAGTGTCTCTGTTAATGGATCTATTTATTGGTTGGTAGTGGATTCCTTGGATCTGGGGGATGATGATGAACTTCTAGTATATAAAGAAGTACTTTGTTTTGATTGAAGAATGAAACATTCAGGAGATTGCCTCTGCCATATTATAAGGATCTTGATGAAAAATACTTCCAGTTGACTTCATTCGGAGGCCAACTTTGTTTACTCGTTAGCAACCGCCAACTGGATGCTAGGCAGGTTGAGATTATGATAATTAATAGCGGTGATGAATGGATGGAATTGGAGTTTAAGGAGGAGTGTTGTTTGTACGATTGCGGACCCCCGGAACCCTTGTGTCAACTGAGCGACAATGAGATTTTACTCCGTGATTCGGGTTATAAGGTGTATGACAAGACTAAAAATACGCTAGTAAAGGTCCTCAATAACTATCCGCCTGCTAAAACATACTTGTCCATCTCAAAACATGCAGAGAATCTCCTTTTGCTTTGACATAATTACTTGTCTTGTGTTTATTAGTATATTGTTATTTCATAATGTAATTTTATTTTAAGACAATTTTATGTTTAATTACACTATTTGTTCCAAGGTATTCTCTGTCATATGCATAATAATTTCGTATATTCTCTGTTAAAATTGATATTATTTAATGTATCTTTCTTATTGATACTACTATTTCTTGAATTCATTTGAAAGGACCAAATCTGTGATGGTAACTAGCTCAATAAAACTAATAACACGTTCAATTATGTTTTATTTTTGCTATACATTGCAGTAATATATTCAAATTTTCTCCATAGTCGAACATTATAAAGTTTCTCCAACTATTATCTTCAGTTTAAAATAATCTCCAACAGATTTCTATACATATTTATGAAACTACCAATCATTACACATTTTTAATTGTATTGAAACTACAAAAGGAATACATATTATTATCTTCAGTTTAACATAATCTCCAACAGATTCCTATACATATTTATGAAATGTATGAAGTTTTATATTGTGATGGCATGTATATATTTAAATATTTAGTTTAAAGCATAAATTAGCGGCAATTTTTTTCTTTATCAATTTGTTATGATAAAAATACAAAAATTTGTATTTTAGAATGTGATGATTGATAAAAGGAAATAGGTGCTAAAACTCTCAATTATTGAGATGTAATTAAGCTTGTACTCCCTCTTTCTTAGGGTTAAAAAAAGTAGAAAAACATTTTTTAGTATGAAATGAAAATAATGTGTTTTAATTAATTCTTGATTTAGATTTAATAAATATACAAAGTGGTGTCAGGTTCTCTTTGAAATGGTGGGAAAGTAATACTCGTGCCATCTTATTTGTGCTTCTTGCGCTTAACAAGAGTGTATTACATAATAAATTTTTAATTTAGAACACAAATAAACAAATTTATTTCTTATAGGACGTCCATATATGGTATGAAAGTTTTGGTTAAAAAAAAGGTTCACACTTCTCATTATTTTTTTTACTATGAAAGTAATTAGATTAGACATTTATTGCTATCCATCAATTATATTTAGGCAAAGACTTTGATGAGATCTTCTCACTAAATAAAATTTTGTGATATGAATTATCCATTGACCCAATTAAATAATTTTAAAAGGTTTTGTTTGGTGGTAATCAAATATAAGAAAATTAAAATTTTAATTGTGTCAATATTTTTTAAGAGCCTGTTAATAACATCTTTAATAAAATATTATACTAACTAATTATAAAGAGTTGATGTATTGTACACAAGTATACACAAAATATACATAACCCACATTAAAAATGGGTCAGGTATAAAAGACATAAAACCCGATTATAATTCATTTTCTTCCTCTCCCCATCCACCTGCTTCTCTCACCCACGTGATACTCTCCCTTCTCCTCTCTCTCTCTTTCCCCTCTCTCTACAAATAATTCTTTTCCTCTCTCTCTTCTTCTCCTCTCTATCGACCCGGAATCTCTCCACCTCTCATCTCCATCCTGGAATTCTCTCCAACTTCCACGTGATTGAAGAACAACATGGAAATTTCAACAACTGATGTTTGATTGGAAAGATCCGGATCTCACTCCAATCCTCCAGATCTGCATCATCGTTGCGCGTAATCGATCGCTCCAGATCCAAATTGCTTCAGATCTCTATAAATCGTCAGATCTGCATGAAATCGTCATAAATTGCGAAACTCGTTCTTTACTTCATTTCATGTCAATATTATTTGATTTCTTAAAGTTTTTGAAATTTCATCGTGTAAATTTTATTTGATTTGGAATGAGATGTTAATTTAGCAACTGTATTACATTTACTTTATTAATGTATACATTTGTATTAACAAGTGTATTATAGTTTTTATAATAAAGTATAACATTAAAAATTAACAAATAAAAAAAAATCAAATATATATTAATTAAGAAAAACTTATACACTACAACATTATATCCTATACATTGAATTTATATTCAAAATTTTGAAACTTCAACAGTAAGGGACAAAGTCGTGAGCAGAAATACAATTCAATATTTCATCTATTATGCCACCGATTTCATTGAAGGCAGATCCTCCAAGTGTACATCATTCTATAAAAAGTTATACATTTAATCATTAAACTTATACACTTATTAAGTATAAGTCATAAAATTTTATTAACATAATCTTCAATCTTCTTTTAATAAGAGGTTTTTCACACGTGTGTTACCTAATCTAAATAAATTAGGTAAAAAAACTCGAAAATGCTTCATAAATGCCCAAGATCAATATATACATTAAAAAAAAAGGTATATACAATAAAAAATAAAAAATAATACAGTTGGATTTTACAAAGAATCAAATCCCTCCTCCGCCCCTACCACTACCGCCACCGCCACCATGAGACTGGGCCTCGTTGATGGTGGTACTGCGTCCGTCAACATCCTGCCAATTCATCGCTTTAATCGCATCTCTCATGGATTGTTCATCCGAAATCTCTAAATTTATTGGTCTCGCGATCATTAATGACAAAAGCAACATCAGATCTAGTGAATCCGACAACAGATCTGGCACTGAATATCGATGATTCAATCTTCAACCCTTCGAAGAACAAGAGGAAGACTAAACGTACTTTTTCAAGGGTAAAATAGCAAGAGAAACAGTAACAGTAGCAACTTGAGTAATAATAACGTTAACAGATAAGAGAGAATTTCATCATCTCTGCGTCGAACAGACCTTCAATTCGATGACTTCGCCGTACTGAGAAAAATTGATGGACGGTAGATAACGGCTGATCGGTGGGGGAGAGAGGAAGAGAATGGAGAGGGAGAGGAGAGAAAAGAAAGAAAGAGGGGAGAGCGGTGGGGGAGAGAGGAGGAGAATGGAGAGGGGAGAACAGAGAAAGGAAAGAAAGAGGGGAGAGCAGCCTGCGTAGAGAGAGAGTGGAGGGGAATAAATTTTGGGTTGTAATTTCTTTATATATGTTGGATATTTGGGTAGGGTTGACCCGGTTGATAAGGTACCAAAGATTTTGCCAATTATAAAATTATATTTAACGAATTATTTATAGATTTATAAAAACGTGATAATATTTTAAATAAAAAATTATTCTTAATCAAAGAATAAAGTAATACTTATGAAATTGAATTATTTCAAAAATAATTTAGTATAATTATAAAATGTGGAGTAATATTTTTAATAAAAAATAACACACAATTAATAAAAATGATAACCGTTTAATTATATTGTCTTATAAACAAATTGTAGATAAATAAAAAGTGATAAAAATTTTTAATATAAAGTGATACTTGATCAAGATAAAGTGATAACAGAATTATTAAAGAACAATTAATTAATTAATAATAATATTAATAAGGGTCACTTACTATTAGCTACAAAAAAATGCATAATTGCTATTAACTACATGACTTAAAGCACTATTACTCATAACTACACAATTATGACTGTAGTACCATAAATACCCCTATATATTTGCACAATTGTTTTGCACAAATTGATTCTGCACAATTGTTTTGCACAATTTCGCCGGTCAACGGTGGTCAACGCCGGTCAACAACCGGTCATCGGTGGTCAACGGCCGGTCCCCTATATATTTGCACAATTGTTTTGCACAATTTGATTTTGCATAATTGTTTTGCACAATTTCGCCGGTCAATGCCGGGTCAATGGCCGGTCAACGGCCGATCCCCTATATATTTGCACAATTGTTTTGCACAATTTGATTTTGGATAATTGTTTTGCACAATTTCGCCGGTCAACGCCGGGCAACGGCCGGTCAACACTGGTCAACGCCGGTCAATGGCCGGTCAACGCCGTTGACCGGCTGGTCAACGCAGGTCAACAACCGGTCAACTCCGGTGGGTGGGTGTGGGGTATGGTTGTTGGTTTAAAAGTGTATTGAGTATAAGGTTATATTTGGTATTTTACTTTAATATTATGTAGTTGAGAGTAATTATTTAAATTCCATGTATCTAATAGTAATTTAGGTTAAAAATGTGTATCTAGGAGTAATAAACCCTATTAATAATAATAATAATTAAAAAATAATTACAGTGGTGATTCTGAATCATGATGAATTCAACGCGTCTGCGCAGCGCGCTGCGCTTCAGCAAACGCATCCCCAACGTAAATAAATTATGAGATTTACTTCAGTGACCCGTGGTCATTGGTAACCACGGGCCCAATCTATCCCTTAAATCAATATTCTTTATTTGTAGACTGTTGGATCACTAAATGAATTTTTTTAATTAACTTGTTACTTACCCAACCGATAATCATTATAAAATAATGAAATAATGGCACAATTTCCAACTTTATCCTACTCTCTCTCCTCTCTCCTCTCGTCTTTCTTTTCTCTCTCATATCTCCTCTCTCTCTCTCTCGTATCTCCTCTGTCGTCTCACTTTGGAAATTATTAATATCATGTACTCTACTTTATTTAGATTTTTGAAAAAAAAGCTAAACAACAACAATCAGTCCGAAGCAAAATGATTCGCGAAGGGTATTTCAAATTCACAATTCCATGGCATATGCTCGTTCTGAACCGATCCGCACCCAAACCCATTCCCGCTCCTCAGTAATTGGAAAACAAAGGCAAGAATTTTTTTGCTGCGCCAACGCCGTAACCAGATTTAATCCGATCTTCTTCAAAATCGTATTCGATATCTCTCGATCTCAGGGCAGCGCCGGATCCGCTCTGGTGCTGAGTTCGTCCCTGCTGCTTTCCCCAATGGCCCCTTTGCCGTTGAAGTCTGGTCATTTTGTTCAGCCGCATCTCAGTTCAGGATTCATTTACAAAGAAAAGTTCAAGCTAGTGAAAAAGGATTAGAAGAGAGAGGATCTGAGAATGCAGAGACTCCGCAAGAAAGAAGAAGGGAGAGCAATATTAAATTATACATACATTCATTAAAAAAAATAAAATTCATATTTTTTTATTTTTTATTTTTGCCAACATATAACTGCAAGACTCAACTTGTACAAAGTCAACCTACATTTGTACGGTTTGGCTGCTTTTATGCCTCCTCAAACTTGTAACCTACTTGTAACCTGCTAGGGATGGGGTCTTGGGTGACCATGGGTCACCCAAGAATCAACAAACACAATCCTCCTTTTTCCTTAATTTCGTTTTAAATTAATTTAAAATATAATTAATTGGGTAAATTAATTATCCATCTTCCGAATTAAGATCACCGTCCCCCCAAAACCTACCCTCATATTTATCTTTTTATTAGCAATATTATCACTCCTTTATTAACTATATTTTAAAAGTTCAACAAAATGCAATAAATGTTACAAATGAAATATTGATCAATATAAAACTTAGAAATGAAATTAATTTTATAAAGCAATAATCTCAAGCAGTCATTCTATTCTGGAATCTCAATTAACTAACATCAACTATGAATTAGGGGAAAAAAGCCCTCAAATGTAATATACAAATTGAGCAAAATTCAAGGAAACCATTCTTAGTTGTTATTCGAGCCGAGCGAATTCGAGTATTGCATACTCGAGCTCTGTTAGAGTAATTTTCGAGTCGAGCTCGAGTTCGAGCTTGAATTGGCTCATTATGCAAATCGATTCGAGTTTATTGAGCTATCTCGAGCCGAGTTTTAATAAATATATCTAATATTTAGTATTTTATTTAATATTTATTTTATTATTATTATTAATTATAATTATTATTAAAATAATCAAGCCTTAATGAGCCGAGCACTTGGCTCGGCTCGTTAAGGAAACAAGCATAAGGAGAGCTCGAACTCGAGCTCGAGTAGTCATGAACCGAATTGAGCTCGAGCTTTAACGAGGCGAGCCGAGCTTTCGAGTAGCTTGTTTCACTTGACAGCTCTAGCCATAATGAAATCAAGACATGTTTACACACATCAATCTTCCAAATTATTCTAATCTCTTCTTATGTCTGTTCGATCCTCTCACTCAATGTTTCCTTTTAGAAGGAGAACAGATGTGGAAGAAAATTAAAGTAAAAACAGTTGATCATTCGAAATGAAACAAGAAATTGCAGGTATAAAACTGTTGTAAGCAGGCAGAAAACAACTTTTGTGGTTATCTTTTTATTGAATTAATTAAGCTAAATGTCAAGGTGGATTTTTTTTGTGATTGAATCCATATTATGCATATGTTAAGGTATTCAATATATATAGAGATATAAAATGTATTTTTTCTTCCTCTTGAGCTGAGTTGAATGTATCAGGAATGATGGGCTTGTAGCTTGTTTGTGGATGCTCAGCAACATTTTGTTACAAAAATGATCTCAATCGTCATATGTGCCAATTTTCATCCACCCACATCACCCCATTTCTTTTTTATGTATGATTTCGTGTAGCTGTTTGTCAAGGTCTCTGGAAATGCTAAGCTCACTGTTTTACCCACTTCTCATTGATATTTTCTGTTGATTATTTATATGGCTTATGTCACATATTAATGTTTGATCAAAGGTTTCTTTAATTTTAATTAAAAATAAATAAAAATCAGTCAAGTAAAACCATTATGATTACTATTTACATTATTTTACTATTTTGACAGAGAAGTGGTAGCAATTGGAAAATGCAAGAAATATAGTGACCTTGTTATAACCAACTATTTCAAATTGATACAACAATGTGATGCTGTGAACAAAGTTACAGTTGCTGATATAGGGGCAAGTTCCAGCACGAGCATAGTTTGGTTTTGTAAAACATCTTTCCAATGGCCTTTGATCTATTAGAAGCTCACAAGTCAGTCCCCTGAATCTCAACTCCTATATCTCTACCCTCCCGAATTGAGGTTAAATGAACCATCCCCATTCCACATCCCATAATCATCCTCCATAGCCCAAACTGATTGATCATTATCCCACATCTCAATCACTGCATTATTTTCAGAATTGAAAGCAACAACATGCACCACATCACCACCAGAATATCTATTTCCCCTATGACCTTGACACAGAGATTGACCCATGGACCCTCATGGAGGACGGGGCTGGACCAGGCCAGCCTTCGCCCAGTTCTGCTGTCATAGGTGGCAGCGATCATGTTAATTTCAAGGCATCATACTTGCTTAAGGGAGCTGTTAGAGTTGATGAAATTAGTCGGAAATGATTAATTGAAGATTTTGGGCCAGGGCCCAATAATTTATATTAATTTTGGGGTATGATTGGGTAGCCCAAATCCACTCCTATAAATACAACATGTGTTATTATATGTATGTGAATCCATGACAATTGTGTACGTGAACAGAATCCGTATGAAATCAAGCAATCTTGCTCTTTAAGCTAATAAATAGGGCCGGTTCTTATTTTCCCTAATTATACAATTAAGTTTATTTATCATGTTTGTTTTTCTACTGCTTGGAAGGTTCAAATCGAGAAAGGAGATGTTGCTGTTGAAAGCTGCAAAACGAGAAAGCGGAGTTGTAGAAGAACTCTGCAGCCTACTCTTCCACGTGAAGTAATAGAGAACATGATCTTGTCCCCGATTACCTGTGAAGGATTTACTGAGATTCAGGGTGGTTTCCAAACCAGCAGTACTCCAAGAATCCATCCTCTCGAAATCTACTTGGATGGGATAACCTAGATGGCTTTAATGGATTGCATGTTGCTGAGCTCCGACACAACTGTATTGAACTTGTGTCCACAATCGAACATTCAACGGAATATGGCCTTAAATTTTTTAACTCGCCTTTGTGACGGGTTATATCTAATGCCCTCGTGTAACGATGAAGCCCATTAAGCTCGTGCTGTGGATTCCATCCCGTAGAATGTACAGGGAGTTGTATTTTCCACACTCAGACTTGGTGAGCAATACAACAATTTATAGTATGTATTACAATCCATTGATGAAGGATTACAAGATAGTAATTGGTGATTTGGAGCGTTATGATGTGTATGCTTGCAGAGACGACAAATGGGGTGGGGTGATGTGAAAGAGATGAAAGGTTTCTTGGGGGGCCTGTACCTTGATACTAATAGTAGTAGTGTCTCGGTTAATGGATCTATTTATTGGTTGGTAGTGGATTTGGTGTGTGCTTTTCAAACGCTTGGCCATTTTGTCATAATTTAATATAACTAAATGATTCCCTGCATATCCTAGGTTAGCGGCGGATGTTTCTTGGCTATTGGAAATTTAGTTTGGTAGAACTTCGCATGCTCGTGGTTCTTCCTTATTATTGATTGGGTTCTTAATCAGCTGCAGGTACAGGTGTTCTCTTTACCTTATTATCTTCTACGTGCAAGAAATTTTGCTCTCATATTTTGTTTCTGGTGAAGTTCTCATTGTGTATTTAACTTATGAAATCATCTGGTTGTAGTAAAAAGAATTACTCAGTGTTTTGCAGTTGCTATTGCTGCATAGAATATGTTGTTTCGTCTCAGACTTATGTGCGTATGCTGGCAAGAATTGCTGTTAGGTTCATCCAAGAGCCATCTCCTGGTGGTTCTGATCTTGTGAATAATTCTCGTCGCGCTTATACTGCTGTTGAGATGCTCGATATTTAGTGTTAGCTGTACCTGATACTTTTGTTGCTTTGGATTGTTTCTCTTTGCCCATGTGTGTGACAAGTCATATGGTAAATGATGGAAGTTTTTTTTATCTAAAATGGTTGAGGATGCTAAGAAGGTGAAGTGCGGTAAAAATGAAGTTTATGTTGTTATTAGAGATAGAAACCATGAAGTTCAAGCTGAGTCCTTTTCCTTTCAAAGTGTTGCATCTTCAATTCAGAAGCGTGCTAGAGCAGCCGAACCTAATCATCCTGGTCATAATATAGCTAAAGCATTGCAAATGTTGGATCAAGCTCTCATGGGACTTCATACAACTTGCTCTTAGAGACCACATGGGATAAAACTTATGCTGAACATTGGAGTGCTGAAGTGAGCCCTTGTTTACATTCATCACTTAAGCATGTGCTCCATCTTTTTCCATTTGTGAGTGGGCTACTTGTGATTTTAGGGATTTCCGTGCTGCACCCCCTCATGGTCTTAAGTTCACTGCTAGAAAAGATTTCTCACGCATATATATAGCAATACAGCTCCTAAAATTGAAAATGAGTAGTATGTACAGTCTAAACCAGAAAAACAAAGTTATTGTGGCGGAGTTACTATTTCCAAAGTTTAGAGCTAAGACATCCAAAGAAGCTTGGATATACTAAAGGGGAGTATCGAGAGAGAGTGCAAGTGGGTGCAGCAACTACATGATGGGAGAACAACCAGAGATCCTACAGAGATCTACTACGACAACAAGTCGTCACATCACAGGACAAAACACATCTCTATCAAATACCACTCCCTACGAAAAATAACTAATAATGAGAAGTCAAGACAAAAGGAGCACAGAATCATCTGAACAAGCATCAAGGGGGAGTGATAAAAGTTGATGCTTATTCCACAAACTTCTAGAAATCTCTAGCAAATAGTAGAAAAGGAAAGGTAACTAGCATGTGATTAAAAAGAATAATCTAGATAATACTACACATACTCAAAATAAAGAAATAGAATAGGCATGAATATGATAGAAGCCTTGAGAAGCTTCATCTCCGTATTATATATAAGATATCTCAATGTAATTTAGTAGAAAGAATAATACATTAGTTCTTTCTCTCCACCCACTTAGTCTATCAACCATCATCCCTTCTCCATATTTCCTACCCTACTAATTCACTCTTCACTCACGCCACTCATCCAATTCAATCTTCTACCAACAGGACTTCATGAGAGAGCTCATATCTTCACTTAATTTCTGTCTTTTAACCCTTTTGCATTCTTCACATCCAGATGTTCCTTCGGTGCTATCTGTTCGATTATAAACACCACCAGGCCTTTTAGCGTTCCCTTGAGATTCATCAACTCCAGCATCCATCGGCACCGAAGGATAGGGGAACTGCAATAGTGCCGAAATTGAGGCTTTCAAATCCTCAAGCTTGATATCTGAGTCATCATAATTAAGATGTTGCCTGAAAATAGTACCACTGATCAACAGAAGATGGGGAACCACTACCACCCTAAGTCACATTTTATTTTTTCTTTGCTGCACTTTTTCTAACAGGACTAGATTTACCATGTCCTAGTAGACCATGAAGTACCAGCCATCGTCCATTTGAGTAAACATTCATTGCGAACTAGTGGATCAGCAAGCTGGCATCAGGAATATAAGGAGCAGACAACTGCTTCAAGAGTTTGTAATGCCTCTTCTTCTTTTCCAGGTTAGCCGTAGGCCCAGTCCCATAAGCTGTCTGCCATATGCCATGTGACTGAAAATACCAGACCTAATCAACTCTGAATATAGATGTTAATATTCAGAAAAAGGCCGAAGCCAGATAAAATGTACAAAAGCATACCTCAACGACTAAGGTCGAAAACAAGGCCCCAACGATACAAACATCGAGAGGGTCCAAACACAATCATCTAGCTAGAAGAAACTGAAACCTAGCTACATGCATTAAAATATTATTTACAACACTACTAATAGTCGGTCTAATATTATCAAAAATGGCTTCATTCATCGCTTTCCAAATAAAGTAAACCGTAGCAAAAAGAGCAAGCTCCTTCCGTCTACGATCTGCTTTGCGATTGCCACGATCCTTAGAAATCCACTTGACGCCTGCAAAGATGGTAGAAATACGTCTTTGCCACCCAATAAAAGAGCGCACTTGGTTCCAAACAGTACTTGAAAAAGAACACTGAAAGAACAAATGATCTCTTGATTCATGAAAACCCACACAAAAACAGCACTCCGTGCAATCTCCCTCAGCATGCCAACGATCCAAAGTAGTTAAGCGATTCTTAGCTACTATCCACATACGAAACACATGCTTCCTAGGGACGCACGAAGACCAAATCTTCGCAAAAAAGAATCTCCTTGGGCCTGAAGGAGCAACCATATTATAAAGCTTCCGAGTAATAAGGCTGCCCGATTCAGAACACTCCATAAAAGCATCAACAGGATCACCTGGCAACCGTGCTCGTATACGATCACGTGCCTTAAGCAAATCCTTCCACACAATAGATGCAGCATTGGTTGGGATAGCATCCCAAACCGACACCCCATGAATGTACACTTCATGAATCCATCGAAGCCACAATGAATTCTTCTCCAAATGAATGTCCCAAATAACACCACACAATGCCACATCATTCATAAGCTCAATGTTGCTAAGTCCCAATCCTCCTTGCTCCTTAGAGAGGAGACCTTCAGACCATTTAACAGAGCCCCGCTTTCTGCCCCATAAAAATAAACGAATCATACGCTCAATACGTTGAATAACACCTACAGGGATCTTGACCATAGAAGCCCAGAAATTCAAGATCCCGTAGATGACTGAACGAACCAACTCCAATCTACCAGTATACGAAAAGTGGCGAGAAGACCAGCTCCTGATGAGATTCGAGATTTTTGTAAACAAAGGCTCAAAATCAGCCTCCTTCAACTTCTTACTATGAAGAGGAATACCCAAATAACGGACTGGCAATGAGCCATCTTGAAAAGGCAGAATAGTACGAATATCAAGCTCAATATCCTCCGAAATGCCAGCCATAAACAAACTAGATTTCTCATTGCTAACTTCTAATCCAGAAACGGAAGAGAAGTTATGTAAAGCTTGAGAAACTAGATGAGCAGTACGAACATCCCCATAAGCAAATAAGATCAAATCATCTGCAAAAACAAGATGAGAGAGACTAACCTTCGCACATAATCTCGAATGATACTTAAAATTATTTGCGGAAGCTAGCTTCTTGAATGATCTCGTAAAATACTCCATGCACATCACAAAAAGAAGGGAAGAAAGTGGATCTCCCTGGCGAAGACCACGCTTTCCCTCAAAAAAACCCTCCGGAAGCCCATTAACAAGGATAGAGAAGGAGGTAGTGGTCACACACTCCATAATCCATCCTATCATCTGAGAAGGGAAACGAAGGCCAACAAGCACCCCTCTCAAGAAATCCCAATTGACTGTATCATAAGCCTTCTTTATGTCCACTTTAAGAGTCATGCGAGGAGCAATACGTCCCCTACTCCACCCGTAATTCCTCAAGACCTCTTGAGCCAACATAATACAGTCTCTCATGTGTCTCCCCTTGATAAAATCGAAATGATTCTCTGAGATAAAAAAATCCATGATCTTAGAGATCCTTGCAGCAATAATCTTGGAGATAACTTTGTACAACACATTGCAGCAGGAAATGGGCCTGAAATCTTTAACTCCTGGATCATGCACCCCTTTCGGAATAAGGGTGATGAAAGTGGTATTCAACTGACGAAGAAGCCTACCGGAGTGAAAGAATTCCTGAACTGCACGCACAATATCATGCCCAATAATCTCCCATGCATCCTTAAAGAAACCAACAGAAAACCCATCAGGGCCCGGAGCTTTATTCACATTCATATCCCAAATGATTTGCTTAATTTCAGACTCAGAAACGGGGGCAACAAGATCAACCCTCTGAGTATCTGAAAGAAGCTCTCCCCATTCAAACACTGAAACATCAATAGGCTGACAATCGCGAGAAGTCCCAAGAAGATTCTTGTAAAAAGAAACAAACTCCTCAACCATTTCCTCCCTGGAAGAAGTATGCCCAACGGCTGTTCTAACAGAAGGGATGAAATTGCGCCCACCATTAACTTTGACCAATTTGTGAAAAAACTTAGAAGGTTTATCTTGGCAAAGCAGATATTCATTTCGAGCCAACTGAGAAAAAAACAAATGCTCAGCATTAGAAAGGAAAGACGCTACTTTCCGAGCCTCCAACACCCTTGCCCAAATTTCCATATTTCCTGGATCACCATGGCTCAAAAACTGGAGCTGTTCGAGATCAGTCCTAGCTCTCTCCGCCCTCTCCGCTATATGATGAAAATTCCTCTTACCCAAACCTCGAAGATGAGGTTTAAGAAGCTTCAACTTTCTACATACACGAAACTGGTACGACCCAAAAATATGTTGTCCCCACTCATTCCTAACAACTTAAAGAAAACCCTCACAAAGACTCCACATAGTCAAATATCTAAACGGCTTCCTTTTATTAATCTCACAATGAAAGATAGAGATAATAACTATACAATGATCAGAAGTGGCGCCCATAGGCAAGAAATCCGCCTGCACCATACTTCTATCACCCGCCCAAAGCTCATTAACAAGAACTCTATCAATACGACTCCATCTAGTACCATTCGTCCACGTAAAGAAACACCCACGTGAAATGGCATCATCCAAGCCCAAGTTCACACAACAATTCTCAAAATCCACTCTAAACCAGTTGGAAATGGTTTGAGAAGAAACAGACCTCTCCTCAGGACGCCTTATAGAATTGAAATCTCCCATCAATAACCAAGGAGATTCAATAGATGCACCAAAATCAGAGAGAGAAGACCACAATAATTTCCTCTGAGCCACAGTATTACGACCATAAACAACAGAAACCATGAACTCCTTATGAGTAGTCAAGCAAATCAACGAACCAGAAATACATTGATCATGCATGACAAGAGGAACAAACTGAACAAGGGAAGGATTCCAAGCCACAACAATACGACCACTAGAAGCAATCTCTATGTTATGTGCAATAGACCAACCACGAACAATAATATTCATAACATCAACAACATTATTGAGTCCCAATTTAGTATCAATAAGACTCAACAAACACAAATCATGACTTCGTACTAACCTGTGAACTTCTTGTTGAGCCGGAGAACCCACCAAGCCTCGCACATTCCAACTTAGGAACTTCATGATAAATGAGGATCTGGAGGCCTGCCACCCTCACTAGGTTCACGAATAACTACTCCAGAATTACGTCGAGTAGCCGACCTAGATCTCCCACATCTACCACGTGCAAGCCTAGCCACGTCTTCCTCCTCCGAATCAAAAGACCCATCTGATTTAGCAGGAGATTTGCCCTTTCTACTATTCTTCTTTGGCACCTCTGCAACCGAAGGGCAATCTTCCTTAGATGAAGACAATAACTGAGGTGAAACCTCATCCACAAAAGTCTCACTACACTCTAAGAGAGCGTTAAACCGAGAGGAGATGGGAAGCCCATTACCACCATCAACAGTCTTACCAACAATCTCAGCTCTTGGTTTAGATTTAGCATTCGGCTTGGTCTTGGGCTTGACCATAATAAATCCATCCGTAGGTTTAGCAACCGAAGTGTTCCCACCATCTACTTCCACACCCTTTGGATCACCACCAACACTATTCTTGCCAACCTTCGGATCACCACCAACACTATCCTTGCCAACCTTTTCAACCCCTTTAACATTACCCCTTCCACCAGGCTGAGTCACCTCTTTCTTACTTGGAACTTTACAAACTCCATCTTGGTGACCATATTCATTGCAAACACTGCAATAGAAAGGGAGTTGTTCATAAACAACCGGTTGCTTAAGAACACCGCCAGGAAACCTAATAGTAACCTCCTTAGGCAAATCCTTCGACACTTCCACATCCACCTGAACTCTAACAAAGGACACCCTATCCGTATCTCCAGAATGAGCATCAACATAAATAGGGCGACCAATTGCAGAAGCAATAAAACTGATATGATGCCGGGTCCAGAATTCCAAAGGAAGCAAAGGAAGCCTAACCCAAAGAGGCAAGCGAGACAACTTTTTCTCCCCAAATTGGAAAGCTCTCGGAAGCTTATCCAAGAGAAGAAAATGATCCCAAATAGAATATGGACCCAAATGGAGCACCTTCAACATATCATCTTCACAAAAGAACCTGAAGATAATCCATCCAGACTTGTGCATATGAACCATATATCTAACTCCCCAAGTGCGACAAATAGCATGCAAGGCCTTCATTCCAGGAAACCGGCCAGAAAAATACCCAACCAAAGAATAACTCCACACAGTAGAATCATACTTAGGATCAAGATAAATCGACCCATCATCGGCAGGTGGAATGAATTTAAGCAACCGTTCCTTATCGACATGATTATTATTCACAAACTTCGAATAATCAAGGGGTTCACTAACCTTGGTAGAATCACCCTTCGCTTGCGACTTACCACGCTTACCACGCATGGAACCCTTCCCACCCCTCAAGGGAGGTTGCACACCTCGATCGTTCACACCAAGATCACCAATCAACGGAGGTTGTTGCTCACTAGAACCCACACCCTTCGCATCCACGCCATCCGTGACAACACCACCTCCCGTCGCATCCACTCCTTCCTTCAAAACCTTTCCCATAGCCTCCATCGAAGATGAGGCATCATGTAAGGCATCAAGAAGACTCTTACCAACAAGGGCAGCCTCCTCCTCAACACCTTCCATCGGACAAGAAGCTTTCAAAGGTTTTTTAAGAGTTACAACCTTAGAAGCCTCACTAGATTTGAAATTTTCCTCCATTTGAAGAACATGTTTCTTCACACTGTTTGCATGGCCCTCTTTCGATGACTTAAACGCAACACCGTTAGCACCATTAGCCTTCCCACCCTTCGAGGATGAAGACTCTCTATTCTTTTTCGCCATCAAGAGAAGGATCGAAGGACATGCAAGCCTACAAACACCAAGAAAACCCTCGAAAAAACCCTAAAAGAAGTGGCCGGAAAATGACTTCCGGCGACCTCCACCACCGTCAACCACTACCGTCCGACGAGATACTGCCGGCTAGAAGACCAAATCACTAAAGAAAAGCAAGAGATTTTAGAGAGAGAAACTAAAATCTCCAGAGCACCACTCTCTAAACTTTCCTTCAGACCTAATCAACTCTCTTAAAAGAAGTTGCAACCGTGTGAAACCTTCAGCGTTATGCACTTTATGTTGATCAAACAATGTTATAATTTGTGGTAAAATTTTTACAATGAAAACATAAATTGTCTAACTATAAGAAAAATATTAATAATTAATGTTGTATAATCATATGAAATTAATTATTCATTACAAAAAATAAAATAATAATTAAATGATCCCGCGTATTACGCGGGTTTCATATATATATATGAAACCCGCGTAATACGCGGGATCATTTAATTATTATTCTTATTTTTTATAATTGAATAATCAGTATAATATAATTATTCAACATTAATTAGAGATTTTCTTTATAATTATACAACTTCTTTGATCAAATATAAAGAATTTATAACAATGTACACTTTTATTACTTTTAATAATATGATGTATAGCTATATCATATGTAAAAGTTAATATATATACTAACTATATTAATTTATGAAAGTTATGTAATTATAATTAATTTTTATTATTTTCAAATATTTTTAATAATAAAAGTTAATGTGATCTGATATATAATATATATATATATATATATATATATATAATATTTTTTATTTATGATTAAAGTTAAGTAGTATTTATTAATCAGTTACTATATAATTTCAATTAATTTTTTTAAAAAAAAATTAATATGAAATATAAATAATTAAATTTATATATAATATATTTTTAAATATTTATAAATTTGTAATGAATTTATTGTATTTAATTTTTTTAAATAATTTTTTTGGGTAAATCTTGCGTGAGACCGTCTCACGTGAGACCATTTTACACCTTTAAAATAATAATCACTTTCGCTACAAAATGTTATCACTTTCATTTATATTATAAATGGTTATATGAAATAACATTAGCATTTTTCGTTAATTAAGTATCACTTTTTTTAATAAAAATTATCATTTTTTATTCGTCTCATGTAATCCCTTACATAAAACGGTCTCACAAAAAATTTTGTCTTATTGAATACTTGAATAATTAAAGAAAATGAATTCTATATGTCTCATGTCCTTAGTTTCAGATTATATTAATAATTAAAGAAAATAAATTTTATATGTTATAATTGAATAATTCAATTACATAAAAAAATTAAATAAAATTAATATACTAAAATTAATAAATCAATAATTTATTAAAAACTCGATTCCAATATCATTTGCCAACATCAAGTAATATATTAAAAAATATATAATATAAAATAATTATTAAACTTAAATAACTTGAAGAAAGCTTTCATTTGAGGTAAATCGATTTCAAAATACTTGAATGATCTACATGAATCAATTTTTTAACCTCTTATTCATCTTAAAGAATACATCTTAACAAAAACTTTAATAGATTATTAACTTGAAGAGGTAAATCAATTCAAAAAATACTTGAATGATCTACATGAATCAATTTTTTAACCTCTTATTCATCTTAAAGAATACATCTTAACAAAGATTTTATTAGATTATCTACTTGAAGAGGTAAATCGATTCCAAAAATACTTGAATGATCTACATGAATCGATTTTTTAACCTCTTATTCATCTTAAAGAATATATACTTGAATCAATTATCTACTTGAAGAGATAAATCGATTTTAAAAAAAACTTGAATCGATCATCTTATTCTCTTCTTAAAGAATACTTGAGATTATATACTTAAAATAGTAAACCGATTACAAAAATACTTGAATGATTCAAGAATGTTTGAGTCGATCCTTTTATTACTCTTGAATAAAGAATACTTGAGATTATATACTTGAAGAGGTAAATCGACTCCAAAAATACTTGAATGATTCAAGAATACTTGAATCGATTCTCTTATTTATCTTGAAGAATATTTGAATTGATTCTTTTCATCTTGAATAATACTTATAATTGCTTAGAATTGATTCTTTAGGGGTGAATGCTTGAATGATTCAAGAATACTTGAATCGATTCTCTTATTTATCTTGAAGAATATTTGAATTGATTCTTTTGTTTGCCTATTTTTATAGCACTCACGAGCAAGAATACTCGATCGTTGTAGTAGTATATCCCAAGAAAAATTATCAATCCAATAAAGAGTTATGTTCGGACTAGCAAAATACGTGAGCTCATGTTCATGTCGTTTTTGTAAAGATGATCGGGGGGTTTTGAGATTGATTAACAACAAAAACAAGTAGCAAGTAAATAAGATAGCAAATAAGATAAATGACAAGTAAAGAAAATGGGTGCTAAAGTTCAAGTATGGAAAAACATGGGATTAGAAACATCCAAGCACACTCGATTTATATTATCATGCAAACGGAATTCAACTCAATTGATGTAGACTAAGGGTGATCACGATTGTATCCTAAGCTCCCTTTCGGGTTACAAAGGTTGTTGATCCATTTTAGACTCCCAAAAGCACTCAAGATCAAAGCCCAACATTAACCCCTTCCATCTAGGTACTAGTTAGATTAAACTCTCCCTTTTTGTGTACTAAGGCCAACGAATGGATTGGTTCCCCTCATTGAATTCAAATATCCTTTCGGTCAAACCCAAACTCAATGTCTATTCATGCCTTCCTAATACTATAGAGGGTCGTTTCCGTCTCACTCCAAGCAATACATACATGAACATTATGATAGCATTTAATTACCACAAATAATCCATTGATCAACAATCCATTAAACCAATAAACATTCATGAATAACAAACCATGCCATCACAACATCAAGACAATTAAACTCCATGAATAGAAATCAACATCAATTAAATCAAAAACCAATTTAATCCACATGATAATATAAATCTAATATGCTCTTCATATTCCTAATCCCACTAGAGGGATTAGCCTAACATGATAAAAGTAATAAAATAAATAAATGATTCATTACAAATACCCATAGTCTTAGATCTAAAGAAATACAAAATGAATGGATTCTTCCCTATCAATTTCTTGAAGAGAATCTTCTATTCTTCTTGATCTCCACCTCTAGCTCTTGATTCCTTGAGATCTCTCACACCCAATGGAAGGGATGAAGTTTTGATGGAGAATTAATGGAGATGATGAAGATGGATCAAAATGGATGAAGGTTGATGAAGATGATGGTGGAAAATGGAAGAAATGGTGTGTGATGTGTGTGTAGATGATGGGATTTTCGGATTCTCGCCAATTGTTGAATAAAGGGGTATTTATACCCCTATGGAGGCTTCTAGAAGGATCTGGAAATTTCTGCAGGAAAATACCCGGCACGAGTCGTGCTCTGCAACACGGCCACGAGGTGGCCGTGTTGTGTCTTCTGATGCTGCCGCACGGCCTCGCCTTACAGGGCCGTGTTACGCAACACGGCTCGTGTGCTGCAACACGAGTCGTGTGTTGTAACACGGGCATAGGTGTGGTCGTGTTGGCTCTTCTGATGTCGCCACACGACCACCTTCTTACAGGGCCGTGTTGGCGATACGGCTCGTGCTCCCGACTCGACTCGTGCAACTGGACACGACCTGAAGTTGCCCGTGTTGAGTGACTAGATGTCGCCACACGGCCAACTCTTACAGGGCCGTGTTGGCTCCTGCATTTCTTCACTGTTTTGGCTCGTTCTCCCTCGTTTCAACTCCGAATTGAGATCCGCTTTTTCCTACATCTTCCTTATCATGTTTAGCATCCAATAAAAAGTGAAAATCTTACGTTTAAGTTCATTCACACACATTTCAATAAAAATACAAAACACAACCAAATAACATATAAAATACGGATAAAATAATACGAAAATACATATAAAAAGACACTAAAATCTAGGTGAAAATAGCTCTAATCAACCCCCCAAACTTAAGGTGTTGCTCGTCCCCGAGCAACGAAAATGACAAATCAAAAGGAGAAATTTTCACCTAGAAAAGACTAAACGAATATAAGCAATAACACATCGTTAGCAATAATAACAACAAACTATGCTAAGTCATCCTACAACATTAAAATCATGACATGAGAAATTAACAAGTTCAATCAAAAGAGAATAAAGTGTAATATAGTTCCTTTTAAGTCCAAGCCTCACAATGGATATCGATGTCTCTCAACACTCTTTTGAAATAGGATAAATACACTCATTAATCGATTGGCTCGACTCGCTATAAGCTTGCTCGCGGACTATATTCACAATCCACAAAAGTTTCAATTAATGATCAAAAAGGTCTTTAATTAGGATGTAATGATAGGCTCTTTGGTAGGGTAGGAAGTATATGGATAAGAGTGACTCAACAAGTGTAAGTAATCAAAGAGATGGCCAATTTCCTCAACTTCTTCACTTTCTTTTCTTCCTTGCTTATCTTTACAAATCTCAAGCACTATTCATTAATTTCCCTAGGATTGAGTTTCTTTTGTTGCATGCTTTCTTTCTTTGAATTTTGTTTACTTGAGCATTTTGATGTTGTCTTACTTTTCTAACCTAATTATAAATGTATATCTTTTTATGCCCGAATTGACAAAAATACCCTTTACTCGAATGTAGGGTATTTTCGAGTAATATGAATAATGTGAGTGAGTAAGTCATTTTCGAGTAACATGAGTAAGCGGGTAATGCAATTTCAAGTAATATGGGTGAGCGAGTAATGCAATTTCAAGTGGTGAGCGAGTAATGCAATATCGAGTAATATGGTGAGCGAGTAATACATTTCGAGTAACATGAGTGAGCGAATAATACATTTCGAGTAACATGAGTGAGCGAGTAACATGAGTGAGCGAGTAATGCAATTTCGAGTAACATAAATGAGCGAGTAAGCAATTTCGAGTAATATGAGTGATCGAGTAATGTGATAGATACTAAATGGGAGAGATTGTTGGGAAATTTAATTGATTTGTAAAAATTAACTAATAAATTAATCATCAATTAAATAATTATTAAAGTTGATGAAATTAATCGGAGATGATTAATTGGAAATTTTGGCCAGGGCCCAATGATCTATATTAATTTTGGGGATAAATCGGGCAATGATTGGTTAGCCCAAATCCACTTCTACAAATACGACATATGTTATAGAATCCATGACAATTGTGTATGTGAACACAATCTTAATCAAATCAAGCAATCTTTCTCTTCAAGCTTATAAATAAATAGGGCCGGTTGTTATTCTCCCTAATCATCCAATTAACCTGTTTATTGATCATGTTTGTTTTTCTACTGCTTGGAAGGTGCAAATCGAGAAAGCGGAGATGTTGCTGCGATGTTGTTGGAAGGTGCAAAACGAGAAAGCGGAGATGCAGAAGAACTCTGCAGCCTAGTCTTCCACATGAAGTAATAGAGAACGTCTTGTCCCGATTACCTGTGAAGGATTTACTTCGATTGAGGGTGGTTTGCAAACAGTGGGAGGCCACTATCTCCGATCCAACCTTCGCTCAAATTCATCTTCACCAGTACTCCAAGAATCCATCCTCCCCAAATCTACTTGGATGGGATAAGATCGGAAATTTTAATGGATTGCATGTTGCTGAGCTCCGAAACAATTGTATTGAACTTGTGTCCACAATCGAACATTCAAGGGAATATGGCCTTCAATATTTTAAGTGGACTCGGTGCAGTTTTGACGGGTTATATCTGATGCACTTAAGTCATCGTGTAACGGAGAATCCCATTAAGCTCGTGCTGTGGAATCCATCCCGTAGAATGTACAGGGAGTTGTATTTTCCACACTCAGACTTAGTGAGCAATGCAACAATTTGTAGTATGTATTACAATCCATTGATGAAGGATTACAGGATAGTAATTGGTGATTTGGATAGTTATGATGTGTATGCTGTGTATTCTTGCATAGACGACAAGTGGGGTGATGTGAAAGAGATGAAAGGTTTCTTGGGGGGCCTGTACCTTGAACCTGGTGGTAGTAGTGTCTCGGTTAATGGATCTATTTATTGGTTGGTAGTGGATTTCTTGGATGTGGGGGATGATGATGAACTTCTAGTATATAGAGAAGTACTTTGTTTTGATTACAAGGATGAAACATTCAGGAGATTGCCTCTGCCATATCTTGATGAAAAATACTTCCAGTTGACTTCATCCGGAGACCAACTTTGTTTACTCGTTAGCAACCGCCAACTGGATACTAGGCAGGTTGAGATTATGATAATTAATAGCGGTGATGAATGGATGGAATTGGAGTTTAAGGAGGAGTGTTGTTTGTACGATTGCGGACCCCCGGAACCCGTGTGTCAACTGAGCGACAATGAGATTTTACTCCGTGATTCGGGTTATAAAGGTTATAAGGTGTATGATAAGACTAAGAATACGCTAGTAAAGATCCTCAATAACTATCCGCCTGCTAAAACATACTCTCCCATCTCAAAACATGCAGAGAATCTCCTTTTGCTTTGACATAATTACTTGTCTTGTATTTATTGGTATATTGTTATTTCATAATGTAATTTTATTTTAAGACATAATTTATAATTTTATGTTTAATTACACTATTTGTTCCAAGGTATTCTCTGTCATATGCATAATAATTTCGTATATTCTCTGTTAAAATATATCTTTCTTGAATTCACTTGAAAAGGCCAAATCTGATGGTAACTATCACTATTTTCTTCAGTCTACGCTTTGGTTAAATATTAGAACTTGATTTATCATTCATTCATAGATATTTAAAATTCTAAAATAAAGGAATTGGGTTATATAGACTATAGAGGCGAAAGTGAAATGATTTTAGCGTGTTTTCGAGGATGTTTCCGGAGGACTTCGTGTCAGAATGTGCTTGTGCCTTTTTCTTACCCCATAAATGGCTCTCATTATAGTATAATACATTATGTTTATCACGTGTTTCTTGAATAATCTTTATTATTAGAGATTAATTTGCTTCAAATTTTATCACCCATTTGTCGCACATTTTGATGATCCCTAACTTTTACTGTCTTAAATCTTTCTTCGTGACTCTTCTTTAATGATGTTTTCATAATTTTCTTACTCAATAGTAACATGTTGCAAATCTCGTCGATTTATTTTGGTGTTTCATCAGGGTGATGTCCTTCTTGAACTTTATGTGCTGACACTCTTGACTTGGAGGAAGTGGAGCCACTTCTAGTGATTTTTGTTCTTCTATTTCAGCTTTTTGATGTTTGTTGGGTTGTCATATTTGTGGCACCATCCCGTAGAATGTATAGGGAGTTGTATATTCCACACTCAGACTTAGTGTGCAATACAACAATTTGTAGTATGTATTACAATCCTTTGATGAAGGATTACAGGATAGCAATTGGTGATTTGGACAGTTATGATGTGTATGCTGTGTATTCTTGCAGAGACGACGCATGGGGTGATGTGAAAGAGATGAAAGGTTTCTTGGGGGGCCTATACCTTGATCCTGATAGTAGTAGTAGTGTCTCGGTTAATGGATCTATTTATTGGTTGGTAGTGGATTTCTTGGATCTGGGGGATGATGATGAACTTCTAGTATATAGAGAAGTATTTTGTTTTGATTGCAAGGATGAAACATTCAGGAGATTGCCTCTGCCAAAGTGTAAGAATCTTGATGAAAAAGTCGTCCAGTTGACTTCATTGGGAGGCCGACTTTGTTTACTCATTTTCGACATGGAGTCTAGGTCTAGCCGGATTGAGATTATGAAAAAAGTTGATAGCTGTGATGAATGGATGGAGTCGATGGAGGAGTGTTGTTTGCACGATTGCGGATCAAAAATACCCCCGGAACCCGTGTGTCAAGTGAGCGAGAATGAGATTCTGCTTCATGTTTTTATGAATAGTGGGTTGGTTTATATGATGTATGACAAGAGTAAGAATACATTAGTAGAGATTCTCAATTCACCTAGTAGATCAATACCTCACATCTCAAAACATGTAGAGAATCTCCTTTTGCTTTGACACAATTACTGTTTTATGTTTAATTACACTATTTGTTCATCGTGGTCTCTGCCATATGTATAATTTGGTATATTCTCTGTTAGAATTGATATTTAATGCATCTTTCTTAAATTCACTTGAAAAGGCCAAATTTCTTCATATATTGTAGAACCAGGCATTGCTTCTACTTGCATACAAACTAATGTGCCTGAATCTACAGAGACTACAAAGACACAACTTGGAAAACAATTACATGTTGAAGCCCAATTGACAGCAATGAAAAGAAGGGATATGTAAATGGACTCACTGATCAATGTTTTCACCAAAAGTAAATACTGCCACCCTTATAGAAATATACACGTTCGGCTCACTATGACCAACAGAAATGAAACCATGAAAATCATTGGAGGTGTTGTGCATTTATCGGACTTGATGTCTTTCGAAAATCATTTTATAGGAATCAATCATAAAGTTGTCCGCCCGATACTCATAATAATAGTAAAAATGACGAACAAGCACTTCCATAATGGTTTTCATTTTATCAAGAATGATTATCATTTTATTTTCCAACTGTATTCTAAATCCAGGATCTTCTACCCATATTGTTATCCAACTCTCCTAATTTACAAACTTGGCTTTTATTCCCTTCTTGCTCCTCTCAAACTGGTATTCTAAGATCAACGTCCGTCCAAAGTGCGTTGGGCACCCGTTGAGTGGCAGAGTGAGGCAGGGTTAGACGGAGCTATTTGACAAGCTACAGTGCGTAGGGATGTTTACAAGGAACTTTGTCGTGATGAATGATGTTATACAGAGCTTGAATTCTGACCTTCCTCGAATTCTCGGAAAGTTCCATAAGAAGGGGAGTAGGCATGAGGAATATCCAAAGCAACTGCCCTCTCTATGGCTGCTCTGTACTCATCCCTGTGTTCTTTTGCAAGTGATTCCTGCCTCTGCATCCTCTGCGCCGGTGGAATGTCCATTACACGCTCTTTTTCCAGCAAACTCTGTAAATAACATTATCATCATAACAATCTCATTGAGATAACATTATGGGGAAGATGTAATTGCATTATCTTTTCATTTACTCGACTCAACAAGTAATAAGAACAGCAACACTAAAGAGGTGTAAGAGTTAACGGAAAGAGCCTTTTCTAGCATTGGTTCACAAAGTCGTACTTCCATAACCAATTGCAAATGGCACACTTACTTCAAGTGCTCGGTCAGATTCCTCAAGTATCCAA
The DNA here is from genome assembly GCA_023678885.1 of Pogostemon cablin. Lineage (NCBI taxonomy): Eukaryota > Viridiplantae > Streptophyta > Magnoliopsida > Lamiales > Lamiaceae > Pogostemon > Pogostemon cablin. The sequence goes on from CM042965.1 coordinate 1,809,699, forward strand.
AGAATAGCATGATCCGATGTTATATTGCAGGACAAAACTATGTGCTCAAACCTTCCATCAACTGGCACTGCAGTCCTAACAAGTGGTGAAATTCTTTTACACCTGCACATAGGATAGCAAATCAAGAAGATAAATACCTATCTTTGTGGTGCCAATTGACTCTTAGAGAAAAATGTTGCTTGAACTACAGATCTAATTATTGTTGTAGGACATGTGTTCTAGTATGTTGTGGTATAGATGTCAAAAGCTGTGATGCACATCAATGCCTTAGATCTAAAGAAAAGGAGGCAGTGAACCAGACTAATTATGCAACTATTTCTTTCACCAAATTCTTTGAAGGGTCAGCATAAATTGCAGACCAAGTTGAGCATATGCTTTGGAACTAAAGTGCATCCAACTGAGGAAGGTGTATCCAAATTGGGTATAATAGATTTAATTTCATGAAAACTCATTTCAAATCTACTATTGGTCTTGGAAAGTGTCAAATCACTTAGATCTGGAAGATTACCAACTCTTCTTGTTATTTATCTCAAACTGATATTCCCGGTGTTTTTATGTGGATATCTAGTTATAGTTTCAAGGTAATCCAATTCATAAATATCTCTCTTTTTTTTCTTTATTTATTTTTTATTTTTTATCATTTCCCAAATTTCCATGCACAATCAAGCACATACCTGAATGGTTTTCTCACAATTATGTGATATAGTCGACCAGGTGCGTAGAGTCTCCTTGGGTCCTGGAGCATCTTCTCCTCCAGTGTGCATGTATCTTTTAAGCACATTATGCACATCAAGCAAGGGAAACTATCAAAGAGAATGTACATTAGTGGTGAGTAAAGAAAGACTAAATTGGTGCAATCAGTAGATAATCATGCCAAGGTAATAAAAAAGAAAATTTCATATGAATACTTTGAGCTCTAACACAATAGCTCAAAAATCCTCAAGTCAATCGCTGCAATCAACGCCTTCATACAGAATTAGGAATCTGCGGATTAACGACAATTTTGGGGAAAAGTTAACTAAGCCTCAAGAAGGAATCAAAGACATAGTATTGTTCAAGGAGCCTTGAGCGAGGTTTTCTCTCAAGAAACGGTATCAGAGAGAGCTATATTTATATGATCTAAACATCTCTGTAACTGTAAGAAACAGAATGATAAGAAGTTATTTGTCATGTTAAGTAAACTAATTTCTGAGAATGAGTAATCATAAATCCTTGCCAGTGATGAAAAAGCTAAACAGAAAATAGAAAAAGTAAATTAGATACTAAAAGGTGGCAAGACCTGCAATCTTTTACCATAAAAGTGATTTGAAGACATCCTCCAATGCTACTGTCGTTCGAGGTAAGAAATCATCCTGATCAAAAAAGGTAAAAATGAATTAAGACTTGTTATTATTCAAACATAAGCATGCAGAAAGCTTTCATGAGAATTTCGAAGATAAAGAAGCACAATCTTGAATCTGCCTCAATTGCATTTCGGCAGGGGACAAAACATCTGCATACTCCTTTTCATAATCTTAAGCTTTCCAATTTTAAACTATAAATCATTCAAGGAAAGAAGACATCTAAATTATTCACAAACGGTTGAGACGAAACCACGTTTGATGATCTAAGTATCTTTGGGGAGTATATACATATATAATCCTATGTCAATTGAAAAGGAAGCTAAATCACAAAGATAAACAATCATTACCTGCAAAACGACTGAATTAATGACGTCTGCATATCTAACTGCCAAATTCAGTGATATGCAACTTGCAGGAGCAATAGCAATAGCAAAGCACCTAACCCTTTTCCTCTCAATAATTCCCATTTTTTCACGATTCTTTACTGCCAACGTTGTTAACAGTGTCACAACCCCTGCTCCCAGCGAATGTCCAGTAAACGTCAAGGTATAATCAGGATGCTTGTAAACTAGTTCCCTCAACATCTCACACTCTTCTTCCAAAACATGTTGAGCTGCCTTCAAGAGCCCATTGTGAACATAACCGCCATCATATGTTGTCTGCCCAAGTCTGTTGTCAAGTAAGAGCAAAATATCGCTTTCCTTTCCCAAATCAAGGCCCCTGATTGCTACAACAATATCAGCATTGTCATGATCAAGATAGATCATATATGGGATAACCCTTGCACGAGTGTCTTCATAACCTTTCTTCAATAACACCCAGTCAGGGTTCATGCCATACCCTCCCGGGGGAGCCCAAACAGGATTTCTAAGATCATCTTCATATACTGACAGAATGTATCTACAAAGACGTGGAACGGGCTCAAATTCACTGGCAGTTGCAAGTCCCCAATTTTCGCTCTCTCGACCAGCAGTGTACAGAAATTTCTTCCACACCCAACGGATGCAAGCTAAACACGACACGCATTCAACTAGTGGAATACAGCAGGCAACTGACATTGATGCCTGAAGGTTGATCGCACAAACAGAGATAAATATCATAAATTTTCACATCAGAAAGCACAAGATGATTGCCAGGATGAACATGGATAGCATGAATTCTTGAAGGACATTAACATGTGATTGAAGTTCAGATTAATCATTAAATCCAATCAGGCATGGAAAAAAAATATAAAAATAAAAATATTAATCATTTAAAGCCAAGAGTTAAACAGCTAATTACCAGTAGAGAAGAACATGTGCATCAGAAGAATAGATTACGGAACATCAAATTTCCTCAGCAACTCAAATCGAATTCAAATCAAACTACTTAAAATTACAAAGAATTTAAGGATCAAATTACGACACGGTCAAGAAACTCAGTGCACGAAAAATATTCAAAATCTTAGTCGTTCAGTGAGCAGATACATCGAGAAATAACATCATCATTGCTGGAATAACTCTTGCTCGCATGTAGGAAGACAAAATCAAGAAATCGAGCTGAGCAAGTGCGTAAAGTAAAGAACATTGACAACACTCCACACAAATTTAATGGAGTAATATAAAACACAAAATTACAAAGAAAAGAACAAAAATAGGAAAATGCTCAAATAAAAATCTCGGAAAGACGTAGAGCACCTGCAACTGTGATATTGTCAAGTCAAAGCCATAATCGAGCCCATGGGGTCCCTATTCTCCCCTCTCTCTCTCTCTCGAATCTACCGCGCTATATCCCTTCGATTCCTTCTGTTCTAGTTCTTTGATTAGCAGTACGTCGCAGTCGCACGCTACCGGCACGTGATTAAGCTTCTCAACCATTGACACATTTTTTACACTAGTACTTTAGAAATTGTATTTTTATAATTGAAGTTATCAAATTTTCATTGAAATCGTGTATAAATATATCTAATAAATATTTTCTTCACACTTATTTGGTTTTATTGAATTAAATTCAAATAAGAACAAGTAGTCTCAACGAAATCAAACTTATTTTGTTTATAAAATCAAACTTTTAAAAAATAAGAAATAATAGTAGTAAAAATAACTCCCATTCAAAAGGTATGACTTTATTCTACTGTAATTACCATAAAGAAAACAATAATTAGTCATTTATATGTGTTAGGTCATTTAAATTGCTGTAAAGTATATGTAATTATTAGTTCTCATTTTTTTTTATGCTCAAGTCTTTTGATAATGATGTGTTAAGTGGGAGTACTTAAGGGTAGGAGAATATTACAAAAATAAGGACTAATCGTCACATTATCATACCATCGATTTTCTACAAAATTGTTCATAATTATTATTTATTTATAAAATAATAAAATTGTTAAGAGATTTAAATTGATAATTATTTAACACTGCTTAATCAGCAAAATAATAATTTACTTAATTCGCATAACAGTTCCCAAGTTCCAACTAAATGTTTTTAATTTAAAAGTGAATAATTTAAAATTGGGAAAAGCTAAAGTGAGCCAGGGGATACGGAAAGATGTTCCGTGTCCCCCTGTGAACACAACATTCTCCTTCAATCTTATTTAAATCCCTATATTGTTAGGGGTTTAAGTTATAAAGGGACATGAAAATTGTAAAGGCGCACGGAATGTGCTCCGTGCGCCCGGATGCACAAGAGTCTCACTCTTTAAAATTTGCCATATTTGAAAATTTTAAATCTCTGTAATTTTTAAAAAAAATATTTTTCAGTGCTCTTCTTTTATTTTTATTAATTGTCATTAATTATCATATTACAAATATTAAATAATTAACATGGAGTATTTGTCATGATACAATTCTTAATAAGAATATTATGGAGTACTAAATATTTTAAATCGGTTTGTTATTAGTTAGAAACATCAGGCCCATAAGACATTGGCGGCCCAAATAAATCCAATTCAGATTAAAATCCAATAGGTGGCCCAATAACTTAACACTCGGTCTGAAGGCCAACAGCGCCTCGCTCCCATTCCGCCCTACCTCTGAGCCCTAGGTTTGATGGTTGTAGTCGGAATCAATGTCCTCCTATTTTCGAACTAATGCCATATCTTCCTCAATAGGAACGGGAAGCCCCTGCGGTTGTTCGTCCAGTCCTTCTGCAAGTCCCAAGAACGAGAAGAAAAATCACCTCATTTTAGCCCCTGTAAAGTCCCAAATTAGAAAAGTAACCCCCCAATCAACATCACATCACAAAAGCGTTCTTTTGGGGTGCAAAAAAAATGGCGTCGAGTTCAATTTTCTACAAATAAACAGGTTGAATCCTGAACCCCCTTTGCTCTTAAGGTGAAACCTGATTTAATTATGATAAAGTGCCCTAACAGTTCCGCTTTTTGATTCTTTAGTGTTTAATTATGCCATTCTTTTTGTGTGTATTTTTGTGAATCTTAGGTTTCTTGTGAATGAAATTCTTACGGCTTTCTGGCTTTGGATTTTATGCCGGTGGAGGAGAGATGAACTGATTTGAGTATGAGAATGTAGATGATTTATTCTTGGGCAAAAGCTCCTGTGCGCCCGGGGACACGTGAACACAACCCTCCCCTCCCATCCTATTTAAACCTATGTATTGCTAGGGGTTTAAATTGTAAAGGGGCATGAAAATTGTAAAGGCGCACGGAATGTGTTCCGTGCGCCCGGGTGCACAAGAGTCTCACTCTTATTCTTGTGAATCAATTCCAATTAACAATACTGTGTGTGATAATTTTTATTTTTATTTTTTTAGTTCGAGTGGTTTTTAATTAGTTGGGAAGGTACTGTGAAGTTAACAACCGCCCAAATTCAAACTTCTATGACGAATTGAAGGTTTTTTGGGTACTTATTAGGCTGCTGGTTTTCCTTTGTTATTCTTCCCTCCGAATGTGCTATTACTCTCAAGTGTGGGTGGCGGGTTTATGAGAAAATATTTAAGTAGGGGTGAGATTTCCATTAGCTAGTCCTTACTCGGAGAATTGTCCTTACCCAGTTAGCCCAACTTAGGTTTGTTGGTTTTGTTTATGGAGAATAGTTATGACTACTTGTCTCCTCCCGAAATAGATAGTTAGTACTCGTTACCTGAGATAGTTAGTACTCGTTATCCAGTCTTAGGGTTTTATTACTTATCCCTCCAGTCTCATGGTTTTATTACTTATCCCTTCGAAAACGTCATGTTTAGTTTCAGCACTATCTTTTTCAATAAAGAGGTGGAAGAATTATTGGTTTTGAATTCCAGGCAAATGACTGAGTTCTCTAACTATGTTGCTGTTTCTTCCTCTATCCCAACTTGTCCAAATCTTCTTTTTCATTTCCACGGAGGATTTGCCTCTGTTTTGAGTTTCTTTCTCCCGAATTCGTGAAGCTTATATGGCATGGCCAAATTGTAGCCTATCTCTACTAGCTTCTCTTCCTGTTACCTTCTTTTAAGATTTAATTTTATTCTTTTTATGTTGAACCCCGTGCTATCTTCTGCTCTTATAGATGTTCGTAAGTCTAGAGTTCTGCTGATAAGGCTGATGACACCCTCATCAGCTTCAAGCCTTCAACGCACGCAGATCAACTATTAGAGGTTGTAAGAAAGTAGACTTTGAACCCTCTAATCTATCTACTGTGGTCGTAGAGAAGAGCCTCTAAGCCTTCTAATCTCCCAAAGGAGCAGTTAGAGGCAATTAAGTATTTGTATGAGCTTCTAATATCTTCTCCTTCCCTTCGCACTGAACTCAAGATGCTACAACGTTTGGAAAAGGATCCCCAGAAGAATCTAATGGCTCTCAGTCATTATGCTGGCCCATATGTTGCTTATTCTACTTTTATGGCCAATTATGAAAGTTTGGCCCTTCGTGTTCTGGCTCTGTGTCAAGGATAATACTGAGAGCCCTTAGAACCTGTCGGTGATCTTTTTCTGGAGACGGCAGTTTTAGCTCGAGGCTTTTTTTTTGCAAGAGCGGAGTCAAGGCTACCCCATTCCCAATCGATGTAGCATATCGAGTTTCAGTGCGAGGGGAGGAGGAGTCAAGGCTACCCCATTCCCAATCGATGTAGCATATCGAGTTTCAGTCCGAGGGGAGGAGAAGATATTGGAAGCTTAGCTCGCTGGAGAAGATATTGAAAGCTTAGCGAAATACTCTTTGGGGGATTAGAAGGCTCGGGAGCTCATTCTCTACGACTGAAGATAGTTGATCCTTGTTAAGGCCGAGTAGGAGTGTCATTAGCCTCAATGCAGCAACTCTAGACTTACGAACATCTACATTAAGGACATTAAAGCACAAGTTCAACATAAAAGAATAAAAATTAAATCTTAAAAGAAGGTAACATAATAACCTAGTGGAGATAGGTTGTAATCAATCAACTTTGTGAGCAGAGCTTTGGTCGTGTGATCCTTCAAGGCTAAACTTACGCAACTCAAAATAAGCTTTTCACGAAATTCTGGAGAAAGTAAGTGGGGGCCTTTATCACCTGCAAAGACAAGATGACAAAATACTTTGGATGAGCCGGGACAAAGGAAGAAGCTCTAAGAGAACTCAGCCATTCCCCTCGAATCCAAAATCAATAATTCTTTCACATTTTTAATGAAGTAGACAGCTTCGAAATTAAATTAGTGCATTTTCGAGGGATTAAAACCCTTTGGTCTTGTAGACCTGGGTGAACGAGTGCAAACTATCTATTTGGTAAGGAGACAAGTACCCATAGCCCTTCTCCTTTAACAAATCATCGGCCCATCCATTTGGGGCTAACTAAGCAAGGGCAATTTCTCGATGGGCAAGAGCGTCGAAAACATGACTAGCTAAGGGAAATCTCACCCCATATTTAAACAATTTCTCATAAATCCCCACCCAAGAATTAGGAGCATTTGATGATCAGAGAGATGAATGACAAAGGAGAAACCATCAGCCCAATAAGTACCCAGACTCATAAACCTTCTCTTCATCGTAGAACTTTGATTTAGGCAGAAAACGGAAGGTCAGTTTTTTGTGATTCAATTCTACGTAGTCGAGGTAAAAGGGTCGTTTCTTATAGACCGGCCGTTGGATCGAGCTATAATTTGGACAGCATGTTCAGTACTTACAAATGTTGATTCTGAACGGTGGAGATCGGGTTCTGAAGCTTCGAGAGTCGTGAACAACAGTTGGTGTGAGATCTTTATAATCTCATGTAATTAAGTCTTGATTTTCTTGATACATTGTTGTTGTGATAGAGGCAGTTTGTAGCAGTTGGATATTTACTCATAGTGAAGTTTTTGAATGAGCTTCGGTCCCGTGGTTTTTAATTCTCACATTGAGGAGATTTCTCACATTGAGGAGATTTTTCACGTTAAATTGCTTGTGTAATTCTTTGGTAATTGTTTGCTTTATTGTGCATGAGTATATTCTTAGTATTGTTTCCTACTAGATTCACACAATAAATGAATAATTGATAATTCCGCTGCATAGGTGAATACTTTGTATTTGATTATTCGTTTGTTTATACTTGTATTAATCTTTTACAATAAAAGTGATTTGAAGACATCTTCCAATGGTATTCGATGTAAGAAATCATCCAGGAAAAATGAATTAAGACTTGTTATTATTCAAACATAAGCATGTAGAAAGCTTTCATGAGAATTTTGAAGATAAAAAGACAATCTTGAGTCTGCCTCAATTTGCATTTCGGTAGGAAACAGAACATCTGCATGCTCCTTTTCATAATCTTAAGCTTTCCAATTTTAAATTATAAATCATTCAAGGAGACAAGACATCTAAATTATTCACAAATTGGAGAGACAAAACAACGTTTGATGATCTAAGTATCTTTGGGGAGTATATACATTCTTATTTCATTGTAAAGGAAGCTAAATCACAAAGATAAATAATCATTACAGGCAGAACGACTGAATTAAGAACTTCTGCATGTCTAAATGCCAAATTCAGTGATATGCAGGAGCAATAGCTAAGAATCTAACTCTTTTCCTCTCAGTATGCACCAGTTTTTCATGATTTTTTACTGCTAACATTTTATAAGTCTGTTTTCAAGTAAGAGCAAAATATGGCTTTCCTTTCACAAATCAAGGCCCTTGATTGCTACAACAATATTAGCATTGTCATGATCAAGATAGATCATATGTGGGGTAACCCTTGCACGAGTGTCTTCATAACCTTTCTTCAATAACACTCAGTTAGCGTTCATGTCCTCGAGAATTTATGAAATATACTCCCTCCGTCCCAGGTTAAGAGGGTCATTTTATCATTTTGGTCGTCCCAACCAAAGTGTCTCATTTCCTTTTTTGGATACATGAGATCTACCCACACCCACTAATACATTTAAAACATGGGCCCCCACACTCACTAATACAACTACTCACTACACATTAAATAATAATACTTCTTAATCCACGTGCCCAAAAGCAAATGAGACTATTAGCCTGGGACGGAGGGAGTAGAAAATATCATAGAACAAGAAGAAGATCTTCATTACAGTAAAGAGGAGTTAGAAGATAGAAAGGGAGTAGAAAATATCATAGAACAAGAAGAAGATCTTCATTACAGTAAAGAGGAGTTAGAAGATAGAAGAAGAGAGAATCTGTAATTTTGTTATTGAAAATCTGATTGAGAAGTTACAAGTAATAATGTAGAGAAGTATCTTTTAACTACTCATGTGATGGGCACTTGTCTACATAGATCTTCATTACAGTAAAGAGGAGTTAGAAGATAGAAGAGAGAATCTGTAATTTTGTTATTGAAAATCTGATTGAGAAGTTACACAGTAATAATGTAGAGAAGTAATCTTTTAACTACTCATGTGATGGGCACTTGTCTACATACCCTCCGGGGAGCCCAAACAGGATTTTTCAAAGATTATGCAAGGCCCCAATTTTCGCTCTCTCAACTAGCAATGTACAAAAATTTCTTTCACGCTCAACAGACGCAAGCTAAGCACGACAGAGTTAATTACCAGCAGAGAAGAACATATGCATTAGAAGAATATCAAATTTCCTCAGCAACTCAAATCGAATTCAAATTAAGCCACTTAAAATTACAAAGATTTTCAGGATCAAATCATGACAGAAGATGTGTGGTCAAGAAGCTCAGTACACGAAAAATATTAAATAAATTAGTCCTTTAGACACATCGAGAAAGAACTTTTGCTGGAATAACTCTTGCTCGCATGTAGGAAGACAAAATCAAGAAAACGAGCTGAGCAAGCGCGTAATACTTTATATTCGAAATTTAAATCTCTGTAATTTAACTTTAAAAATATTTTTCAGTGCTCTTCTTTTATTTTTATTAACTGTCATTAATTATCATATTACAAATATTAATAATTAACATAACTTCAATTCTTAATAAGAATTTTTTTGAGTACTAATTAGTTTAGATCAGTTTATTATTAGTTAAAAACCTCTGGCCCATAAGACATTTTAGCGGCCCAAATAAATCCAATACGGATTAAAATCCAATAGGTGGCCCAATAAATTAACACTTCTAACATTTTGGCCCCTGTAAAGTCTCAAATTAGGAAAGTAACCACCAACCAACATCACAAAAATTGTACTTTTGGGGTGCCAAAAATGGCGTCTCTCCCAACTCGTCGACCTCAATTTTCTATAAAGAAACAGGTTGAATCATGAAACCCCTTTGCTCTTAAGGTGAATTCCTGATTTAATTATGATAAAGTGCTCTAACAGTTTCGCTGTTTGATTCTTTAGTGTTTTATTATGCAACTTGTTCTCTGTGTATTTATGTAAATCTTAGGTTTCCCTTGTAAATGAAATTCTTACCGCTTCCTGGTTTTGGTTTTTACGTCGGTGGAGGAGAGATAAACTGATTAAGTATTGAGAATGTAGATGATTTATTCTATACTGTGTTAATCAATTTCAATTAAGAGTACTGTGTGATAATTTTTTTTTTTTTTCAATTTTAAGTTCGAGTGGCGTTTCAGTTTTGCAGCAATTTGATTATTAAATGCAATTTAAAGTTGTTCTGGTAGGAGATTACATGAATATGCTACTTCTTAGTCCAATAAAATTAACTACTACGCATAATTGTGCTATGCTAGTAAAAGTTACACATCCTTCTAATTTTGATTTTTTCCTTGATCTGAGAATTTTAGTAATTGGCAACTATGATGGAAGGTGGATCCTTGAGAATTAATCCAGAAAGAAATTCATCGACTTCTGATGATTCAAATGTTGGGATAGATTCTCCTACTCTTATCAGTTATGCAATCGTTAATACCCGGACTCCCTGATGACATTGCTCTTTCTTGCTTGGCAAGAGTTCCTCGAAAATATCATCCAGTTCTCAACTGTGTTTCAAAGAGATGGAGAGGGTTGGTCGCAAGTGAAGAATGGCTTTCATACAGGTTGAAACATCAGATGCAGGAAACTTGGATTTATGCTCTCTGCAGAGACAAGTCAGATCAGCTTTGCATGTATGTCTTTGATCCTAAGCAACTGAGAAGAGGTTGGAAGCAAATTCATGGCCTTCCTGGTAGATGCCTAAGGAGAAAAGGCATTGGTTTTGAAGTATTGGGAAAGAATGTTTACTTGTTCGGAGGTTGTGGTTGGATTGAGGATGCCACTGACGAAGTCTATTGTTATGATGCTTCTTTGAACACATGGGCTAGAGCTGCTTCTTATCCACTGCTAGGTGTGGTAATAGTAACAATGAATTTCAGTTAACTGCTGGCTTGAAGATGTTGATTACTAATTGCTTGTTGTCTTAGATATGAAGAACATCTATTGTTTGTTTGTGGTTAAAATTTTTCCATTCGTGTGAACTTTGTTTAACAACTGCAATATTTTCTGGCAACTCGTTTGTAAAATGTATTATCGATCACATAATTACATGTTTGAATTTCACTAGTAAATACTGAACCTGGGTTTTTCCCACGAAAGCTTGTGATTTAGGTGGAATTCATCTTCAGTTTGCTTTAGCCTAAGATAAACCCTGTGATTTAACTTATTTTGCCTTTTCATATTAACTTATACTGGTGTCGTTTTTGTCCCATTGTGTTGTGATATTTTAGAAAATCATATTCACTTATGATCACAAAATTATTTTTGCTGAATTGAGGATGCTCTATGTCATTCAATATCAGGTGCTTTTTTGCAAATGAAGCCTTACATGGGAAAATCTATGCCATTGGTGGGACTGGATCGAAGTTAAGTGATCCACATTCGTGGGACGTTTACGACAGCCATACAAATTCTTGGAGCTCTCATGTGGACCCAAATGTTATACCTGATAATCAAGAGTCAATGATTTTTGATGGGAAGATTTATATTCGGTGTGGTGTATCAGCTGTATCCCCTCATGTTTATGCTGTTGTATACGAGCCGTCTAATGGCACGTGGCAGCATGCTGATGCTGACATGGTCTGTAATTGGCGTGGTCCAGCAGTAGTGATAGATGGTATCCTGTATGTTTTAGACCAAACATTGGGTGTAAGATTGATGATGTGGCGAAAGGAAAGTAGAGAGTGGACGACTATAAGGAGACTGTCGATGCGCTACTTGAGCCCACCGTGTCGACTTGTGTCGATTGGGAAGAAGATTTTTGTTATTGGGAAGGGACTTAGTACAGTGATGTTTGATGTTGAAAATGCAAGTAGTGAGGAAGTTTTTCTGGTGAGTACTTCTGTGGTAAAATTTAACTGTGAGGATGAAGTGTTAAAGTTGTAAAACTGTAGTAATCTGAATTGTCCTTTGATCTCAGAACATCATATTTGTAAGTTGTAACATTACTATTACATGAATAAGATGTTTTGCGTTGGAAAGATATTTAAGGCTGAATTTCATACAAATTTTGTTTGAGTACTACATAGGAATTAGGATTGATAATTAGATTACAAAAAGTTCTTTTTTTTTATTTTTTAATCTTTCATCAAATTTAAATATACTTCTTTGCATCTCTATATCCATTATATGATACACATTTGTTTTTATATTCCAAATACCTTTATTAAAAAGTAATACATGTTGATAAAATATAGGATAGGTTTTGCTTGAAACCGTTTAGACAAATTTACATATTTTAAAATAGTTATCATTTTCGTTATAAGTTATCACGTTTGTTATAAAATGTTATCATTTTTATTGTAAATCATTCATGAAATAACATTATTACTTTTTATTAATTTAGTGTATGACTTTTCATTATAAAAGTTATCACTTTCTTTCCCGTCTCACATAAGCTCGAGACGATCTCGCACAAGTATACTTAAAATATTACTTGTCACCTCCTATTCACTCTACACTTTCTTTTTGCCCATTCCACGTTTCTATAAATAGCTTTACTATATAAACACCCTTATTATATCATACTACTACAAAACTATCATTTATCTTTTATCATTAATATTAATTAATTTAAAAGCTTTATGCTTACATGTTTTCGCATTAAATTACACAAAATTTACCTTTTATACTTAATTGAAAACCTTTATAAATTTTTTCTTATTATTAAATCACTCAAAATACTCTCGTTTATCCCTACACTACACATTCCAAGAGTAACATTTCAAAATATGCATGTCTTTTTAGTTTCTTTATAAGTTATTTTTTCTATTTTGAATCGACAGCCACGTCTGGGTGGTGTAGTTGGTTATCACGCTAGTCTCACACACTAGAGGTCCCCGGTTCGAACCCGGGCTCAGACATATGATTTTTTATAAATTCAGGCCCCAAATTTCTGGACCCATGAACCCGGGCTTGGACATAATTTTCACTAATAAAATTTTGGCCCAAAATTTCTGGACCCAAGAACCCGGGCTTGGACAAATTATTTTATAAATTCTGGGCTCATTTTCTGGCCCCATTATGATCTGGTCCATCGGAATTTCTTCTCTAAAAAATCCAGGCCCCAAATTTCTGGACCCATGAACCCGGGCTTGGACATAATTTTCACTTATAAAATTTTGGCCCAAAATTTCTGGACCCAAGAACCCTGGCTTGGACAAATTATTTTCTAAATTCTGGGCTCATTTTCTGGCCCCATTCTGATCTGGTCCATCGGAATTTCTTCTCTAGCCCAGTTTGATCTCACGGTAGGGTGTAACTGAACAGAGTATTAGGTGAACAATTTATGGCTCGAATCATTAAGTGCTCTTAAGAGTCGAGCCAAGCTCAAATAAGATTTTTAAATTTTAAACAAGCCCGAGCTTGTTACCTGCCTAACAAACAATACTCAATCAAGTCAAAGCTCGACTCAACTAAGTACCCTTTTATAATTTTATTACTTCTCATCTGGGCCCAAAGATTCTGGACCCCATTCCGATTCGAACCCGTTTACAAATTTATTTATTTTTTAAAATCTGGGCCGAAATTTTTTGGACCCATTCTGACCCGACACATGAGAAGTTTCTTCTCCAGCGCAGTTTGACCTCTCCAGTCATCCTTTTAATCACTTCTCATCTATGTTCCATATTTTCGACAAAAATACTCTCTTAGGATACAATGTATGCTCAAACACTCCCATTTCCAAAGCACACTGCCGAGAATCCACTAATTAAACTGCAGAAGAAGGGGGCGGCGTCACCCAAATCGCGAGTAGAGTTAATAAATTCCAGCCAAAGGGTTTCGAAATCAAGATCCAGTTCAGGAGATATTGGTCGTTTCGCAGTGATTAGGTGTCGTGAGTCTCGGGAACAAATGCAAGAACTACACCAAGAGAATAAATTTGATGATGGGTATTATATGAGGATGTGTGTGGAGCTTGCAAAGAAGGCTATAGGGTGTACCAGTCCTAATCCTATGGTTGGTTGTGTGATTGTGAAAGATGGAAAAATTGTTGGAGAAGGATTCCACCCTAAAGCTGGGCAGTCTCGTGCTGAGGTTAATATTCATAATTTCATTTTGGTTAAAGATTGATTTTTTATGCCTTTTTCCTTAGGTGGGTTAGCCCAATTTTGTTTCTTCTGATTACGTTTTGATTGAATGTTGAACTTTATGCTAATTTCGTGATGTAGGTTGCTAAAATTGAGTTTGCACCTATGGTTGTTTGCATCTAGTTGTGCTGATGCAATTATACAGTTCGTAAGGATATTTCTTCTTGCACTTTGATGATTAAAGTAACCTATAACATAGAATGAGACTTGGTTGAGAGTAGAGATGTTATTATCTTCATTTCGAACTGTTTATTTGTTCCTTTTCTGAATAGTTTGGGTGTCTCTGTAATGCAGAAAGTAGTTTGGTTTCAAGTGTGCAGTAGTATGGTTTGTCTATATAGCATGTTCTAATCTCAGATGAAGTTGTGGTTTTCTTCTTTTAGCGTTTAGACTTGTATTGAATGCTATTTATAGCTATATCTTTTTATCACCATTGTATCTTTTGTAGATAGCTATTTGGCTAATCATCAGTTGCTTAAATAGTTATATACTTTAATTATGGTGGCCTGGAATAGATTGATTGCTACTTTTGGAAGTCTGAATTCATAGTTAAAGGAAGTAGTTTAGTCTTGTTGAAGATCTTTTATGGTGTAGAATACCAAATATTCAATAAAAATGATTTGACTGAAAATATTATAGGTATTTGCTTTGAGAGATGCTGGTGATTTAGCTGAGAATGCAACGGCATATGTGAGTTTAGAACCATGCAATCATTATGGAAGAACTCCACCTTGCACTGAAGCATTAATCAAAGCTAAAGTTAAACATGTGGTGATCGGTATGGTGGATCCTAATCCCATTGTAGCTTTAAAGGGGGTGAAAAGACTGCAAGACGCTGGTATTACAGTAGCAGTTGGAGTTGAGGAAGAATCGTGCAAAAGGCTTAATGAAGCATATATCCATTATATGCTCACTAAAAAACCATATGTTACCTTAAGGTATGACTAGTGAGATTTATTGGTTAACTGAATTTTGTCTATTACATGAATATCATTAGACTGATACTCATTTGCATTAACAGGTATTCCATGTCGCTTGATGGTCATTTACTATATCTGCTCGGTGAGGATGCTGCAGAGTGTGGCGGGTATTATTCAAAATTATTGCAAGAATATGACGCTATTATAGTTTCCTCCACTACATTGGTTGAGAGGCCATCCGTACCCGTTTCTAAGGAACATGGGGCCAATCAACCTCTGAGAATTGTGCTGTCTAGAGACCCCAATTCTCTAATTCACACTCCTGCTCTCAATATTGAGGACCCTTCAAAATTAGTAATAGTTGCTGAGAAAGACGGGAAGGTAGAGCAACAGAACCTTCAAGAAGGAACTCAAACACTTTGGCTCGACAAAATAAATTTACTTGAAATTCTTGATCACTGCAAGAATCAAGGACTATGCAGTGTGTTACTGGATTTGAGTGGTAGCAATGCTGGCTTTGAGGGTATAATTGAAGAGGGTTTCAAACAAAACTTGTTCCAGAAGGTGGTGGTCGAGGTGCTGCCTGTTTTGGGTGGTGATCGGACGACATGTCTGAGCCGTGTAAATGTGAAAACAAAGGTGAAAAAGCTGACTCCATGCATCTCTGGTAAGAGTGTTCTGCTGGAGGGTTATTTTTTATAAGTCTACTCAAGATGATTGCAAACACAAACTAAACAGAGTGTTGGCAATGTTGTTGAACATGAGTTTGAGTTGTAATACTTGCCAACTTTGAAGGCTCTGCTGGGGATTCCACTGCCGGACATGCTACAACTTGACTTGACTCGTCCTACTCTGTTAATATCTGATCTTAGGATACGTTGTACATTTGTTGTCTTTTATACACTACATTAATTCATTGGATATCATGTTTTTTGTTGTATATCATTGATATTTCAAACTTTATGTACAAGAATGCACTCCAAAGATACCAGATAAAAGATTAATATGTACCAATCAGCAATATATTACTATTTGAATTACCTTTTACAACTATATAATCCAAGATACCACATAAAAGATTGGAGAGATTTAAAACTCAAAGGAGAGTTATTTATTTTAATTAGTAGGAATTATATAATCTGGTTGGTAGTGCAATAATTTCTTATTAATTAAAAAAAGTAGTAATTTTTTTCTTATAAAGTTTAAAATTTTTACTAAACATCCTATTGAGATATTGATTGAATTTTTCAGATAATACAGTATTCTAGATAATTATAAAATACTAGTAAAAGATATATTATGTGGGTTATTTGTCGCTTGAATTTCCAAAGATAATATAATAGGTATAATAAAGTATAGTAAAATGTACACGTTGGTTTGTTATTTATATTAATTAGTAGTATTAAGTTTAAAATAATCAAAATAATATTTTTATTGAGATAAAGCTTGAAGATAATAAGACCAAATTCATTTTCTATTTCTCTCCTCCCAACTCTCCCGTGTTTGTTTGAGAGAGAGAGCATCAATGGAGTCGAAGTTCGTTCAAAGCAGAAAAAGGCCTCTCGAACAAGATTCTCCTTACTTCAAAATGCGTGCCCTTCTCAGAGATCTTCACCCCCACTTCATTGAGGTGTGATTCCCTTTTTTTAATTTCTTGGAATATCTTATGAATTTGCTGAACTAATTGCGGATCTTCGCTTCGGCTGGAATTTTTTCATTATGGAATTTTAAGCTCTGTTAATGCCAAGCCAATTTTTGAAAGGAGAAAAAAATAAGTTGCATTATTGTTCTTATTCATTCGGTCTCTCTTCTGTTTTATTATCTTTTAAGTAATTTAGGGTTTCCTCAGAGGATTGTGTTTACGTTGATCTGCAACTAACTTTGTGTTTAAACATATCGCTTCTCCCTCTGCATAATGGTTAATAAGCATCATGATGTACAATCTCAGATAGGATATTTTCAAAGTTTATAGATTTTCCTTAATTGAATATCGTGTTACTGGAATGCAATAAAAAAAATAAAATAATTGGAGCTTCATATGACCATGCTGAGTAAAAATTGTATTCGAATAGTTTGCCTTATTTTCCCGTACGAGTATGCAGTGATATGTGGTTCTCAGTTACTAGTTAAGGATATAAGAATATATTTGAAAAGTTTGTTTTATCTTCTGGGATGAGTAGAGGTACTATTCCTACCCTATGCTATTAGATGGAGAAGTGTTCCTTCTTACCATAAGGAGCTGAAATATTAGGCGATAGTTGAGTAAAGGAATCTCTAAAATTAAGTCTCTGAGGTACTTATAGTTGTTTGATTGTGCATCTATAAGACTATCCACATTGTTTTGGGTACCCGAAGCCCGAAGGTTTGACTATGGCGCTTCTGAAAATATATTTTTCTGCTTATAGATTTTTATTGCTGTGCTTTCAGAAGTTTGCTTTCATGAGGTTTAGTTATTCTGGGCGAGCAAGATAGCATTTTAGTGCTTAATCTCGTTTTTGGGACTGGGAATTAAATTTATTAAACTCTGGGCCATGGGTTGCTGTATAACAATTAATGCTATGAATTTATTTTCTTTCCTCTTCTCTGAAATCTGCAGAGTCAGTATATTTGTTACGCCAAGTTTTATGAACTTGGTGGTGGAGGATTTAAGATGATTAAGCTCCTTTCTGTTGAAAATACTCCTGCATGGGATGGAACTCTGGAAATTGCTCTTATATATGAGAAAACTGGAGCGAAATATTTTTGATCATGTATTACCAAATTGAACAAACAGTATGGTGCCTATCGATATTTAAAGATTTACATTGGATAACATGCATATAAGTTGCACAATGAAGCCAGTCGAGCAGATTTTTCTGTTATCTTTCCTTGTCAAAGAGGAATCGCAATCAAGGGATTGATAATTTGTGTTCTTATAGGTGCTCAAGACCCCCGACTTTCGGAATTGCAAGGCAGCTGATGAAATTCGTGAAGGTAAGTTTATTGTTTGTCTTCTTAGTATAAAATTTAAGTTTAAAACTTGGTTAAAATGTTTGAAATTTTCATGCAATATTTGGATCGCATAACTCAAATACTAGTTGCTGGGTTTTGGCTTAGTATATAGACAACTGATGCATAAATTATTCATATATTATTGTTTGACTTCTTTCTAATATATTTTAAAATACTCTGCTTCCTTAAAAAGAGCTATTTTTACTGAAATTCATCTGTTTATAATGATAGGAGAAAACACACAAACATTTTTTTTTTGTAACCTGGGAAACCTTGTACACTGGTGTGTTTTCTGTCTTGAATTGTTATCATTTAGCCAGGCTGTGATTGCTTTGAGGTATGGAAAGAGGAGACTATGTTGTTCCTTTAACCTCGTCTGCTAATTAACTAGTTTCTGCCCTAAACTGCTTCAGTTCCTTTGATGTAGATATTCTTGTATTTGAAAATAGAAATGGTTAGGCCCCTTGAATGATTGAACTCACTACCCTTAAAATTTACTCTGCAGGTATGAAGCAGCTGATGCAACTGTATCGAGAATTGACAACAGAAACTGTTAAGTTAGCGAAATGCAGCAATGGGGACATCAGCAATGGACGGGAACCCATGGAGCATGAAAAAGATGTGAAACCTGATAATCGTCACATAGATGATGTAATGTTTATCCCGCCTCCTGGGGACAATGCAAGAGGGACATATATCGTTGGAGGATCTGCTTTCGGTTGGAACTTCATCACATACAATGGTAGAGCAGCCTTGTATTATGGACGAACAAAAGAGGCTTATCGAGCTGCAAATCCTGTGTCTAACTGAACTGGGGAAAGGACAATCCCATTCTTACTTCTTTAGCTACAGAAAATTGATGTAACTGCATTGAAACGAACGGTTGAACTTGTTTGAACTTCTTTTCAAGATTGTATCTCATTTTTAATTTTTTTGTTGTATTGTAATGAGCAATGAAATAGGCATTGGAATTGTCAATACACGTTTGTTCTTTTACTAATAGAGATATTTGGAGCATCCATTTTTCATAACCTACAACTTCCCCCTCTGGTTTCCCAAAGGCAACACCAAACTTTGATACATAAGTCGTTAAACTCTCATGAATGTCAAATATGGTAGGGGATCCCACCCTTCTCTAGTCTCAACCCATGAAAAGATCTCGTTACAGGACCCAGCCCAATGGACAGTCCGATTTTTCTAAGTTTTATTACGTCAATTATCTTAATATAAATGTGAATGTATGGTAATAGAGATTCTAATTTTAATATTGAAGTGTGTTAATAGGTTAACATGAAGCATACCAAATTCTATGATAAATATGTTAAAATCTAACATCAAAGATTTTTATTATATTAAAATCGATTGTAAACATAAAGGGTCCATAGCTCAGTGGTAGAGCAATTGACTGCAGATCAATAGGTCACCGGTTCGAACCCGGTTGGGCCCTTTGTGTTTTTATGTTTGTATTTAAAAAAAAATTAGTGTTCAATTATCATATTTTATTTATTAAATTCAGCTTCTAATTTTTTTTTCCATATACTATATATAATATTCCTCTTTTTTACTTTAAAAAAAATCAGCTTCTAAGAAAAAATATATATATAATGAGTGTTCACAAGTACGACACAAAATTGTATCTTAAAGATATTAACTGGATTTCATTTGATAATAAATAATGAACTATCCTCATAACATTAAAAAATCGATTTAGAAATAAGTAAATAAATAAATAGACAAACTTAAAAGCACAATAAGTATATCGTAATTCCATCAATTGCTATTAGCTTAATGTAAAAAATTCTTGGCACAAGCCTTACATGAAATTTCTCATCTACAGAAAGTTGGATAAAAATAACAGACAATTAAGATTTAACTTATAAAGATATGATTGTTCAAGTAACTCGGAGATGCAAATTAGAAACGCCGAATATCTCTGGGGGGCTTAAAGTGAAGGGGATGAGTTTCTGGGGTTGCCTGATCATCCTCTTTCCACATCTTGATTGTCTTGTCCGCCTCACAAGAAATAAGCCTCGAACCAGTTTTATCGTACGTGAGAGAGTATATACCAGCCTCGCTTTCCAGTGACCCTGTAACATTTCATAGATAAGATCGATGAATGTTAAATTTGATGGCTTTTGAATAGGTACCAGAATTGCCTCTTATGGTTTAAAATTATAATTTTCTAACAAGCATCCCCTCAATCTGTAAAGTACAAGTAAATTGTGAATGCAAGTTAAAAAAAAATTACTGCCTTTTTGTGAATATTCAAACCTCAAGGATTACTCTTGTACTTATTCTAAAGGAAGGTTTTGAGAAATGAAAAATAAACATTACCAGGCTGAACAATTGTTTGGGCTTGTTGAAAATTGTGACCACTAGTCCAGTCCCAGAACCATAAACTTCCATTATCACCTAACGGAATTCAAACAAAGGAACAGTACACAGTATCAAAATCAAGTGTTATGTCCTTAAAAGTCGATTGAAATGAAAAGCTAGAACCAGCTTTTCTTTAAGAAGAAAAATCTTCAACTTCAAACTGGAAGACATAGAAACACTAGTCTAGACAGTGGGTGTGGTAGAACTCACCTGCTGTGGCCAGTACTCCCTCCTCATTGACTGCCGCTGCATTGATAATTGTTTTCTGTTGAGAGCTGTATATTTAAAAGAAATAGCAATTTCATAAAAAAAAAATATTAGTGGAAGGTATCAGCATGGAACAGATTTTCAGCATCCAAAAAAAAAAGAAAGAAAGATCCTTTGGTAATACAATTCTAAGTTCAGGTGTTAAAATAGCTATGACCATTATTTAAAACTTACAGCATGTTGTGCATGAATTCTCCTTTTGGAAGTTTGAACTTCTTAATATTATCAGCAGATGCAGATGCAAAACAATCCCTGAAAAATGTGAGTGTGAATTTAGGCAATAGGAAATCATGATAACAGTTTAAGGAGAAGTCAAATACCACACTGTTTCTGCAAAATTAAGTAACATAAGCTACAAGAGAAGACACTTACTCCGTAGGATGTTGAGCCATAGCTCGTACAGATTTTTTATGATGAGTGAGAGTTGCCATTGTTTTACCTGCATGGTACAAGCACTTCCACTTCAGAGAAAGGGGTACATATATTAACAGATAAAAAAACAATTTTATTAAACAATACCATATCTGAGGTCCCAGAACTTTATAGTTGAATCATGAGAACCTGTAACAACTTGAGGATCCTGCAAATTCAAAGACATGCAATGATTGTCTGACTAAAAGAACTTCTTGAATCATGGTAGATACATTTCACAAATCTAAGCACACAGATTTGATATCGTCATAGTATGATACTACTGTTTAGTTCCAAGCAACATAATTACATTATTCACGAATACCATGTCAAACTTTCGGCTAGAACAGGTAACAGATTTATAGTATAATAATAATTCCTCACCGTGGGTCGTGTGAAGACTGAACAAACAGTATTTTCATGCCCAGAAAGTGCATGAATTTGCATTTTGCTTCGAATATCCCACACCTAAAGCCATCATATATTTCAAATTAGTACACTCTACATGGTATTCCATAGAGCTGATAACAGATATACTATGAGAGAAAACCCAATCTTTGATAATTACTCGACACACAGAGTCTCGACCTCCGGTAAGCAAAACATCAATGGTAGGATGAAGACCCAAGCAATAAACGCCACTAAGATGACCATGATAAGAACGAATAACCTAAAGACAGAGACCACACCAGGGTATGTCAATAAGATGTATTTTGACTGAAGTAGCTGTTGAAATTGTTGGACAAACCTTATTCTGCTCTAAGTCCCAGCATTTAACCAATTTGTCATCACCAGCAGAAAACATATATGTGTGCTTGCTACTAACAGCCAGGCCTGCAAGGTAAAAGTTGGTTCTAATTCTAAACCCATTAAATGGTTCAGAAAGTGAGTGTTATATACACATAAAAATCAAACTACCTCGTACTTGGTCAATGTGACCAGTAAGTGTGAGTTTCAGCCTGCCAGTTGCTAAGTCCCATATCTTGCCACCAGGAAAAAAAAAGGAGAGAAAAAAAGATCATTGAGTAAAATTGTTAACTGAATGAAACAGCAGTAATCAAGTTATAAATTTCTAACCTTGATCGTTCGATCAGCAGATCCTGTGCAAAACCAAGTATTACTTGGGTCAACAGCAACAGACCTCACCCATCCCAAATGACCACTGATGACCTAGATAGGTCAAAGTTTGTAATGTAAGGAAATTTGGAAGCCCCAAAAGTTACAACTAATTAGCGGACATTTAGATGAAAAATTGTAGCTTAAAATTTAAATATGACAAGTGCAAGTGGTATGTAGCAATTTTTTTTATAGAAAACAGCACCTGCCATAAGTACCAGTTAATGCTTTATTTCGTATTATTTATCTAGTTGGATGACTGACATAGTTTCCCATGACAGGGCACGAAGGTGTTAATTTTCCTAGAGATAGACAACAGATAAAAAGGAACCCAAATCTACTCAGAAATCACTAGACTAAGTGTAGAAGGTTCGATTAATTAGGGAGGTATAAGTAACCAGTAACCAGTAACCAGTCAACAGTGCATATGACGATTTCAATAAACGTATCTTAATTCAAAAGACATTCTACATGTGCCATACAAAAATCAAAGATAATATAGTCAAAAGTGGTGCATGCATCATTGTGGCAAAACAAATCAGTAATATGACACGTAAATTTCAATGCAACAGATGATATATAAAATTAATAAATTATGCACATAAAGACAGAGGGCAAATGAAGGCCAGACTGAAACGAATAGAACGATCATAGGAGTAGTTTTAAAGATTATAAGCTCAACACTACTTCCAACATAAATATAAAGAAGTTTCTGATTCTCACTCTGTAATTCTTCCAGGGTGCATGCCATGCCGGACGAGGCCATCTGCTTGGAATTCTTTCCATGATGGCAGAAGTTGAAAAATTCCTGAGCATCAGAAAATTAACAAAAAATACATCACAACGCCCACCAATATCCACAGTTATGGCTGCTAAAAATAATCCTGTATGTTCCAACGCAAGTTAAAAAAAGAGAGTGATCCCATGCACATTGCCCCAACTGATGACATGTTGAAATAATGTTCATTGAGATTAAAAATATGTACATATGTCTGGAGAGCTATCTCTCCCATGCTTCCAAAGTAGACAAAAAAAAAATAATAATAATAATAAATAAAAATTAAAAAAAAATTGGAAGTTAAGAGAAGCTTGTGAAAGCAACTAAGTGAGAATTAAATAGAGCTGCAAACATAAGAAAAAGACAAATGCAAAGAAAATACCTTTCAGATGAAAGGTGAGAGGGTACAACAGCTGTGCTCCTTCCATGAACAACATCAGTACTGCACCAAGTATATCTCAATTAAACATTTTGAAGTAACAGAGAGATTGTAATAAATGCATAGTTAACTCACATATCAGATTTCTAATTGTATACTCCAGATAACAGTTAGATAGTGATTAATTTAAATTTCATGTCATAAAAACAAGCTCCTCCCAGAGTTTTAATCAGTTAATATTAAGGGATTTAATTAAAAATCCAATAAGAATATCTATAGGAAGGAGATACATACGATCCCTTAGGTTGCCCGGTTGAACTAACCACCAAATCCTTCGGTGCCTTATCATTTATTTGTTCAGGACCTGCACAAATGTACCACAATCAACTTAGAGAAAACAAAAATAACTGACAAATTTTTGATAAACCCACACAAGAATGAGTACTTTATCTTAATGGATATAAAGTTCGTGTGTCTCTTTATCAAGTTATAATTTCTAAGAAGAAGCCTAGCATTAGAGGAGCTGTGTTTGCCAAGTTTCACTATTAGAGAGTTTCCAAAATCTTTTTTTTAATTAACTGCACGAACACATAATCTTGCACCTTTACAAACTAATGGCTGAAAAGAACACATAATCTTGCACCTTTACAAACTAATGGCTGAAAAGTTTCAGGACTTAGCTACCTGGAAGTGCAAGGACATTGGAAGAGGTAGAAGCTTGTTGTGATTGACCTTTTGCAGATTGTGTAAAAGATTCCGTTGCAATATTTTTTACTCCTCTATACTCGACATTCAGCTAAAACATTAAAACGGAAAAAGTTCATTATTACAAGTAACAAATACATACTTCAGTCGCCATGAAAATTCTCAATAAGTACAATAGCAATATGTTTATAGAAAAGAGTAGTACTATCTCTTTCTCCCTCACTTCATAGAAAACACTACGTTGCTATACCAATCTTAGATTTCCTTCTCCCAGGAATCATTTCGGGATTTGTGGAAGGCAAGAATAACAATAGTGCCTAGACCTAATTTCCTATGAGCACTAAAGCAGGGAAAACAGCATTATTTAGGACTAACCTTCTGGCTAACTCGAATCTTCTTGCTGCAAACAAAATATAAACGAAATCTTATAAGTATAGAACATTGAATCACCTCAATGAAGTCGGAAATAATTAATCGAGTCAAAAAAGTATAAAAACAATACGAGAGAATACTTCAATTGAGGGCTTCGAAAAACCTTTCGGGGTCGGGTGGCGGAAATTGTCCGTGCGTAGGAGAAAATAGATCTAGCGCACGCTTCAGGGATTTGAAACTCAACTTCTTCAGCGATTGCGGCTCTACAGGTAACTCCGCATCCATCGTTGCCCCCGGTATTCGCCTCAATGCTTGTGTCGTCTACTACAGCCCGATGAATACCCGGCCAATTCAACGACCAATCAGTACACCAGAGCGTATAGCTACGGCGGAGAAGGGCCGCGACGCCGACGCGGCAGAGATGCAGTAGAAGCTCCGGCTACTTTAATTTTTGCTGGGGTTTATAATTATGCGCCTCTAAATTCTGATAATCGCGCTCTCTGTTTACTTTCTTATTATTATTTGTTTTCCTTTTCTTTTTCCCTTTTTTTAAATAACAGCGTCTTGATTACTTTATTTCGCTAACTACATAATATAGTATTTTTAATAACTATGGGCTTTTTTAAGCCCATAAAATGGCCCATTGAAAATTAATTGGACTCGTTGGGCCTCATTTTAACCTTTTGGAGATGTGTGTACAAATTAGACAAGTTCCATGATGATTTCGAAATACTTAGGAAAGTAAGGGTGTTTTTGCAAAATAAAAAAAAGGAAAGTAAGGGGTGGAATTGAAATTTCAATAAAAGTTGGGGCTTATTAATTATTTTGGGGGAGAGGAATTCGCTAAGTTCCCAAATTGAGGACTGCTAGGGTTTAATAATTTACAACCACTTAACGCCTCACTCGAGAGAATAGTGAAAATGTCGAAGAAGAACGATTTAGGTCGAAGAAAAAGACTACATGAATTCGATCTAAGAAGTAATTCAATTTTTCATTATAATATACGCCTTATTAATGATGTTTCTCTGACAGCAGTTTCATTCTTCTTTTGTTGAATAATAATGCGTTCATGTCTGTTGTAATTTAACGTGAAAACAGGAGAAAAGGAAGAAAAGGAAAAGAGGGAAAAGAAACTTCAAGCCAAGAAGAACAAGATGAAGGTTCGACTACGTTTGATATATCTGCTTAATGTATCTTTTTGTTGATTTTCGATGACATGGTTATTATTTGATTTTTCTATGAAGCATTATTTTCGTTTGATTTCGCTTCAGTGGTTTGATTTGGTAATTGTAACTAGATCAAACTAATACTTCATAGTATGATACAATTATAGGTTGATGGTAGCAGCAGTAAGAAGAAGAAGGGTGGGAGTGGATTTCAAGTAGGAAAGAAAAAGTTGAAAACGAAGTTGACGCCATTGGCTAAAGCTGCCCAGGCAATGGAGGTTGACAAATGAGGTTATTGTTGGATTGATTAAACATAGTTGAAATTTTTATAATTTATTCGAATGTGATAGAGATGGAGATAGTATCACTGTTTTTGGTGCATTTTTTTCATTTCCAATGTGGCAATGTCGACTCTTTTGGTGTAGGGAATGAATCAGAAAGCACTTTCTGCATCTTTGTGTTTGCTAGTCCTTGAACATCAGTATTGCTCTAGTTAGGTGAAGTTGAAGTTTGCATTTGGCAATTTTTATACAAGAATAGTATCTGAATTATAACTTGCTTTTCACTGGTGAGGATCTTGTGTGCTAAATACCATGATCATCCACCTTTTTGTTTCTTAACAACTTGCCTATTGTAGATATTCTCGCAACCGGCCTGCTCATAGAGGCTAAACCCTGGTAAAGCCTTTTCCATGTAGTGCAACTTTCTTTACTTCTATGGTAGAGTATTGAATCGGAGGGTATGTATCACAATGTTGCGTGAACTCAACTCAAAGCGATGTTGTTTATGACTGCGTGACCGAGCTATATAAGTTAATTATTTTTGTCTACTCCGAAGCAGAACTTATACCATCATGTACTCACCACAGTCTTGTTTGAGTACCTTTCTTTTTTTTTCTTTTGAAACTTGTTTAAGTATCTTGAATGCTACTATGTCAATTATACATAGATTAAGGTTAAATTGAATATGTCTGGTGAAGTATTTAGCAAACCATCCTCTTAGATTTGCTTCTAAAAAGTTTTTAGTGTGAATGTTAATAGAATGCTGGACCTGTCAGTTCAATTTGAAGCTGAAGGGATTGATTACAGATCAAACTTGCAGAATCAAGAATAGAAGCAGGTGTCATTGGTTTGGGCTTGTGAAGAACTTGCCATATCTGATCCTCCTTATCAAGAATCTTGTGTGCGTGTGTTCTTTGGGTGGTGGGGGGGGGGGGGGGGGGGGGGGTAAGTAGGGTAGAAACTGGAAACTGTGGCCTGTCGATTTGAATATGGGTAGATAGTACAGCATGATGTGCAAGTAGTTTGATAATTATTTATGGCCAATGGATTTGGAAGTGTGTGGTCACAAAACTATCCGGGTAAATGGGTCCCCAAACCCGAATTCCCAATGAGATCTCCTCAAACGTCCCACCCGTCTTCTTCTAATTTCCCAGCATCCAAGGGCGCGCGTGCGTGTGTAGCTGTGGGCCCAGCACGTGAACTCATCATATCGTAAGCACTCATGTTCACACCATTGCTCCTAAAAAAAATGGTGTACCACACCATACTCCTGTAATTCTTCGTAACTTGTTTATTACCACTGTATTAAACGGAGTAATACAATTCGTGCCAATATATAAAATTCTCCATAATTATAAAAATATAATTTTAATATTTTTTTATGTAATTTTTAAAATGTTTAGAATAAATGTCAAAAATAAATTTAAAAAGATTTAGATTGCAATTTGTGTTCTTAAGTTATTTATTTTTAAAAAATATTGTAAGAATATAGTGATACAACTTTACATCAATCTTTTTAAGAGATGATATGGTCATGAGACCGTTTTAATTTTTTAAATAATTATTAACTTTTTAAAAATATTATTATTTTTTATTAAAAGTTTTATCATTTTTTATTTATTTGAATATAACATTTTATTGAAATATTATCATTATCTGTATCATAAAATTTGTCTCATGAGGCATTCACATGTGTTTTTTTAATTATGCAAACCGAATTCATATGTGATAACTTTTAAACACCACTGATTTCTAGGTCTAAAATTTGCGAGCAAGTCTAATTCAAAAAAAGAAAAAATCATTATCAACGGTCGAGTGATGCCACGCTCTAGAAGAGCGAGTGGTGAAAACGATATAAGTGAATGAAGTCTGACAGCCACATTACTCTTGCTATGAAGATTTTAAGATGAGAATTATGGACCAAGCACTCTGTCTTGTCTCGTTTAGATTTCGACCTCTCTTTTCTCTCACTTAACTAACCGTAGGAGAGAGAGAGAGTGAGAGAGAGGCCCCCTAATGAATAAACCAGTTGTAAACCATTTGGGTTTAAATTTAGTTGGAGTGTCAATCAAACCACCAATTCTTGATTTTTTAAGTAAAAATAAAATGATCATTCATTATTTGTATTGTATGTTACAGTTTCATTATTTGTGAAGAACAGAGTATAGGAAAAACAAAGTCGTCCGTAATCAAATTGACCAAAGATAATGTCGTTAGAAAAAAAATAAAATCGCATAACTAAGTCAGCGCTTTATCACACCCTACAGTTCACAATCAGCAAGTTAAAAAGCATTCTATCCAAATCTCTAGTGGGTGGTGGAGTAGCTAGCAGTCAACAATCTTACACTATGTTCGAAAATAGAGATGCATTACAAAAAAAATGTAGTAGTTGTTAGATGTGAAACTATGAAATAATTAGAGTGTTATGTAAATAGAGGGAATTATTGCATAATTAAATATCTTTGATAAGGAAGCCAACCCTCCTGCTGAAAAAATATCTGTTGGCATTCGTTCCAACTAGGCTTTTAGTGAGGAAACCACCGAGAAAAAAAGCACTACGTTTTCAGATAAGAACAGTTTCAAAGTTATGGTGAGTTCATCAATGGCTTCCTCTTACCATTCATCATTCTTCTATCAACACTTTTCAGTTTTCACTGACTGCCACTTTTTGCATTCTTCAAACCAATTTGCATGGTTAGTATGGACATGGGTTTTGCTAGCTTTTGTTTCAGAGATGGGTCTCTCTCTCTCTCTCTCTCTCTCTCTCTCTCTCTCTCTCTCTCTCTCTCTCTCTCTCTCTCTCTCTCTCTCTCTCTCTCTCTCTCTCTCTCTGTGAAGGATTATGAAAACTCTGTTTTTCTGTTTGTGGGGTGACTGAGAATGAGATTTGGAACGTGGTATGATAGTAGTGGATGAGAACTGTTTTTATCAGATAATTGTGTGTCTTTAAATGCTTTGCATCTTCAACCTGTATCCCTTTTGATTGTTGAGTAAAAGAAGTCTTTTATTGTTATAATCTTTGAATTTTCCTTTGTTTTAAAGCCTCCATGTTTATGATGCCTTTGCATTTGTCTATCTTCTTTCTTTAAATTTTCTGCTGAATTTATTTATATGGGCTACTGAATGTATATGTGTTGTCTTCTGAGATTTATATTCTCTGTATTTTTGGGGCTTGTCTGATTTGGATTGCTTGAGCTCTGTTGAATACTGCTTAGTAGTGTAGAAAAGCATTCAAGGCCAGAAACTTATCTAAGTTTTACACATTATGTTCACCATTTACTTTGATTAGCTTTGAAACTGCAGACTAATTGCATGATGTAGAAGGTGGTGAAGTGTAGTGAAGTGATTGATTATTTAACGGTTAAAATAATCTCCATATCCTGCAACAGTATACATGAGGCCTACACATATTGGTGCAATGGTGTTAATGTGATATTTGGTGTTATTGTAGTGAGATAAAGTGAAGGAGTGAGAAGGTAAATGCATGGATCAAAGGGATCATATGCCATTAACAGGCTCGGGCTCGTATTACATGCATACGGGCACAGCCGAGTCTGTTACAGGGTTACAAAACTCACCAAGCATGAGTCCGTTGTCTAACGCAGCTGTGCACTTTCAATCCAGCACAGGGGGTGGCTTAAGCTTACCAGCATTACATTTAGATCATTCATCAACAATGCCTCCTCATGGAGTTAGTGTAGGGCCACATCCTATGCAACAAGGTGAACCCATGCGTAGAAAACGGGGTAGGCCTCGTAAGTATGGACACGATGGTGCTGTTTCTTTGGGGTTATCTTCTCCCTCCTTGTCTAGTCCTTCACCTATAGCTAGACCAACTCAAAAGTGGAGAGGAAGGCCACCGGGGACTGGTCGAAAGCCACAACCGTCCTCTTTAGGTACCTTTCTCTTTCTTGGTTCGTTATTCGTTCTCTAAGCAGTACAACTTGTGCAAATGCATGACAAATAAGTGAAAAAAATGAACTTGTCAGGTGGAACTGTATTCACTGGAGCTGGAACAATGACTCCACATATCATCAACATTGCAGCTGGAGAAGTATGTACAATATTTTATGATTCATATCATTGTCTATAGGTTATCAACTTGTCATTTAGTTATGGGTTTTCTGTTATTAATCATCCAAACACTACGTTTCCAGTTAGTGATCAAGAAACTATTTCAAAAACAGTATGCTTTTGAGTTGTTTCTTTGATTTAAGTCCATTCAGGTGTGTTCCACCGTTTTTCGTATACTGATGAAGCTTTTTTGATTGTAAGGAAACTAAACATTCTTTCAGTTTATTGACTGATTGAAGATTCTCCAATTTATTTAATGTAGATGTTCTAGATTCTAAAAGCACATTGTATGATACATAGAAACTGCATGTTTATGCTGAAGATACTTATGATCTTTTGTCCTGATCATAACTGGTTACTACATTATGATGTCTTTACTTTTGTGACCATAACATGAAAGGTCCTTCACAGGATATTAAACGAAAGATACTGTCGCTTTTGCAAGGAAGACGAGGCATTGTTATCTTGTCAGGCATTGGTTCTATCTCAGCAGCAAATATTAAAATTTCAAGTGCTAGTGGGAGTGTCACATATGAGGTATAGACCTCTGAATCATCATACAATCGCGGTTCCAATGCATGCATGTATCTATGTATATAACAGCTTTCATAGATTTTTGACTAAACTTTACTGTTTGCTTTGTTGATACATTCCACAAGATCATAGTCATAGTAGCACATTGTCATCCTTCTTACAGGGGCACTTTGATATGGTAAATTTATCGGGGTCTTATATCAATGACGTTGATGGTCCTCATGGGCCAACGGGAGGTCTCAACGTTACTTTTGCCGGCCCTGATGGCCGTCTCATAGGTGGTCCGGTCGAGGGACTGCTCATTGCTGCCAGCCCTGTTCAGGTACCAGCTTAACCATGTCCATGCATGCATGTTGGTTCAATGGACATAATCTGATTTATATTGTTGCTCAGGTGATTGCTGGAAGCATGCTGGCTTTCACTTCAAAGACGAAGAACAAGGTGGTGGAAGATCCGGAAGGTTCCGGTGATCCTAATCGTGGCAATTCATTGAACATTCAGAATGTCAACACAATGGGTGGTTGGCAGAGCTCAAGATGATGGATGTATATGTTGACGACGTTTAACCGTTGCTGGATGGAAATTGTCGACGAATCTGCTTTCTTACATGACATGACATAGGTTGTCCAAATGTACATCTGTTCATTATAATTAAACCTTTCATTTCTGCTGTATGAAAATTGTACCATCATCATTAGAATTCAGGGATGGATACATCAGTGCTGTTTTTCCATATTTTATTACAGATGTCTTTTTATATATATATCTAAATTTTCAATGATATCATAAAAATCATAGTACAAACCATACAATACTAGTCCAAATATGTATACAGTTGTTGCAATAAAACATAGATTACAAAGGTTTATTTCATGTATGTGATCACACACATTTCTAGTATCTCTGACATACATACATAATGATGCATTCTTATTCTTCAACACACGACAAGAACAGTGCATCTTTCCTTTATTCAGACCAGTGAATCTTCATCTCACCCCAGTCCTTTTTAGGCACACCTAGAGCCTTCCACACTGCCTTCGAAGCATCGACGATGTTGTTAGGACAGGGTGGCTGGAAATCATGCTCCTCGTCACACCCGACTGTTGAGTCACACTCATCCACCACAATGGCACGGACACTCCTCCCATTACCATGAATGGTTATATTCTTGAAGCAGCTCTTCCCGTGGTTGAACCACCCTGTCGATAGTGCCACAATCGGCTTGTTGTCTGAATGGAATTTCCCGTCACACGCTGCTTCTCCGCCACCGTCTTCGCCCCTGCCGAAGCCATTGATAGTCAGGACAGCCGGCGTGTGGGACGTAATTTTGGGTGAGCATTTGTAGGTGGTGTAGGACTTGCCTTCTTCGCAGCAGTCGGAGCCGTTGGATCTGTTGCATTTATGTGACTTGCCCTTGAGCCTTCCACTTGGTTTGCATGTTTTGGCTTCAGCCAAAGACAGGATGAATAGAGAGAAAAGGATGAAGAGAAGGAGAGAGAGAGCCTGTTTTCTCATCTTATTCTTAGCTTCTGTGTTGAAGAACACATTTGATTCATGCAGATTTATAGTACTCAGATTTGTCATTTTCTTGCACCGGTGATTTGTTTTTTGTTGGTACATTAGTGTTACTATTAACTTAGTGCATAGGCAATTGATATAAACAAGAACCTTGTTAACTCAACTTGTCAGGACACACAATGAATCTTTGGTCCACAGAAAGAGGATCTGACTGAATGTCTTTTCTTGTTCTTTTGTTATCCATCAGATGATATCCAAGAAACATTACATTACATTACCATCTAGAAGAATCAAGTGTGAACATAACGATGCAAATGCTTGTCATATTTCGACGAAAGGTCGTTTTTATGATGATTTGGTTGGGTATGCTGGCTTTGATAACAATGGAGAAAAGTTTCCCTTTTTAGCATGTAATCTGATTGTCTTTTGATGCTGTAAATAGTAATTAGCAGACAGAAAATAGTATGTGTGATCCATTGCAAGAGAGACTGATATCAGCCTGAAATGAAATTCTTCATCATCTTCTAGAATTAGAAAATCAGTGGAACTTGCAATACTGTGGCATCAAAGTACATAGAATTTCTTACTTTCTACATACAATTTTCCATCTTTAAATTTTGCAGATTTCGGAAATTTTTCAAGTGATTAATTCATTCATCTATATATCACTTTAGGATCATTATATAACATATATACTAATAGCTTCCATTTTTACACAGACGACAATTATGTGATAGAGACTCACATTGACTCTAATTGGTACTCTTTTCAGACATCATTTATCTGTCTCAAGTATCTTTAGGCAGCAGAAAAGGGACAAAACTTTGGACATTGAATAATTCATTATAGTTCAATTGTCTTATCTTATTTAGTTTTTGCATTTAGGAAATTTGTCCATTATACAAGGATCATTTTTTTCTTGTGTTCTTGAATAGTTTACTCTGTAATAACTCTTCCATTAAAGATCAGGATCAGGTGATGAGAGAGGAAATGTGTTGTAATATATATTAGCATGATTAAACTAGTAATAAACAGAATCAGATAAAGGACATTTCACCATTTCTGTAATATATATTCTTAACATGATACTACACCATAAACAAGTAATTAACAAGTACATAGAAGAAATAAAAGACTATTATGCATCAGTCCAAGTGATATCCAAATCACCCCAGTTGTCTTCAGGAACACCCAAGTCTTTCCAGACAGCCTTTGAAGCATCAACAATGTTGTTAGGACACGGTGGCTGATAATCGTGATCCTTATCGCATCCCTTCGTGGAATCACACTCATCAACCACCATTGCTGTCACGCTCCGTCCATTACCACTTATAACTACATTCTTAAGGCACCTGCTCCCTTTGTTGTACCATCCGGTTGACAAGGCCACCACTGGTGTGTCATCAGAGTGGTACTGATGGTCACACTCTGACGGGCCGCCTCCATCTCCGCCCTTCTCGAAGCTGTTGATGGTGAGGACTGCTTTCGTGTTGCCAGAAACGGGTGGCGAACACTTGTAAGTGGTGTAGAGCTTCCCTGCTTCGCAGCAATCGGAGTCATTTTCCTGGTTGCATTGCCCTGGAGGTGGCTTCACTCCTCGGATCTTGCCACTCGGGTTGCAA
This sequence comes from Pogostemon cablin, assembly GCA_023678885.1. Classification (NCBI taxonomy): domain Eukaryota; kingdom Viridiplantae; phylum Streptophyta; class Magnoliopsida; order Lamiales; family Lamiaceae; genus Pogostemon; species Pogostemon cablin. The sequence goes on from CM042965.1 coordinate 1,843,415, forward strand.
GACTGAAGCCTGGCCTCTAAAGACACTGCTGCAAGGATGAGAAGCATTCCAAGAAAGGCTGCCTTCATGTTGGATCTTTTTTTGGTTTAAATTTGTTGTTGAATCAGTGGATGTTTGATGCTGAATGGGGATGAACAAATCTGTTTATATAAACTTTTAACTGCTGAAAATGCCAAGAATGTGCTCAATGCATTTATCTTGTTCTTAATTAATTATCATAAATTAATATTATTGTAATTCAATATTCATATATTTTAGCAGAGGGATGAAATATATGCAGATAGTTTATTTTATCAGTCAGATGGCAGAGAGTTCTCATATATGAATGCATGTTAATATCTTTGCTTATTGTGCCGTTGAAGTCAGCTATCTTTACTGATATCTTGGATTATTAACCAAATAAAAGTATTTTCAATACATTTCTGGCTAATTACTTAGTCTTAAAAGCCCAGATCATTATCTAAAAATGAGAATAAAAATTTGTGGGGGTGGAGTGTTTTAAATTATCAAATATTACTCAAATGACAGTCTCTTGTGAGATATGTTAAAATATGATGAATGATGCATTAAAGTATGACTTTAGATAACTATAATATGATTCACTACAAATATATTTTAACTATCAATAAACATGCTTTAATGATGGGTCGGCCGTCTCACAATTTGTCTCACATAAATCAATCTCACATGAGAGAGCCGTGCTCAAATAATGAGTTTGAGACCCAAATTCAGTTGTCATAACGCAGAAGGCTAAAATGGGGAAAGATATTGAATATCTGTATTGTGGAATAAATAATTACTCCTTGTGTTCTTCTTGTTTCTTTCTTTTTCTCTTTATTACTTACTGTAATTTCACAACACCATTTATTACATGGATCTAAGTATCTTGCGCTCCTGTTTGAGTATAAAGATACACCCTTTGTAAACACATCTTTGATTGCACAATAATATTATCATCAGTTGAATCTCATTAGAGACTACTACCATAAGAGAGAAATTCATTTGTTTGGATATATACAAGGCTAGATGAACTATATTTATGTTTGTTAATACATACAGTTAATAACCATGCACTCAGAATAACACCAGCAAATCATGGGAGGAATCAGAGAAATGCAATTTCTATATTTTAACATCATACAAAGAAACATTTCACCATTGATCATACATGCCCAAGGATTAAATTGTTACATATACAAGAGTTCTTGTGTCTATGCATCCGACCAGGTGATATCGAGTTCTCCCCAATCTTGTGGAGGCACTCCCAAGGCAGTCCAGACAGCTTTAGATGCACCAACAATGTTGTTATCACATGGAGGTAGATAGTCATGCTCTTTGTCACATCCCATGGAAGAATCACACTCGTCGACCACCATGGCTATGGTGGTCCTCCCATTACCACTTATAGTTATGTTCTTCAAGCACCTGCTCCCTCCACTGTACCATCCAGTCGACACTGCTACAACTGGTGTGTCGTCTGAATGGTACTTGTGGTCGCATCTGGCCGGCTGATATCCATCCCCACCTTCACTAAAACCGTTGAGGTTGAGAACTCCATTCGTGGCTGTAGATACTGTGGGAGAACATTTGTAAGTGTTGTAGTATCTCCCCTCTATGCAGCAGATTTCATCAATATTACAGTGGTTTTCAGGTGGTTTCTTGCCCTTTACTTTGCCACTTGGCTTGCACACCTGGACACGAGCTTCTAACAAACGAGCAGAAAAGAGTAGTGTTAGAAGAATAGTTCCAAAGATCAGCTTCTTCATCATGACACTAAGTTCTTGATATGATGTGAATAAGAAACAAGATAGACAATATAAACAGTTAACCAGAAATTTATTGAATAATACTTCAGATAATTATAAGAAGATTAAGGTTTAATTTTCTTTCATACAACTTGGTAAATCAACTTAGACGGCACATTTAGCAAGTTATCAATATGGTATGCATGACTGATCAAACATTTGAACTTTCCAGTGGAATATTTGAAAATAATAATATATGATAATTAATTGAGAAATTAAATGCATTGAGCACTTTCTTGGCATTTTTTCCAGGGGAAAAGTTTATTTAAACAGATGTGATGGTCCCAATTCTGCATCCACCATCCCCTGATACACCACAAGTTTAAAGAAACAGAGATCCAAGATGAAGGCAGCCTTTCTTGCAATGCTACTCATCCTTTCAGCTGTCTCTTTAGAGGCAAGGCTTCAATCTTGCAACCCGAGTGGCAAGATACGAGGAGTGAAACCACCTCCAGGGCAATGCAACCAGGAAAATGACTCCGATTGCTGTAAGCCAGGGAAGCTCTACACCACTTACAAGTGTTCACCTACCATTTCTGGCAACACGAAAGCTGTCCTCACCATCAACAGCTTCCAGAAGGGTGGAGATGGAGGTGGCCCGTCAGAATGTGACAACCAGTACCACTCTGATGACACACCAGTGGTGGCCTTGTCAACCGGATGGTACAACGGAGGGAGCAGGTGTCTTAAGAACGTAGTCATCAGTGGCAATGGACGGAGCGTGACAGCAAAGGTGGTGGATGAGTGTGATTCCACCATGGGATGTGATGAGGATCACGACTATCAGCCACCGTGTCCTAACAACATTGTTGATGCCTCAAAGGCCGTATGGGAAGCCTTGGGTGTTCCGGAAGACAACTGGGGCGAGTTGGACATCACTTGGTCTGATGTATGAGTGTCCTTTATTTCTTTACTGCACCTGTCACTTGTTTAATGATGTAAAAATACCTATAAATTATTTTATGAATATAATGCAGTTAATCTGGCTTTACTACAGTTTCAGTTCAACATTCATGCATTTATTTCTCGTCGGTTCGGATTGCATGTCCAGTTAATAAAACTCAGCCACTCAAGGAGATCAATTGCATTCTATATGATGACTTCTAGAAGAACTATATTCAGCCCGAGATTAAATTCAAGGTAAGGAAAAACAGTTGAAATTCAAACATGTAGCACTAAATGCCATTTCAAGACAAATAATCTTGGCAAGGATAGGAAGAAAGCAAGCCTAGCTGTATTCTCTTACATCATCAGCAGTGTTCTTTCTTTCTTAAGCCTTTTGTACACAATATTAATGCAGTCAATTGCTATTTATATCAAGATGACAAAAGTTTGACTCAATATAATAAAACAACATTAGATGATGATTCAAGTGTGTGTGTATCAGTCAAGAAAGCAGGCAGCGGATTGATCTGTTCACACGAACTGAATAATATCTCTTTCAAATAATATAAATTTCAGCAACAGAAAGACTCCCATAGCTACATACTACATACTAAACTAGAGAGAGAGAGAGAAGAAAAAAAAAAAAAAAGAAGAAGAATAGAAATGTTGAGGAAGGAAACTTTGGTGGTCACCTTGGCATGGCTGCTGATTGTTGCATGCCTAGTCGCTTGCTCGCATGAAGCTCAAGCGAAACCTTTTGTACATGTCGTCCATTCACAAGGTCCTTATAATTAACTTCATTTTTCACTGGAAAACAGGTCTATTGCAAAAGTTATTAACATGTTTTCTCTTGATTCTGAAGCATGTCGTTGCTGCAAGTTAAATTTCTCAAAGCCTCTGGTCACTTGTCCTAAAGCGTGCTGCGGGGAGAATTGTTGCTAAGATCCTATCACAACAACTACAGCAATCTGCTGCTAAGCATAGAGACATTATGTGTGTGTGTAATAAAAAACTGTGGCTTTTAACTTCTGAAAAAAGGGAAAAGAATCTGGAAAGCTTTTCTCTTGGATTTTCTGTTTGCATGTTTGTCAAACTGGTCAATTTCCTATTTAGAATAAGTAACCCAAGAAAGTGAACATCTTGGATATCACTTGGTCTGATGCTCAGCTTACTTGTGTTATAAATTATGATTTCTTGTTCAAATGATGCAAGAATAAGGCCTACTACTAAGTAATTCATGTTATAACTGTTAAAAAATGTTATCAAACCTGGCTTATATACATATTTCTTTTCTCTTACCAGGAATATCAATATGTTATAAGATTCAAACTGCAGAGAGAATCAAATAAGGCAAAACAGAGTATAAACTTTAAATGAATCTCAAACAAAGATTCATTATCTGACATATTTCTTTGATGTATTAAATGATGATTCTTGTCAATGATTGACAGCGAACAGGAATCTTAAACTGCCGTACGTTCATTTACATTTATACTCAACAAACACAAAGTTTTTTCTGTACACATTTAACAATTTAAAACAAGAAATAGAAAATGGTGTGAACTGGATATCTACTGGTCTGATGCTTGATCAAAAACACTAATGTCACAATTAAGTGGTCCTGATGAAGATGGTTAATTTTGTGTAATAAGAAATTGGCTGTTAGTGGTCTGAAAAGATAGCAAGCAACAGTCTGATAATATGTATTGTATTATCAGATACAGAAGAAATCTTTTGTAACATTATATAACATAATATTGATAATTAAACTCATCAGAAATGAGTATCAGATATTCTAAAACATACATTTGAATTATACAACAACATCGTACATGGTATCAAGATTCTTAACAGAAAAAATGGACTTTCAACAGTATAGAAAACCCTCAAGCATTCTTGTTTACACTTAAGAAACATGAAGAAAACACCCCAGAATTTGGTGGCTTTGCAAGCAGGAAAAATATAACTTACAACATGCTATCAGTCCTGGCAGGGAGCCTACGGAAGAAACTGAGAGGAGCTGGGGGTAACTTGTGTCGAAACCTAGGATGCCTCATAACATACAGACCAGCCATCACAATCAACAGCTGAAAAGGCACCGAATACAAGACTCCAGCAGCCACTATGCAGAAGGCCATGAATATTACAGTTGCTCGCGGATCTCGCCAACTCAGCAATGCCTGAACCCTCTCCCCTTGAGATGCTATGTCGCCTACTACAGTCTGAATCCGACCAGCAACGCTCCTCAGTCGATCGTACCTCAACCTCACAAGATCTGGACTCCTTGAGGTGGGGAATGTATCAAATTCCTCATCAAGCTCATCAGGATGCGCCACATCAGCACAGGACAGGCGTGTGTTCATGTGAGGCGGGTACATTGGCCTATAGCGGTAGTTCCAAAGGCCAATCAGGAACATGTAAAGAAACAGCGTCGGAAGTATCAACTCCGGGAAAGAAATCAGCATGATGAACAGAGCATGCACGAGTCCAGTGGTGATGGGGTTCTTCCACATGCATACTTCTTTGAACCATCTTCCAACAGCAAGTACTCCATTGAAAACCGACATCAGCCTGAAGAAGTTGGCTTTGCTGCGCCTCATGCTCCACAGATGCGAATCAGTGTCGGACATGTACTCGACTACTTCTTTTCTGAGAGGGGGTTCTGCTCGGCTCAATCGTGCAGCCACTATATTGACAGCTTGGTGACGCAGCATGTCAAGCTGCATCATTGTCAATGGCATCTTGTAGTGCATTTTGGGCAAGAGTGGTCGGGAGTATAAGCACATCATGTTAGCCATCGACGTGCATGAGAATCGAATAGCCAAGTGCAGCTCTCCCATTTTCTTTACACCTGAGGGGTGGAGTACCAGCAGGGGATAAGAATGAGTATAAACACGTCCAGTTTCAAGAGTTGAAACTCGAATCCTGACTTTCCCAATCTTCATGTCTCGGTTAGCATTCGACTCGTTCTCGCCAAGTTGTGCATTGTCGAAAACACCAACAGTAAGAACAGTGGCTGGATCAAAAACTTCCCATGTGTACTGCTCATTGTACTTGGGATTTAAGCTGTCCGTAATGGTCCTCGTTCGAACCCACTTCTGACCATACTTGGCAACGCAGTAAGTATCTGAAGTGCCCCTACTATTTCTGGTTTTCATGGGGGTAATAGCGTCAGCATTCAGAATGCCTAGCTCCAGAGTACCAATTGGTGGTTTCCAGAGCTGTTTAGCTGATGGTCGGAGATCACTACTGTAATGTGTGGATTCATCAAGGACGTGGTAACCCCCATCAAGGGAAACACGAAGATGGACCCTACTAGAGAACTTGTGCTTGTCTTTCTTAGGCTCCTCAATATCAGTTTTGCTTGGTTTCTGCAGGTTAAACCATCGAGAGTGAACCATTTGATCATCAGCACGACGTTCGATTGTTGCCAAAGGTATGAACACCCTGCCAAGAATCTCATCCATGTTTGGAGCAACACGATCTTCAACTGTGAGCACCAGATGGTCTTCAAAAGGTTCAGCAGCAACAAACATCAAATCTTCATTCCATGAGACATTCATACTTTGTGATTGCACAGGTTTTGTCTTCAAAATCTGGTTCCCAATCTGTGCTTTAATATATACATTTGCAAAACGATTCTTCTCAGCCAAAACCAAGTCTTGTGCCTCAATCACATTAACTGTTACATACCATAATCTTGGGGAATGGTAAACTTTCGAGCGAATGTGAGTAGAAGGGCCCGAGCTATCAACGGGACTAGCTGCATCTGAGTGCCAAGCATCGGAGAAAGCCTCATCAGCTTGTGTGCCCATCCATACAGCTAGCATCAGCTCACACTTCTTTTTTTCACCCTTCTTGTTTTCAAGCCGATACCATTCTGGAGCCAACGGACTATCTGGTGGAACTCTTGTGGGAATTTCGCGGAGGTCAAATCGGACAAGGCCAACAAAGTCATCTTTCAGCATATCCTTATCTTTAACAACTACCTCCAAAACAGATGACTGCATTCTGTCTTTAGAAAAGGTGAACACAGTGTTCCACTCTGGATTTTGGTTCTTCTCAAAGTGCCTTGTGACTCCTTTATAGTTACCAAGTCGAACTTCAACGTAAGGGTCAAGACTCCCAGTAACATCCTTGGAAGGAAGGTCATGAGCTTTGACAACCCTTACAAAGAGGAACTGCATCGGCTCAACAAGGTCATACACACTGGATGGCTTATCGGAACGTCTAACTCGTCCTCCAATCACTTGCCCCCCTCCAAGAACAGGGCTTGTTTCCTTAAGTGCAAAATCAGCAATCTGTCCAGATGAAGTTGCATATGAGCTGACATACTGTGGCGCCCGAGGTTCAGACCTCATTTCATTAGCTCCATATACAATTGGTTGCTGGGAAGATGCATGAGGAGCTTGTTGTCTCTGGCCATTTGAGTTTGCAAGATTAAAAAATGTGCGTCTCGTCCCCTTTTTGCCATTAGAGACAGGCTCTTCCACACTCTGAGAAGGCAACTCACCATGGCTAGAATGCAAACTTGAATATGAAGATGGAGAATCCATATCAGGAAGAGGGACTGAAGACCTAATGGAGGGATCATCAGTCACGTAAACTCTCAGGCCAAGTTCTCCTCTAGCACGTGAGAATATGCTTCCTTTCTCCAATGGATAGTTAAACACAACAGCATCAGAATAGTTAACAAATGATGTAGCAGTAATTCGAATCTTTCCAAGGGAAGATTTCGAATTGGTGGTTTTATTGATGCTGTAGACATGAGCCTCAAGAGTTAGATTATGCAGTTCATTGGGATTGGATACGTTGAAATAGAAGGTCTCGTTCCAGAATGGATCGAGATCCTTCTCTTTAACCGTGGTGCGAAACTTCTGACCATCAAAATGAAGTTCCACAAAAGCATTGGATGAGCCCTGCCCATCTTTAGCCAAAAGGTTGTGGGCTCTCACAACTTCCACTCCTAGCTTGAGATTGTTCATGATTTATGCCACCATTATCTTGTTTGAAGGATAAACAACCTGTTCGTAAGCAATGTCAGCCAAATCAAGCTATGATGAAGTAACAAAAGAGACATTATCAGCACTTGTACAGAAATCTAAAATGAACACTGGAGAACAAACAAATCAAGATGAGATATAATCAGTTATTCCAATTCATGTAAACATTCATGTAATTCTTAAATTTGTTTTATTAATTAATTAACCAAAAATCTAAAGATATTGAACTTGATCACACATTTCATCCGTTCATTTTCCAGAAGGAGCACCAACTAAAACTATCAGACTAAAAACACTTGATTATTTTTTCACTGTCAAATTTCAAGAATCTTGATGCAGAATCTTGAGTAAAGGCCAATAATCTTGAGTTATTGGGAATTAAATGGTAATTAAATTTTTTAGAATTTTCTTTATGCAGAATCTTGAAAAAAGGCCACTTTTACATCAGGCAATATCCATAATAAATCCCACCCCTCGAGGCTAGTATGTTTATGTATCACTACGGATGACCAATATATTGATTAGTAATCTCTCTCTCTCTCTTTAAAAAAAGAAAAAAAAATTGTCAATAACAAGATTTCTGAAGATAATCCCAAAAGCAAATGAAAGATGAGAACACAGCACTCACAAGTAAACACATGTAGGCACACCAAAACTTGAGTCTTCACCTCGAAAACAAAAATCCAACACTGATAAATAAAACAAATAATAAATTAATATAAATAAGAGAGGGAGATGAAAAAAAAGGAAAACCCAACAAGAAGGAAGAAACGTACCCGTTGGTTTTGTGAAATCTTGAGTTAGAAAAGGAGTGATTCCCGATCCTGAAGTTGAGATAGAGAGACAAACCCAACAAAAGGGAAGAAACGTTTCAATCAAGAAAGAGAGATAGATAAATAATTAATGAGGAAGAAGAATAGTTGGTTGAAAGTTTAATAATTGTAGAAACAAGAAAAAGAGTGTCTACATGCATACTAAATACTAGTGAGTAATTGGAAAATGAAAAAGAGAAGAAAATTCGAGGAAGAAGACGAGAAGAGAAGGGAAGATGGAGTTGGGTTTGGTGTGGTGTGGTGGAATTGGAAAAGTCTTGGACGGACTTCTCATGTCCGTTTCCGGCCATTGCGTATGTATGCGTCACCTCGAGTGTTAACATAACGCGCCTATACTTGCATTTCTATGTACCTATATACTCGTACACATATACATATAATACTCCCTCCGTCCCACGTATTTTTACCCACTTTTCATTTTGGGGTGTCCCACGTATTTTTTCCCATTCCATTTTTGGCAAAAATACATAATATTTTATTACCTACTTTTTACAATCCCAACAACTTTAATTACTACTCCCTCCGTCCCATTTTCATCTTCATATTTACTGTACACACGCAAATTAAGAAAAATTATTTTTTGAGTAACTTTTGGGGTAGTTTGGTATTTTTGGGTAATAAATAAATGATAAAGTATGTTATGTGTGTTAAAAAGATGATGGCAATTTTGAAATTAAAGTATGTTAGAGGGATATTAGTTATGTACATTTTCCTTTTATGGAAATGTGAAGTTGAAATTGGGACGGACCAAAACGGAATGTGTGAAGTTGAAGTTGGGACAGAGGGAGTACTTTTTTACACTTTATTCATCATTCTCAATAACTTTATCCACTTTTTCTTTTTAAATTACTAATTTATCCCTACTTTCTCTTACATTATATATTAAAAAAATAAAACGTCTTAATCTCCGTGCCCGTACAAACGGGTAAAAATTCCCTGGAAGGAGGGAGTATGAGATTTTTATAACTCACTCGGCTAAGTTAAATATGTAATCATGGGACCGACTGAGTATTTTTTATTTTGGGGTTTAAATTTAGAGATGTTAAGTAATCAATCAATTCTAACAGGCTTCTGGGTAATAGGACTTCAATTAATAGGGTCTATATAAATGACAATTAAAAGATAAATCTAACCTTAATTATAATGGGTTTCGGATTGGCTACTCAGATTTTGAATAAATCAGGTCTATTTAAATGAGTATTAAAAGATTAACATAATTGAGTTGATATTATGTGCACCCGAGTGTAAGGGTGCATCCATATGTGTATAAATTTTTATTTTATTTTGTAATATATGTTTTATTCTATTTTGTATATGTATTTATTAATAATTGTATATTTTTTCACACTAAATTTTTTATTAAAAAAATTAATATTTATATGTGTATAATTTTTTATTCAATAGTGTATACTCCCTCCGTCCCATACCAATGCTTACGCTTCCTACATGTTTTTAATAATTGTATATTTTTTTACACTCAATTTTTCATTAAAAAAACTAAAAATTAAATTATAATATATATTTTTATTTATAATTATATATGATTTTTTTTCATATTTTGTACACAGCATAATTAGTCAACATAATTTTAACCCAGGGATAAATGGTTGGACTTGTGGGTTGAACTATAAATATTTTAAATTCAAATAAAGTTCAATTTTATTTATTTTTATTCTTTTGAAAAAAAAAAACAATTCTATTAGTTTAGTTGTAGCAATTGATATGAATGGAGTAGATTAATTCACGTGTCATGGTCATACGGACCCATACAAGGCCAGACAAAAAAGTAGCTGACATGTAAAAGTAATTCGCATTAACATAATATAAACGTGTTGGCTGATTTCTCCCCTAGTGACACGCTTTCATTGTTGGACAATAATAACAACATAAATTATTAAAAATCACCCTCCTCATATTTTAATCAATTGACTAATATATATATTAATAAATTGAGGGCCAAGAAACTTGATTTAGGTGAAATATAATACGTTATCAATTTTATTATAGGAATATAAAATTTTAGGATAATTCTTGGGTGACATGTGGTCACTCATGATCCTCTCACATAAGGGGTGGAGGTCACCCCTGACACGTGAGATCACGGGTGACCCAAGTGTTCCTCAAAATTTTATTAGATCACTTAATTTAAATTAACAGACCATCAAGAAACTTGTTACTTGATCTTCCAGTATAATATATACTTACGTTGACTTGGGTTTGGTCATGTTAAAATTGATTGCAGATTTATATTTTTAAAAGAAAATACTAATTTTTATTACATAATAATTACATAATTTTCAAACCACATAATTATGGGTTAATAAAGCTTATATATATCATATACGAGCATAAAAATTGTTTTAATTTTTTATCAGTTTTATAGAATAATAATGTAACCCACCCCTTAAAGTTTATGATTCACCATACCCCTTCTTTAAACTAAAGAACTTAGAAAAAAAATTAAAAAATTTTAAATGCAATTAATATGTAATCTCTCTTTAAAACTTTTTTAAATAATTAATTATTATTAACTTAATATGACACTCCCCCAACCCACGGAAAGAGGTGCATTAAATCATGTACAACATCATTTGCTGCATGTAAATTAATGAGTACTAATTATTTTATATTATTTTATATGTAGTGGATCGTTGTATTAGTGAAAAGTGTGGATCCATATTTTATTTGTATTATTGAAGGATGTGGGTCTCATATATCTAAAAAAATGGATAAATTAAGGATGGACGACCCAAAATAGTAAAATGGATAAATTAAGAATAGACGGAGGTAGTTCGTTTACCAAAAAAAAAAACAAAAATAAATAATAAATAATAATAAAAGAAACTCTCTTGTGAGACGGTTGTGAGACGATATGTTTATTTGTAGTTAAAGTATATCAATATTAAATCGTATAACATCATAAAATCATACTTTAATTCATTATTTATCACAATTTAGAAAACATATTTTATCTATGTAATAGACATACTTTAACACGTCTCAAATTGTCTCACACATGTATTGTCTTACATGAGAATTTGTCTAATAATAATAATTATTATTATTATTATTATTAGATTATTATTATTAAAATTGGACCTTGCCAGTAATAAATCACTATTTTTCCCATGAAAAGCTGAGTAAAATTTTTTATATGTCATCGTATCCACAAAATGTAAATCATATAGTTATCATTTATCAGTGTTATTTCTCCTTCTTTACCACATATTCATAATATATAAAGACAAAAATAACTTCAAGTCTTCATCCCAATAACCAATCAATAATTTCCAAAACACTAAAAAAAACAAGAGAAAGATACAAATTCAAGGTTGATTTAGTTCCACAGATTTAGAAGGAAAAAAAATGACAATACCAATTATGCTCTTTGGTTCAGCCAAAAAATAATTCAAAGAAAATATCATATCAACTGGAAAATGATGTAGATGTAATAAATCACAATAGTTGGTGTGTCATCCTGATTTTGACCACCCACCATATTGGCAAAACATAAACAAGAATAGAAGAAAATAAAATGTAATGGATTTCCTTTTCTCCAACTTGATGATTCTTACTTTGATCTAAATGCATATTAGCAATTGAAAATGGACATTTTACCAAATGAAAAGAAAGCAAATTGATTACCAAAAGATATTATTGTGGCACAGCTAGTGAAAAGCTCTTTGATATCACGACGTCGTCTCAAGTGTATCATTGCTCAAGCACAAGAAGATAATCATACTTAAAGATGCTAATAGAAGAAGATTAAAGATGCATTTTCACATTTTATAATGGAAAATAGATAGTAGTTCTGTAGTAATAGAGTATAATATCTACAGAATAACAAAAGCAGAGAAAAGGGAATTAACATCCACTTTTAGTGCCAGAATAATTATATGCATTCTCTGGTTACACCACCTAAAAACCGACTGTAAGACATCATTTACCTTCATACTGCCAAAAATGACGTATAAAACCATAGTTAGTTTGTACAACTAGAGCCTTTGTTCGTTGAATCCAGTGTTTTGAAAAAGCATTCCACATCTTCAGGTGTAAACCAGTCCTCTTTCAACTGGAAAAAAAAATGCATCAATGATGTCAAGAAAAGTGTCCTTGCATGAGATCATGAATCTAAACACTCCATCTAAAAAAAAAGTCTTGTCTCTAAGTCGTTCTTTGTCCCAAAAAGTCACGTTTAAACTGTCAACACTTATTCATAATCTTTCATGACAAAAATTGATAAAAAAGCATTTTGCTCACCAATTTTTTAAAAATAAATTTGTACTTTGGGGAAATTAGGACTCTTTTTTGGGATGAACTGAATATTACTTTACAGAGTAATGCAAAGATGGGAAAAATAAGAACTTACAAAGTGTGGATAGCCCGTCGAAAAGGTTAGATTTTCAGGACCACTGTCTAGGAACAGTTTTATATAGTAGAGAACATAAAAACCACATTCCTTGCCACTTATCTGCTGTGGCACCTGGATATGTGCCCACTCATGTCAACATAGATTTCATATTGATAATTAGGTTGATTTGAGTAAATTAACCTACCTTAGGAACCAAAAGAGGAATTTCACTGATTAGCTGTTCGTCCTCGGGCCGTTCATTGGTTTCAAATATGTCAAAGACAAATCTGTAAAGACAATAAGGGCAAATATCTTAGAAATTTAAGTTCCTGTCCATAAAGAAACAACACTATTTTCTGATTAAAAAACAAAAAAAAACAGTGATTATCTGAGAAATTACTTTCTAATTGCAGGTTCTAGCTGCTCCGAATTTGCCTTTCCGAGGGAATCTAGCAACAACATGCAGCGATCATCATTGTCACTTGACTCTGGATCTTCATCAAAGTTGCAGAGGATTAAAAGAAACCAGTGTCTCCTAGCAAAACAGAATCTTTATCAAACCACCAATTGAAGAAAGAGGATACGAGTAATAAAATCAGCCTCTTGATGAAATAATCATGAAAGTAATTGTAGAGTATAATTCAAAAGGATGGCACCACAAACCATTGAACAATTGGAATAAAAACGTATTTCTTCGAGAATATGTTCTTTTTCTTGATCCAACTCAAAACCTTTTCTCTTAAAGATCCATCTGAATACAAAGTAAACCACAAGGAGTCAAAATAAGTGAATGCATTCCTTTTCTCCTCTGCAAATTTTCTCCATATATTCCTACATCATCCAAACCAAAATGCAAGATGAGATATAATATACGAAGATGGTGTCAATTCCACAGTAAAATTACAAAAAATCTTACTCAATGTAGATCTCAAAATTTTCTGTGTCCAACTTTCCCGACTTCTGACCAGTGCCACGAAGCAGCCTCATTGATTTTCTACCATTACCAGCAGGAGGATAGCAAATTACATCAGGATCACCTGCATCTTGTTTATGTTTGTCACTCACATTCGCAGTAGCTCTCGTTGATCTTCTAACATTACTGATACGAGGTTTGCTAACTACCACAGAATCACTTGCAGCTTTTTTATGTTTGCCTCTAACATTCTGAGGTTTGTCTTGATCAGTGACAACTTGGCATTCACCTCCACTCCCCTCAACATTACACCCTTCACTATTTCCTGCAATTTAAAGCAAGCATGTTAGAATTCTCATATGTGAAGCACACGTAGCAAGAAACAAGAAAAGGCAGACATTGTGTAACATACTAGTAGGTCTCACTGCTGGTTTCTTTCCGGCTCTCCGTGTTGACCTCTGGCGACGAGGAATATGCAAGAATTTGGAATCTGTATCATAGAAATTTTTCACCTCAGAGTCAGGGGTGGACTTGTGAAGTGGATGCATATGATAATAACCCTGCCATAACTTTAAATCCCCAAACTCTGCTGCATAGGGTGATTAAGTTCTCACTGTTAGTAATCCACAAAAACAATATGGCATACAAAGAAACAATCAGAAACAATATTGCAAAAAAAAAAAGCAATCTACTACAGGATACATTCTCCATCCCATAATTACCTTTTACACTCTCCGTTTTCGTACATCTCATACTTATCTTCACCACCAAAAAAAAAATAAAATCACATCAACCAATAACATCAAAAGTCATCTTAATTTTAAAAATATCACTCTCGTCTAACACACATAAACTTTTTACCTAAAAGTATCACAATGCCCCCTTAAAAAGGACAATAAAATTGATCAAAATGTAACTTTTCTTAAACTACATCGCCAGAAATTTTAGAGTATACCGTAGCAAATTAGAAAATTAATGTAGAACATACATGCATAAAACATCAAGAAACATGAGATATTATACATAAAAAATATCAAAAAGAAAAAAACCAAAATCAAAGATCCCCATCAGGGCAAAAAAAACCTAGCACTGAAACTGAACATAGCATGAGATATCATCAAGAATTCGATTTGCATGGCTAAAAAGATACAGTAATCTAAAATCAACAAGAAAAACAGCACGAAATCGATCCTATGCTCGCCTGCGTTGAAAGAAACGACGCCTGGATCATCCAGAGCGACTTCTCTCTGCTGCCGCTCTCCCATCCTCAAATCTTAGTATACTGCAAATGGTAGGGAAGAAGAATGAAATAATTATGAAACCCTAATTCACATTCATATTTCAATTAATGCGCTTTAATTATAATCCTAAAATTACGAGTTGGAATTCCAAAAGTCTTGAATCGATTCTTGATTTAGGTTCTGAAGTCAGGCATGGAAATTTTGATTCAAGATATTCGAAGTACGCAGTTGAGCAAATACGATGAATAAAGAGAAAGTACAGTTTAATGACACGTAGTTTTTAATTAAAATTATTTATATAAATAAATCTTATAATGAAAATTGATTGGTAGCAAGATATCTATATATCATGAAACAATGTATTTTATGATCATTAACGTGACCATGTTCATCTATATAATTTTTTTATGATTTAGAAAGGATATTAAAATCGCAATTAAGGTGTGACAATGAAAATTATTTAAATTTTTTACCACTTATTATAGTCTAAAAAAAATCACTTATAGTAATCTCTCTCTCTTAGGTTTCATATATTATTATCGTACTTTCTTATTTTTTAGTAATTTTTTTTTTAAAAATTAAACTGAATCAAAACTACTTGATCAAAATTAATCAGCAAAACTCAAAACATGCAGGCTTCTGAATTGCAATTAAAGTAATCAAATTAAATATTGATCCTCGAACATAAAACGTTTTCGGAATATCTCCACATTAAATGAAGGTAAAGTTGGATATACAGTATAAATTAATTTTATTAACATCCTAAAAAGGGTAAAATAAGATATGTGCCTTAAATTTCCCTAAAAATGAAGCTGAAAAATCTCTCATCCTTTAAAAAATTCTTCAAACTTATTCAACCAAGAAATAAGGATCCTATGCATTCTCTAATCCTCCTTTCCTTTCTCTTTCATCACTTCATTTTTCATTTCTGAAACTCCAATTTTCATCGGAGACACAACATGGTATGTTATTGCATTCATGCATCTAATTAATGGCAACTTATTGTTATTCTTACATTACTTTATTCTTGTTCGTAGTTTAAAACATTAATGTTCATGTTGTCATACCCCTAAACAGATCTTGATTCTCCCAAAAAAAAATTTTGTTTTGATCTTTGAATGATCAATGGACATGTAGTTGTGTTTTGTTGGTATTTTGGTGTGTATATATTGATCAAGTCGAAAACGATGACATGCTTGAACTCGAAAAACAAACATCCATGGAAGAATGTCCAACGTTGAAGGCATTGCATGAAAGAATGAATTGAAAAAAATATAATTGGAAAGATCAAAGTTGTTGATTGTGATATGACATAGTAGATCGAGCTGTCAAAATGGGTTGGTTAGATTTAAATGTTGGGTTTGATTACTGAAAAGAAGCACTTAAACAGGCAAATGCAGCATCTGGGATTGCTGTAAGTGATGAATGCAAGACAGTTTTCTTCGAGCTAAAGGCAAAAAGAAACTACAGATTTATCATTTTCAAGATTGATGACAGTGTTCAACAAGTGACAGTAGACAAGATCGGGAGCCATGGCGAAACGTACGAGGATTTCGCCAACAGCTTACCCGATAGTGACTGTCGATATGCTGTCTTTGATTATGACTTCACCACAGATGAAAACTGCCACAAAAGCAAGATCTTTTTCATTGCATGGTAATTAAATTCTTCAAAAATATATATATTTGATCACTTGTTCATATGCCTAGCTGAACTGACTTTGTGTTTCGGATGCTACTGGTCGAAGGTCACCCGACACTGCAAGGGTGAGAACAAAGATGCTGTATGCAAGTTCAAAGGATAGGTTCAAGAGGGAGTTAGATGGCATTCAGGTGGAATTGCAAGCAACTGATGCTAGTGAGATGAGCTGGGATACCCTTAAAGCAAGAGCTCTTTGAGCTTTCATTCTTACCATTTCCTGAATTAATCTACGATTCTTCATTTTCAGTTTTCGCCGCTAGCTCTTGTCTAGAATGTCTGAACAGAGCTTGTTTGATTAGTATTTGGAACTAGTATTAAAGGGATAAAATCATCTATGTTTCTCTGTCATTCTTCATGTTTCTTTGACAGAATATTAATGTATTGGCTGCATCTTTTTTATGTGTTATATATAGCATTCTGTTGGATTAGTTGTATTTACGTATATTGGATTTCATGTAATATATGCTACATGGGATTCTATGAATGGAGGAAAACAACCTGTTAGAGTTTAAAAAGTTAGCTGAAATAAAGGTGGTCGCATTTACAATTTAACAGGCTAAGTTCATGTATACAGATTGTGGTATATCCTATGCCATCTATCTTCGTTTCGTTTCTCTTAAGCCTACATGAAACATATTATCGACTGAATATGTTAAAGTGTCACTTCATTATTATATCTCTTAAAGAAAAACACTTTGCATGGTGATAATGATCTTTGCAAGAAAACACGTGTGATCTATGTAATTCACAATATTCTACTACAAGACTCACTTCTATCAATTGGCTTCCCTTTTTACAGACAAGATGGATCCGAATTTTTATTACAAAAGTGAGGGGGTGCTTGGTTAGAGGTATTAGGGAAGGGTAATGGGAATGAGAGGGTATTGACTCACATTCCTCATGCTTGGTTAGGGGTAATGACAATTCAAATTCCTCAATCATTCCCCTAGATTCAATGTATACCCCCATCCCTTTAATCACTTTCATTCCCATTACCACTACCCTCATCAATGATTCTCATTACCATTGTCATTCCGGAATTTGAACCAAGTAGCTCCTAACATAATTGCTCATGGCCATATTTCTCTTCAAGTAGTGGTATTGTCTTCACTTCTCTCCCGCAATAGAACCCTGTCTGTTGACTTATTTTTCATCTCAAAGAAAGAGCAGAGATCTGCTCCTTCGTATGGAGGCAAGATGCATGGAAGTGAACCCGACGGGTCTTTTAACATAGAGATGATAAACTAAGTGGCAGGCAAGCCAACAAAATCCAAGCCCTAACCTTTCCATACCCTAAACTTTTATTTTAAAGGAACTGAAGCTCAAATTCAACAAAAAAAAAGTTTAATAAACAGTGTTTCTTGAATCATTAAGAAGAATAAGAACCAGCCTATACCACAATATAACTGGAGGAGAAGATTTGAGGGATCGACTTGAGAATTTTTACGAGTGATAATTGTGTCAGAGCACAAGGTATCCATATGACATTTTCTTTTGATTACATTGGCATTATTATCTATTGATATTGATTGCACTAATGTACAGTCTTCCTATACTCACCATAAATGTACATTCTCTTTGATAGTTTCCCCTGCTTGATGTGCATAATGTGCTTAAAAGATACATGAACACTGGAGGAGAAGATTCGAGATGAATTTTCATGAAATTAAATCTATTATTCCCAACTTGAATACACCTTCCTCAGTTAATTTGATGCAATTTAGTTCCAAAGAATATGCAACTTGGTGTGCAATTTATGAGACAGTTGAAAGGTTTGGGCGAAAGAAATATTTGCATAACTAGTCTAGTACACTGCCTCCTTTTTTATGCTGTAGACATCTATACCACATTTTGCTAGAGCATATATATAAATATTAAAATCTATTGTTCAAGCAGCATTTTCAAAGAGTGATTGGCACCACAAAAGATAGGTATTTATATTCTTGATTTGGTGTAAAAGAATTTCACTGCGGTGCACTGCTCTCTAAGTTGTGATTGCTCGAACCCTCACTCTGAAATTAAAAGTATCAACATTAGTACTAGATAACACAAGCATAAATAAATAAAATATTACTCGAGAAGAAATGTTGAGCAGGGCTTGGGTGAGAATGGGCCTATCCATTTTTATTTATTTGTTTTAATGGGCTTGGCTTGGGTGAGAATGGGCCCTCCATTTGTATTTATTTATTTTAGTTTTAATTTTAATGAGCAGGGGTTTGACCCTTTGACCTAATACCCACAACAAAGTTAACTAGACTACGTTCATAAAAGAGGTACGACTTTCCAATATGTAATCAATTGTTGTGGGCTTTTGAAAAATTTTTTGTTCGGTTTTTGTGGAGATTGATGATGGGCTGTGGATCTGTTTTTTGATTGCTTGTTTGGCTTTTCGATGAAGTGGTTGGAAGAATCGGCCGACTTGTGGCTAGGGTCCTTCTTCAAAGAGACGATTTCGAGCTTGTTGCAGTCAACGTTCCCTTCATCACCGTTGACTATATGGTAATTTTCGCTCACTTATCTTTTTCTGCTTCCAAATCCCATGTCATAGTTTCAGTGTAGTTCGTTGATTCTTTGATATTGTTTCTTTTTGTTAGATTTCGTGTTATTTTTAATTTCTTAAGCAAGTGCAACTTAATCTGTTTGTTGTATTTTGGAATTTAAATGGTATACTGTCTTGGCCGGGGTTTCTCTGCACGTTTGAAATCGCTTGGGGTGTTAGTTCGAGGGTTTCATAGTTTAGTTGCATATTTTTCTTAATTTGCCGGTAAGAATTCTATATATATCATAATTATAATTGAAATGGATTTGTAATTATGGGAATAAGGATTCTTACTCAAATGTTTGCGAATTTTCCTATAAAGAAGTTGTTGCAGTCACAGAGAAAACTTATGGTAATGGCCTGGATTTCCCTTCTTCTTTAGTTGGTTGATGATCTTGTGAACTTTATTCGATCGGAGCAGCTATCATGCTAAATACCTCATTGTGGCGGCTCATTGTGATATTGCAATTGATCTAAGTTTGATGGTGCTTAGAGTTGGTCAGCTTCATTGTTGGCGTTACAAGATTTGTATGGTGTAATGTGCGCCAACTAGGATTTTGGTCATATATTTAAGGGGAAAGTAAAAAATCCATCCAAATTTTTTTCTTCTATTTAACATTACGGACGCCGGGACCAAAAATGAAACGAGATTACTCGTATGGGATCAATTTTCCCTGCCGGGTGGTGCGGTTTGACCACAATAATTAATTGTGGTTTATATGTAGGTATTACTAAACGCGGTGCGGTTCGGTGCGAGGCAGTTCGGTGCAATGCTGTTCGGTTTGAGCGTTATCGGAAAATTTTGCTGCTCAAAATTACCATATTTTGGTAAGTTTAGGATTTAGGTTTCCTTATTTCTTTATTTGGGATACCGGATATATTAGTTGTGTTTTTTGCCCTAGGCTTCTTCTATGCAGATGAACTAAGATTAGCCCAATTTATTCCACACAACTCCATCTCTTCTTGTTTTGTCCCACCTAGCTTCTAGTTACCTACATGTGTTGTGTGTTTTCCACTCTAGCTTCTACTTACCTTGGGACACATATGTTGTTTTGCTGCATGTAAATTTTTTTTTTATTAAAGATTTTTCCGGGTGACTTCCTTAAGAAGGCTGAAATTTTGCCACGACGTCATGAAAGAGATTTCTGTGATGTTGGTCAAATCCAAAAACAAGAGAGTGGATGGGTGAACCAGTTTGTTTGTTTGTTTTGATTCTCAATATTTATGGGATGCTAACTAATTTGTTATAGCCTGGATCTGAACCAGGCTCCTCTTGAGGCCCTGCAAGGGCAAGGGATCCCCTTTTGAGGACGGATGCTATCCGTGACAGGAAGGTGGACGCCCTTGTCGAGAAGTACAAGATGGACATTGTGATAAAAATGCATTAAAAAATTATTCTTAAGAATAAGTATAAAAATTTTAATTCACTTGCATTGAGGGTATGATTACCCACGACCTCCACATCAATCTCTTTTATGTCATCATATCATTTACTAAAGTGACATTGGTGCCATCTGTCACACTCCAATTTTAATAAATAAGATTTACATGTTAATTCCTTTAATAAGAGCCTTTAGAAAGGGATATGACCAACCAATATAGTAAATAAATAGTAATTAAAACTGTTTAAATTTTCTTAATATATCTAAACGTAATAAAATCAATTAACATAATCAAATAATTATTTAGTTGGATAATTTAAAGTACCACTAAAAGATTCTAATCTAAAATAAATAAATAAATTTAATGTGTATGAATGAATGGATCAAATAAACTTTCCAAATTTTTACCCTAAGGGAATAAAATAAAATAATCTGCCATGAATTTCATAAACTCTATTCCACGATAATGAGTTTTAATGTTCTGATACCATTTTGTCACACCCCAAATTTATAAATAGACTTTAAATGTAAAATTCTTTAATATAAATCCTTAAAGAATGGGGTATGACCAAAATACTTGAATAAATAGACAAAATAGACATAAATAGATGCAGTCTTATGCGTTTGAAATTTTTTAATACACCATGTCACTTTTGATGGCTAAATAGAATTTTTTTTTTTTTTTTCTTAAATGTGTACTCTAGAGAAGTTGACAACATACGTTCTGCATGCCAATCCCCAAGTCAGCAAACAACTAAAAATAAATTTCAACTTATCTTAAGTAATCATAAGTAAGTGCCTCGAAAATTTAGTGTAAAACAATAAATCTCAATTCAAAACTTTATTAAGATTTTAATTTGTCTCCTCTTGCCATTACACCCTCCACTTGTACACACGCCGCCACGCTAACCTGAAAAGGGGGTAATTGGAGGGGTGAGCAAATCCACAGCTCAGTGAAATAAATTAAGCACTATTTATCATTCAAACACTACTACGAGTGAAACTGAAATTCTTACACTTGTAACTTGAAATTTCAAATCATGTTGGCAAGCACCTTTCGGTTCAATACCCATGTTGGCAAGCACCTTTCGGTTCAATACCCATGTTGGCAAGCATCGCGATTCAATACCCTTGACTTGTACTTAATAATTCATGGATAACATAGCATGTTCATGTATAATCACATCATGTAGGGCTTTAAATACATAAATAACACATAATAAATCCCACATGTGATCACGTAAAAGCCTTGGATTAGAGAGTTGAATGTCGTGATCAGGATCCTTCGAAACCCTTTTTTCTTCGTACCAGTGCAGTCGTGTGATAAGAAATTGTAAGTGGTGTCTACGAGTGAAAGGAATGATCGATTTTTATGCTTGCACGGCTTGAACCAAATCTCAGAAAATTCACGCGTAAAAGTGGTCAAGCTTTCCTTAATAAGAAGAATAAATTTGGATGTGATAGCAGGGGAATATCTTCTTGAAAAATTAACGGAATATGATGATATTTTCTTGGGCAGGAAGAGATTTGTTTAATATGGAAAGAGTATAACATTCTGATTTCTCCTCCTCACTCACGCGGTTTGGCAAGCAAACAATTGGGCTTTTAAGGGTTGTGCCTAAAAGAATTTAGATTCACGTATAAAATTATATATTAAATTTTTTTGGGGTGTTACACCATCATTAGCCTTTTTCAAGAAATTTTCTGGAAGAACCTATAATAAAAAAATAAAAAAAATACAGAATCAACATCACACCATAATGACGCTCAAGAGCTGATGTGTGATAAGCGGATCAGTGCAAATAGGGTTATTTGCGTGAGAATCTGGTGACACGTATTCTCTTTGTACTAGATTAATATTCTCTTCTCCTATTGTTATTTGTATTCCTCTACTTGAGATTGTATTCCTCTACTTGTAATAGGAATGATATACCTCTACTTGTGATAGAGAGTTTGAATTGTGTACTTTATTGTGCATTAGTGGATTGTTTCCTGGACTCAGGTTCAACGGGTTTTCCACGTTAAAGGTCTCATTTATATCTCAATTGTTTTTTTGTGTTTGTTTGTTTGATTATTTATTTATTTAATTTTTTTTATCCAAGGTAACAATGGAAATGGAAAGGATTATCGATACCATACGCAAGGATGAGGTCGCAAATATGACGACAAGAAATTACCGAAAACTAACCTTGAATCTGGTGCTAAACTGGTAAGTTTAGGGTTTAGGGTTTCTAGTTTAGATGTGTGTTTAATTATTCTCCATCTTTATTTTAAATGAATTGAAATTGCCCGTTGAATCTGGTGGTACATGGGTAAACATTATTAAGTTTATATTGATTATGTATTTTTTTTAATTATAGATTTTTCCAGAATATATGTTGAAGAAGGCTATCGATGGCGGAAATGTCACCATAGTACATTATACAAAAGATACTAAAGGTACTAAAGGTACTGTTGATGATATTGATGGTACGATAATCAAAGAGGGTGGTATGAAAATCATAGGGAGTGTTGTGCTGGCGAAGAAATCTAAAAGAAATAAGAAAGATCAGAAATCACTTCAAGGAACGGACCCTCATTTTTTATAATGTTTCTGATCTACATCAGAAAGGAAAAGTTGCCACCGAAGTTCGCTTATGATTAAGAGCCACATACAAAGCATTATATAAAGTAAAGCAGCATCCGGGGAAGGTGGTGGTGCCAGTACCTTCAAAGGGGAAAGGGAAGGTGCTTGTAGTTTCAACGGATTCCATTGAATCCCAAATTCAGTTGTTGGAGAACCATAAGTAGAATTCTCTTCCCTGGAAGTGGGTGTCCTGGATGATGAAGGTGTGGAAGTGAGTATGGAAGTGTGTGCTACCGTGGGTGCCCTGGATGATGAAGGTGTTGGTAATATTAACTTTCTTCCAAACACAAAATATCCCTCCCTTTCCCAGATAAGTGTCCGTTTGCTTTTTGTACGTGGATTAAGGAGTATAATATTTTAAAGTATAATGAGGTGAGAGAAATAATATTTAATGTGTAATGGGTAGTTATATTAGTGTTGAATGTGGGCTAGAGCTGTTATGTCGAACGAGCTACTCGAAAGCTCGGCTTGAAAAGCTCGAACTCGGCTTGACTCATTTTCTATTCGAGCTCGAGTTCGAGCTCGTGTATATACTCGTTCGGTTAACGAGTCGAGCTCGGCTCGTTAAAGCTCGAAAATAATAATTAATAATATTAATAATTATTATTATTTAATTATAAAAATATATAATAAAATAAATATTTTAAATATAATAAAAAATATAAATATATATATTAATTAATATTGGCTAAACTCGACTCGGCTCGAAAACTCAATATTTTTGTTTGACGAGCCGAGCTCGAGCTCGTCGAGTATTTTTCGAGTCGAGCTGAGCTCGTATATAAACTCGTTTCCTTAACGAGCTGAGCTCGAGTATGGGGTACTCGAGCTTGCTCGGCTGTTTAACACCTCTAGTGTAGGTCCATGTGTAGTTAGTTGAGTATAATAGTATTATTGTGTGTGTCACATCAGCCCAAAAAGAAAATTGACACTTTGTATTGAGACGGACTAAAATGGCAAATGGACACTTATCAAGGAGACTAAAGGAGTATAAGAGATAATTCATAGTTACAGAAATTTCTCCGGAGCGAATATACTCAAAGCAATAGAAAACCCTGTAACTATTCTCCAGAGCGAAATATACTCAAAGCAATAGAAAACCCTGTAACTATATCAGCCCTTGGGATTATCGTGTTCACGGACAAACTACTATAATCCCTAGCAAACAGACAATATCAAGCAATAGAAAACCTTGTAACTATATCAGCCCTTGGGATTATCGTGTTCACGAGCAAACTACTATAATCCCTAGCAAACAGACAATATCAAGTACATATGCACACAAGCTAACACAACATACCAAGCTGATATGCTATGAAGACGTTACAAACGTATAACAAAATCTGGATAAATCAAATAAACAAGGATTATCAATAGTATGAATTCAAAATACTTGTCTAGGTTTCCAAATCAATTACATCTAACATTCAATCCTTAGAACTGTAAAGGATTTTAGACCATAAAGTCACAAACAACCCTCATGGCTGACAAATTCATAATCAAAACAACAAAAGAAGAAATTAAAGAAAAGAATACGAAATCCTAATGTCATGTGGTTTGCGTTCTTTTCCCGTCTCTCCGATTGGATTGCTCTCTCAATCGCACTGGAATCCTCACCCAAACCGATAGAATGGATGGATGAAGTGAAAAAGATGAAATGGGTGCAGTGGTGTGATCGCGAGATGGTGCGATCGTGTTCTGTTCGCTGCCCTGTTCTCGTTTTTGTTCTGCCCCTCGTCAGGCCTTTTTCTTCTGTCTTAATTCCGCTGATAATGTGTGTGTAGTGGGCCAACAGGTGAGTTATGGGCTTCTTTGGATGCTGGGCTGCTTCACATGGATTATCAGCAATGCCTACCACTCAACAAAATCAAAAATAGCACTGGGGCCCACTGACAAATTAAATATATGCAAGAATTGGTTTCAATAGCTAGCACACGTGGGAAGACAAATATTACTCCATTTTCATGCAAATTGGGCCCACCAACGAATTTGACCTTTCAATTCCATTCTTCTTATTACTATTCACAACCAACTAGTATATTAATTGCATCAATTGATCATTTGAAATCCCATACGTGGCATGAGGGTCTTGGACCAAAATCAAGTTTCGAAAAATTCGTCAATAGCTGCGCAGTCTCACCATTTTGGTCATAACTTCTTCATTCAAACTCCGATTAAGGTGATTCTTGATGCCACGTGTTCCTCTCTTCCGTGGCTTTCCAACCATGTCTCACACAATCAGTTTCGGCTTCCACACGAACACAGAAAAATTATTGAAAGTGGACGTTAGTTTGCTTGCAAGTAGCACAAGTTCACCCTTCATTCTAACTTTGCATTTTTTTCCTTTTTCCTATCAAAACACAACAAAATACCTTAGTAGCACCATAATCATGCAAAATACGTAAACCGCGCAATCCCACACGAATATATGGCCTTATTCTAATAAAAACAGTGTATTATGAGACCGAAAAGACGTAAATTTTAACTCTCATCAGTAATCTTCCAGAACCTCCAATAGTAGATTTGAGATGAATTTTCATGAAATTAAATCTATTATTCCCAACTTGAATACCCCTTCCTCAATTAATTTGATGCAATTTAGTTTCAAAAAATATGCACCTTGGTCTGCAATTTATGAGACACTTGAAAGGTTTGGGTGAAAGAAATATTTGCATTACATTTAGTTCACTGCCTCCTTTTCTATGCTTTAGACATCTATACCACATTTTGCTAGAGCATAATAATCAAATCTATTGTTCAAGCAGCATTTTCAAAGAGTGATTGGCACCACAAAAGATAGGTATTTATATTCTTGATTTGCAACCCTATGTGCAGGTGTTAAAGAATTTCACCTCTTGTTAGAACATTATTATAGCAGTATTTAAAATAGAGAGGGCAGTTGCTTCAGAAATTCCTCATGCCTACTCCCCTTCTTATGGATCTTTCCAAGAATTCGAGGAAGCTCTGTCTGTATAACATCATTCATCAAGTTGAGCCTCCCGATTTTAAATTAACTAAAACTATTAAATGACATACAATCATACAAACCAAAACACGGTGTGTAATCAAGTGAAAATAAGTTGAGGATATAGTATATATATATAAATAAATATATCAGCTTAGTTACCCATTCAACTGCAAATTTGAGAGACCCACATTTATCATGCAATTGTCCCTAACTGGCCAATCCTCAATGCCTCTAATGTACTTTTCGCTAACCGACCACGCCCATCCTTGTATATAAATTTTGTACCCAAATGGCATAACTATGCTTTCTTCTCTGGGGTCTCATTTATCCACTATAATAATGGGCCTCTCTCTGACTCTGCAACCCAATCCTGAAATTAAAAATATCAACATTATTATACAAAATAATAATAACAAACATAAATAAAATATTACTCGAGAAGAAATGTTGAGCTGGGCTTGGGTGAGAATGGGCCTCTCCATTTGTATTTATTTATTTTAATGGGCTTGGCCTGGGTGAGAATGGGCCCGTCCATTTGTATTTATTTATTTATTTTAATTTTAATGAGCAGGGGTGCCCTAATACCCATATCATTGTTGTTACAATCGGATCGATCGGCGCCGGAGCTTCTCCCTTCGCCCGCCTTGAAGATTACCAATTTGATGGAAGATAAGACTACGAAGAAGAAGAGGAGGTACCACTTTCCAATATGTAATCAATTGTTGTGCCATTTAGGATTTGTAAACTATTTTTAAAAGGGCTTTAGAG
The DNA here is from genome assembly GCA_023678885.1 of Pogostemon cablin. NCBI lineage: Eukaryota > Viridiplantae > Streptophyta > Magnoliopsida > Lamiales > Lamiaceae > Pogostemon > Pogostemon cablin. The sequence goes on from CM042965.1 coordinate 1,870,430, forward strand.
AGACATTTTTGTTTGCACTGGAAACAAGCACCCTTTGGAAGTTTGGTAAAGCTTTGTTGAAATGAGATTCTTATCTGCAGGTAAGAAGTTTTCCCTTTGGATGATACCTCAAATGTTTGCGAATTTTCCGTTCTTGCAGTCACAGAGAAAACTCATGGTAATGGCCTGGATTTCCCTTCTTGTGCATGTATTCTTTAGTTGGTTTGATGATCTTGAAACTTGGGTGGGGCTTTATTGGAGCAGCTATCATGCTAAATACCTCATGGTGGCTCATTGTGATATTGCAATTGATCTACATCTTCTATATATATATATATATATACCAAGTCTAACGGTGCTTAGAGTGGGTCTTCATTGTTGCCGTTTCAAGATTTGTATGGTGTAATGTGTGCTAAGTAGGATTTTGGTCAATAATACCAGGGGGGAAGTAAAAGATCCATCCATTTTTTTTTTCAATTTAACGTTTTCTGTCAATTACTTAACAGACAGATGGCCGGGACCAAAATGACAACTTTTTTGGAACAAAAATGAAATGAAATTACTCGAATGGGACCAAAAGTGTAATTATTACCTTTCTACCCTTCCACCTAATTAATCCTTTAATTGGAGTGGGTATTTTTGGCTTTTGGAAATATAAAATATTGTTATGAAGTGTTAGTGGTGGGGCCTTACATTCCTAAAATATAAATGACCCTGGCATGGAGGGAGTATAATAATGAAATACTAGTATTTAAGAAAATTTTCATGAAAAAATTATTAAATAAATATTGATATATATATATATATATATATATTTATTTATTTTTTTTGAGAAAAACGGTTTGATGACAATAATTAATCGTGGTTTATATGTAGGTATTACTAAATGCTGTGCGGTTCGGTGCAATGCGGTCGGTTGGGGTGTTATTGGTAAATTTTGTTGCTCAAAACCACCATTAAAAGTGGTGGGCTAAAGATATGGATGGTATTGAAAAATTTGACAATGAGCCTTGAGATGGTTTGGGTTTCCCCTTATCTGATTACTTAATATCTGGAATTTTCGGAGAGTTGAGGGTAGCGGCAAGATGACGATAAATGACTCGGAAGCGAGTGATTCGAAAGCGAAGGAGGACTCAATTGAGGTTTCAATTGTTTTATTTGTGTTTGTTTGTTTGTTTGTTTATTTATTTATTTATTTATTTATTTTTTATCCAAGGAAACAACAAATACTATAATCCCTAGTATACGCAAGGGTGGATACTTATATTACGAGAAGAAGTTACCAAAAACTACAGTCGAATCGGGAGGTTCCTTGGTAAGGTTTCCTTTTTTTTTGTTTTTAATTAATTTCCTAAACATGGGTAAACATTAGTAAGTTTATATTGATTCTGTTTTTTTTATATATATATATAGGCTCTCCCTGAATTTATGTTGAAGTCGGCTTAAGGTAGGCGCAACTATCACTCTAGTTACCGATGATATGACTGAGATTAAGATGGGGGCAATCAGAACCCCTAGAGTTCAGACATTTAGGAAATCACTTCATGATAATTGGGCCGACTTTGCCGACAAATCCTTGAAGAAGGATGATGTGATTATTGTCGAAGAAATAGGTATTCAAACCCTGAATCTTTATAATGTTACGCGATCAGAAAGGTGAAGGAGTGGTTGCTAATTCTTTACTCAGGAGAGCCAAATACAAAACATATTTCAAAGCTAAGTATCCTGATCAGGATCAATCAGGGAAGACATTCGCAAAGCAATCAGGGACTGAGCAGGGAACATTGTGAATGTGAAGGGGAAGATTCAGAATGTGAATGTGAATGTGAATGTGAATGTGAATGTGAATGTGAATGGAAGGGGAAGGGGATAAATGTGGAAAGTGTGCAATCAATTTTGGGATGGAGAGAGTATAGTGATCCAAAAGGTAAACCAGAAATTGATAAGAACCATTATACAAAATTCTCTAAGCTTGTACTTTCATGATAAAGATATTTAATGATTTCGATAATATCCGCTTTAGCAATACTGGAAACAATAAAGGAAACAATAGTTACAAAGACAGCTCTAGCAACTGGTTCTTCTATGGTGCGCTCAAAAAAGTATACATACCTAGCGATGAACAAGACAAAAATTAAGTAATCAGATAAGGGGAAACTCAAATCATCTTAAGGCTCATTGTTAATTTTTTCAATACCATCCATATCTTTAGCAGGACTAGAGCCCACATCTTCTTTGATTAAACCCTCAATGTCGATTTTTTCGATATGTGAACCTTGGTTCACATCCACAGCACCAGAGCCCACATCCGCATCACCCACATCTTCCACATCCAGGAGTTGCTCCAATTAAGTTCTTCTTGGAGAGAATTCAGTTTTTTAAGTTGAGAATAGATTAATTTCCTCGAAACCTCCACAATGTTCTGAATCTTCTCCTTCCCCTTCACATTCTGAATCTTCCCCTTCACATTCACATTCACATTCTGAATCTTCCCCTTCACGTTCACAATGTTCCCTAATTGATCCTGCTCAGTCCCTGATTGCTTTGCGAATGTCTCCCCTATTGATCACGGTATGTTGAGAATTTTGTATAATGGTTCTTATCAATTTCTGGTTTACCTTTTGGATCACTATACTATGTAATATATATTATTATATTTATTCTAGTGAAAAGAATGATATCGATAGTAAAGATGCCTTACTCAAGGATGAGGCCGTAATCATCGATTTACATGCTCTCAAATTGGGAACGTGGTAAATGTATCTGATCTCCATTCATCAACAGATGCTCTTCCGTTCATTAAGAGATAACTCTAGCAACAGGGCGAAGCTACATCCGCTTACAACAATCAAGGGGGAGTTTCCCCTTCTGATAAACTTCTCTATCTGATTACTGAATTTTCCCCTTCTGATTACTGAATTTGTATCTTCATTTCAGCTGCTTTTCGTTCTAGCTATTGTAGTAAATTCAGTCTCTGATTAGTTTTAGTAAACCTTGATAACTTCAATTGTTCTGGGCTGAATAGTAGAAGTTGGGCCGGTCCGCACAATCATAATTGTTGGGCACACATTAATATTATAAAATCTGTCATGTAATATTAACTTTCTTCCAAAAATGGTTTGTGATCTTTTAATATTATTATAAAATCCGTCATGTAATATTTACTTTTTTTCCCTTGTGAATACTCCTACCTTCACTTTTCTTGGCCTACAGTCAATGCCAAATAGTTCATTTACATTCAAACATTAATAATGCGAACTATCAACATATTATAATTAACAAGAAGTGAGTTACGTGAAAAAGTTAATATTATTATTTTAATACACTTGGGTCAGATACAAAAAATTATTTTTAATTTTTATTAAATGCTTCATTTAATTTAAATTTTTTTAAAAATTGGTTATGTCGGTGAGAAAATAAATTGTGTACTAAAAATCTCACATGAAAATATCACTTTTGAACGGCGTTTAAATCGGAGGTCGCCATCAGAATTTATCAACTTAAATAAACTTTTAATGAATCTCATACAAAGATTCAATATTATCTGACATATTTTTCAACGTATTAAACAATGATTCTTGTTTACCCGACGGGTCTTTTATCATTGAATGTTTCCAATGTCTTCTTTTCTTCCCTTTAACCGAACATAGCAAAGCCTCTGAGCACGTTTCCACAGCGTCTTCAGGGACAGTAGGCTTATATCTCAGAAGCTTGGCGTATTCATTTAAGAGGTGGAAAGAGTAGTCATATACATGATTCATTGCAAGACTTTCTTGAATAAAGTTACTCCCTGTCTTTCCAATCTCCTTTGCCTGGTACAAAAAAAGACACAAAAATGTTATACCAAATGCACTTATAAACATTATATCTTTTGATTCTAGTACCTTATCTGTGTACTTGTTGCCCCATTCAACTGCAAATTTGATAGATCCACACATGTTGTTTGGATCAATGAGGGCAGCAAACTCCTGGTGAAGAAGTCGAAGTAACGTGGTTTTACGACCAAAGTCATGGAATCGCAAGCTAAGATATACTTCTGACTCACAGACCAAGCAACTCCTTCAATGTAAATCTTGTATCTGCCTTAACATCAATCCAAATGTATCAGAGTAAGTATAACATATGGCTACTGAGTGTGCAAATTCATTCGACCGATACCTATGAGTGCATTGACTTGCTAAATCAGAACTCTACCTTTATTCATCCAATCCTAATTCTCAAAGCACCAGTCAGACATTTATGTAACATCTAGACATAATATCCTTAAAGCATGTAATAAGAACAAGTCAAGAGGAGATCATTATGTCATTTTATAATCCATGTACCATGTCCAAGATTTGAGCTTTGGAATCATGTTGGTTGGAGGCATTGCATTTCACCAACTCCATTCTTCTAGCATCTAGCTTCGCGTTTCCTTTCCAAAAAGCATACGACTCTCGATCCTCCCATTTGATTCTTCTATTACCTTCTTTTATCTCCTCTTTTTCTATTAACCTCTGGCCTGCATTGTTCAATGAAGACCAATCATAATTTCCATACACTTAGAACTGAGATTCAAATTCATGAGAAGAGAATGTTTACCAACCCCAAAAGGACCAATCAGGAAACACAATATCTTAACTTGATTCATCACCACAATAGTGAAACAATGGTGGGGGACTAATGCCTATGGACTATCACAATCACGTTTCTTGATCACAGGTCTATCCCCACACTCGAACATCAGATCCAAGTCGGGTACTTGACCCGGGTACAACCCAAGAAGCTGCAATAGCCCCCATATTGTTACAATATTATCTCTTGTCTGAAAAACATACCTGCACTTCACTGTGTACAGTCTTCCATTCACTATGGTGATCCTATATGATGTCTTTTGGTATAAATCAAATAAATGAATGATATATCAAGTTCTAATATTTAAACAAAGCGTACAAGAGAGCGCCTTTATTGAGCTAGTTACCATCAGATTTGGCCTTTTGATCAAGGGAATTGGGCTACTAAATTAAGGTACGTCGTTGATCCGTTAGAGATTGAGGAAACTTTTATTAAATGTTATTTCCCGTTCATGAAATTGCATCAGCTGTATATCTACTACTCATTTTCTGATTTCTTTCATTTGTGATATGATGCCAAATTTTTAGTGTATCCCACTCAATTTCAAATGAGTTTGTCTTAATAATTAATGGTCTTGTTCAAAGTAAGTTTAGTTCTCAAGAAATGAGGGTCTTAAAGAAATGAATGGTCTTGTTCAAAATAAGTTTAGATCTCGAGAAATGAGGTTTGGCTCTTCCCCCTCTTTTATTCATGGAAATTCATGAGAAACAAATTTCAATTACATAATTTTTTATTGGGAAGAATAATAACGATTACGATCTTGAAAGATAAAATAACATGAATAAGTATCTCAACTCTTAAAACATTTTAGGGTTGGTGGAGCTGTTAATAGCCTAATTAGTTCTATTATAGTTCATGAGTTCAAGTTTTAAATTAGAACTTCTTCAATTCATGCGTAAGTATGTATGTATGCCAATGCATTGCAAGTGCAACATCATGACCAAGTCTAAAGCTTGTGATAGTGTGCAATGCAACATCATGACCTCTTAAGTTTAAAGTTTGTGATAGGGGAAAATCTGATTATTTCCTTAGACAGGATTTAAATTCTGCGATTAAGCCCTCATTTTCGTTTCTCTTAAATTATTGCTTGCCATGTAGACTACTAATTAATGATTTTCCCCCCTTAGTCAATTTAAGTCTCTTTAATTGATAATTTTTCTTTTTTATATAGTTTTTAATAACTGATAACTCTTTAAATCCCTTTGTTTAACCTCCTAGGGTGTCTGTGTAGATGTGGACTCTAAATTGGGCTTGGACCATTATAGTTATATAAAATAAAATAAAATATAGTACTTTCTACGTCCAACAATAAACTTCACACTTTTCATTTTCGTTCGTCCCACAATAATTTGCACCAAAAGGAAACATCACACTAATTCTTAACCTCAAAAGTCAACTTAATTACTACAAATTTATCACTCCCACCTAACACACATAACATACTTTATAATATATTTATCACTTAAAAATACTATAATACCTTCCAAAAATCAATAAAGTTGGTCAAAAAATAATTTTTCTTAAAATCCATGTAAAATCCATGTCTACGATGCAAGGTTCTCCAGAACGGATGGAATATATATATATTTTACTATATTCAAGAAACTGGATTGCAGAAAATTGGGCCTCTAAATACACTAACAGTAACAAAAATATTACACTTCCGACCCAAGTCCAAGACAAGCAATTAAAGCCCGGCCCAACTACCTAATAACTAGTATATTAGTAATTAAAATCTGGCCCAGCTATCTATAAACTATATTTAAACATATTTTTATTAAATACGTCTAATTAATTATATCAATTAATTAAATATGTATAGTTAATTAAATAGATTAAAAAAATTACTTTTGTTTTTGGAAAGATAGAATAGAGAGAGCGTTAGAGAGATTGGGAGCAGATGAATTAAATTTCAAAATCAATGTATTTTTTTTAGTTACTATTCAGTGTTCACGGTTTTGATTACTCACCTCTGTCCCTCATTGCGGGCATGGTATTGGTCCCAAATTAAGCTACACTATAAAGGGTGTGTTACAATTATTTTTTAATCACACGCACTTTTCGTAAGATGTTATGTCCTCCTTTTTCGATAATCATTTTATGATCTTAACTAATTGAGTGTTTTACTGTTTTCAGTGCATTCCAGGATTTTTCTATGTTTACTCATTGCAGCTGTAAGTATTTTCTACCTCAGCTGTAAGTATTTTCTACCTCATCTTCCTCTGTGTGTAAATTTGTTGATACTTTCATAGAGTGATTTAACAACGTATAGATTGCATACAATTTAATTAATTTCAAAGAGTAGTCTAATTAAATTCAAAGAGTAATCTAATTAACTCCAATAGTAACATAATTACTTTTATACAGTGATTTAACATCGTATATATTACATACAATTTAATTAATTCTTTTTGGTGCGTTAAGAAAATTTATTAATAGCACATAATACCACCCCTTTCTATGCATCTACGTTTTGATTTATTTATGAAAATTCATTACTGGGGCTTCTGTTTATTTCACATAACCGCACCTCTTTCTATCATTCCACAATGGAACCGCTTACTATGCATCGCTCCCCGTCATCGACAAGCATCTCTCACTGCAAGCTGCCGTCTCGATCAGGTTTCTCATCACCTCAACAATTTCGTCTATGATTTGGGTAAATATTCAACTTCTCCTCCATTTACCAATATTTCATTCAATTTAAATTTTCTTCAAGGCCCTAATTCACTATATCTGAATTAAAACTTGATTGATTGCGGCAGATGTGGGAGGAGCAGAAATGAAAATAAAATTAGTTTTGTTTAAAAGTTTTTGTTTAATTATAAAGAGGTCCTAAAAATGTGTATAAATTACAGAAAAAGCACCGAAATCTTTAAAAAATGTCAAAGAATAATCAACCAAATGGATTTTAAAAAATGGAAAGTCAATAAGATAATTGTACAATTTTCTTATATAATTTAATATACAATTCAATTGAGATTTTCAATTGTATTCGGATCGGTTAAATATAATGAATTTACAATACATATAATTTAAAAAAAATACTTCAATTATTATTATTTTAATATTTATTCTTAAAATAGGAGTATAAATGTTGATTCAATTAGCGATTTAATGAGTCAATTTAAAATAAATTAAAATATTAAATATAAATAAATTTTAAGATTTATTTAGAAATATCTTATATAGCTATTATTATTTTCAAATATAAGTTATACTCTCTCAATCTCATTTCAATCTTTACATATTTTTAAATTAGTTGTCCCTTCAATATTTACATTTCCCTTTTACATCATTAACGGAGGGTGAAATTCGGCTATCTACATAACCCATTATTTAAATTAGTCTATAAATCTCCAAATGCACCGATGCACCACATTAGTTTAAAATAGTCTATAAATCTCCAAGTGCACCCATGCACGATAACCCAAATTAAAAGATAGATGTATAAACCATTAACCTGGGGTTACAATTATTTTTTAATCACACGCACTTTTTGCCTCTCGATTTCGTAAGATGTTCTGTCCTCCTTTTTCGATAATCATTTTATGATCTTAATTAATTGAGTGTTTTACTGTTTTCAGTGCATTCCAGGATTTCTTTCCGTTTACTCATTGCACCTGTAAGTATTTTCTACCTCATCTTCCTCTGTGTGTAAATTTGTTGATACTTTCATGTTCATGTGGTTGGATTTTGTGTTTTGTTTTGAATTTATTCGAATGTCGTGTCGTCGCTGGGTGGAATGATGTTTAATTAGTTGAACTTTGATCGTTTGTTCGTCATCACTGGTAATTTTTTACTTTTGTCGTATAGTGAATCTATGCCGGTGAAAATCTTGTTGAAATTTGTTCGTCGTGACTCATAATTTTTTACTTTTCTCGTATTGTGAATTTGTGCCGGTGAAAATCGTGTTGAAATTTGTTCATCGTCACTGGTAATTTTTTATTTTTCTCGTATTGTGAATTTGTGCCGGTGAAAATCGTGTTGAAATTTTATTCGTCAGTGGTATTTTTTTACTTCTCTCGTATTGTGAAGTGAAAATTGCGTTGAAATTTGTTCGTCGTCACTGGTAATTTTTTACTTTTCTCGTATTGTGAATTTGTGCCGGTGAAAATCGTGTTGAAATTTATTCGCTTTTTTAGTCTATTCGAATGGTGTTGAATTGTTTGAAATCTGTGCTGGGTGGAATAGTGTTTAATTAGTTGAACTTTGTTCGATCTTTGATTGTGGTAATTTTTTACTTTTCTCATATTGTGAATTTGTGCCGGTGGATATCGTGTTCAATTAGTTAATATTTGTCGCTCTTTTAGTCTGTTTGAATTTGTTCAATTGTCGTGGTGTTTAATTAGTTGAAAATTGAAATCTGGTCGCTCTTTTAATCTGTTCGATTGTGGACGCTTGATAACTTTTTGCTTTAATCATATTGTGCTGGTGGAATTTGGAGATCTGTTCACTTTTTTAATCCGTTAAAATTTGTTCGATTGTCAGTAATTTTTTGCTTTTTCTGATATCTGGATTTCGGCAGCGATAACTGAGGGTTGAGGGCAGAGATGGCTCGGAAGCGTGTGAGGCGAAACAGAGCGAGAAGGAAGCCAATGAGAAGGAAGCGTGTGAGAAGGAAGACTCAATAAGGTTATATCTCAATTGTTTTTTTTTGTGTTTGTTTGTTTGATTATTTATTTATTTATTTTTTTATCCAAGGATACAATAAATACTATAATCGCTAGTATACGCAATGGTGGATACTGGTATTACGAGAAGAAACTGCCCAAAACTACAGTCCAATCGGGAGCTTCGTTGGTAAGGGTTTCCTTTTTTTGTTTTTAATTAATTTCCCAAACATGGGTAAATATTAGTAAGTTTATATTGATTCTGTTGTTTATTATTATTATTATTATTATAGGCTCTCCCAGAATTTATGTTAAAGAAAGCTGAGGTAGGCGACATAATCACTCTAGTTACCGATGATATGACTCCGATTGAGGTGCGGGCAGGGCAAGTCAGATCTGTGATATTTAGGAAATCACTTCATGATAAGTGGGCCGAGTATGCCGAGAATTCCTTGAATAGGGATGATGTGATTATTGTCGAAGAAATAGGTATTCGGACCCTGAATCTTTATAATGTTATGCAACTCAATCAGCTCAATCAGAAAGGTGAAGGAGTGCTTGCTGATTCTTTACTCAGGAGAGCCAAATAAGATTCTGGAGATAGCTCAAACTAATTGAGATAGGTAAGATTCGAAAAGGGGTGTAAGACGGCGACGTTAATGACCACTGTCGGAGAATATTAGAGGTTAATATTTCTATATGAGATTCGTTATCTATATAGTGTTTGCTGTTGCATTTCATGTATTATAGTTGACCATGGACATGAGTTTTAGAAATAATATGTTAGCAAGCATGTGGTATGTGTTTAGATATGGATGTAAATATTTTACTTCGATACATCGATTGATCAATTTATACTAAATGAAACTCAAGAATTGAAATAAGCATCTAAAAACATAAATACACAAATTGAATTGACCGCTATTTTGAGAACTTAAAGTTATCTTGAGATCCATGCACGAGTGAATAAGTTGTCATTAAATCCTTGAATATATACTAATTTTCTAACAAAAATGTGGGGCAATGAGATTAGAGAGCACAAGAAGTAAAAAAAAATGCTGTTTTTAAAAAAATAAAAAGCAATAAGAAAAAATAATAATATAACAAATTATATTCCAAAGTAAATGTTTATATGTAACGTGCTACGTCTAAAAAAATCTAGTATAATAGAATAGCACCCAACGTGGCTACGTGTGTGTATCAATACCTACGGTTTTTTTTTTTTAAATATAAAATCTTAATTATTTTACTTCTAATTAATTTATACGATGACATAATTTAATTAAGTTGGAGTAGTATTATTGTTATGCTACTATTGTGTTATGAGGATGACGTTACCCTAGCCTTTCAATATACTACTAGTCTCTCCATATTCCTTCGTGAAAACTTTGCAAAAATTGCAAAATTTTCTTAAAGTCCTTCAAATTTGTAAAAACTGCATAATTGAAAAAACTGCAAAATTTTCTTTTAATTAGGAATTGTATTTTCTTTCAAGATCCATGCACATGAAAATTAATTAAACACACATTTAAACCACAACTAACAAACCATCTTACGTGGCTCTCAACCTCAAGCAAACTTCGGCAACAACTTCTTCCTGATACAACTTCTTCCTGATGTAGTGCCGTCACATTATAAAAAATGAGGATATAATCGCCTATTTCTTCAAAAATGACAAGATAATAGCCTATAGTAATTTTTTGCTTTTTCTGATATCTGGATTTCGGCAGCGATAACTGAGGGTTGAGGGCAGAGATGGCGATAAACGACTCGGAAGCGTGTGTGAGGCGAAACAGAGCGAGAAGGAAGCCAATGAGAAGGAAGCGTGTGAGAAGGAAGACTCAATAAGGTTATATCTCAATTGTTTTTTTTTGTGTTTGTTTGTTTGATTATTTATTTATTTATTTTTTTATCCAAGGATACAATAAATACTATAATCGCTAGTATACGCAATGGTGGATACTGGTATTACGAGAAGAAACTGCCCAAAACTACAGTCCAATCGGGAGCTTCGTTGGTAAGGGTTTCCTTTTTTTGTTTTTAATTAATTTCCCAAACATGGGTAAATATTAGTAAGTTTATATTGATTCTGTTGTTTATTATTATTATTATTATAGGCTCTCCCAGAATTTATGTTAAAGAAAGCTGAGGTAGGCGACATAATCACTCTAGTTACCGATGATATGACTCCGATTGAGGTGCGGGCAGGGCAAGTCAGATCTGTGATATTTAGGAAATCACTTCATGATAAGTGGGCCGAGTATGCCGAGAATTCCTTGAATAGGGATGATGTGATTATTGTCGAAGAAATAGGTATTCGGACCCTGAATCTTTATAATGTTACGCAACTCAATCAGCTCAATCAGAAAGGTGAAGGAGTGCTTGCTGATTCTTTACTCAGGAGAGCCAAATAAGATTCTGGAGATAGCTGAAGCTAATTGAGATAGGTAAGATTCGAAAAGGGGTGTAAGACGGCGACGTTAATGACCACTGTCGGAGAATATTAGAGGTTAATATTTCTGTATGAGATTCGTTATTTATATAGTGTTTGCTGTTGCATTTCATGTATTATAGTTGACCATGGACATGAGTTTTAGAAATAATATGTTAGCAAGCATGTGGTATGTGTTTAGATATGGATGTAAATATTTTACTTCTATACATCGATTGATCAATTTATACTAAATGAAACTCAAGAATTGAAATAAGCATCTAAAAACAGCAGAGTTTATATATAAATATACAAATTGAATTGACCGCTATTTTGAGAACTTAAAGTTATCTTGAGATCCATGCACGAGTGAATAAGTTGTCGTTAAATCCTTGAATATATACTAATTTTCTAACAAAAATGTGGGGCAATGAGATTAGAGAGCACAAGAAGTAAAAAAAAATGCTGTTTTTAAAAAAATAAAAAGCAATAAGAAAAAAATAATAATATAACAAATTATATTCCAAAGTAAATGTTTATATGTGACGTGCTACGTCTAAAAAAATCTAGTATAATAGAATAGCACCAACGTGGCTACGTGTGTGTATCAATACCTACGGTTTTTTTTTTTAAATATAAAATCTTAATTATTTTACTTCTAATTAATTTATACGATGACATAATTTAATTAAGTTGGAGTAGTATTATTGTTATGCTACTATTGTGTTATGAGGATGACGTTACCCTAGCCTTTCAATATACTACTAGTCTCTCCATATTCCTTCGTGAAAACTTTGCAAAAATTGCAAAATTTTCTTAAAGTCCTTCAAATTTGTAAAAACTGCATAATTGAAAAAGCTGCAAAATTTTCTTTTAATTAGGAATTGTATTTTCTTTCAAGATCCATACAGATGAAAATTAATTAAACACACATTTAAACCACAACTAACAAACCATCTTACGTGGCTCTCAACCTCAAGCAAACTTCGGCAACAACTTCTTCCTGATACAACTTCTTCATGATGTAGCGCCGTCACATTATAAAAAATGAGGATATAATCGCCTATTTCTTCAAAAATGACAAGATAATAGCCTATAATAATATGTAAGCACCTATAATTAAAAAAAATTCAACGGGCAATTTCAATTCATTTAAAATAAAGATGGAGAATAATTAAATACAACTAACAAACCGTTAATCATCCCAAAAAGAACTTACCAGTCTGCCACCAAATAGATTCAAGGTTAGTTTTCGGTAATTTCTTGTCATAATATTTGTGATCATCCTTGCGTATGCTATCGATAATCCTATTCATTGTTACCTTGGATAAGTAACATCAATTTCAGTAAACATATGTACAATATTCTGAAATTAATAAATTGTTTGAAACAAATTTTCAGAAACATTAGTTACTGTTTCACCATCAACACACAAGCCAAACAACTACACAAACCAAACAGTCGTCAAACCACTTAAATATTTATACAAACCAAACAGTCATCAAACCACTTGCATATTTAAGGCAGATTAGACCCTCCTTATCGATCACTTCCAAAAATTTCCAAAAATGTGTTACTAATAAAACAAGAAATATGTTCCAACTTCTACACAGACAGATGAAAGTAAGAGAAAGAAAATTCAAATCAAATTTTTGTACCAGCAAAAACTAAACACCCATACACACACAATAAAATCCACAAGCAAATGAAAATTTACAGCCCAATCCTCCAAATTTGCGAAATGCTGAAACATATTCAATCCATTGATCCAATACCCTTTAAAGAAGTTCACACATACTTTAGATCGAAATAAATTTAAAATATTTTTAGGAACTATTTTGAATAACAAAATTTTGATGGGAGATTTTGATTTTAAACCCAATGATAAGAGTGGATGGAAAGAGATGGTAATTATGAAAGATAGATCGATCCGTTAAGTTACTAAAATTTAATGGGCAACTTCGGTAAAATTATCTCAAAATTTTTTATGTTTCGTGTATAAAAATGTGAAGTTAATTTTTAAATAAGATTTTCAACATTCATAAATAGAGAGAAATTTACAAAATTATGTCATGTAATGTAAAATGCCAATTGAAGTAGTAATCTAAAAATGAAATGAACATAACATTATATAGACGTCACAAATCAAATTCGCAAAACTGTACCCCAGCTATAGGCATGGCTAGTATTCAAAACACATGATAAAGCTCATTTGGGATTCCCTGTTGCAGTATATGTTGCATTCCCTTTCCATCCTATGTAATAGAAGGACACATCAGCTAGGCAAAGACTTGTGTGAGACCGTCTCACGTAAGGACTTACAGGAAAGTGACGTGAGACGGCCAGAAAGTGATAACTTTTATGAAGGAAAGTGATAATAAATTATGAAAAGTGAAAATGCTCTTTCATGAACAATTTATAGTGTAAATAAAAAGTAATAACGATTTATAGCAAAAGTGATAACGATTTATAGCGAAAGTGATAATTATTTTAAAAAGTAAAAAATGATCTCATGTAAAAATTGATGATTTGGCTCCACCCCTTGGAATAGTGATGAAACAGGGGTGGAACAGGCAATTCACTCTCGATAAAGCCAAGCTTGTAGCAGCCTCAAGATAATCTATTTGTAATGAAGAACTATGAATACCATCTCCTTTTGCATAATCAGAAATGATACCGGTCTCGTTATAATGCGATCGACTTATTTATAATTCCGAAATTTTAAAATGTAAAGCTATTAAGCTAAAAATTATGGTTCTTTTAATGCCCAACATTATTGGGCTTTACACAATTTAAATTGTGAAGCCCAAATAAATCAACACTTGTATATATATTAGGGCCTCAAGCCCTCTACTTCTGGGCAATTAAAATAAATTAATACTCTACTGGGCCTGGACTCATGTGACTTGGAAAACATTTTTCCCCGTTATCTGCTTGCTTAGGTTTTTTTATTATCTAGACAGGACAAGATCAATATTAATTAGTAATAACCAAATAGTAAATGTCTCCAAAATAAATAATCCATGAAAGAACCCTAGCTATCATCATCCTCGAAAAGAGACCCTAACTAAAAAAAATTGATGCATTGCATTAATTGAAATGAAATACTCATTCAATCTCGGTAAATTTTTTTTTACTATAGATACGGAATTTAATAGAAATATCTTTTTTACTTATTTTATTGATTTTTATGTGAGAATGCCATTTTTAAATATAAAATGCATTGAGATTTTATTATTTTGAAACATTTAGTACTATGTTAACATGTTTGAAGAGTGAAGAATAAAATGAGACAAATGAAAAAAAAGTGAAAAGTTAAGTTCATTATTATGGAGTAGGGCTGGACGGTACGGTATACCGAAATTATTTACGCATACCGTATACCGTACCGAAATTTTCGATATTAAAAAATGTATGCCGATAACGTACCGAAAATTTCGGTATACCGAAATTTCGGTAAGTTAATAATCAATACCGTCTTATACCGGTATACCGAAATATTATTTTATACCTATGTATTGATAGGTATTAGTTCATACCGACAAAATAAAAATAAAAATACAACTGCAAATATATTACTCATTTGCCCAATTATCCAACAAACACTTGAAAAAATACAATTCAAACAACAAACCCAATATTTCAACAACTCATCATTAGTTAAATACTGTCTAAGAAGGTATTTCAGAAGTCACAACACAATATCATCAATAAAATAATTAAAAAAAATAAATTAAAACATTTCTGCCGGTAATAAGAGAGGCGCGGGTTGAGACTTGTGAGACTGAGAAGACATGAATGGCCAGGGGCTGAGAAACGGCGAAGGCAGTGGACGGAGATACAACAGGTAGAGATTCGAAATAGAGAAGATGTGAAGGGCGAACAATGGCTAGCAGCTAGCCACTAAGAAATGGCGAAGATCACTGGACGAAGTAACAGCAGATGTAGATTCAAAAAGTCCGATAGAGAAGAGAGGGTTGGGGTTGGGGTTGGGGTCGGCGCAGAAGTGGGCTAGGGTTTGGAATGAAATCTCAATTCCAATTTGAGCATATGAGAACCCACTGCCACATCAGCATTATTTAATGACTAACTTTATTTTCTGTTCAGAAGGCTTCTAACTTAAGAGTTTGAATTGATTTATATATATATATATTTATAATTATAATTAATAATTAATATATCGGTATTTCGGTATATACCGAAATACCGATTTTTTAAAAGTAGCTTACCGTTACCGTACCGAAAAATTCGGTACGGTATGATACCGTATCGATTTTTTCGGTATGCTGAAATTTTCGGTAAATTCATTATTTTGCGGTACGATAATTGCGGCATACCGATATTTCGGTATTTTCGTCCAGCCCTACGAAGAACTTATATTTAAGTTGTTGAGGATGATGGCACATCGGGTGATTGTTAGTTTTTGAAGAAATCTGATGGGGGAGTTTCGATTTAGTTTATGAAGAAATCAGATGGGGAGTTTAATGAGTGTTGTTATTTGCATACTCTTCTTTATTAAATATATTTTTTTTAATAAATACACATTCTTTTTAAAATTTTAAATCTTAATTTTATTATACACTCACCCCTAAAATTTCAAAACTACCCTTTTACTTTTAAGATTACACAACTCCACAAACGTAAATCCATTTTCAAGCTTAGCACACTAATTAATGTTAAACAGATCTGGAATATCTATTAATAAGAAATAAAAACTTGTACATGTAGTTTATTTTAACAACTGTATTTTCTATTCGTGTCTCTAATTTTTTTTAGTTCTTTAATTTTAATTATATTAACAAATTATTTACATAGTTTTTTAAATCTATCTGACATAATTATTTATTTAAAATTTAATGTAATCTTTTTGTATTTATATTGTTAACTACTCAAATATAGATTAATTTAACTCATTTTTTAAATAAAATATAATAAAAAAATTATTTATATAAAAAAAGAACATTTTATACAAAATAATGCAAATACATATTATATTTAAAGTATTAATAAAATATATCGATTTTAATTTTACAAGAGAAATTAATTATTATCAAATTTGTCTTAATTGTATAATCAATTACGTAGTCGGGTATTTTTTTATAATATATAAATAAAGATAAAATACATATTATATTTTAATAATTAATAAAATATATCTATTTTAATTTTATAAGAGAAATAAATTATTATTAAATTTATCTTAATTCCAGAAGCAATTACGTTCGTTGGATCTTTTTCTATAAAAATTAAGATAAAATACATATTATATTTTTATAATTAATACTAAAATATATCTATTTTAATTTGCAAGAGAAATAAATTTTATAAAATTTATCTTAATTGCAGAAGTAATAGATAAATTGCAGAAGTAATTATTTCGTTGGGTTAGTGAAACGGGCTGTTTTTTTTAAGGGGGTAATAAATTACAAGTAATTTAGATTTTTTAATAGTATATAATAATTATATAATGTCAGGGCGTGTATACAATAGAAGATAATGGTGTATTTAAAATAACTTATAAAATATATAAAATGTATATTTAATAAATTAAGGGTAATATAGACATTTTAAAATTATTAATTTTATTTTAATAATAATGGAATGTGTATTCAATAGGAGGAGGTGTGCAAATAAGATTGACTTATTTTAATATGTAGTGAGTGGTTGTACTAATATTGAGTGTGGGCCTATGTCTCAGTGGTTGAGTATAATAATATTATTGTATTGTGTCATATCAACAAAAAAAATGAAATGAACACTTTTTACTTTATTTAAGTTGTTGAGGATGATGGCACATCGGGTGATTGTTAGTTTTTGAAGAAATCTAATGGGGGAGTTTCGTTTAGTTTCCGAAGAAATCTCAGAAACTGATGGGGAGTTTCTGTTTTAGGGAGAGGATTGTAGTTTCTTGTATCTTCTGTTTTTATATTTTGTTTGTATCGGGCTTTCCTTTTATTGTTCTGTTGTCAACTTGGTCAATTTCCTATTTAGAATAATAAATAATCCAAGAAAGCGAACATCTTGGATATCACTTGATGTTGTCAACTTGGTCAATTTCCTATTTAGAACAATAAATAATCCAAGAAAGCGAACATCTTGGATAAACTATGATTCTTGTTAATGATATTCATTAATCAGTTATACTCCACAAACACAAAGTTTTACCGTATACATTTAACAATTTAAAACAGGATATCTACTGGTCTGATGCTTGATCAAAAACATTATTTCACAATTAAGTGGTCCCGATGAAAGATGGTTAATTTTGTGTAATCAGAAATTGTCTGTAATTGGACTGAAAAGTAGCAAGCAACAGTTTGATAATATGTATTGTATAACCAGATACAGGAAAAATCTTTTACAACATCATCTGACATAACATTGATAATTAAACTCATCAGAAATGAGTATCAGATATTCTAAAACATACTACATTTGTATTATACAACAACATCGTACATGGTATCAAGATTCTTAACAGAAAAAATGGACTTTCAACAGCATAGAAAACCCTCAAGCGTTTCTTGTTTACACTTTCCAAAATCTATACAAAACATAATTAGAAACATGAAGAAATTAAACACCCTAGAATTTGGTGGCTTTGCAAGCAGGAAAAAGATAACTTACAACATGCTATCAGTCCTGGCGGGGAGCCTACGGAAGAAACTGAGCGGAGCTGGGGGGTAACTTGTGTCGAAACCTCGGATGCCTCATAACATACAGACCAGCCATCACAATCAACAGCTGGAAAGGTACTGAATACAAGACTCCAGCAGCCACTATGCAGAAGGCCATGAATATTACAGTTGCTCGCGGATCTCAGCAATGCCTGAACCCTCCCCCCTTGGGATGCTATGTCGCCTACTACAGTCTGAATCCGACCAGCAACGCTCCTCAGTCGATCGTACCTCATCCTCACAAGATTTGGACTCCTTGAGGTGGGGAATGTATCAAATTCCTCGTCAAGCTCATCAGGATGCGCCACATCAGCACAGGACAGGCAAGTGTTCATGTGAGGCGGATACATCGGCCTATAGCGGTAGTTCCAAAGGCCAATCAGGAACATGTAAAGAAACAGCGTCGGAAGTATCAACTCCGGGAAAGAAATCAGCATGATGAAGAGAGCATGCACAAGTCCAGAGGTGATGGGGTTCTTCCACGTGCATACTTCTTTGAACCATCTTCCGACAGCAAGTACTCCATTGAAGCCTGAAGAAGTTTGCTTTGCTGCGCCTCATGCTCCAGAGATGCGAATCCATGTCGGACATGTACTCGACTACTTCTTTCCTGAGAGGAGGTTCTGCTCAGCTCAGTCGTGCAGCCACTATATTGACAGCTTGGTGACGCAGCATGTCGAGCTGCATCATTGTCAATGGCATCTTGCAGTGCATTTTGGGCAAGAGTGGTCGGGAGTATAAGCAAATCATGTTCGCCATTGACGTGCACGAGAATCGAATAGCCAAGTGCAACTCTCCCATTTTCTTTACACCTGAGTGATGGAGTACCAGCAGGGGATAAGAATGAGTATAAACACGTCCAGTTTCAAGAGTTGAAACTCGAATCCTGACTTTCCCAATCTTCATGTCTTGGTTAGAATTCGAATCCTTCTCGCCAAGTTGAGCATTGTCGAAAACACCAACTGTATGATCCACTGTCTTATTTTCCAAATAAGAGGGTCCTTGTCTCTTTTTCCATGTGTTCTGTTTCGCTCTATGGGCAAGTACGCCCCCATCTCTTTGGACTGAAATCCTGTCCCGGGAATGATTCATTATCATAACGAGGGGGCCCGGATAAGCCCTTTACTCTTTTACAGGTACTTTTGCCGTCACGCTGGTCTTTAATTCTGGCACTTCTTCCTATTTCTTTCTCATGATATCCGATGATCAAGGCAATTCCGGCGCCCCGTTCCTCCCGTCCACGTCGGGGGGAGTGCATGGATCGCCTAACCCGCACCCTGGCACTTCTTCTGACGGTGGCCTTCTTAGAACAGTGGCTGGATCAAAAACTTCCCAATTGTACTGCTCATTGTACTTGGGATTTAAGCTGTCCATAATGGCCCTTGTTCAAACCCACTTCTGACCATACTTGGCAACACAGTATCTGAAGTACCAGAGTACCAATTGGTGGTTTCCAGAGCTGTTTAGCCGTTGGTCAGAGATCACTACTGTAATGTGTGGATTCATCGAGGACGTGGTAACCCCCATCAAGGGAAACACGAAGATGGACCCTACTAGAGAACTTGTGCTTGTCTTTCTTAGGCTCCTCAATATCAGTTTCGCTTGGTTTCTGCAGGTTAAACCATCGCGAGTGAACCATTCGATCATCAGCACAACGTTCAACTGTTGCCAAAGGAATGAACACCCTGCCGAGAATCTCATCCGTGTTTGGAGCAACACGATCTTCAACTGTAAGCACCAGATGGTCTTCAAAAGGTTCAGTAGCAACAAACATCAAATCTTCATTCCATGAGACATTCATACTTTGTGATTGCACAGGTTTTGTCTTCAAAATCTGGTTCCCAATCTGTGCTTTAATATATACATTTGCAAAACAATTCTTCTCAGTCAAAACCAAGTCTTGTGCCTCGATCACATTAACCCTCACATACCATAATCTTGGGGAATGGTAAACCTTCGAGCGAATGTGAGTAGAAGGGCCCAAGCTATCAACGGGACTAGCTGCATCCGAGTGCCAAGCATCGGAGAAAGCCTCATCAGCTTGTGTGCCCATCCATACAGCTAGCATCAGCTCACACTTCATTTCTTCACCCTTCTTATTTTCAAGCCGATACCATTCTGGAGCCAACAGACTATCTGGTGGAACTCTTGTGGGAATTTCACGGAGGTCAAATCGGACAAGGCCAACAAAGTCATCTTTCAGCATATCCTTATCTTTAACAACGACCTCTAAAACGATGACTGCATTCTGTCTTTAGAAAAGGTGAACACTGCTCCACTCTGGATTTTGGTTCTTCTCAAAGTGCCTAGTGACTCCTTTATAGTTACCAAGTCGAACTTCAACATAAGGGTCAAGACTCCCAGTAACATCCTTGGAAGGAAGGTCATGAGCTTTGACAACCCTTACAAAGAGGAACTGCATCGGCTCAACAAGGTCATACACACTGGATGGCTTATCCGAACGTCTAACTCGTCCTCCAATCACTTGCCCCCCTCCAAGAACAGGGCTTGTTTCTTTAAGTGCAAAATCAGAAATCTGTCCAGATGAAGCTGCATATGTGCTGACATACTGTGGCGCCCGAGGTTCAGACCTCATTTCATTAGCTCCATATACAATTGGTTAGTGGGAGGGTGCATGAGGAGGTTGTTGTCTCCGGCCATTTGAGTTTGCAACATTAAAACATGTGCGTCTCGTCCCCTTTTTGCCATTAGAGACAGGCTCTTCCGCACTCTGAGAAGGCAACTCACCATGGCTAGAATGCAAACTAGAATATGAAGATGGAGAATCCACATCAGGAAGAGGAACTGAAGACCTAATGGAGGGATCATCAGTCACGTACACTCTTAAGCCAAGTTCTCCTCTAGCACGCCAGAATATGCGTCCTTTTTCCAACGGATAGTTAAACACAACAGCATCAGAATAGTTAACAAATGATGTAGCAGTAATTCAAATCTTTCCAAGGGAAGATTTTGAGTTGGTGGTTTTATTGATGCTGTAGATATGAGCCTCAAGAGTTAGATTATGCAGTTCATTGGGATTGGATACGTTGAAATAGAAGGTCTCGTTCCAGAATGGATCGAGATCCTTCTCTTTAACCGTGGTGCGAAACTTCTGACTATCAAAATGAAGTTCCACAAAAGCATTGGATGAGCCCTGCCCATCTTTGGCCAAAAGGTTGTGGGCTCTCACAACTGCCACTCCTAGCTTGAGATTGTTCATCATTTATGCCACCAATATCTTGTTTGAAGGATAAACAACCTGTTTGTAAGCAATGGCAGCCAAATCAAGCTAGATGAAGTAAGAAAAGAGTCATTATCAGCAATTGTACAGAAACGCAAAAGGAACACTGGAGAACAAACAAGTCAAGATGATATATAATCAGTCATTCAAATTCATGGAAACATTCATGTAATTCTTAAATTTGTTTTATTAATTGATTAACCAAAAATCTAAAGATATTGAACTTGATTGCACATTTCATCCGTTCATTTTCCAGCAGGAGCACCAACAAAAACTATCAGAGTAAAAACACGTATTTATTTTTTCACTGTCAAATTTCAAGAATCTTGATGCAGAATCTTCAATAAAGGCCAATAATCTTGAATTATTGGAAATTAAATGGCAATTCATTTTTAGAATTTCTTGATGCAGAATCTTGAATAAAGGCCACTTTTACATCAGGCAATATCCCTAATAAATCCCACTTTTCGAGGCTAGTATGTGTGTATCACTACGGATGACCAATATATTGATTAGTAATCTCTCTCTCTAAAAAAAGAAGAAAAAAAAATTGTCAATATCAAGATTTCTGAAGACAATCTCCACAGCACTCACAAGAAAACACATGTAGGCACACCAAAACTCGAGTCTTCACCTCGAGAACAAAAACCCAACACTGATGAAACAAATAATAAACTAATATAAAAAAGACAGGGAGATAATCAAAAAGGGAAAACCCAAGAAGAAGGAAGAAACGTACCTGCTGGTTGTACGGTTGTGAAATCTTGAGTTAGAGAAGGAGTGATTCCCAATACTGGGGTAGAGATAGAGAGATAAACCCAACAAGAAGGAAGAAACGTTTCAATCAACAAAGATAATAATTAATGAGGAAGAGGAATAGTTGGTTGAAAGTTTAATAATTGTAGAAACAAGAAAAAGAGAGTGCCTACATGCATACTAAATAATAGTGAGTAATTGGAAAATGTAAAGGAGAAGAAAATTCGAGTCGGCTACTTGCATAATCACGTTTCTTTATCACAGGTCTATCCCCACACTCGAACATCAGATCCAAGTCGGGTACTTGACCCGGGTACAACCTAAGAAGCTGGAATAGCCCCCATATTGTTACAATATCTCTTGTCTGAAAAACATACCTCTACTTCACTGAGTACAGTCTTCCATTCACTATGGTGATCCTAATATATGATGTCTTTGTGTACAATCACAATGCCATAGCTGATCTGCATAAGGTTGTTTGATCAGAATGCTTTGGAAGGATGCCAAAGCAAACAGATCAATTGTATAACAAGCCTTTTGGTATAAATCAAATGAATGAATGATAAATCAAGTTCTAATATTTTACCGAAGCGTATAACAAAGCAAATAGTGCCTTTATTGAGCTAGTTACCTTCAAACTTGAAAAGACTTGGCCTTTTCAAGTGGATTCAAGAAAGATACATTAAATAGTATCAATTTTAACAGAGAATATACGAAACTATTATACACATGACAGAATACATTTGAACAAATAGTGTGATTAAACATAAAAAATGTCTTAACATAAGCTTACATAATGAAATAACAATATAATTAACACAACCAACTACTTGATGAATTCAATATATATGTAAATAACACAAGACAAGTTATTGTGTCAAAGCAAAAGGAGATTCTGTAGATGTTTTGAGAGGGGGGCTGCTATGACAGTTGGCCTATAGTTATTATGAATCTCTACTAGTGTATTCTTACTCTTATTATACACCATATAAAAGATACTCTCATTCCTCCTCACATGAAGTAGAATCTCATTTTCGCTCAATTGACACACGACTTGGGGGTCTACTTCTGATTTGCACTCACATAAAGACTCCTCCTTAGACTCCATCCATTCGTCACCGCCATTAACTTTTTTCATAATCTCAACCTGAAAGCACACCCGATCGCTGATGAACAAACAAAGTTGGCCTCCCAATGAAATCAACTAGAAGTATTTATTATCAGGACGGTCACAATTTGGCAGGGGCAATCTCTTGAAAGTTTCATTCTTCCAATCAAAACAAATTACTTCTCTTCCTACATAATCAGGGATATTATCGTCCTCATCGTCCTCATAGTCCTCATTGTGCACGAGATCCACTGCCAGCCAATAAATAGATCCATTAACAGAGACACTCCTTTGAGGGAAATGGTCCCCTGAGAAACCTTTCATTTCTTTCACATCACCCCATTTGTTGTCTCTGCAGGAATATACAGCATAACGCTCCAAATCAGTAATTAGAATCTTATAATCCTTCATCAATGGATTGTAATACATTGCACGAATTGCTCTAGCGCTCTTCCAGTCGACTGACTGTGGAAAATACACCTCCCTGTACGTTCTACTGGATGGATTCCACAACACATGCTTATACTCCTTAGGCTTGCCCTTTACTCGAGGGGTGAAGCACAAAAGGTATAATCCGTCACAACTGCACAAAGTCCCAATAAAAGATCTAAGGTCATATACCCTTGGATGTTCGATTGACGACACAAGTTCAATACAGTTGTTTTGGAGCTCACCAACATGCAATCCATTAAAATCATCTATTCTCTGCCATGCAAGTAGATATGGATTCTTGGAGTACTGCTGGAGATGAATTTGAGCGAAGGTTGGATCAGAAATAGTGGCCTCCCAATGTTTGCAAACCACCCTCAATCTCAGTAATTCCTTCACAGGTAATCGGGACAAGATGTTCTCTATTATATCATGCGGAAGAGTAGGATTAGTACTGCATTTCAGCCTTTCCAGTTTCCACCCTCCAACATCACACGCTTCTTTCATATTATCCATAATTCCATATCACTCACAAGTGAAGCTTCACTGATTCCGTACAGAAATTACCTGATTCAGTCTACAAATTTCATTAAAACAAACTACTCCACTTTTTAAAACAATAGATGTCATATTATCCATATCACATATTCGGTACAGCAATTACGTGAATCAACTACAAATTTCATTAAAACATTGTTTTTTTTTAATAAATAAAAAAAACCAACAAGAGATGATAAACTAGGTTACAGGTAAGCCTCAAAAGACAAACGTTTTTGTATTTTTAAAGAAACTGAAGCTCAAATTCTACCAAAACCAAAGGGATCATCAAGGAGAATAAGAACCAGCCTACCACAGTATAACAAATACTAATAAGACAGCTTCAATTGCTATCAAGAAGAATACACCCACATTCTGTTTTTTCAATCTAGACTCTTTATCTTTCTCCAAATTCCATTTTTTACTCTTAGAAGATTCCAAATCGACTCGAGAACGTTGCACCGACGGTCGCCCACACAGCAGCAAGGCTGGATGGTTCTCGCGGCGTGCCTCAGAAATACACTTTCCAATACTTACGGTCAATCAAGTTTTGATTAAATAAAAAAATTAATACCAGAAATCAAACAGATTAAAGCAAGATTAGCGATCTACAATCTCAGGAACAAGGCCTCTCTGACCACCTTTTCAACGAGATGAAACGAGTCAAGACGTCGATTGAGTGAATGTTACTGTTTTAGAAAAAGGTTACGTTTTCATAGTGAGGTGAATCGGGCCAACCCTTAAGGTAAGCTTTAACGGATTTCGAACTTCGGGCTTCGAATTAATAAGTCTGTAGTATAGTTTCCCTCCGTCCACTCGAAAGAAATCATTTTGTTTTTGTGCACGTTTATTAAGGAATATTGTTATTTAATATGTAGTAGATAGTTGTATTAGTGAGAATGTGAACTTATATTTTAATTGTATTAATGGTGTGTGTGGGTTCTGTAAAAAAAGAAATGACTCTCTTTGGAACGGACAACCAAAATAGAAAAAATACATTCTTTCGAGTGGACGGAGGGAGTATAGAGTAACTATAGAAAGATTATTAAAAGAAGAATTTAGTGTTAACGTATTAAATAGGTCAAACTGTTAGATAGAAAATATTTAAAAAATTAATCCTTTCACAAGATTTTTTTTTTCATACTAAATTAAGGGATATAATATTTAGTGGGTAATCGAGGAAAGTGAAATAATATTTTAATGTATAGTGGATATGTATATTAGTGTGGTGTGTGGATCCCATGAAAATATATTAATAGTTTTATATGAGTCTCATTTAATAAAAATGAAACTACACCTCTTACGTTGAGACGGAATAAAAATGATAAAATGCACTTCTCATTGTAAGACAGAGGGAGTATAAGTTTAAATTTAAGGTCATTTTGGGGTGCACCTTGACCTAGTACACACCGGTGCACCCTTATATTAATAGGATAAAATAGAGGTAGTGGATAAAAAAAATGACACTCTTTGGAACGGACGATTAAAATAGAAAAAAGATCATCTTTCGAGCGGATGGATGGAGTATAGAGTAACTATAGGAAGATTATTAAAAGAAGAATTTAGTGTTAACGCGTTAAATAGGTCGAACTGTTAGATAGAAAATATTTAAAAAATTAATCCTTTCACAAGATTTTTTTTCATACTAAATTAAGGGATATAATATTTAGTGGGTAATCGAGGAAAGTGAAATAATATTTTAATGTATAGTGGATAGGTATATTAGTGTGGTGTGTGGGTTCCATGAAAATATATTAATAGTTTTGTATGGGTCTCATTTACTAAAAATGAAACTACACCTCTTACGTTGAGACGGAATAAAAATAATAAAATAAAAATGATAAAATGCACTTTTCATTATAAGACAGAGGGAGTATAAGTTTAAATGTAAGGTCATTTTGGGGTGCACCTTAACCTAGTGCACACCGATGCAACTTTATATTAATAGGATAAAATAGAGGTAGTGGGTAGTTTTTGTAAAAATAAAATTAATTATATATTAATATTTCACTTAATGATTAAGATTAAATTAAAAAATAATCTAACAATTATGATCGTTTAGATGAATCGGTACATCAAGTGCACCACCATTGGACTCTTAAATTTATTTAGTATAAAAAATATACACAATATATTCTAAATTAATTAATATGAATATTAGAGAACTTAAATGGATACACTCAAATAATTTAAAATATAGTATTTCCTCTATCCGCTATTAAGTATATATTTTGTCCTTTTGCTATTAATGAATTTATTTTGTCATTTTGGTCTCAATTATAGAGGTATTAATTTTTTTTTTTAATAAAAGATATTTACATATGACCCACAACTCACCATTAATACAAATTACTCACTTTATATAAAATAATACTCACTCCGTTCTCTTGATAAGTGTCCGTTTACTTTTTTCACGTGGATTAATGAGTGTAATATTTTAAAGTGTAATGAGGTGAGAGAAATAATATTTTAATTTGGAGTGGGTAGTTGTATTTGTGTTGAATGTGGGTCCCATGTGTAGTGAGTTGAGTATAATATTATTATTGTGTGTTGTCACATCAACAAAAAAATGAAATGGACACTTTGTATTGGGACGGACCAAAATGGCAAAATAGACACTTATCAAGGAGACGGAGGGAGTAATATTTTAATCCATATGCAAAAAAATAAATAAATAGAACGGAGGAGTAGGGAGTATAATTTTTTATTTAAGTATTAGTATTTTATTTATCAAAGATAAATTTAGTTGTAGTAAAAAAAAAGAGAGAAAGAAAATTAAAGAATATTGACTTCACCAAAGATGAAAACTGCCTCAAAAGCAAGCAAGATTTTTTTTATTGCATGTTAATGTTAATTCAAATATATTTATGTATATGTGATGAATAGCTGAACTGACTGTGTGTTTCGGATGTTACTGGTCGAAGGTCACCCGACACTGCAAGGGTGAGAACTAAGATTGACACGGCCCAAGAAAAGTAACAAAGCTTGTTTGAATTGGCATTTGGAACTAGTATTAATAAAGGGATAAAACCATCTATGTTCTCTTCATGTTTCTTTCACAGAATATTAATGTATTGGCTGCATCTTTTTTATGTGTTATAGCTTGCTGTCGGATTAGTTGTATTTACTTGGATAGGATTGTAATATACTATATACTATGCTACATTGGATTCTATGAATGGGAAAAACATTAACCTGTTAAAGAGTTTTAAAAGTTTGCTGAAATCAAGGTGATCATGATTGCATTGGAACTAGTAAGGGATCAATTTAACAGGCTAAGTTCATGCATACAGATTGTGGTATATCCTTGCCATCTATCTTAGTTTCGTTTCGTTTCTCTTCAGCCTACATGAAACTTATTATCGACTGAATATGTTAAGAGGGTCACTTCATTATTATCTCTTAATGAAATACACTTTGCATGGTGACAATGATCTTTGCAAGAAAACACTGAGTGTGATCTATTTAATTCACAATATTCTACTACAAGACTTGCTAATTCTATCAATAGGCCTCCCTTTTTATAGACAAGATGGATCTGATTTTTTTATGACAAAAGTCACATGATTGCTCATGGCCATATTCTCTTCAACTAGTGGTACTGTTTTCACTTCTCTCCCACATTAGAACCTTGTCTGTTGACTTCTTTTTCCTCTCAAAGAAAGCACGCAGATATGCTTCTCCGTATGGAGGAGGCAAGAAACATGGAAGTGAACCCGACAGATCTTTTATCATTGAATGTTTCCAATGTCTCCTTTTCTGCCCTTTAACCGAGCACAGCTAAGCCTCAGCACATTTCCACGACATCTTCAGGGGCAGTAGGCTTATATCTCAGAAGATTCGCGTATTCATTTAAGAGGTGGAAATTAGAGCAGTCATAAACATGATTCATTGCAAGATTTTCCAATCTTCTTTGCCAAATACAAAAACAGACACAAAAATGTTATACCAAATATATTTATAAACATTGTATCTTTTGATTCTAGTACCCTTATCTATGTAATTGTTGACCCATTCAACAGCAAATTTGATAGATCCACACCTGTTGTTTGGATCAATTGGCCAGTAGTGAACTGAGGGCAGTAAACTCCTAGTGAAGAAGTCGTGGTAACGTGGTTTTACGACCAAAGTCATGGAATCGCAAGCTAAGATATGCCTCTGACTCACAGACCAAGAAACTCCTTCAATGTAAATCTTGTATCTACCTTAACATCAATCCAAATGCATCTGAGTAAGTAAAACATATGGCAATTGAGCGTGCAAATTCACTCGACCAAGACCTATGAGTGCATTGATTTGTTAAATTAGAATTCTTGAAACCTTTTTTTTTCTCTTCACTCCAGTCCTTAATTCTCAAAGCACCAGTCAGACATAATAACTTAAAGCATGTAATATGAACACATCAAGAGGAGATCATTATGTTATAACATATACCATGTCCAATATTTAAGCTTTGGAATCATGTTGGTTGGAGGCATTGCATTTCACCAACTCCATTCTTCCAGCATCTAGCTTGGCGTTTCCTTTCCAAAAGGCGTACGGCTCTCGATCCTCCCACTTCATTCTTCTATTACCTTCTTTTATCTCCTCTTTTAGTTCCTCCCATGGCTCGATATTAACCTCTGGCCTGCATTAATTGTTCAATGAAGGCGAATCATTTCCTACACTAAGAACTGAGATTTAAATTCATGAGAAGAGAATGTTTACCAACCCCAAAAGGACCAATCAGGAAACACAATATCATAACTTAATTCATCACCACAATAGTGAAACAACGGTGGGAGGACTAATGCCTTTGGACCATCATAATCACGTTTCTTGATCACAGGTCTATCGCCACACTCGAACATCAGATCCAAGTCGGGTACTTGACCCGGGTACAACCTAAGAAGCTGCAATAGCCCCCATATTGTTACAATATTATCTCTTGTCTGAAAAACAAACCTGTACTTCACTGTGTACAGTCTTCCATTCACTATGATGATCCTAATATTTGATGTCTTTGTGTACAATCACAACTCAATTTGCTGATCTGCATAAGGTTGTTTGACCAGAATGATTTGGAAGGCTGCCAAAGCAAACAGATCAAGTGTATAACAAGCCTTTTGGTATGAACATTGATCAATGATTCCATTTATATCTATATCCCTTCTTTCCTTGTTGATGTAATTATTTTCCAAGTTGTGTCATTGTAATCTCTGTAGAATCAGGCATATGCATATGGAAGGCTAGAACGCCCAAATGTACAAGTGTATCTCTCAGCTCAAATGAATGATAAATCAAGTTCTAATATTTAACCAAAGCGTACCATGAAGAAAATAGTGCCTTTATTGAGCTAGTTACCATCAGATTTGGCCATTTCAAGTGAATTCAAGAAAGATACATTAAATAGTAGTATCAATTTTAACAGAGAATATACGAAATTATTATACAACAGAGAATACCTTTGAACAAATAGTGTGATTAAAAATTAAAAAAAAAAAGTCTTTAACATAAAATTACATTATGAAATAGCAATATAATTAACACAACAACTACTGACAATATGTAAATAACACAACACAAGTAATTGTATCAAAGCAAAAGGAGATTTTCTAGATGTTTTGAGATGGGAGGTATTCTTTCAGTAGGCGGATAGTTATTGAGAATCTCTACTAGTGTATTCTTACTCTTGTCAAACAAGATATAAACCAACCTACCATTCATAAAAGCATGAAGTAGAATCTCATTCTCGCTCACTTGACACACGGGTTCCGAGGTAATTCTGATCCGCAATCGTGCAAACAACACTCCTCCTTAGACTCCATCCATTCATCAGCGCTATTAACTTTTTTAATAATCTCAACCCGGCTAGACTCCAGGTCGCTAATGAGTAAACAAAGTTGGCCTCCCAATGAAGTCAACTGGAAGAATTTTTCATCAAGATTCTTACAATATGGCAGAGGCAATCTCCTGAATGTTTCATCCTTGCAATCATAACAAATTACTTCTCTCGATACTAGACGGCCATTATCATCCCCCAGATCCAAGAAATCCACTACCATCCAATAAATAGATCCATTAACAGAGACACTACTACCAAGGCAATTGTCCCCCAAGAAACCTTTCATCTCTCTCACATCACCCCATTTGTTGTTTCTGCAGGAATACACAGCATAACGCTCCAAATCACCAATTACTATCTTGTAATCCTTCATCAATGGATTGTAATACATCCTACGAATTGTTGTACTGCTCACCAAGTTGACTGAGTGTGGAAAATACAACTCCCTGTACATTCTACGAGATGGATTCCATAGCACAAGCTTATTGGGCTTTCCCGTTACACGAGGGCTTAAGTACATCAGATATAACCCGTCACAACTGCACCAACACCAAGGCGACTCAAAAAATTTAAGGCCATATTCCCTTGAATGTTCTATTGTGGACACAAGTTCAATACAGTTGTTTCGGAGCTCAGCAACATGCAATCCATTATCCCATCCAAGTAGATATCCAAGTAGATTTCGGGGGGATGGATTCTTGGATTGCTGAAGATGAATTTGAGCAAACGATGGATCGGAGATAGTGGCCCCCCACTGTTTGCAAACCACCCTGAATCGAAGTAAATCCTTCACAGATAATCAGGACAAGATGTTCTCTACTACTTCATGTGGAAGACTAGGCGAAGTTCTTCTACAACTCCTATTTCTCGTTTTGTACCTTCCAACATTGCAGCAACATCTCCGCTTTCTCATTTTCCACCTTCCAACATCGCAACATCTCCGCTTTCTCGTTTTCGACCTTCCAACATCGCACGCTTCTTTCATATTATCCATACCACTCCTTCACTGATTCCGTACAGCAATTACCTGAATCAACTGCAAATTTCATTAAAACAAACAACTTTTTAAAACAATAGATGCACGCTTCTTTCATATTATCCATATCACTCCTTTACTGATTCCGTACAGCAATTACCTGAATCAACTGCAAATTTCATTAAAACAAACAACTTTTTAAAACAATAGATGCACGCTTCTTTCATATTATCCATATCACTAGCTTCACATATTGTGTACAGCAATTACGTGAATCAACTACAAATTTCATTAAAACATTGTTTTATAAAATAAAATAAAAAAAGAAAAAAAAAAGAGGTGATAAACTAGGTAACTGGTAAGCCTCCAAGACTAAAACTTTTTTGTATTTTTAAAGAAACTGAAGCTCAAATTCTACCAAAACCAAAGGGATCATCAAGGAGAATAAGAACCAGCCTACCACAGTGGTATAACAAATACTAATAAGACAGCTTAAATTGCTATCCCATCATCACTAAGAAGAATACACCCACATTCTGTTTTTTCAATCTAGACTCTTTTATCTTTCTCCAAATTCAAATCTTTTTTCTCCCTACTGAAACTCTAACAGATTCCAAATCGACTCCAGAACGTTGCACCGACGGGCGCGGCGCCCACACAGCAGCAAGTTTTGATTAAATAAATAAATTAATAGCAGAAATAAAACAGATCAGAGCAGAGCAGATTATCGATCTACAATAAAACAGATTAGAGCAGATTAGCGATCTACAATCTCGGAAACAATGCCTCTCTGCGATTACCTTTTCAACGAGATGAAACCACAGAGTCAGGACGGCTATGGAATGTTACTGTTTTAGAAAAGGTTAGGTTTATATACAGAGGTGAAACATACCAACCCTTGTCAGCTAGACATGCACATCGGAACCGGAACCGGCGGTTCGAACCGGGGAACCGCCGGTTTTAACCAGAACCGGAACCACCGGTTCCGGAACCGGCAAAAAAAAACCGGAACCGGCTAAGGAAGGTTCGGTTCCGGTTCTTCATATTTGGGAAAAAAACCGGTGGTTCCGGTTCGAACCGCCGGTTTTTCAATTTTTTTTATTTTTTACGATTAAAATCCAAAAAAAAAAAAAAAATTAAAACCGGAACCGGCGGTTCCGAACCGAAACTGGAACCGTCGGTTCCGGAACCGAAACCTTCATACCCGGTTCGGTTCCGGTTCCCCCTACCTTGGAACCGGAACCGGCGGTTCCGAACCGAGGTGCATGTCTAATTGTCAGCCCTAACGGACTTCGGCTTAGGGTTAATGGAGCATGGTTAGCCGTACTATTAAAAGATGAACTTAGCCTAACGGGATTCCGTCTTAAACGTGCATGTTTAGGTGGAGTATTAAAAGATGAATTTAGCTAGAGTAATAGGCTTTCGTCTTGAACGGCCGAGCTATAGGATAAAAAATAGGCCGCGTCTATTCACACACACGATATTACTTCATACACCCAATTATATCTACACACATAATTATGATATATGCACACACTTGGAAAATACTATTTTACCCCTCAATGAAATACACTCATATACACATCTATTCCCTCCCAAAATCTCACATTTAAACACACACCCACCTCACTTGTAAACCTCTCCCACACACTACATTTAATAACACACCCACACCCACCTCACTTCATTTCTGCAAATTCAGAAAAAAAAAAAAAGAGGAGGAAAGAAGAGAAGAAGGGAGGAAGAAAAGAAGAAGGGAGAAGAAGAGAAGAAGAGAAGAGCTCTACTACTAAACCTTGTAAAATGGCTGAGGAGTGACATCGTTTCTTAGCAACGCTGTTAGTAAGTGATTTCCCCTTCCAATTTGTGTTCTAAAATTCTAGGGTTTAGTAATATGTTTGAAATTATGTTAAATATTTGTAATTTTTATGTGGGTAATGTTGTGGATAGCATGATATCTGTTGTAGTTGGGGAAATCAACATGGGTAGTTCTTAAAATGGTGCAAAACGTTGATGGTGAATGAACAAGCTGGTCGACCCTGGTTCGTCGCCATTTTAGGGGCTGTTCGACCATCAATGGTCGACAGAAACCGTAAATTTCGACCATAGATGGTCGACTTCCAGGGAAAATTTCGACCAGGCATGGTCGAAAAACACTACAAATTTCGTCCACCCTTGGTCGAAAATCTTACAAAATTTCGACCACTTGTGGTCGAACAGAATGATGTTTTTCGTCCACTAGTGGTCAAAAATTTTGCCAATTTCGACCACTTGTGGTCGAACAGAATGATGTTTTTCGTCCACTGGTGGTCGAAAATTTTGCCAAGTTTCATCCACTCATGGTCAAATAGTGTCTATTTTGAGTTTATGGTGTATTTACTATCCCTAATTATCACCTATATGGTTCATTTGGCTGGGCATGTTTATAATGTAGTAATACGTTGTTGTATATTTGATTGTTGTATATAGTGTAGTAGTTTGAGCATGCTAGTTTCATTAGGTATACCTTATCACATATATGTTGTTGAGCATCATTTTAATTTTTTTCGCAGATAGATATCACCGACGTAATCCCCCTACCGCATCCAATAGACGAAGAGGGATGAGGGTTGATAATGATGCATTGGCTGAAGATGCTCCACAACCAATTTCAATTCCTCTTCCCGAGCCAATGCATCACAACGAGCTTGAAGCACAACCTCAACCCATTCATGACCCACAACTTAGTGAATATGAAAGTGATGGTGGCGAAGATGAAAGTCAGGGTGGTGAGGGTAGTGAGGCCTCAAGTGAGGGTGACGAAGATGAAAGTCAGGGTGGCGAGGGTAGTGAGGGCTCAAGTGAAGGTGGCGAGGCCTCGATTCCGGATTATGATTATTCAAGTGAAAGCGATCATGATCCCGGTGCTGATGTGTTGGTCAATTTTCAGAATCACGTTATGAAATATGGGAACATGGTCGTGAACGACCGGTTATTAAAGTGCATAGCCACGTGAATAAAATGCTTGAGTGGAGCTATGCGGAGGATGCATCAACTCGTAATTTTAGAGGCTTATTCCGTAGGGCTGGGTTTTGCAAGGTGAGGCAAATCTCCTACCGCAAACCAAATAAAAATCTCATTCTTGCATTTGTCGAGAGATGGCATCCGGAGACGAATACATTCCACATGCCATTCGGAGAAATGACCATAACACTCGATGATGTGTTTTGTCTTACGGGATTGCCTATTTCTGGTCGTACAGTTGCTTTTCAGCGAGATAGACAGAGGCCTTCTGAAATGATTATGGAGCTTCTGAACGTTAGCAGAGATGTAGCTAAAGATGCATTGGGCACTATCTGTGGTCAGTCTGTGACCATAGAGTGGTTGTATAATACGTTCAAGGATGACGTTACATCTCAGTATGATGATGTAACGCCCCGGGAATCTTGATCCCATCTTGATCCAACATAAACAGAATTTTACATTACATATTAGAATTTATGGTTGAAAAAAGCAATAGGCAGCCTCTAATTCTTTACATTTTTCGTAAGATTTTCAACAAAATATCAACTTCTTTATAGATCGAACAATAAATGGAGAAAGAAAAAGAAAAAAATAGATCTATCTAACCAGTAAAATAGCCGACGAGAAGACAGTCTTCACCCAAAGATGGCTGAAGCGAATCGGAGGATTGAATTCACAATCGATGCAATTGCAGATCGAGATAGGAGAGGACATCCGCTTTATCATTTTTAACCCTCCAACATCGCTGCAATACTTAACGTCAATCAAGTTTGGATTAAATTTAAAAATTAATAGCAGAAATAAAACAGATCAGAGCAGATTAGCGATCTACAATAAAATCTACAATAAAAACAGATTAGCATATTAGGGATCTACAATCTCAGACTCTCTCTGATTACCTTTTCGAAGGAGTGAAACACAGAGTCCGGACGGCTATGGAGTAGTGAATGTTACTGTTCTAGAAAAGGTTAGGTTTTTGTAAGGAGGTTAAACGGACCAACCCCTATCAACCCTAACGGACTTCGGCTTTGAGTTACTCGAGCAGTTTTAGACGGAATATTAAAAGATGAATTTAGACATAGGAGGGTTTCGTGTTAAACGGACATATTTAGATAGAATATTAAAGGAATTTATTCTATAGAAACCCGAAAATAGGTAAATTATTAATTACTGACATATTTAGATAGAATATTAAAGGAGTTTCTTTGATAGAAGACCGGAAAATAGGTAAATTATTAATTAAGGACGGAAAGATTTTTTCTATTAATTTAGGATTCGAAAGATATGAAACTAAAATCATATAATTTTAATGTAATTTTTATTAATTTTATTTATGATTTTAAGTCATATTTAAATCATTTCATATCTTTTATGCCTTGAATTGATAGAAAAGATTATTCGAGTCCCTAATTGATATTTACCTATATTTCGAGTCTTCTGTTAAAGAATACTACTTATTAAAAGATGAATTTATCCCTAACGGACTTTCGTTTTACGAGCATATTTAGATAGAATATTAAATGTTGAGTGGTGTAATCAGACACGTGCTATAAAGTATCTGTTCAAATACATTAACAAGGGTAATGATCGAATCTCAACTACTTTTTGCAAGAGCACTGAAGATGAGTCATTGGCCACCAATTTCGATGAGATAAAAATATTCTACGACTGCAGATATATCTCGGCAAGTGAAGCATCATGGGGAATATTTGGAAATGAAATTCAATTTCGACATCCTCCAGTAGAGAGGCTGAGCTTTCACTTAGAGGGTGAACAGAATGTCGTGTTTGGGGATAACGATCAACTGAGTAAAGTAGTGGCTAAAGCAACAGTGAGAGAGAGCATGTTCCTTGCTTGGTTTGAGGCTAATAACAAATACCCCGAAGCTAGAAATCTAACTTATGCAGAGTTCCCACTTCACTTCGTCTACAAACAAAAAAAACAATGGGAGAAGAGGGAGAGAGGAGGATCTTTATGAAGGATATTCTTCGTACCTGCTGGGGCTGGAAATAGTTATTATTTCAGGATATTACTCAATGTTGTTAGAGGTCCAACGTGTTACGAGGATTTCAGAAAATACAACGGCAAAACCCATACAACGTACAAGGAGGCCTGCTATGCGAGGGGATTGCTGGACGACGATAAAGAATACATTGATTGTTTTGAGGAAGCAAGTCACATGGCAACAGGTACTGGAATGAGGCAATTATTTGTTACACTATTAATGTCTGGTACAATGAGTCGCCCAGAAGATGTTTTCAAAAAATGCAGCCATCATCTATCCGAAGACATTCTTTACCGTCAGAGAGAGTTGATGAACTTCCCGGGTATGCCTTTTCTTTGTTTCACACTACTAAAAATATATTACTGAATCTATTTTCTTACTGTTATGTTTATATAATATTTGATCACAACTGTGTACATGGAGGATTTAGAGATGTATGTAGTGTATACTGTTAAATGAATGTGAACATCAAGGTTTCAGATAACCCCACAATGTGTGAAAAGGCATATTGTGTCCTTCATTATTTATTTTCTGAGATATGAACATCGACAATTTAACTTCAAATCAGTAATGACTAAGGATGTACAGAAATAAAAATTAAAAAAGTGTCTAAATATTTATTTTGTTATTGAACATTGATTCTAACTAATTTCTTATGTAAATATTTTATATGGAAAAAAATACAGAACTCCAGATGTCACCGGAGAAAATTATTAATGCAACCCTTTTAGAAATCGATAAATTACTGAAAGGAATGGGAAAAAGCCTGAGTGATTATGAAGGAATGCCCTTGCCTGATTTTGATCGTGAAACACACTATGAGAACATAATGATACTACATGAACTTTGTTACAATAGAGGTGAAATGAGAAGAGAGCATGAGTCGATGGTACGAAAGCTTAATGATGATCAGAGAAATGTGTATGAAACAATAATGAAGTCATTTGTAGAGGTTTCCAGCTCAGTTTTTTTTTATATGGATACGGAGGAACAGGGAAGACATTTTTGTGGAGAACGCTATCAGCAGCTATTCGATTAAAAGGAGATATAGTCCTCAATGTAGCATCCAGTGGTATTGCATCACTGCTTCTTCCAGGAGGAAGGACAGCACATTCGAGGTTTGCAATTCCAATAAATATCCACGAAGAATCCACGTGTAATATTAGACAGAGAAGTCACCTAGCACAGCTTCTGTTAAAGTGCAAGCTCATAATATGGGATGAAGCTCCTATGGTTAACAGATTTTGCGTTGAAGCACTTGACAGAACAATGAGGGACATTATGCAACTGAGTGATGAATTGTCTGCAGAAAGACCATTTGGAGGAAAAACTGTAGTCTTTGGAGGCGACTTTAGACAAATTTTGCTGGTGATCCCAAAGGCATCTAGACAGATAATAATAATAGGAGCCACGATAAATTCTTCTTATTTGTGGAATGATATAAAGGTGTTGAAGCTTACAAAAAACATGAGACTCATTAACATGCCATCAAATATGGAATCTGAAGAGATAAAAAATTTTGCAGAATGGGTTGCCAAGATTGGAGATGGAACTGTTGGTGAAACCACAGATTACGGAGCAGATGTGGAGATACTGGATGACCTTCTGCTTAGTGTTGATGAAGCTCCAATTGAAGCAATTGTTAAGAGTATTTTCCCTGATTTTGTCAATGTAATGGAGGATCCAAAGTAATTGCAGGACAGAGCCATACTTGCTCCAACACTTGATGTTGTGGACAGCATAAACGACTATATGATAGGGTTAAATGGTAATGAATTGAAAACATACTTGAGCTCCGACTCTGCGTGTAAATCTGATGCGAATTTGGATATACTTGCCGACGTCCACACTGCTGAATTCCTGAACACATTGAGGTGCTCCGGAGTCCCAAATCATGAGCTAAAGATTAAGGTTGGAACGCCTGTAATGCTGCTGCGTAATATTGATCACTCGAGGGGTTTGTGTAATGGAACAAGGATGCTGATTACTGTGACGGGCGATAGAGTGCTTCAGGCAACGGTACTGTCCGGCAACAATGCAGGTGATAAAGTTCTCATACCAAGGTTGACGTTGACACCAACTGATGTTAGATTGCCGTTTAGGTTCCAAAGAAGACAGTTTCCTATAATTGTTTCTTATGCAATGACAATCAACAAGAGTTAAGGCCAGTCTCTCAATACCGTTGGTCTATTCCTCAAAAGACCAGTTTTCAGTCATGGGCAGCTGTACGTTGCGGTTTCAAGATGCACAAGTAAAAAATGGTTGAAGATAATGCTTCAGAAAAAAAGAAGGAGATGATAGGGCTATTTGCAAGAACTATATTTTTAGGGAAGTTTTTAGGAATGTTTAAATTAATGTTAATTGCAAGAAGGATTAATTACATAAGGTGAAGATAATACTTTTTAATATATCTATTGTGTATTTTGTGGAGTATCTTCATGGGGAATTATATCCTGATAAAGTTTTTTATTCTTAAACCTAAATAAGATCAACATAATATATATTTATCTGTAATCAACTTTAATGCTTGAAAATACTTGGCAAATATGTAATTGTTTGTTATAGTTACTTATCATTATCTCAAATATAACACTTAAAATTATTCACTTCAGTTTTATAAATATATAGATAGATGCATTTACTACTGTTACCATGTCATTGAAATGAAATGGAGTATCCATCTATTAATGCATAGAAACCGAAATCAAAATCTTTCTATGAAAACGTACGTAAAGATAATTTCTCATAGTCAAGCATTTATTCCTATCATAAGATAAATAAACGACTCCCACTGCAATAACCACTACTATTGTAGTTTTACCCATGTCTATAATAATCTTATCATCACTTAGTCGTAGGCTTTTAGAGATCCTGGTATCTACACACGATGTGTCAGTAGGTGTCATCACTAATCATGCTTCAACGACTAACAAGTAAGATTCTAACCTTGTTCACTCCTTTGATGAAATTGGATTTCCCTCACCACATGTTTTGTCAGAAGTTTCCCACCATATACAATCTCTTGTAATTCAGGTGAAACTTACTCAAAACATCTAGGCAATTATGGAGAATAAAATTGACTTAGGTTTCCCCTTCAACTTCTATTCCATATATTTCCAATTTATTCAACAAATTCAATCATGACCTTCCGCCTTTTAACTTACTCAAGTATCCGAAGAGTTACATGAGACCATCATATTTCTATGAACTTCTCATCTCTTCACTAGAGACTTTAATATGCATCATGAGATGTCCTTTGTGAGAACACACATGTATTTTCTAGCAGTAAATTTCGAAACCAAGATTTTTTTCTAATGATTTAATTTGGACAAGTAAATATTATTATTTTAGTAAACAATAAGTGAATTAAAGCTATTTTGAAATTACAGAGAATCACAATTAATATACCGATCAAATGACAAAACTCACATGATTGCTCATGGCCATATTTCTCTTCAACTAGTGGTGTTTTCACTTCTCTCCCACAATAGAACCTTGTCTGTTGAATTCTTTTTCCTCTCAAAGAAAGCGCGGAGATCTGCTTCTTCGTATGGAGGAGGCAAGATGCATGGAAGTGAACCCGACGGGTATTTTATCATTGAATGTTTCCGATGTCTCCTTTTCTGCCCTTTAACCGAGCACAGCAAAGCCTCTGAGCACGTTTCCACAGCGTCTTCAGGGACAGTAGGCTTGTATCTCAGAAGCTTGGCGTATTCATTTAAGAGGTGGAAAGAGTAGTCATAAACATGATTCATTGCAAGATTTTCTTGAATAAAGTTGCTCCCTGCCTTTCCAATCTCCTTTGCCTAGTACAAAAAAAGACACAAAAATGTAATACCAAATGCAACTATAAACATTGTATCTATTGATTCTAGTACCTTATCTATGTACTTGTTGCCCCATTCAACTGCAAATTTGATAGATCCACACCTGTTGTTTGGATCAATTGGCCAGTAATGAACTGAGGGCAGCAAACTCCTGGTGAAGAAGTCATAGTAACGTGGCTTTATGACCAAAGTCATGGAATCGCAAGCTAAGATATACTTCTGACTCACAGACCAAGCAACTCCTTCAATGTAAATCTTGTATCTACCTTAACATCAACCCAAATGTATCAGAGTAAGTAAAACATATGGCTATTGAGTGTGCGAATTCATTCCACCGATACCTATGAGTGCATTGACTTGCTAAATCAGAACTCTTGAAACCTTTTTTCTTCTCTTCACTCCAGTCCTAATTATCAAAGCACCAGTCAGACCATAAGATTATATGACATCTTCTACACATAATAACCGCAAAGCATGTACACATCAAGAGAGGAGATCATTATGTCATTTTATAATCCATATACCATGTCCAAGATTTGAGCTTTGGAATCATGTTGGTTGGATGCATTGCATTTCGCCAACTCCATTCTTCCAGCATCTAGCTTGGCGTTTCCTTTCCAAAAGGCGTACGACTCTCGATCCTCCCACTTCATTCTTCTATTACCTTCTTTTATCTCCTCTTTTAGTTCTTCCCATGGCTTGATATTAACCTCTGGCCTGCATTGTTCAATGAAGACCAATCATAATTTCCTACATTTAGAACTGAGATTCAAATTCATGAGAAGAGAATGTTTACCAACCCCAAAAGGACCAATCAGGAAACACAATATCATAACTTGATTCATCACCACAATAGTGAAACAATGGTGGGGGGACTAATGCCTTTGGACCATCATAATCAAGTTTCTTGATCACAGGTCTATCCCCACATTCGAACATCAGATCCAAGTCAGGTACTTGACCCGGGTACAACCGAAGAAGCTGCAATAGTCCCCATATTGTCACAATATCTCTGGTCTGAAAAACATAACTATATTTCACTGTGTACAGTCTTCCATTAACTATGGTGATCCTAATATGAGACACATTTCTAAGATGTTCAACCATCTCTCTTGTGATCCCTGTTTCTTTCCAAGGCCTCAGATCTTCATGAATCCATTTGAAGTATTCTGGGCACTCATCTGTGGATGGATTGTCTGTATGTGTTGTTAAAAGTGGGATTTGTGAGCAGTTGAGAGAGCAATCAATGTCCTGTGGATACACGTGGGATGATGAATCTTGAACAGAGTTCTTGTATAATAATCCTGTAATAATGGACTGAAAACAATAGCAGATGAGTAACACAGATGAAGATCATGTCATTACATATAGCAGATGAAAATGAAGGCAAGAAACATGAACGTACGACGTCGAGCCATTGACTGATTAAGCCGATGAGGAGAAGGACAGAAAGGAAAAAGACAACAGTTGATTGAGCTCTCTTTGGACGTTGTCTATCTCCCATTCTTGATGATTTAGGTTTCTCTTGTGAGATTTTATTTTCCTCCGTATGTATTTATACTGATTCTTGAATTTCCTCACCTAAAGCTCACACTTCAGTGTGAGATTTTTTTCCTTTCAAGAGTAAAAAAGATAGTATCTACACTTGATAATAAAAATTTGCTAATTTATTGCATCCAATGCCACGTGGCACATAAGCACTGTAGGCTGCCATGATCCTAGGAGAATTTTGAGGACCAGAAAAAAGGCCCTCATTTGTTTTACCAGTTTTAATAAGTTCAATTAAATTAGGGTTAGGCGGGTACTGTATACTACTATTTTTTAGAGTTGAATAAAAAAGTTCAACTCAATTAGGCCATCGCACAATTAATTTGATACAGAAATGCCATCACCAATTAAGTTTTATAAATATTTAAAAATTTGATTAAAAAATAAAAGTAAAATAGAATATGTGATCTTCGAACAAATAACATCTCATCAATACTTACATAAAACATATAAACAAAAATAAACTATGCTAATAAATAAGGGGGTCTCTTTCTTTTAAAAGGGTGGGGTGGGGGGTTTAATATGTGATTCTAGTTACGTTTACGGTCATCCCAGTAGAGATGCTCCCATGCCTCCACTTGTTCAGTTGCTTTCACATTTTTGTCTCTAAAAGCCCTTAGTTGTTCAGGGTCATAGGGTGGTGGCATTGTGCAGGGGACGGATTCGCTGGGCGACTTCTCCAGCGATTCTTCCATGAACTTCCTCCATATCCCTTCTGCCTGGCACGCCATTGATTCTGGACAAAGCTCAGTTGCGTTCGGAGGAATTGTGGGCTTGTACTTCAACAGCTTCCCGTATTCCTTCAGCAGATGAAACATGTAGTCGTAAACATACTCCATCTTCAAATCCTCTTGGATAAACCTACTCCCAGCTTCCCCAATGGCCTTCGCCTATCAACCACATAGTTCAAGACATATGTATTAGCAGAGTAGACAATTTAAGCTCCGCAAGATGCAGTATAAGTATAGAATCAAGTCGAACCTCCCAACAAATTGGCCTAACCCTAACCTAATTACTAATACGATAACATGAGACACAATCATACAAACCAGAACACTGGTGCAAATTAACGCAGATAGAGTTTAACATGTGTGGAATCAAGTGAAAATAAGTTGAGGATATTGTATTTAATGATCTTGATATTTCACCTTAGTTGTGTGATTGTTTCCCCATTCAACTGCATATTTGAGAGACCTGCATTTATCATTGTCCCTAACTGGCCAATAATGTTGCTGAGGAGCCATGCCTCTAATGAAGAAGTCATACCAACGCAGCGTCATCAGCAACACCGGAGAGTTGCATGCGAAAATGTACTTTTCGCTAACCGACCACGCCCATCCTTCTATATAAATTTTGTACCTGAAAGGCATAATAAATGACATAAGATGTATCCCCTCATTTGTTTCTCTGCTTTCTTCTCTGGGGCGTCATTAAGTAGCCAAATAATAACAAGTTTTACTAAGCTTTCATGTCCAATTTTTAACCTGTGGATGCACTGGTCTCCAAGTTGTGATTGCTTGAATCCTCGCTCCGACTCTGCAACCCAATCCTGAAATTAAAAATATCAACATTATACTTATGACCAACATAGATAAAAAATTACTCGAGAAGAAAAGTGAAAATCATGGTAGTAGACAATTAGGAGACTTGCTTGAACGTAAAGACGAGTGTTCCAGTCAGCTTGAGGGGTGACATTGCACTTCATCAGGTCACCCCTCCAAGGAGCAACATGAGGGTTTCCCTTCCAATATGCATAGGGCTCTCTATCCTCCCATTTTATCTTATTATTCCCTTCTTTTATTTCCTTCAACACACTTCTCCATGGCTTCAAATTTATCTCTGCCCTACACAAAACAAATTACAAATATGAATTCATTAAGCATTATGCCATTAAGGATTTTGCTATCATCTACACGATCAATAATTGTAACATAAAACACACACTCAATTTCATAGTTACCAACTACAATGGCATTAGAATATCTTTATCGCTAATTTTCTAATAAAGATTAACTACGCTTAACCCCCAAAATCAGATTTTTTTTTTTACCTTCAAGAATGGAGAGTAAGTAAACAATTGGAGTAAAAGAAAATAAAGTTTTAATGGAAAATGATTACCAGCCCCAAAACGACCAATCCGGGAAGACGATGTCCAAACTCCGCCAATCAGAGCAATACCGGAACAGCGGCGGGGTTTTGGAATCCGGATGCCGGAAGTACTTCGCTTGTACAGTAGGCCGATCATTACAGTCAAACATTAAGTCCAAATCAGGCAATTTCCCGGGATACCACCTCACCATCTGAGCAATCCCCCACATCGTGAACAGCGCACGCGTTTGAATCGAATTCTTGTACTTCTCTACGTAGACCTTCCCGTCCAAAATCGTGAGCCTGAAATGCGCCGTCTGCCGCGCTTTCTCCACCATTTCTTTCGTAATCCCCGTTCGTTTCCAGTGCCTCAAGTCTTCGTGAATCCATCGGAAATACTCCGGGCAGGTTGTTGATTCCGACGAAGCAGTTTCAGAGGGTTTGTAGGAATTGGGGTAGTTTCTGGGGCAGGTGGTGGTGCGATTCCATGCGTCGCAGTCCAGTGCGACCTCAATGGTATTTGCCGGTTTTTTGCTGAAAAATGTGGGGGGTTTCTGGGAAGAGTATCCCGCATATTTAGCCTAAAAATATGGTAATTGATTTCTGATTAGTGTAATAAAATCACATGTAAATAATTTCTTTCTTCTTTTTTTTAAAGTAAATTTGGAATTATATAGTTGAAGAGACTCTCTTGTAATACGAATTTTTGTGAGACTATTATGAGACGGATCGACCCATTATTAAAATATTCTTATTATATAGGTAAAATATGTTTATTTGTAGTAAAAATATTTGAATCATATTATAATACTCTAAAATCATACTTTAATTCATCATTTATCATACTTTAGAAAACATTTAATTCATCATTTATCATATTTTAAAAAATATACTTTTAACAACCATAAAATATAGGTATATTTTAAGACGTCTCACAAACCATCCCACATATAATGTCTCATAACAGAATTTTTCATAATTGAAATATACTAGAGTGGTTTTTACGGTAAAAAAAAATTCAATAATTATATAAAAAATGTTGCATTAATTAGGTGGCAAACATTTATTGACAAGGGTATCAATTAAATAAGATAGTGACATTGTTTTGTCGTTATGTTCTCATACTTACACAAGACTATTGAGGAACAAGAGAGCATTGTTGATAATTAACTAGAATTAATAAAAAAAATGAAAATAAGA
Organism: Pogostemon cablin; assembly: GCA_023678885.1. NCBI lineage: Eukaryota > Viridiplantae > Streptophyta > Magnoliopsida > Lamiales > Lamiaceae > Pogostemon > Pogostemon cablin. The sequence continues at coordinate 1,915,286 of CM042965.1, forward strand.
AATAAGAAACTAAGAAAGGTGAAATTTTCATGGACAGTCCACGTAGAGGTAAGGATAATATTCTAATAAAAAATAAAATACTCCACATTTAAGGGTGAAAAGGGATAATAGTTCAATGATCTAATAGTAATAATATTTCAAAATACAAACTGACAACCTCTTTAATAAATAAAAAGAAAACTAATTAAGTAAAAACGTGAATTGGTAAATATGTTTGCTCAAAAACAATAAATAGAAATTGTCAATTGATATTTACTTTTTAGAGAAAATGAAACTAAGTTTTTGTGTTTGGAAACAATTTAACATTTATGGCTCATCAATAAACTTCCTTAAACTTTGTTATACTTTTCCTTAAAAAAATTAAGATTAGTCATGAAGAGCAATCAGACACAAAACATTCTTGCAAGAATTTTTTTTTAAATCAACCCCATATGTCTCTTACGATACTCCAAAAAGATAATGTGACATCGAATTGCTAATTCATATATTTATCATATCACTTTCAAATGAAGGATTTATTCAAATTCCTCGACTCTATATACCTAATTAGTCCAATTTAGACAGCTTGTGAGAAGAATTTACTGTGGAACTCATGTTCATCCATATTCTTAATTCATGTTATTATAATTCTTGAGATCAAACCTTAATTTAATCGAGTCGTATATAAGTTATAACAATTAATTTTGTGGAAAATACAATTAATAAGAATTCATTTGCCTTTGACTAACGAGTGTAAATCCCTCTTGCAAAATCCAAAGCAAATTATAATTTAACATAATCTCTTCTTTTAAAGATAAAAGAAATTCTATGATTCAACAATATGCAAAGAAATTCTATGATTCAACAATATGCAAAGAAATTCATACTGTAAGAAAAGTCTAAACGAAGAAGAAATTCATACACACATACGAACACTACAGAATGAAACATCATATCCATGCATATAAAATCTAGTGGAATTTGTTAAAAAGAGTAAGAAGAAGACATACAGGGTCAATCCAGCCGGTGAAAAAGAGCAGCGTCACGATGAGGATGAAGAAGAAGAAGACACGAGTAATCGGGGAAGAAGCTACCTTCACCAATGATTTGAACCAATTTGAACGTCTCTGAAAAGCAGGCCTAAGCCAGAATACTTTCATCAACTTTTCTTCATTCCCTTTCATCCTAATCCTTGTCTTCAGCTAGTGCTTATGCATTCAATCTTGAATTATTTCATTAATATCAAATCAGATTTTACACCAAATAAAAATATTTGGTGGGGTAGGGTGAAGAATTGTGTTTAGAGTTATGGAGGAGGTTTAAGTCTTAACAAGAATTTTGAAAACCTTAAAAGGGTTATGAGAATATGAGCAATGCTTTGAATTAAAAATGGTTTGTAGTTTCTAGAGGGGCATTCACGTGGATTTCCTATTGGTTAATGTCTATTTGCCATTGACTCCTGATATTATGCCTGGAATTGCAAATTTAATGCAAGAAAAGAAATCCTGGATGAAAATTGATTAAACATTTATGCTAAAAGAAATCACAATATCTTCCATTCAGACTGATTTTTAATACTACGTTGTATTCTATTAAGGTAATACAATAACTAAGATATCACCTTTCAAGAAATACAAACTAAAATAAATGAGCCAAGACTTACCCTTAAGGTTGAAATATTTGCATTTCATAACTTGGAAACAAATATCAAGAAAGACTTAATTTATAACTTGGCCCAAAGGGTCAAAAGGTTAAAATAACATTTTCAATTGGGCGAGGTAGGTAGAAAACATTTAATCTAGACTCATTTAATGTGCAAGTTTTTTCACCTATAAACCCACCCAATATATTAATTTTGTAAATCATGTATATTTAATCATCCAATGTGAAAGAGCCACGTTTTGCTTTTCATAATCAAACTCCTCACTGATGAAAGATTATGGTCATATGAGTGAGTGTTTTCTATGCTAATAAAGAGTTAATATACTTCTATAGTAAAAATTATAGAACTTATAAAGAAATATATCAAATATCTTTTTAAATGAAAAAAATACTAGTATTACTCTAATAAGTAGACGTGAGTAGAGTTTTCTGGTAAACAACATGAATAACGATGAGAGAGAAACTCAAAGAAAAATTTACAGCACATGGTAAGGAAAAGTGATCAATTAAAAACAGGATGCATAGTTTCTCGTGAAGGATTATAATCATAAAGTGAAGGTGAAGCAAAGTGAAATGGGATTATGAATTTATAAAACATGTGAAGTAGCCCCATTTCAAGGATTGAAACATATGCAAATTGCTATTCTAAACAAGAAGCAAGAGGTCTAACCTGGATTACACGTGATAACCATTTCCAAAGAAGAGGTGACATGTGTAGTTTTAGATACGTACATAGATATATAGAGATGTACATCATAATAATTTAAGAAAAATAAGGCTTGCTGTAAATTTGGGTATACAAGGGGCCAAATATTCAAAATAATCACAAATATTCACCTAATACTAGTAATTACTAAATTGTTTTCGATTATTAGAGGTTTCGAAAGCAAAAAAGTCAAACTTTCCAATACACGAGTAACTAAGTAATGATTTGTTAATTGAGCAAATGATACAATTGAAATTATTATTTTTAATTTAATTTTTAATCACATTCACATGATGATTAGTATATTTAATGTGGATGTAATCCCAAATTTATTTAAAAATATATGAAATCATCAATATTAATTAATTTAGTTTTTTTTATAATTTATTATTTAAATTTAACATTATAAAAATAAATGAGATTGGAATTAATTAAAAATAAATGTATTCTATTACTTAGTTAAATTTAAACCATATCAATTATAATAATTATTAATTTTAATAATTCCTTTCTCATCTCTATTTCCATTAATCATACAAATCTAAATTCTAATATATCAAGCTTTTCATTTATTCAAGATAATGGACATACTTAAATGGGGTCTGGACATACTTAAATGGGGCCTTAATGTTCAAACGTACAAAAATAAAAGTCAGACTATTCAAATATTTTAGTCATGTGAGATTTTTACGTTAACTACACATGTACGCTTCAACACATCAGATAATAATATGGTAAAACATAATAAATTGTAAAGTCCAATGGTTTTGAAATAAAAAATAAAAATACATATTCCATTTTTTTAATATTTTGAAAACTATTATAAATATAGTAGTAGTATTACTATTATCGTCCCTCAAGCACATACATCAATTATAAATAATGAACAACTACTCATATTCATTATTCACACCCAATAATATCTTTAATTATTCAATATAATTTATATAAATATATGATATTAGTATATATTACCTCTTAGGTAGAACCCGTACTTATATTCCTACGACCGGCAAAGCCACTCCATAATCCATTATACATCTTCAAAATAGTTTACAAAGAACACGAAGTCATATTTTGGTACAACAGACCGTTGCAGATCAAAACAGAAAGGGATTGACAGACCACAACTTTTATACAAGAAACAATATTATCATTGTATGTCGCTCTAATGTCTGTCAACTGAAAAGGACTCAAAATTTTGGGGTTTTAAAAGCCAGTTTCTAAAATGTGGGCTACCTTTGAAGGCCTTCGAAGCTGCATTATATTCCTCAGCCTGTCCCTGCAATAGATAATCCAGATACTTCAATGTCATTAACGGGAAATCTACGATTCAAGAGCAGTAGATATACACTGTACATGTTGAATTGTAATGTTATTGGACACCATTGCTTAATGCTTCGTCTACTTTTTATAAGAATAGAGAACCTCCAGAAATCTACAGTTACACATAAATTGCATATATGAATCTGTATAAATGATGTGCTTGGTTCACTAGCACCAGGAAATTCACCAGTAGATACCGACAAAATGTGCATTGATGTACCTTGAGTTCTGAATAAGTGATTTCCCTGATGTGGCAATCTTCCTTGAGCGATAAAAATAACTCCAACAAGCGTTTCCTAGAAACAAAACATTCAGGTAAGTAACAAAGAGTAGTGATCTGTTAATTATAAGTTAAAACAAAGAACACTCAGCACAGTTCTTGAAGAATTTGTGGTGAGATAAAAACACTAATATAAAGAATAAATGTTCTCCAGTTCTGCAAGTCCAGAGTTTGCATTTGGCCCAGTAAACCAGGCTTGTGTTCACACCAATTAGATTAAAAAGTATATCCCAAAGTCTATTTGGTGTTTAAATTTTAGTAGTAGATGATCTCGGCAGTCACAATGCAATGTGGTGATGATATGCATGTGACAGGATATCTAGCCCGCAGCATGATCCACCATGACAAATGATAAATCAGAAACTGCAAAGATCATAGAAGTTCAAGAATGAAGGATCCATCCATATTGTCATCTAACATTGATTAAGCAATACGTTCACTAATTCATCTCAGTGAAAAACTCTGAAGTTTAACAAATCTTACTTGCATAAAGATGATTCTGTAGATCGAGACATTGCACCCTTTGCAGAGGTTCCCTGCTTTCTACCAGTTGTTCCAAGAATGACTTCATGGAGATTAGATTTATTCCAACATATTGAATAGCTGCCAATAAAAAAAAGATAATGACATATCAGAAATGGAACACTAAAATGGTTCAAGAATTAAAGATCAAGTTTGAATAAGCTTGCCCGCATGTTAAGGTTTCAAGAGCAGTCTCAGAATGCTGGAATTCCTTAGGTGGCATTGGGGCTTCACAAATGAGTGGCTGTAAACGACAAAAGACAATAAATTTTATTCAAGTCCAAATTTCAGTATTGTGCTATAAGGCCGAAAGGTAATTCACTTTATGACCTTAGTCACTTGAAAGGGTTCCACCAACTTATCAGACAAAGTAATAATCCGCTCATGTACAGATCGACTAAGATGATTGGACACAAGAGAATTTGCAGAATCAGACTGCGATAAGCCCACTGTTATTGATGAAATATAAATTGGTTCCAGAAAACAGGAAAGCAGGGCTCCTGTACAGAAATTTGATTTAATATCTTTAAAATAGAATAAATTTCTAATCTCCATATGGCATTTCTAGTCATGTGTAATCAACAAACAACAAGTTCATTTCCAAATACAGACAAGAAACAAAAGCAACCTTATAAAATAGAAAGTAAACTAACCGGAAGTTTTTAAAGTAACTGTAATGGGATGGAAATTAGTGATTCTACATATTTAGTCAACTTACAAGATTTAATGTTCTAGGGATCTCCATTTAGAGTTTTGCATGTAACTAACAATCAGAAAAAATTGAAGCAACTTCTGAAATAATTTAATCTCTTCATGCGTCAACTTTCAAGCCCTGCCAGTACTCACAACATGCAGCATGACAATCCAGGGTGGCCTGTATAAGGATTGTGCTGTGGCAATGCATCTTATAGTTTTTTTTTTTAATCGTATAAATAATTAATCACAAACCAAGAAACCTTGAACTCCAACAACACTCCAGCGAGCAATCTTGTCAGAGCAGCTTACAGACAAAGTTGTATCTCCTCGACCAGGCTTCCTCTGGACAGTACCAGTGACATCAAAACTAGCATCTGCACATTAAAAATATACATATAAAACCCATATAATCAAAATCAACTGTCCATCCAAAAGGAGATAAACAAAGAAGCAAATCATAATATGAGCATCTAACATTCAGAAACTAAAAAGTAAACCACCTTAAAAAAAGATTACCATTAGCCTGTGCAGAACATTCCGAAGAAATATTTCTTATATTATGTTTTTCAAGATGACTATTACTCAAGGAAGTGAACATTTGAGAATTGAGTGATGCTTCTCCACCTATTGAAATAGAGGAAGAACAATATATCAGGTCAAGGTGAGATGATGAATAGATATATTTATCCGAAACACCAACTACCTACATGGTAATTGTGATACGTACAAATGCAACTGCCAACCAGGTGTCAATCTATATTTTCCTTGGCCAGGTTTATCCATCCTCAACTGGAAAATTGAGTTGATCATGTCATCGTGTTGTAAAATTACATCCCGACTATAATGACTGTGATCCCTATACTTTTTTGTGATGCAGTCAATCTCTGTATAGAAATACCTTGTAAAATTAAAGAACACTAATTACCTAATGTCGTCATCATGAAATTATTCAATACAGAACACCATCGCGCTACTACTTCTAAGCAATTATGTGATAGTAATGTTTGCAAAACCGAACAAATTAAAAACTGAAATTGAACCTAAGAAGAGATCTTCTGGCAATAACTTCAGCATGCGAATCATTCACAACGTCTCCACTGACACTCCGCCTTGTTCGCCCGATACACTTCGTTCCCGTGCCCAAAGCCACCACTTGTAAATCTGAACACAAACAAACAATTAAAATCAATTGAAACCTAAAAAACAGAGCACTCGCCTAAAATTTAACTGTCATCATGAATTTACACTACTTATGCGAAGTTACGAACCTTGAGACGGACTGGATAGAAGAAAAGCGGATAAAACAGTGACTTCACGGCCTTGAGGCTTTCCTTTCTTCGGAAGAGAACGGTAAACCGACAGAACCGCTTCTGAAACTTTCTCTCCCCACGGATTCTCCGCCACATCCTCCGGCAGGCACAACATCTTCTCCACGTCGTTCAAAGCGGGAACCAATAAAACTCATACGGCGCCGTTCTCAATATAGCATATCGGTTTAAAAAGTGGGTTATATATATATGAGCTGGCAATCGGAAACAACGGCCAATCCCAGCTAATAGAAATTAGGGCTCGTGAATGCATAATTAACCGTTTCAAGGGCTACCGGGCCTATTCCAGCCCTTAGACCCACTGGGCCCAATAGATTAACCATTTTAAAGTAGTGGAATATTTATGCACGTGAATCCTAAAGAGGGATCATTGAAAACAATGGGATTAATCAAGCTAACGCGAATCATGGCTCGTGAATCATTATTAACATGATCCAAGTTATTCATATTCAATATTTTAAACTCCTCTAAACTGCATAACCAGCATGTTTAAATTGAAATTTTGAAAAGTTAAGATTAATATTTTTCTTACCTAATGATCTACCACGTTCCTCTAATATATCCATTCACTTTAATTAAGTATAAAAAAATACAAAAGTATTGAATTACTTCTACTTGAATATGGAATATTTACTTTTAACATAATTTTATAAACATTTTACTTTTTTTTAAAGAAATAAATAGTATTTTATTAAAGGGAATGAGTCTTGCCCTTTTCAACAATATAATAAGATTTATAAATGCAACAACCACATAGTACAATAAGACTTACATATGTGACAACCACATTGTAAATGATCCTAGCGTAGGACATACGAGTGACAACAAATTAAATTTATTCTAAACAATTGCAAGGAGTAGTTATCCAATCTTTATAATCAATATCTCTTTTGATCTCTTTTTTCTCCTACACTTCATGTCAACAATCCAATGAGAACCATGAGGTGGTTTTTTTGTATACAAAGATCAATTGTAGATTAAAATTTGTTTTGGGAGGGCAGTATAGTCTTTTTATTTATAAAGAATAATAAAAGTAATGATTTTTGTATATTTATTATACTTTCTCCGTCCGGTTCTAAGGTATTCATTTATTTTTTGTATTTGGATTAAGGAGTATTATTATTATATGTAAAGTGGGTAGTTGTATTAGTGGGGAAGTGGTGTCTATATTATGTATTTTTTTATTAAATAGGGGAAATGAATACCTTTGAAGCGGACGTCAAGAATAGTAAAATGGATACCTTAGAAGCGAACGAATGGAGTATAATTTTTTATAACTATTAATATTAAAATAATAGTAATGTTCGTAAAAATCTTTAATATAGTATTAAATTTAGAATTTAGAATTTTTAATTTAGTTACTTAGTTCAATAGTAGGTCATTTAACAAAGCTAGCCAGGTCCTACTGTAAAAAGGCTAAAACATTAACATCTCTAAATAGCACTAATAAAAAAAAGTTAGAATTTTAATTAAGTCAAATTTGTTGATGTCTCCATTATTATTCCTAAATTTCCTTTCGGATGACACACTTTTTATTTTGGGCTGTCCCATAAAAATTTGCACATTTTAAAAAAAGCAAAAAGTAAAAAAACAATTACCCTTCCTCATATACTTTTATTTACAAAAAAATCATCTCTACCTAACTACTTTATCATTTATTTATTACAAAAAAAATACCATTATACCCCAAAAAATTATAACTTTCTTAATCTCCGTGTCAAAAAGAGAGGCGCAAACTTTTTCGGGATGAAGGGAGTAAATACTTATTGTCTTTGGAAGAGCTGCTCTCTTTAGTGCATCCCTGACACACAAATAGTCTTATGTATAATATTTTATTCTAAAAAATTAATATTTAAATTTATAAAAGTATTATTTTTTCAATAAAAATTTGATTTCTTGTAAATTCAAGTGCTCGTTTAAAGGAGTATTATTTTGTTTTAAATAATATATACACTTTAATAAATAAAAATATTATTTTTTATGAAAATTTTGTTGAAATATAAAGAGTGTTAAAGTTTGACTTTTTTTTTTCTAAAAAATCAAAAAATAAATTTTTATATTAATGAGCATAAAATTCTATTTGAGCGCACAATACTAGCTCCATACGTTGGGATGCAGGCAAAACTATTTTGTATATTGAAACTAAATTACAATTTTGTATATGTAGCTAAATTTGTGATTTTGTTTCAATATACAAAATGAAATAACTTTATTTAAATTATCTCAACAATAATGTCGAAGAAGTGTGTATCGATCAATTATGAAGACCAAGAGTAAGCTTAAATAATACTCCATAATTAAGGATTAAATGAATGTATTAGAAAAATGTTTCTTATTTGAATTTAATGTTTCATTACTTTTTTTTTTCTTTTCATTTTTTCTTCTCTTTCTTTTTACTTTTAATTGACACCACATATTAATCGTTAATATAATTTAATAACAATGGAGCTTAAATGAGATTCATTAAATCTGAATTCCAAAAATCAAAAGGTCAAAACACACACATAGACAACTCAGAACAAAATAAAATATACTTGTGGGGTTAATTAGCATATCTAACCACAATATTATTAGCAAATTTGTTTGGTTGGTTTAATTTCAATTAATTATATGTTTATTAAAAACTCTAAAAAAAATGTGTAACAGCTATTTTAATTTTTTTTAATAGATAAATGTTAGTTGTTATACCAAACATCCATACACCTCTTTTTCAAATCTTTTTATAACTCCCTCTACCCCAAAGAGAATTAAATTTTGGTCATTCACTTTAGTGAGAGCCCAATGACAACGAAATCACTTATTTTGATTTAGTAAAATCATATATTCAATAAATACAACCAGATAATTTTTTTTTTTAAATCTATTGGCAAATAGGCAAAATAAATAAAAGCATTGTAGAGATGTTACATTAGTAAGATTTTTAATTCATTGTCCAAACTTGTGTGAGATTTATGTGATATTGATTTTTTTTATTAGTCACTCCTCAATAAATATGTTATCACGTTTAATTAAATATGTTATTATTTTTTTTGCTTATATCATAAACTGGTCATGAAATAATTCATAAAATAATTATCAATTTCAGTAATTATATATTATTTTTTTATTAAAAAACTTATCAATTTTTATCTGTCCCATAAATTGAGTTACGTGAAATTGTAACTCTTTGCTTTAACTCATTATTGATCATTTTAGGAATTCAACTAAAATACAAAAAATGAAAATAAAGTTTATTCATTGATTATAATAATAATGTTTAAAGAATGTATGCAATACTCAAAATTAGGCCCCCCATCCCAAAAGTTGGATCGCAAAAATGATTTACAACCTGGCTAATTTGTGATACTTTATGGAATACAATATTAAATTGAGTGTATTAAACCTTTTCAATTGTAGTGAAGAATCGAATTAATGCTATTTATTGAGCCAAAGAAAATACAAAATTATTTAACCTGTACAATAATCACAGAATTACAATTTAATCATCTCAACACATAAATTCATTTTTATATCCTGAGGAAAATATTAACTCTGATTATATTATTATTATTTTAATAAAGATACACGTAGATCTATAATTATGAATATTATAAAAATATAACCTATAATAATTTTATTAATACTGCATTAATAAAAATCGATCTCTAAGTATCAATAATAACGATTTTAATACTTACTATGATAGAAAAAAATCCTAAACAATATAATACTATATAGATAGACTCAGTTTAATTTAGACACCCTTTCACGCTCCCTTCAATCTTAATTGCCGCAGGGGCCAAAAATTATGCATTGTGTAGGTCCCTTGAACCCAACAACTTTCGAAAATTCAAGAAAAAATATTTGTTTTTTAAAATTATTATTTAATATATTTATTACATTATTAATATTATTTATATAGAATAAGTGGATAAATGAATAAGGGAGCCCCCGGACCCACGGGCAACCTAAACTCAATCAAAGGAATACGGACATGAATTGCTGGCACACAAAATATTCAATCCTGGTAACTGGAATTGTTAAACGAGCCAAGCTTATTAATTGAGAAGATAAAATTTCGGGTGATTAATTGACACTTGGTATATACTCCGTTAATACAACTATTTAGTATATATTAAAATATTATATTTTTAATATATTATTATATATTAAATTATTATAAATTTCTTAATGTTCGAATAAATAAATATAAAATAGCAAAAGCTCCTGTGCCCCTGGAGATACGGAGGGATACACTGTGTCCCTATGTGAACACAACTCTCTCCCTCTATATTTTATTTAACTCTATCTATTGTTAGGGGTTTAAATTGTAAAGGGGCACGCAAATTGCAAAAGCGCACGGGATGTGTTCCGTGCGCCCGGGTGCACAGGAGCCTCACACATAAAAAAACCTTCTCAGTATACTCCCTCCGTCCCACATTAAGGTTTACAATTTCCATTTTGGATTGTCCCAAGTTAAAGTTTACATTTATTTTTTATCAAATTTGACCCACACAAAATAATTAATTATTTCATTTAGGACTACACACAATACTAATACAACCACTCACTTTACATTAAATATTATTTCTCTCACTTCACTATACATTAAAATATTATAGTCCTTAATCTCTGCGCAAAAAACAAACGTATAATATCCCCATAGGACGGAGGGAGTATCATTTCAGTAAGCCCAATCTTAAATATCAAGTCACGCGATCCACTTGAAATTGCAAACGTGGGTGGTGGCCACTAATCATCAACGTGTCATTTTCACTAAACTAATCAAACGAACTACTATCAAATAGTCCATTTCAAATTTTCAATAATGTCCCCTTTTTTTTTTTAATGCATTTACGCATTACATTTTTAATGTCTTTTATAAATAAAATATTTTTGGTTGAATGTACTACATATGCGAATTTAGATAGTATATATTTACTCGTGTTAATAAAATATTTATTTTATCATTTTTATTTTTTTTTCGTTTATTCTGAAAGTATATACTTTATTTTCTCTTTTAAATAAAGGTGGGTCACCAAAAAAAATTTTTAGCAAGTTAATTTACCAATGTAATTCAATCCGTTGGTAATTATCAATAAATTAGCAACAAAAATAATATTTTTTGTTTTAGTGATAGAATGCCAACGGATTTATTCTCTATATTAACAACGGAATTCAATCAGTTGGTAATTACCAAAGAAATCATTATATAATTTACCAAGATAATTATTACCAACGGATTATCAACAGAATTATTTACCGACGAAATTGATTTTTCATTGCTAAAAATTTACCAACCACCACTTTACCAACGGAATTTGCCATCGGATTCCCCACTTTACCAAAGGAATTTACCATCGGATTCCGTTGTTAATTCATTGATAAACCAATTTAACAATGGAATTAGGCTTTTACCAACGGAATATTCGTTGATAAAAAATAAATTTTTTTGTAGTGGGTACTACATATGATTACTATATATAATAATAAAATAATAATATTATTCCTTAATATATGTGTAAAAAATAATTGAAGAAATTATGTACTATTAATGAATAAAAACATAGTATGAATAAGAGCTTATATACTCCGCTAGTGAATTTTTAGCGACTTATTTTTTAATAAAAAATTGAATATAAAATAACAATGCATTTATTAAAATATAAACATATATTACTCCATTCCTCCCACCGAAAGATCCCAATTATATTATATTGTGCATTTTATTTAAAAGTTCTCATTTTCAAAGAGACTGAATATGGCCCACAATTCACTATTACATATAAAATAATAATACTACTTAATCCATTTGTAGAAATCAAATATAGACCCGGGGGACAGAGAGAGTATTAAATAAAGACAAATAATATAAATATATGTGCATCCAGACATTGAGATATCACGGTATAACTATGTAGAATTACTAAATTATAATTTTGAGAGGGTGATGTAATCTTTTTAGATTATAAATAAATTATAAAATACATTTTGTGTGTTATATGAAAATTATAAATTTATAATTAATATGTACTTTTATGTTTAAAATTACTATATTTTTTTTAATAGTAAATTTAATATGGGACAAACAAAAATTATAAGTTGTAAAAGTTAATATGTGATGGATGGATGGGGTATATAAATATGTTTTGCGTAATTTAGTATATGCATCATTTTTTAGAAAATTTTTTCCTTATATTTAATTGTTAAGCTAGTGGCAGCGGAGCATGGGTTGCAATAAGTGATCACAGCTAAAATTAATGATGATTCATGGTGCAATTTAGAAATCATTCAAACTTTAAAAGATTAAAAATATATATATATATTTTCTCTGTATTATAATTTAATTGTATAGTATTATTATCACTTTCTTATAATTGTGTGTGTAAAATTAAAATTGAAAAATAAAAATAAATAACAACCTCGAGGAGGATTGATTCTGTGGGGTCAAAAATCAATTGTGATGTGAGTATCTAGTCAAGAAATTTGCCATTTGCAATAAAGGATCTTCAATATCCATCCCTGTTAATGAAATACCAACGTTCGCCATGTGAAAACATTGAAAACACACCATATCTCAACTCTAAATTTTAATATTATAAAAAAATTAATAGACGATATTATACAAATTTATTTACGAATATGTGTACTAATTACTAAATTTGAACTAATTTTAATTAATAATAAAAAAGAAATTTTATTAATTCAGAACCTGAAAAATGGGTAAACTATCAATTCGGGCGTGAATTATATTTTTTATCGATTAGGGACATGAATTATGTAAAACTATCAATTCAGGGCCTAAACTTAGGCCCTAAATTGATAAAATATGATATAATATTTGACAAATTTAGACCTTAGATTGATAATTTTACATATTTCAGGTTTTGGATTGATATAAAAAATAATTCAAGCCCTAATTGATAATTTATCCATAATTAGTTGATTACAATTTGTCCGCTATCCGACACTTGACATAATAATTATTTTTAATTCATTCGATAAAATCTTTAAAAAGACGGTTCATCAAAATTATAACCTGTCGGGCCGTCGGCAAGTTGGCAATTTTATCCTACTTCTCACTTGCCAGATGTTTCTGTGCAACCTACCACCTCTTCCTTCATATTCAAGAAATATTCTCATTTTTTTAATTTTTTTTTAAATGTTGAAAGACCAACAAAAAATTAAGGGACAAAATAAATGTTGCTCCAAAATTACATATTTTCTGCAAATTCTGCTTAAAAAAAAAACTGTTCCACTAAATAAGTTATGCATAGGGTGTCAATTTTGACTTGACCCGCGGGTATCCACCCCACCCCGTATATTTTGGGGCGGTCTAGACCCAATCCATAGGAGAATTTGAGCGGCCCCGCCCTGGCACATAAATATACGGGGCGGATCTGGGTACTAACTTAGACTCGCCCCGCCCCATATATAATATAATAATTATTATTTTATATTTTATACATATAATTATATTTTATATTAATATATATATATATTATATTAAATTATTAATTGTGTATTTTATTTTATACAATTATTTTATATTTTATACATATAAATTATTTATACATAATTTATTAAATTATATTTAGTATTCTTATGGTTTATTTATTTATTTAAATATATGGATATTTTTGTATGTGATTACATATTAAATTAATATTTATAAATAAATATGAATATTTTTTGTATGTGAGTACATTTTAAATTAAGATTAATGTGGTTGATGATAAAAAAAACGGGGAGGGGGGGCGAGTCCGATCCACCGTACGGGTCTGGGCACGGGCCTAAAATATAGGACCCGTACGTATCCGGAGCAGAACTTTTAAGAACGGGTCGAGTCCGGGTAGTACACTATCCGCCCATCCGTTGACACCCTTAGCTATGAAAGAGGAATAAAAAGTCATGTATTTTATTCTAAGATAAAAAATAATCGATGAAGAATGGCAATCCAAGTGACTATTTAAAAGATAATTTGTAGAAAAATGAAAAATAATCATTTTTTTTAAAATTAATTAATCTACATTAATTAAGAAAAATAAAAAGATTTCAATGCTCTAATAAGTATTAAATTCTCAAGTCATGTTTCGCGAATATTAGAATTTTTATAGGTAGAAATTGTTTTTGTTAATAATAAATTAATTTAATGATTAAGAATAAGTTATGAAATGCTGCTATAATTAATTAGGGCTAAAAAATCAATAGATTTAAGACGGCTACACCAAGAGTTTTTATTTAATCAATAATTCAAGCGGTGTAGATAAAGTGGAGGCGTAGCATGCACCGCAAAGCAGAGGATCGATCCCCTATATTAGAGAAAAATCCGAGTACAGATGTAGACACGGCAGATACAGTGGTGGTGTTGCCCCTTGCCCTTGGGCTTGGGAGCCACTCACAATTATAGCATCCTCTCGCCATTCTTTAACTTCCCCTCAGTGGAGAACTTTCCTCGCTTTCGTTTTTACTATTATCCGCTTTATTCTCTCTCCATCGGCGGAAGAACATACATACACAAAAAGAGAGACTTTACACGCATATATATCTAAATGGCGACAGCAGCGCCGGAGGTAGTTGTTTCGAACAAAGCTGAGCCACCACTTGCGTCCGTGATGGAGAAACCAAACGACGTCGCGAAGGATAAGCCGGTTGTTCCGCCACCTCAGGATGACGCCAAGGCTATTACAAGTAAATTATCTCTCTCTCTGTCTGAATATGAAGGGGTGAATATCGGTTCTCTTTGATCAACGAGTATTGATTTTCAGATTTTGTTTGAATTAATCAAGTGTTGTTACCAGAATGCCATATGGAATTAACATAAGTTAGTTGTAGTAGTTGTGTGTTTCTTGAAGGATTTTTGTTCCGATTTCTGAGTTGGATATGGTGGTACTTAATTATGATTCGTAAGTGATAATTTTGGGATTCTAATGTTTATTATAAGATGATGAATTCAGGTGATTTTGCAATGATTTTATTGAGATAGATAGTTTAGTATTAAGGAGCTTAACATGGAGAGTGTTAAGCTCCTTAAGGAAATTTAATTTGAGATACATAGTTTTAGCTCGAGTACAACATGTTGCGAGTTTCGTCTATAGGAGATTTGATATTTTCAAGTACTGGTTGTCAATGAATTACATGGACTATGATCTATTACATACAATTAATCTACTTAACCCAAGTTTGGTTGTGGTTGTATGGTGCAGAGGTCCCTGAACCTGATGCCAAGAAAACCTCCAAAGGATCCCTGGATAGAGGTACATAAATATGTCAATAGTTGGAAAAGGGAATAAGTGATACCTTGTTTAGATTTTAGAATGATGAGATGTGTGAATTTTGCAGATGTTGCTCTTGCAAAGCTTGAAGATGATAAGAGATTGTCTTACATCAAGGCATGGGAGGAAAGCGAAAAAACTAAAGCCGAAAACAAGTAATGTTATATATCTGTTGAGTACTTCTCATATGAAAGTGGACATACATTTGATGTTGTTTATTTATTCAACAGGGCTCAAAAGAAGCTCGCAGACATTTGTGCGTGGGAGAACACGAAGAAGGCCTCTCTCGAAAGCGAACTAAAGAGCATCGAGGTAACACACTCGAACATGTTAATTGATGTAGCTGCGAATGATGAACATTATTCTTGCAGGAGAAGATAGAAAAGCAGAAAGCAGAATACGCAGAGAAAATAAAGAACAAGGTAGCTAATGTTCACAAAGAAGCAGAGGAGAAGAGAGCCGGTGTGGAGGCGAAGCGTGGGGAGGACTTGCTCAAAGCTGAGGAGTCGGCTGCTAAGTTCAGAGTAACGGGACAGGTTCCTACTACCACCTGTGGCTGCATGGGAGGCTAAATCCAACTCTAAATCTTGCATTTGTTTCTTGTCCAAATTGTTCCTTGTGTATACTTTCTCTGATTTATTTTTGAGGACAACTTTGCTCTAATAAGTCCAGAGACACTGTGTGTGTTGCTTGTTTTCAGTGTGTTGTTGAAAAAAAGATCAATGGAGACCATCTTTAAGTTGTTCAAAGACATTAATTCTGGCCACTTATATTCACACACGTGTTTAAATGTTTACATTGTGTAAAAGCTTAATGGTACCCCCTTCTAGAGGTGTTAAACGAGCCGAGCGAGCTCGAGTATCCCATACTCGAGCTCGGCTTGAGTACTTATCGAGCCGAGCTCGAGCTCGGCTCGTTAAGGAAACGAGTTTATATACGAGCTCGGCTCGACTCGAAAAATACTCGAGCGAGCTCGAGCTCGACTCGTTAAGGAAAAAGTCGAGTTTTCGAGTCGAGTCGAGCCGAGTCGAGTATTAACTAATATATTTTATATTTTTATTATATTTAAAATATTTATTTTATTATATACTATTATAATTATATAATAATAATAATATTATTATTAATTATTATTTTCGAGCCTAAACGAGCCGAGTCGAGCTCGGCTCGTTAAGAAAACGAGCAAAAGGTCGAGCTCGAACTCGAGCTCAAATAGTCCACGAGCCGAGCCGAGCTCGAGTTTAACGAGCCGAGCCGAGCCGAGTACTCGAGCGGCTCGATTCGTTTAACAGCTCTACCCCCTTCTCATTTCATTCTTTGCATGTTTCTAATTAGGTGTCTTACTATAAATTTTAAAATTTTCTCTTTTGTGGGTGAAGCTCACACGAAATAAATACTATTCCTATCTTTATAAGATTCACATATAATATTAATAAACTATCAACTTTACATTAAATACTATTTCCCCAATCTCATAAAATATTTCACTTTCTTCTTTTGTTTGTCCCACAAAACATTTCATACCTAAAAAAAATGAAATATATTTTTATTTAACAACCTCAAAAGTTATTGTAATTTCAAAATTTCTACTCTTTTTTCACACACATATCATTACTTTATATTTTTTATTACCTAAAAATACTACAATACCCTTCAAAGTCAATATAGTTGGTCAAAAAGTGTAATTTTTCTTAAACAACGTTAAACAGTAAACGTGAAAAGTATTATGAGACGGAGGGAGTACATATCTTTCAATCGATTACACATTGAAAACATAAAGTATTACTCCCTCCATCAGACGAAAAGGTATATATTTTGCTATTTTGGGCGTTCGTACTCCCTCCGTCCCTCACTAAGGGTGCATTTTGCTTTTTTGTATGTGGATTAAGGAGTATTATTATTTAATTAATGTATTGTGAGTAGTTGTATTAATGGAAGTGTGAGCTAGTGGGTGAGTGTGGGACCTATGTGTATAAAAAAGGAAAGGGCCCATTTGGGTGAGACGACCAAAATGAAAAAAAAAATTGACCATTTGAGCAGGACGGAGGAAATATACATTTGTGACGAATGGAGGAAGTATATTTCTTAATCTCCTTACAAAAAACAATAAAGATTAAAATCGTACCACAAGTCTTGCTGCCGCTGAAAAACCCGAATGTGAGTATTGTTGAACTTAAGTTTTGAGCGCAATTTCACTCATAATATAATTGGGCTTACCAGCTATCTGGGCTTAGGCCCATCATTATAATTAGCCAGGTGTATGAAAGCACAAAATTGAAGAACACAAAATAAAGTTGCTCCATAAAATTTAGTACACGACCATGATCGACATTATTTAACTTTTAGAAATCATTTTTATTTCATAAAACAACTGCTATTCCATGAAAGGAAAACAACTAATTAATTTTATGCTATTGAGTGACCAAATATTGCCCAAAACAACTACGAGTATCTTAATTCAATTAAAGCCCAGTATTAAACATGGAGTATTTTATTTTGACAGTTTAATTAATATTAGTATTAACTAATATAATCCGAATGGCGAAGTTACTGCAGCCACGACCAATAATCACCATTCTTATCATTTGCAGCATAGCATTGATTACATGATATTCAAATAGATTTAAGCAGCTAGAATTAACAATACCTAACCACGTTACCATTCCTAAAATCAAAATGAGTTTCCTTCATTCTGAAAATCTGGATATAAAATGTAAGACTCATCGTTCTCCAAGAAGCTCATGTCATTGTTGCTCGGAAAATCCAGAAGCAGTTGCAACGTGGATTCAGACGAATCTTCGTCTTCATTCGAGCTGCATGAATCCGTGATGCAACATTTCTGATACTCTTCAACCTCCGGCGGCAGAGCCGGCGGTTTCTGATCGGTAGAGGAAGATGAGACCGGAACCGGATCTAGGTTCCTAAAATTGCGTCCGACGTCGGAGTTCCAGAGGCGGAGGAAGACATCGGACTCCGATTTCTCCGACGAGGAAGGATTGGTGGTAAAGAGGTGAGATTCTTTGGAGAGACGAGCTTCAGCTTCGAGACGAGCGCTCTCCCATTGGGCCATGTGACGAGTAGAGGGAGACGACGACGTTTTGTCGTCAAGCACACCAGATTGGTGCGTTTGGGGATCGATTCCCATGAGAATCAGTCGCTTCTTCAGATGCGTGTTCCACAAATTTTTAATCTCGTTGTCAGTTCTACCCGGCAGTTGAGTCGCAATCGCCGCCCACCTGCCGTACCGGAATCAAAGCCGGCCGATGCAAATTGAACAGAAATTGACGATTAATTGAAAAAATTAGGGTTACCTGTTTCCGAGAATGGCGTGCAGCTGAATGACGAGCTTCTCCTCGTCGGCGGTGAAAGGGCCGCGCTTAATGTCGGGGCGGAGATAATTGGTCCACCGCAGGCGGCAGCTCTTGCCGCACCGGAAAAGGCCAGCGAGTTTGGGGAGGGATCGCCAGCTGCCATGACCATGGTTGTTAATGTAGTCCACCAGCTTTTCGTCTTCATCAGGAGTCCATGGCCCTCTCTTCAAGCCCTTCTTATCACAGCAAGGTGCTCTCCCCATACACGCACTAACACACCAAATGGAGATTCTCTGTGATTTTTCCCTCCAAAACGATTAATGTGAGAGATACCACCGCCAATTTCTGCGCCTGTAATTTAATCAATGCTCTCACTTATATACACTCATGATGCAGATATTGCCTGCTGTTAATTTATTGCACTTTCTTTTAAAATGTTTATTTTTATTTTGAAATTTGGGAAAGAATGTTGCATACTTGCAAGTTCTTTAATTTTTGTTTGCTTTGGACTATGTTTCAAATAGTCAAAGGTTCCACACTTTTTCTTTTAGTACCATCATGTTAAATTTACATACATAACATATCATTCCTCATTCGATCGAAAAATAATTTTTATTATTTGGATAGTCCGCTCTAAAAAGGTTATTTATTTTTTTTAAGCATATGAGACTTAGATACACCCAATAACACAATTAAAATATGGGTTCACACTCTCACTAATATAACTATCCACTACACATTAAATAATAATATTCCTTAATCAATGTGCACAAAAGTAAAAGATTCTCTTTCGGGCGGATGGAGGGAGTATTAGTGTATAATGGGTAAATTTTAGTTATATTTTAAAGTTTTTTTCCATAATTTTAATTTAAATTGGTAATAATATAAAGGACTCTCACTATCATGCATCATTCATTTGTAAATTACAAATACACAAGATAATTCGAATGAAGAGAGTTGAATTTTTAGGAGTATTGATTTCAGTGTGTGGTCAGTTTAGCAAAATATATATATACTCCTATATATGTATACTATATGTTTCTTTAATCCCATTTCAGTGATTATATATTATTTTGTGCATTTCATTTCAATATTACATTTTTTTTGTGATACTCATTGTAAGCAAATAAAAATTCACAGTCCAATCAAATGGCGACACGTGGATTTTTTCTGATTAAATTGTCAATTTTGATTTATTATTGTTTATTCTGGAATTTAATTTATTATTGATTCCTAAGATAAAATAATAAATAGTTGATAATTAATTTAAGCCCAACAAATTAAAGGGGTTTAAATTAAATGAGGCATGACCCAAGTCAAATAAGCCCCAAATTAAATGAGGCCTGACTTAAGTCAAACAAGCCCAACAAATTAAATGGAGCTTAAATTAAATGAGGCCTGACTTAAGTCAAACAAGCCCAATAAATTAAATGGAGCTTAAATTAAATGAGGCCTGACTTAAGTCAAATAAGACCAGACAAATTAAATCAGTCCCAAATAAAATAGGTCTGATTGCAGCCCAAACAAGTGGAGGTCCAAGCCCGCAGAATCAGGTCAAATCAGCCTGGACCAATCAAAATGCAGGGCATTAATGAGGGAGTCTTCACCTCTCACCTATATAAAGGGGTCTTTTCTCTCATTTGAGGACACACACACACAAATATCTGAAGACAAAAGCTCTGAAGAGATCAAGAATACGAGCAGTGCTCTCTCGAATACTTCAAGCATCTTCAAGCGAAGAACAGCCGCCAAATCGAAGATCAAGGTTCTAAACCCCTTCGATCCGGTGTTTTTTCAAAAGAACAGCCACCAATTGGAGATCAAGGTTCTAAACCATTTCGATCCGGCGTTCTTCAAAAGTAATAGCCACCAATTGGAGATCAAGGTTCTGCACCCCTCCGATCCGGCGTTATTTAAATCAAGTTCTTCAGCGTTCTTCGCGGAAAGCTTCAAGAATAGCGTTTTAATCCGAACAAAGGTTCGATCCCTCCGGATTAACGTTATACACTTTAAATCCGAGTCCGGATAAGCTTCATTTGAAGATCCGACTCAACACACAAGCCAAGTCAACACAAGCTGTCAACACAGTCAGCGTACACTCCAGTCAACAAAAGTCAAAGTCAACACACAAGTCAAGTCAAGTCAAGCCAAATTGGTTCGAGAGAAGAATCAGAGGATTGATAGAGATCGTTTCCTTAATTATCAAGTTAAATCCTTCTGGATTATCATTGTAATTCTCTTGTATTTATTTTATTATAAATACAAAATTTGTTGTTACACTCATACAAAACAATTAATATATAGTAACTGTGACACTAATTTCAGGACGGAAGGAGTATTGTATGGAGTTTACATACAAATTAATACATCTATTCATTATACATTAAAATATTATATCTCACAACTCACTATACATTAATATACTAATAATCCTTAATCTTCTTTTAAAAAAAACACAGTAAGAACGAAGAGAATTTACCTTATGGAAAAAACTAAAACGACAATTATGGAGGACGATAGTATTCTACATGACAAGGACAAAATAATAATTAAATTGAATGGATTATTTAAACTAGAATGAATTTATAATAATTTTTTTAAAAAGAAAGTAATAAATTACTCCATGAAAGTAAAGTAAATAATATACCCAAAACTAAAATTAGTAAAATAGTAATAATGCATAGAATGGAAACATTTGGCCAACATTTTATGATATTTGCTCCTTTGACTCGGACCTCATTCAATGTCATGTGCTCATACGTGTTCATTACATACGGAGGTAATAATCAATCCATTCAAACTTTAAATCAAATTTGGCCTATTTTTTGCTTTAAAGAAAAGAAAACACGTACAAGTTACACATCAATTACCCAGAAAAAATAAATTAAAAAAATAATAATAATAAGTGCTTGGTGTTAAATGCATGGGGCAGTAAAAGTAAATGGGGGTGTAGAAATTAAAAGATTTATGGGAAAAAGAGTGTAGTTTTTGTCAGTGTGTGAACTAGGTGGTGAGGAGTAAATGCATGATAACATAAAAACAGGGGAAATGGATGAGAGAAGAATGCATTTAATTGGGTTTCTTCAGTAGTGAAAGAGCATACTCTGCATTCAATTTATCACATCCCACCCAATCTGAATAAACTAGGTTTCTCCAATTTTATTCAAATTACATGAATATATTAAATTTATTGAAAAGTTAAGATATATCAAAGCCAAATAAAACACATGTAAACGTGTTCATCCAATATAAGCCCATGTCCCCAGATATAGAGAGAGAGGGGGAGCATTAATTGCTGGTCAGAAATTCTTACAGTGGTACGGACATCCTTTTTCCTTGACAAGAAATTATAAAAATATTTAATTAGAAATAGAAGTTGAAACTCTGTTTCTTGCTCTGATTTTACAGCAAGAGATGAGATGTTGACAAGAAAAAAGAAACAGTGAATAATGGTCTACTATTGAGGTCAACGAAATTAGATTGAGAAGAGCTTTGCGTGTTGGAGTCCGTGATTCCCCCTTCTATTTCTGCACATCCCTGTTTTTCACCTTCGCATACCCACTAATTTCTTTCCTTCTTTATCTACCATGGCGTTTGTTTTGGGTGTTAAATAAAAAAGGATTTAAGATTAATTTGATTTAGTAAATTCAAATCGTTTTGGAGGAATTTAAGTTGGGAAGATTTGAACTTTTATGTCAAATAAGTAAATGTGTAAGATTAAGAGATAATATTTGAGATAATAGAGTGCTAGTATGCATTTCCAATTTGTTATAGGTATTTTCTTTTTGTACAACGTGAAAGAAAATACTTATAACAAACAAAATGATGATTTTATAATCAAGACAAATTACAACCACCCCGATAGAGAGTCCCCGTCTATCTCGATCTATCTCGATTGTGAGCATGAGATGCATGATTATTTTGAATTCTTTATTTAAGGATACCTCTATAACCTATATTAGACGCATCAGCCTCAATAATCAAGAATGCCTTAGGTTTAGGTATTCCTATAAAAGATTTTAATAAAAATTGATATCTTGAGTAATGAAAAGTGATAGTGGTGCGCCTTGCATTATTTCATTACATAATTGTCTACTTTCACTATAACTTTGATGAACAAGCTCAAAGTAGTACCTTCTTTGTTCCTTCCCTTTTTTATAATTAATGTAACATTTCATCCAACGTCATCTATTTTTTTTAATCGTTATTGTTCTCAAAATTAATCTTCACTAATTGTATTTTAAAAACGCCACTATTTAAGGTTACTAAGAATAAACACTTGCATATAAATAGGACTGTAATAGAAACCAACACCAGGGGCTCGGAGAAATATCTAAAAACAGTTGAGAGAAGAAAAAAAGAATCCTGATTAAGAGTTGAGGGTTTTGAAAGAGAAAACAATATATCCTTCCAACAAAAGAAAGCTAGGAAACTTGGAACAAACATCTTATTCAACAGAAAGCAAGAAAATAAGCAATGGCTTAAACAAGTTGAGGGTTAGCTCAGCCCATTGCACTGACTGCATCCAATGACAACATGATAATTATCCCAGATATTGTAGCATCAACTACCAGTCTTCCATCATTAATAACATCCATCACATGATTGCTAATAAAACCCTGGTCACAATGTCGCAAACCTCGTCACCTGCCGAGCCGGTTGGCAATTCTGCTTGCTACTGTCAACAAAGAGATACACGAGAGAGACGATCATAACCTAAGCGTCCATTTACTACAAAGACATAAGAAAATAATGAATTGATTAACCATCATAACCACCGTTATAAAACATATGCATTACTAATTACCCACCAGTTTTATCACTTCCAACCACAAACTTGCTAACTGCCACCGAAGATCACTGGCAGTATATAGCCTGATCTATATGCGGAGGAATCTGCTTTATCTCGGTCCCTAACTCTTGTTCAATTCTATACCTGAGAGATAAAAACAAGATGGAGTTGAAAATCCTATGATCACCTGGTAAACTAATACAAGGAAATCAAATATGATGATGTCATACAAATTGAAACGATCCTCGTATGTGATCAGATTCACGGCTAACCCAAGGTGTCCAAATCTACCAGATCGACCAACCTGCACATCTCAATAACAATGACATGTACGAGTAAATAAGACACAGTAAACGTGAACAAAAAACCGATCAATATATAGAAGCACTATACCCTGTGTAAATATGTTTCCGAGTTCTTAGGGAAGTCAAAATTGATGACAACATTTACTGCTTGAATATCTATACCTCTTGTAAATAAGTCTGCATATAAGAGAAAAGGGATGAAGAATTAATTCCAGGCCACTAACAATATATGTTTTTTAAAAAAGAAGGCTACACAGTCAACATAGTTGATAAACGAAATACTTTTCTAGTTTGACAACAGAATCCGCCCAAATTCTGGACCCAGAATATTTCTTTGACAAGAAGACCTAGATAACATACCAGTGCATACAAGGTTCCTGCAGGCACCATTGCGGAAGTCATGAAAAACTCTGTTTCGATGATCTTGGAGCATTTTGGCATGTATATAGAAGCAAGAATAGCCAAGCTCTGTGATTTTCTTGGCAAGAAGTTCAACTCGATTCACGGAATTACAGAAAATAATTGATTGGTTGATTTGTAGCTGTAGCCAAAATGGAAAAAAAAAAGAATTGTCAAGATTGGAAAGCAAACAAATTAGGGGATGGAAATATATCCTTTTGAGACGCATGAAAAAGCATTGAATGAACCTTCGAAAAGAGAGTGTTGAGGCAGTGAACTTTCTGTCTTTCTTCCACAAAAGCATAAAACTGTGTTATACCCTTGAGGGTAAGTTCATCCATAAGGTTGATGATATAAGGCCTCCGTAGGTATCGATCTTTGAAATCTTTTACAGTAACAGGGAACGTAGCTGAGAACATAAGAATCTGACGATTTGGGGGCATAAAGCTAATTAACTGCTCAATAGAAGGTTGAAACTCTGGAGACAAAAGCTTATCTGCCTGAAAGTATTAGAAATAAAAAACGTAAGATTTACCAACCTCATAACGTGTTAAGATTGCATTGTTTCAACTGTTGAAATGAAACAGGACAGACACGAAAGAAAAAAACATAGTTTTGGATGAGGTAGACATGTAGAAAACCAATGCCAGCGAAAAAAAGAAACCTCAACTTACAAAGTTTTTTTTTTTATTTTCTAGTTCTACCTTCACAAATTTCTATATAATCAAATATTATTCTCTGTAGAAACAGGGCAACAGGGCACATATTGGAAGACCTAGGGTCAATCCAATAACATGCATCATAGTACAATATTCAGGATTATCTGACACCCAGTATCAGCATTCCAGACCAAATAAGGTGGATATAAATCAAAAGCAAAAACTGACATCTTGAGAATTATTTAATCTAATATTAATGCTCTCAGAACAGCTCAAAGATGTCCAAAACATTTCATTACCTCATCCATTACGAGCATAGAGCACTCATTTAAGTGGCAAACCCCCTTTCTAGCAAGATCAAGAATTCTTCCAGGTGTCCCAACAAGTAAATGGACTGGTTGATAGAGACGCATTATATCATCCTTTAAGCTAGTTCCACCAGTTGTAGCCATGACTTCAATTTTTAAGTGCTTCCCAAGTTCTTTACAAACTTGTGATGTTTGAAGAGCCAATTCTCTTGTTGGGACAAGAATAACGACTGCAGAGAGCACAAAATTAGGAAACCAAGATGAGAATTAAATATTTCCGGTAAACTACAGCTACAAGTCAACTGATGAAAGCAAATGGACGAATTAACACAGGCAAGACTGCTTGTGCTTGATTAAAAAGACACTAAGACAGGCAGAAATTATGAAAAAACAAGTATGTCTCATACCGAGAATGTAAAAGATTGTATTGTAGGTAACATAATTTCAAACTATCCCTCAATTAATATTAATATAAGCCAACACTCCAGCCATAGGAGTCATGTAATAAAAAAATCCTTCCTAAACCCTTCAATGCATCATCATAAACCCCAGGCAAAAAGACAATTTTAACCATAAAGCATGATTTTTTAATCTTATAGTTACCGCAGATAAATCCACTAGGTTTAGTATATATAAATGCAAGGCCATATTTAGTAAAAAAAAATAGAGAGAGCCATTATGTCTACAATTGAAGCTAAATGCTAATTGGTTAGAAGTCAAACCTTGAATAGCATTTTTATCTTGGTCGATTTTCTCTAAGGCAGGAACGCAAAAGGCAGCAGTTTTTCCAGTACCATTCTTTGCTCTAGCCAAGATATCGCTACCTGTGAGAGCAATAGGGATACTCTCCTCCTGAATAGGGGACGGTCTTTCAAAACCCTTCTCATATATTCCCATAAGCAGCTCGCGCTTCAAAAAGTAGTCCTCAAATTCATTTCCTTTGGTAGCTGTAACATCCTGAAAAACATTTGCAAAAAGCAGTAAGGATCCTAGTTCATACTGCAGCATAATGAAATAAATTACAACTACACTAAGAAGTAAGAACCTAAAATTTAATAACACTTGTTCATCCCAATATATGGACTATGAATATCCAAGTTAGAAATACATCAACAATGTACAACCAGACAGAAGACTCGTATTCTCATCTTAAATAACACTCAAGGAGTTCAGTGAATAAATAAGAAATGAGATGGTAAGGGAATGACATTTGAATATAATGATTTTTTATTCATTTAACAACCTTACAAGAGAGCAATAATGGTCTATTTCAAACATGTATTACACCAAACAATGCAAATTATTGAAACCTTACCTCAGTTTTGTAACGGGTGTCTTGTGGTGGTAACTTTAATCGTCCCTTCCAATCTTGAGAACTAATCAAGAACTGGGGTGTCACTCATTAAAAAAAAATAAAAACAAGCATAGACTAGTGTAAGAAAAAACAGAAACGTGATCGACTATTAGAATATTAGCACACACTAGAACATTAATTTATTGTCCATAATTCCAGTTACATCACTAAAGTTAGGGAAAGGGGTAATAACATTTCACCTCCTATGTTATTGACTCTTAAGGTCCTACGAGATTTACCTTGATAAAATGCAAGGTTGGATAAAATTATGATTTACAACAATTTTCTTAACTCTAATACCTAACATTAACACCTTACAGATGCATTGATCATCCTCATCTAGGGTGTGCAGCGTGGAATAACATCTAACACAATGATACACTAAGCCTAGATATTATTTCAGTATTTGGTATGCAGTACCTCAATATTTTTATTTTCAGGCAACATTATTAGTATGCAGCATGCCAAACCCAAGTTGTCCTCAAGATTCGTATTTCTAGACAGCAAAATTCATCATCCAGTACAAAGAGCCCATCTACAAAGTTTTCTTGAATTATCTAATTATTGTAAAGTTTTCTTCTTCAATCAACCATCACCCACTTATCACATTTCAGTAATAAGTAGCATATCAAAAACCCTGCAAACCCAACCAACAATCTGCCGCCATAGGGTCAATATGTTTTACTTTGGAAGGCTTATTAGTCAGTAAAAACAGATCAGAAAGCTTCAAACTCCAGAAAGACAGCATTGGCAGCATATCAAACTTCACAAATGTAAGAGAATTAATGCATCTAATTACACAGAAATTAATGCATCAAAAATGAGGGGAATGAACTAAATTATCGTCAATTCCTGTTATGCAGTGCATTCATATGAATTCAGTCCCAAACGTAGGTTGGGTTCGAAGGCTTTTAGGTTTCACAAAATGCATAGCCCCTAACTCATCAAAACCTCGATTAATAGAAATATCATACTAAACAGAATAAAACGAATAGTTGAGCTGTTAAAAGCTATCTTGCAAGTAAATTATGAAGGAGAACATTCGTATAAAGAAACGAACAGATCAGGTTTTGTCTCAAGGAAAGAAAAAATGATGAAAGGAACAGAGCTCCAATGAGTGCACATTTCCAAATGTAAAGAAAAAATTTTGACCTTGAATCAACTGCTTCTGACTGTACGGTCTTTTCAACCTCATCGACGGTGGAGTCAGTCGGTGCCCTTCGTAGCCATTGCTGTGGTTGAGGATTTTGATACAATTGATTATTCTGATGGTTCTGCCCTTGACTCATCTGAATGTAATGCTGATTAACATTTCTAGGTTGAAAATTAGGGTTTGGTCCCACATGCGGGTTAATTCCGCCTCCGCTGCCTCCTCGGCCTCCGCCCATCCCCGGCGGCGGATATCTGGCTCTCGAACTCATCACTAAACCTAATTGTAACTAACTGGTAAAATAATTTAATCAAATAACAATGTATAGCACAAACAATACGTGTAATCTACAAAATCTACCAAAGAAAATTTATACAAAACTTGAAGCTGAAGAATGACTGCTCTTGCGAAAGTTTCTAAGCGATTGGAATGCAAAATTGAAAATGAGGAAATAAATCTTGAGATTCTTGAAGAGAGGAAAGTGAGCGTTGAAACGGAGTGATTGAAAAGGTGAGACCATTCTAGGGCGTGAGAGATATTTAACAATTTTCTAAATAGGGCCTCTATTTTAAACCTATTATGCATAAGTCCTTAATATTAAACTTTTCTTGAAGTGTATCCCAAATATTTTAATTTAAAATTTTCTGTCAATTTTTTTATTTATTTAATAAATTTAATAATAGTACAAATAATTACGAATTTAAATAACTTTGTGATCTTTTTAACTAATATATTGCACTGTATCACAAAAAAATATTTTAAGAGAAAAATTGAAATTTAATACTAATTAAATTCTTCTAAATAATTAGAGATAAAAAGATTAATGCAAATAAATTTAACCTTTACCGAATAAAATCAAGATGGAAATTACTTATTTATTAAATAATTATTAAACTTAAACCAGGTTCTTCAATCTGATGTTATACCTCCATTTTCTCTTTGAATAAATCATTAAAGATTAAATTTTGAGGTCTAATTTTTCTTATAAAAGGTATTATTTCTAACTTCAGATAACTACCATTAATATATCAACAAATTTGAGTAAATTTTTAACTTGGAGGTGGTAGTGATTTTGAGAGTATTCAAGTTTAATGACCATGCTATTTTATGATCAAGTAATTTCCACAACAAACACTGTATTTCATCAATCACTCATGCACATACATTGTAATATAAATCGAAGTACAAAATGAAACACAGTGCTGTAAAAGAGGATCCACATTCCACACTATGATTTCACAACCAAAATGCAAGTATGTTGTACACTTGACAGTGCTAATCCGTTTCGATCGGAAAATATGAAGAGTTACAAAGACGAGGCCTATACAATAAGCAAAAAGGAAGCAAGAAAGCTCTTTACACAAAGGAATACAAGACATATATGTAGTTATACTCGTACATTTCTCTCTTTCCCGTTTGAGTTGTTTCACCACCTCCCATTGTCAACACTAAGATTTCCTTCGACCACTTCCTTGTCAGATGATTCATATAACTCGTCAAGCTTTTCTTTGAGGGGGTTGTCACTAAGGGCACTAGAGATTGCTTCCTTGATTTCTGCTTCGAGTTCTTTCACTCTTTCTGAGGTAGAATCCTTCATGACTTCTTCTTTCAAAGCATCAATTTTCCAACGGAGTCCCTTCTCATCTATAACCTTCTCGATTTCCTGCTTGATCTCTCTGTTCATTTTAACTATTCCTTCTTTCAATTCAGGGGCCAGGTTAAGGTTGTCCTTTTTCGTTGTTACCACAACCTGTAAGTTTGCTGATCGAAGAACCTCCTCGAGCTCCTTCCTTGCATGTTCAACCTCCTCTCTTAAATTTTCATCCAATGGATCCCCTCTTGATACCTTCTCTCTGGCCCTCTTCATAGCTTCCATTTTAGCTTTTATGTCCGGGGAAAGTTTCTGGTTAAGTTCACTTTTCAGCTTATCACTGTTTTCTTTAAGGTCGAGAAGCCTGGTAACAATGTCCATTGTCTGGAACTTTTTCTTTAACCCAACATATGCACCGGGGCGTGATAGATTTCGCTTGAACTCTTGAACAATTTTATCTGCTTTTTCCTGCAGACGTTGGATCATGGCTTGATCAGGATTAGGTGAACTAGCTAGCTCTAAGTTAAGAGATTCGATCCGGTCGATCAAGCCCATGGAAATGAATGCCATGGTCATTTCTTGATCAAGATCTTCTTCAAGCTTCTCGAGTCTCTGATGGGTGATCAGGTCAGATGGTCCCTTCGCCTCAATTATCGTCTTCCTGAGATCCTCAAGCTCAGATTCAATGTCGGCGAACTTTGGCGTGTTTAACTCAGATGCTTTCATATTTCTCTTCCTCTCAGGTTCCACCTCGGAACCCTCTCTGAACCCCCCAACTCCAATTGCCCGAAACTTGAGCCTTCGGTGTTCTAGTAGCTCTTCGGTGTTCATCCTCAACAACTCCTGGATCAATTTTGAGTTCCTCAGTCCCAAAGGATGTCGAAAATCAAATGGAATTTGAGAAAATTCTTCATTGAGTTTACCTCCATTTGCTCCAGTATAGCATCTTTAATCCTCATAGTTGTCCACACAGGATCAGCATGTGCACCACCAAGAGGTTCCTGTATCATTGAACAACAAATTTCACCAATGCATCTTTTCACACAGAAGTTAACCCAGAAAATCACACAGTGTGGATCGGTGTGCTTACAGGAATGATCCCATCTGCTATCCTCAGCTTGTAATGTTCTTGAGCAGTAATCCTCAGCTTCTCAGCCGCCTAATCAATTTCACACGAAAGCTCATTCAAAAGTTCTATTGCAGGAAAGAACAATCATTCACTTCATTATGTACCTTGGGAGGTGCTTTTGAAAACTTCCACAGTATAGCTGCACAAGCTTCTGGACTGACAACAGCCAATAGAAAAAAAGAAAAAAAAAGAACATATAGATGATTGTTCGGAGTAGTAATGCAATTTATGAGTCAACTGAATGAGTAACAACGTACATGCTGCCCCAACTCAATGCATAATTTTCCAACAAAGATTCTTAAGGAAATTTGATCGCTTATGTTTCACAAAAAGTAATTGAGAGAACTGCCTTGAAAATACAAATAGTCGCAAATTTTACCTAGCAACGTAAAAGGCTGAGTTTTCGAGCATCAATAATTTGTTAGCACAAGCTATTGCAAGAGCACCACCAGAACCACCTTCGCCTGTTACTATTGTGACGATGGGAACTTTAAGGCCAAACATTGTCCTAAGGTTGAAGGCTATTGCTTCACCCTGCAGGAAGTTGGTCAGAGCACTTATATAGTTTGCAATTGTGTGAGATTTTAGTAATTTAAAACTGAAGGCCAAAGATTGCTATAAAATTAGAGAAGGGGCCACATACCTGTCCTAGTTCCTCAGATTTCAGATCAGCATAGGCTCCAGGAGTGTCAACAAATGTAACAATGGGAAATCCGTGATGATCAGCATATTTCATCATACGCAAAGCCTTTCTATAACTGAACACAAGCAATTCAATTGTGCTGATAACATGTCCACATTCTTAAATAATCGAATCCAATACATAGGCGTGACAAATTATCAAATGTCACAATATTTTGTGAGAGTGGTAGAACATGTTCTGAAGAACAAACTTTGTAGCTTCAGGAATGAAAAGCAACAGAATCCAAGCCATTCAAAACTCATCATACACCAGATAAGAAAACAAATGTACAACAAATAACATGAACAATAAGTTGAATTAAGTGTATTTTACTCTAAAAAAGGCTAATTAAAAAAAAAAACCAATATCTGAAACTAAAAAGTCCCTTTTCATATTTAGTATCTGATCGTACAATGATCAACCTACCCGTGAGGAGTTGGCATTCCAAAGTTGCGCATGATATTTTCCTTCGTGTTCCTTCCTTTTTGATGTCCTATGAACATGTAGCTTCGACCCTCTATGGTTCCCAAACCAGTCACAATTGCTGGATCATCATAGCCTGCACGATCTCCATGGAGTTCCACCCACTTTTGATAAACAGATTCAGTTAAGTCCCACAAATTAAGACTAAACAGTTAAAGATGAGAAAAAAGTTCTATGTACCTTTTCAGTAATGTTAACGATATGATCAAGGACAGTAGGCCTGTTTGGATGTCGAGCAATGTTTAGGCGTTGGATGGGAGTCAAGTGTGTGTATAAATCCTTAAGAGCCTGGAAGAATGTTAGAAAGCTTAAATTTAGAAACACTTAAACATCGAGATTCAGATAGATGCAGAGAGAAGTTGAAATTATGTGAGCACCTTAGAAAAAATGCTAAGTAACACAACGAGGAAGGCCATACTACAGATAACTAGTAAATATTTTTGTACTAGTAGTATTATATGTTTTATGATTTAAACCTCAGGAAAAGGAATCAAGTATCTAATCTGATCTGCAACATAACACTTTCAAAAAGATATCAAGATCAAGAACCTGGTATAGATGAAAAATGGTGCTGCAAGAAGAATAAAAATATTGCATAGAGCTAAATAACATGCACTTCATCAACTTTAGCCCGAAGAAAAAATTAATATTTCATAATCTACCTGTTGATACTTCATTTCCAAAGCATTAATTTGGTCGGTGAAATCTAAACCAGTATCCTCAGCCATTCTCTCAACCTGTATGCAGACCAAAAGAATGAAGAAGCACCACATTAAGAACTACACCAAGATTTCTAGCTAAAAATCAAAATGATCTGAAATAAGAAAAGAAAATAAATGAAAAGGCCAAATAACCTCAATGATCTTCTGCTCCAAATCAATCAATGGCTTCTCAAAAGCTAGTGTTACTGGTTTAGGCTTATCTTCCAGAGGCTTAAATTGAGATAGATAAGCTAATGGTGCCTTGCTATTCAGATCAATGTTGTCTGGCCACGGATAGTCGTGTTTCTTCCATTTCCTAACTCCTGCAACCACACGAAAACTGTTCCCATTTCCTTGCCTCGAGCCTTCCAAATCCTTCAACCGAATACTAGTTTTTTTACGCAGCAATCTTCCATGGGAATCACCAGCCAATAAATCATTTGCAAAATGTGAATTGAATCCGAATCCTGAGCCATTATCATCTCCCCTTCCTCTTCAACAATTCCCAGATATCAGAGATACAGAAGCCATTTCAATTATTCCCCCAACATTCACATCTGCAGAAAAAATAAAAATAAAAATAAAAAAGAGAGCAAGAGATGAATTATTCAGTGAAGCAACATAAGAATTTCATGATCTAATATGTGTAAAATGCACAATTTTTACTCATACTGATACAGATTTCTCAAATAATTTAACCCTAAAACACTGCGAAATAAACAGCAAATAACCCAGCTTCCCAAATGCTCCAAACCGAAATCAACATTCTAAGGCAAAATTGTCAGTTAAAAAGGTTCAACTACTTGCACGCACAGGTGGGACAGTGGCAATCAAAATAAGAGCAAAATGAAGTATGACATTCAATTACCAAAAAGGGAGAATTATACTGAAAATCTTGAAGAAACCATAAAGCACATTCACCTGATCGAATCAAGAAATACCAACACCTGAACACGATAAAAGTAAAGACTTGATTGTGTGAGAGGAATCTCCGCTGAATTATTATAATAAGCAAAAGCAGAGCAGGGTAGTTTGAGAACCCACAAATTAACGGCTCTGATATGTCGAATGCAAAAAGACAGAAGTAACTAGAATGTCAGTTATCGTTTGTTGTTGATGACTCATCTTTTTTATGGATAAAGCTGTTTCTTTTCTCCTACATATTTCAAAGAATGTACTATTGATTTGTTAAAAAAAAAAAAAAGGAGAATTAGGTAAAAAAAAAATATTAATTACTATAAGATATAAATATATAAAAATATTATTATTGACAATAAATAAATATATATATATATTGATATTTTAATATTATTCCTACAATGTGCTTTACATAAATGTTGCGTGTTGCAAAAGTTCGCGTGCAGCAAAGTGTGTGCAATAAAAAAAAGTGTGTGCACCAAAAAAGTGGTGGTTTGGCATAGCTTCGGCGGCGGCAGCGGTGGTCCGACAGTGCTCCGGTAAGGTCAGTTTTCCGGCAGCTGTGGTGGCGGTTTCCGGCGGCCGGCGGCTACCAGCAGTTTTCAGGCGGTGGTGGTCCGGCAGTGGGGGGTTAGGTTTTGTGGTTTAAAAGTGTATAGGTTTAGGGTTATGGTATTTTACTTAAATTTTTTGTATGTAATAGTAATTATTTTAAATCAATGTATCTAGTAGTAATTAGGGGTACAAAGTGTGTGCCTATTAGTAATTTTTCAAAAAATATTTGGATTTATTTATTGTATCGATACGAAAAATTATTTGTTCAATATACATTTTTTTTGATAAATTTTCTTGTGAGACATTATATATGTGAGACGGTTTGTAAGACGTGTTAAAATATGTCTATTATATAGATAAAATATGTTCAATGGTTGTTGAAGTATGTTTTCTAAAATATGATAAATGATGAATTAAAGTATGATTTTAGGATGTTATAATATGATTAATTATTGACATACTTTAACTATAAATAAACATATTTTATCTATATAATAAGCATACTTTAGTAATGGGTCAATCCGTCCCACAACTGTCCCACAAAAAATCCATTTCACATTAGATTTCTCATTTTTTATTTGCATGTTGATATTCCTCTATCAAGCATAACATTAATTCGTGAGCTCAGATATTATTCAGAAATTTTAATGTAGTCGCACTCAGCATGTCACTAAGTTTTTTTTTTTTACCTATATAGGTAAGAAATTTCTAAGTACTTTCCTTAGGTTATACTGTAAATAAATAAAAAATTATATAACTAAGTGAGTTGTCATGGTTAGTAATTATAGTGGGCACAGTTCATGACATTTATTATTAAATTAAAGGAGATGTATGTACCCCTTCATTAATTTTCTTTAGAATTATTATTATATAACTAAAAGAAAAAAAACTGTAAATAAAGGAATAATATATGAGATTAAATGAATGTGCTAGTGTTCCTCTAAAATAAAATAACTTGGGGGTATGTCATAAAATAACTTTTTATACAGTAGTGTTCCGAAATAAAATAAAATAAAAAAGACTTTTTATTAGACAAAAAACACACTTTTATTTTATTTTTTATCTGTAAATATTATAAAAATATTTTATGAGATACGTTTTGATGATTCATGAGTCATGACCGGTGGCCACTTGCAAATCATGTAATTTTCCCTCTTGAAAAAAATGAATAACAATGAACTGTAAAGTATATTGCTGTAATATATTCCCATCTTGACAAAAAAAAAAAGACTTTTTTTTTTATTAGATTAAATTCACTTGCTAGGTTTTGATCAACTCCATCATCATTTTGATGAGTTGGGCCGAACCCATTAATAATAAATTGGAATGGGCCGACGGACTGAAGAACAATATGATCACATTTTGGACTCTAATTGGGCTAGTCAGTACCCAGTCCAGTTGGGAACAATTTAGTGGAGGCGACAATCGTCTGCATTTCAGATAAAAGCAAAATTATGGAACTTATGTCGTGGCAAAACATGATTAGCTAGCTGACGAAATTCCCCTAACCGACTCTGAAAACACCACCCCCTCCCCCCTTTCCTCTAGGATTAGGAACACACAAAACCGTTTCCGATTATGAGCTCAAAATAGGTTCGATCTACTGTTGTAACTACAAACCATCGACACGAATTTGAGGTAATCTCTCTACATGTTGCTAGTGAACTTTTAATTTCTCTTAATTTTGTGATTTCAGAATTCTGTACTCTGTTTTTTCATAGTGTTTGCTTCAAGGGTGACTTTTTTGCCTGCGCGATTTTGCACATTTCTTCTGGTGCCGCTGCACATTCGAATAAGTTTGATGTTTATGTTCTATCTTTCTACTCGTTTTATTGTCTGGTATTTACACGTAAGAATCTGATGTTATTTTCGTTGAAGATGGTTTTGACAGGTATATATCGATAAAAAGATGAGTCCGCCCTGAATTCACTATCACATTAGTTGTTTTTAAAAATTGGTGATGTCCTCTATAATCAATGATTTGTTGTGATTTGCTTCTTTTTTGTTAGAATTAGTTAATAGTCAAGTCCCTGAAAAGTGTTTCTTTTGATTTTGACACTGATTTTACTGGACCTGAAAATTCAGGATGAGAAATAGTAATAATGATTTTTCTTATGTCAATTAGCACTATTCTATTTATGCTTTCAATTTATAGAAAAATGGCATTGGGAAAATACTACTGTGATTACTGCGACAAACAATTCCAAGATACTCCCTCTTCACGGCGCCGCCACATTCAAGGCGTAGCTCACCAGAAAGCCAAAGCTCAATGGTACGACGCTGTTCGATCCTCCTCTCAATTCGGTTTGGATCAGGCTCTAGACTTTCGATCCACTGCCAAAGGGGTTTGCTATCAGTTTGTACGCATGGGTTCCTGTCAATTTGGAGACTCTTGCAAGAATTACCATCCGAACAAGAACTTGCCAAATATGAATACACAAGGGATGGAAGCTCTACTCTTTGGCCATCAAATGGGAGCATCACTGGGAAACCTGCCACCCTCTTTGTGGCCTCCTCCAGAAGGCGGATATCCACCTTTTCCATTGATCGAATGGGGATAAATGTGCTACCTTATCATAGAAGAAGTAGATCTTTAAATTATTGGCCATCCTACTCTGGCACAGTTGATTTCGTAATTTACTGTTGCCTAAGATACATTAATCTCATTATATATACTTGGATTCTATGGCTAAAGCACCAATTGTTGTATTTATGCTTTCCATGATAAGTAATTTATTTACATTGTAATTGATGCGCATTTTTCAATGGACAAATGAACATTCGAGTTAGTTTTTCATTTGGATATGTGAATTTGAGTTTTTTGGCCCTTTTTTCCAGTTACTGCTTCATTCATGCCTTGTGATCAGTTAATGAGTTTCTTCTATTTTTTAGACACACTGGGTGGAGGAGAACTAACACAACGAAGTTAGGTTAAACATGGTAAGATGGTTTGTCGGGTTCCTCAAAGTCAAGGATGATTGAGTAGTATTTTGATTTGGACTTTATTTTATTTCCACAAAATTATAGGCATTGACCGTGCTTTGGTGATTTTCAGTCTGCACTCTTCAATTTTCATTCGTTCCTGACAGTAGTGTTGTTGGATGTCTGTGCCTGCACATATGTGAAGATTCATTTTCCAGCACTTCTTGAGCAAAGAACTGGGTGAGTTTTTTTTTCTTTGTGTGTGTGTATGTGTGTGTGTGTGTGTGTGAGTGTGAGTGTAGATTGATATTTTCCATGTTGAAAAATTGTGAATTTTTGTGAATAAATTTGTTTACCAGTTTTTATTAACACGAAATCACTATATGTGAGATGAGCATTTACCCATTATA
The DNA here is from genome assembly GCA_023678885.1 of Pogostemon cablin. Lineage (NCBI taxonomy): Eukaryota > Viridiplantae > Streptophyta > Magnoliopsida > Lamiales > Lamiaceae > Pogostemon > Pogostemon cablin. Next base: position 1,952,708 of record CM042965.1, read on the forward strand.
CATAAAATATTTTTTCTATTTAGTTATTTGGCTTCATGAGACGTAAAACTCCTTGGAAGCAAATACTCCCTCTGTTCTATTTATTTAGGCTTGTATTCCTTTTTGGGATGTCCCAAATAAAAGTTCACTTCCCATATTTACCTGGATATTCACACTCTGTGGTGCTGTTATGTCAGGTTTCGAGGTGTATTCTGGAAAGCTGCCAGAATAGGTATCCTTTTGTTATATTGATTATTGTGCATCTTGTCATCTTGAGTTGCAGCAATTGATTATTGTGAATACAGTTCATGATTTTCTTGTTTATCTGAAAAAAATATCTCTTTGATCAAGTCTCATAACATGAGAAAGGACCAGTTTTCACACTCTTAGATGTTTTTGAGCAACTTAACACAATCCCTTCTGTGAGATTGATTTAAAAAAATTGATGAATGTTGCAAAATGATGATGGTCCTCGATATATGACCTGTACAAATTCCGCTGGATCAGAATATTAGATTTTCCTGCTACCTGATCTATATGTCCATATTGTCCATAACATGACTTTTATTTTTACTCTAATAAAGAATAATAAATTAAAATGTTGTTGCAATATTTCAATCAATGACCAGTGATAACGTTCCTGTAACAGGAGAGAGACTGAGCCCTTGGGTTGCTCTAGGATGCTTCTCAATGGGGGTTTCGATAATCTTCTTCTGAACATGGATCTATGAGTGTTTGAAGTTAGCTCCGACCACCTGATGAGGTTCTTACTAATCATTTACTTTTTTCTTTCTTTATTTTTTCCATATAACTGAAATATTTTTTAGGGAAAATAGATTTTTTTGTCCGTTAACTTTGCCCAATTTTGAATTTGGTCCATAAGTTTTTCACTTTTTGAAAATCGTCCATTATATTTGCAGAATTTTGAAAATCATCCATTATATTTGAAAATTTTGAAAATCGTCCATCATGTTTACCAAGTTCAACAAAATCGTCCGTTTCAACAGGTCATTAGCAGGTTATTCTAAAAAATAAAAATAAAAAATATGTAAAAAAAAAAATAAAAAAAAAAAAAATATATATATATATATATATATATATACTATTTTAAAAAAAATAGCCTCTACTAAGAATTTATATTATACTCTCTCCGTCCGCCCGAAAGAGGGCATTTTGCTTTTGTGCACGTTGATTAAGAAGTATTGTTATTTAATGTGTAGTGGGTAGTTGTATTAGTGGGAGTGTGGATCCCATATTTTAATTGTATTAGTGGGTGTGTGTGGATCTCATGTGTGTAAAAACGGAAGTGACCCTCCTTGGAACGGACGACCAAAAATGGAAAAAGACCCTCTTTCGAGCGAACGGAGGAAGTATCAATATTTAGTCAAATTTGTTCCACTTTAGTAATGAGATTAATATTGTTTGTTTGGTATACGGAAGTGAAAAATGAAAAGTGAGATAAAATTGGTTAAATAAAAATATGATATAGATTAATTGGGGTGAAAATATTCAAATGACCTGCCATAGCAGGTCAAAGGACCAAAATGTTGAATTTTATGAAGTTAATGGACTAATTTCAAAATTGTTATAAAATTAACGGAGTAATTTCAAAATTAATAAAAAATTAATGGACTAATTTCAAAATGAAAGAAAGTTAGCGGACGAAAAAATCTATTTTTCCTATTTTTTATTTTTAAAGTCACCATGTTTAATGATGCCTATTGTGATACTGGTGGGAGATGATTCTTTTTTTAAAGTCACCAGTTCCATTTCACGAACTTGATCTTTGATCTTATTCTCTTGTATTTTTCCTTGGTTATGCATTTTCAATAGTTGACCTACAATAAGAGATTGCTATTTAGTGGTTCCTTTTTGTGTTTTCTTTACCTTAAGAACGTACAAATTCCAAATAGAATAATAATTCCATGTAATCTATATGATGAGAAATTCACATGTAAGACTCTTGTCTGAAATTGCTCTTTTTATAGCATGAATCAAGGGAAAGGATTAGTTTGGATGTATTTTCTTGCATTTTTTCCAGAGAACAAGGCATCAGTTTTGCTTTCACGCAAGAGGCTCAGCATCTTATATAACCCATAGCTGTCGGAACTATACCATTCATTAAATTGAAATCAAGGCAGTAGGAACTTTGAAATTAATAGGCACACAATTAACAACATAAATATTAATCTTGTGCTTGAACCTTCTAAATATCAGGATGCTCTCCCCTCCCCACTGGACGATTGCATGGACGAACTTCTTAATCGGTTTCTTAGGATTTGTTCTTTTTGTGACTTTTGCAGGAGCTTCTTCGCAGCTACGCTTTGCAGCAGTTGCTGCTGCTTCAACGCTCTCTTCACCTTCAGTTTCGGCCCCCCAATGAAGAGGATAGCTCCTCAAGAAAACCCTTCTGGTGTTATAGTCTCTTCATAACGGAAACTTCTCGCTCTCATTCCATCGTTCTCCTCCATGCCTTTTTATTTCTTCTCTATGCTCTCTGCTAGTACCAACCTTTGAGCCAACCAACTCGAGCTTATATAGGTGTTATGATGCTATGATGAGAGTGGGTGCTGTATTCTTCAATGGGGTGGGGACAAGTATCATCACAAATACTAAAATAACAATCTCCTGATTGTATATACTATGTTGTTGTTGTTGTCTTCTGTGCTTGTCTTTTTTTAAGTGTTTCCAGCAGAGTTGATGTTGGTTATGATTTATGAATGATTTTAGGCATTTGTTTAATGGTAGAGCATGACTGGCAAAATGCATTAACTAGGTGATATGTGTTTTATTTACACCATTGATCACATCCATTATTGTACTTTTTGGTCTGTCCAACTTATTGTTCTTGTCCATTCTATCAAGCCTTCTTTTTAAGAATATCTTCAACCCCCCCCCCCCCCCCCTTCTCTCCCCCTCTCTCTCTCTCTCTCTCTCGCGCGCGCACACACGAAATTAGATGAAACGGCATCGTTCTCAACGTGCCATCCCTGCTTTCCATGGTGACATTGTTATGAGTGCCGTCAACGCCGAGCAGTGTAGACTGCTTTATCTTTAACCCTTGTTTTTCTTTGGAGTGAAACATTTTTGTACTCTTTTTGCATTCTAATTTTTAATTACTAATAAATGCGTAATTTTCAATAGCATATTTCATCTGTGTGATGGAGTAGATCATTCTTGAATGTGAGGAATAGCAGATTGCCTAATGGGCCAGTTGGGCCGAATAATAGTTGGTCAGATCGGCCCCCAGCCCATTTCACACAACTATCCAATTCAATTCTTGAAGACAAGTCATTTTACGATCCACGAATCAAGTGAACCATTACTAAAAAAAATTAATTCGAGATTTCAAATTTAAATACTTAAAAAAAAATCAAATTAACAAACTATTATTGAACATTTCGAATTAAAAAAGAAAAAAAAAGAAGTCATTTGGAAGAAACAGAGGTAGCAAGAGAAAGGAAAGGAAAAACAGGAGGCTGAAAAAAGAAAGGTCCTCCATTGAAAAAGTCAGAAAGATGAGGCTGTTTTCATGTCCAAAGAAATCGGAAATTCCATATAAAAATTAACAGCATTCATAATCCTCCATTGTTTCATAATAATGGGACATCCAATCACTTGTCAGTTTAATAATAGATTACATATTTTCCATTTACTGATGGTGATATTTGACCTCACAAAAAATTAAACACTAAATATTATTCAAAATATTGCTTTCGATTCGATCCTCGAATCAGAGCTGTAAAGAAAGAAATTAAAGAGACAGAGAGAATGGCATCATTCACAGGAACTCAGGATAAATGCAAGGCTTGTGACAAGACTGTTTATTTTGTCGATTTGTTGTCTGCCGATGGAGCTACTTATCATAAATCTTGCTTCAAATGTAGCCATTGCAAAGGCACCCTTGTGGTATGTCTCTCTCCCATTTTTTTTTTTTGGATTTTATATTTATATAATCTTTAATTGGATAATTTTACAGTAATTAATAATCTTGATTGGCAGATGAGCAACTACTCTTCCATGGATGGAGTTCTCTACTGCAAGACTCATTTTGAACAACTATTCAAGGAATCTGGAAATTTTAGTAAAAACTTTGGTAATTGATTAATTATTTTTAAGCATAGTGATGATTTAAATTTGGCAAAAGCTCGTGCGTCCCGATCCTCTATATTCTATTTAAACCTATATATTGCTAGGGGTTTAAATTACAAAGTGGTACGAAAATTGCAAAGGCGCACGGAATGTGCTCCGTGCGCCCGGGTGCATAGGAGGCTCACTCTTTAAATTTTCCCCTCTTTTTCCTTTTTTACTAATCATTTTGATGAATTTTATATGAGCAGCAAAGCAAGAGAGAGATAATAATAATCTGGTGAGTGCCTTTGAAGAAATTCATCTATTTGGATAATTTCCATGCTGGTCATTTATAAAACACCCATTGCTTGTCAACTTTTTCTCTTGATGAAACATTAAATTGGGCAATTTTATTTCTAACCCAAACTTTATAAAAAGATTTTTCAAGAATTTATATATTATGATCATATACACGTGCAGGCAAGGGCACCAAGCAAAGTCTCTGAAATGTTCTGTGGGACCCAAGATAAATGCCATGCTTGCAACAAAACTGTCTACCCATTGGAGAAGGTAATTAATCATACACCTTCCCTTCCTAATATTTATGTACGTACAGTGGATTTAAATGATAATTTTGTTTTTATAACATTTAATTTAATTCTAAAGTTAGAGTGCACTTTAATTCATAAAGATTTTTTTTTCCAATAAAATAATTGGTTGAGACTTTGAGATGTGAATGATAGTAATATTTGATTAAGAACAAAAATAAAAGAGATATAAATTTTTATACTAAAGAAATGCAACATTTTATTTTTTTTAATATGCAGGTGGTAATGGAGGGAGAACCATTCCACAAATCATGCTTCAAATGTGCCCATGGTGGGTGCCCACTCACACACGCATCCTATGCTGCTCTTGATGGAATCCTCTACTGCAAACACCATTTTCAGCAGCTCTTCATGGAGAAAGGAAACTACCAGCACGTTCTAGAAGCTGCCACTATGAGAAGGAGCGCCGTCGAAATGGTTGACAGTGGCGAAGCCGACGACCAACCGTCACAAGACGCAGACGCCGATGCAGATCCCGACGCCGATCCGAAGCCGGATTCCGAACATGAATCTGAGCAATCTTAGACGGGATCATCAATTTATTTAATTTTGGTAATTTTTATCAACTTCGATTTTCATTTTTTTTTTTTGTTTGTTTTTCAGATTTTTGGATTAATTAATACGTTGTTTGTTATTGCGATACCCATGATCACACTCTGTGTGGGGGACTTTTGGTAGAAGTTTGTAAACCTGTTAACGATTAGAAAAGCCCATTGTACAACTTTCGATGCATTACGTACTCTTTACATGCTAACTCAACATCTGATGACATGTACTATATTATTACATTGTTTCAATTTTCGGCCGATTTAATGCAATTATATGAAATTATCTAATTATTACAATGTTTTTTTAGTAAATTTGTGAGTAAATGTTTCAAACGACTCATCAAGGCTGTGAAATCAATGGATTATGGATTTCAGTAAATTCCCTTGATCCAAACATAACTAAATATTTTTCAATATTAATTAAATATCGAAAACAAATTAATTCATTTTTATGATTAACTCTCGATTTAACCATAGACAGAGATTTTAAGTTTTAACTTTGTGAAATCAAGGAATTAATTACGACTTAAAAACCGAAAAAAACGTGTCCAGTTTAGGCTTATTGGGCTGGATTGAGTTTGTTTAGCTATCTAAATGTTTGATATGAGGCCCACAAGTCCCATTCAGTGGATCTGTAGGAAATTAGAATTAGATGGCTTGAGGAATAACCGAAATGATTTTGTAAGCCCCACTAATTGGGCCCAAACTTTGAAATTAAACAGCGGAATAGCATCAAGATCGAGACAAGATTTCAAGTTTTCAACTACCAAAACCCTTCTTTTAATTTTAACTTTGGGAAGTACTACTTATTTAATTGTTTAATTTTTCTAGAATAATTGAATAATTGAATAATCATACTTTAAATACTCCATCTGTCCCGGAAAAGACTGCACACCTCTTTTCGGTACGGAGATTAAGAAAGTGATAACTTTTAGGGGTATTATGTTATTTTATGGGTAATAAATAAATAATAAAGTATGTTAGGTGAGTTAGGTAGGGGTGATTTTTTTGTAAATAAAGTGAATGGGAAAGGGTGATTGTGTTTGACTTTTTGTTTTTTTTTGAAGGTGTAAACTTTTGTGGGACAACCCAAAATAAAAAGTGTGTCATCTGAAATAGGACGGAGGGAGTAGCACTTATGTAATTGTAATCTTTTAATTTTTCTAGAATAATTGAATAATCATACTTTAAATAGCTCATTCATGATTTTTTTATGACAAAAAAAAAAAACACTTCGCTCTTTAATGTCTAGCTGAAAATATAGCAATATTATTTTATATACATATATACTATATATTTAATACTACCATATTTAATAAACATTCTCATTATTTCGTGTTTAGACAACTTGATGTCAGTTAATAAAAATAGTTAAAATTTAAAGAGTCTAACATAAAAATTCATCTCCAATAGTCTCTTTAAATTTAGAGAGCCAAAATAACTCTTTAAAATTTATGGCATTAACTATTTCATTCATCACTACCAACATATTCTTTCCTTGAAATGTCCACAAAATATATTATAATTAATTCACATTCATAATAAAATAAAATAGGATAGAATATAATATAAAAAGTAATTAACAAATTTTAAGAAAATATCAAATTAAATAAAATATAAAGAGAGTATCGGAGGAGATAAACAAATATAACTCTCCAAATTTCTATATCACACAAAATCCTCTTCAAATTATAAAAATTATAAAAATGGTTTTGAGATGCTCTTACGATACAACTTTGTTTGCAGATTTCAAAATCACATCTAAAATAGGCGACTTTTAAAATATCATATCTATCTACATTGGATCTATTAAAACCCCCCAATGCATTCTCTCTCTTTTTAACTCCATATATCATTTGTAATCTTAAAAGAAATTAATTTTATCATTTTCATATGTCTTATTACAAAGTACTTGTTGAGACATGTACAAATTAATTGATAAATATTTATAAGACTCACTTAATACTAATTTAACTACTCACGATTCATTAGAATGTTATATTTTTTTATTTATTACACATTAAATTATTATATTTCTTAATTTACGTGAAAAATAAATATGTACAAGAAAACAAAATGAGTTTTATCTTATACTATGAATTAACACTCTTTTACACCTATCACCACTTTTTCTTATAATTTGATACAAAATTAAAATTAAAATTAGCATAAAAAAAAGGGGGAGCAATTTACACTATTCATTTTTTCTAAAATCCGAAAACCTAAGACGTACAATTCTTTACTCCATTAAGTTAACATCATAGTTATAAGAGTACGATTGTACTATAGTTGAATCTTGTGTTAATTAAATAGCCTAAGATTCTAGGTTAGGTGAAATTTGGGGCAGGTTTTGTGCACTAAACTCCTTGTAAGTGAATACTTCGTTTCTGTCATTTTATATTTTTAACAAAATTTTAATAATACTTGTGCATATTAGTGCTTTTGTATTAATAAAAGACATGGTCTTTTAAAATATAAAAGAATAACAAAATTGGTTTGAGAATATACTTTCTTAAGGAAAGAAGATGTGGTGAGTATTGCTTCAATGTTCTATTCACACACTTACGCTTTCCTTCGAATTGACATGTTATATTTTAATTTTCCAAGATATTTTATTTTCCAATTTAATATAGACATGTTTGGAACTATCTAATATATATTGTGGGAATCTATTTAAGACTCTATTTAAATTTATTTCTACAATTAGCATAAAATTTATTATGCGTGCGGATTTATACAATCGGTGTAAGTATACAATTTTGCGTTTAATTACGTAAACAAGATTTTTATGTAATGTAAAATTGAAAGATTAATTAGACAAAATAGTTAGAAATGATTAAATTATAGTACTTGTATAAGTTTCTTCTTCTTAATGAATGAATCTAATGACATTAACACACGTATATTATGACAATATATTGTGAGATGTTTGTGTGATATGAATTTTAAGAAGTATTAAAGTATGATGAATAATGTATTAAAATATTATTTTAGAATATTATAATAATAAATTTATTTAATAACGAATCAATCCATTATCCGTTTTTTGAGAGAATACTTATATTAATACTTTTATAATAAAAAGCTAAATAAAATTTATAATTTACATTCAATAATATTTAATTAAAAAAATGAAATATAAAAAATCCACAACATAAAAAATAAAATAAAATAAATACACGAAAAAATATCTGACGTTACAACCAGTAGATTTTCCTCGTGATAATTTTATACGTGACTCCTGGGGGTATAAAAGTAATTATTTGAAATAGTCTTTACATGAAGTGCAAAAGCCAACAACCTCACGGGGTCCACGCAAAATTTAAAAAATTTCTATTTTTGCAATTAAAGTTTCCTTTTATATTTTCACATTTATTTATGTATTTATTCACCATTGTAAACGGGGGGAGCCGAAGAAGACGGACGGCAAATAAATCTGCCGTCAAATTGGCCGTTCTGTAAATAAGTTCCGTTTACACTTCCGTCACTTTTTTCTTCCCCTTAAAATTTCCGCCTCCATTTTATTTTTTTAACTCAGCTTCACACTTCAGTTTCTTCTCTTCTCCGCTCATCATTGGTTAGCTCTCTCCCCATTTTCTCCGTCACGGCACACTCACTCTTAGGCAGTTATTATTAATTTTTCTCTTTCATGCTATGCGTTTTTAATTTCTGGACTACTTGGAGATTGATTTATATGAATTTGGATTTGAAATAGCTTTGAGAATTCATGCATTTGATTCGACTTTTTGGTGTTTAATTTCTTTGAATTTTTTGGAGTTGAGATGTGTGCCAAGTGTTTGGTATATGTCAATGAGAGAACAGTGAGTACTGCGGACTCTAATCCACTCTAAGACTGTATTATTGCGGTGATTAATGGATGAAACGCGTCGTCGCATTTGATTTTTGGTGGACGTGAAAGAATACAATGTGATTTTTACCTGAAGCATGCGCGGGGAGAGAATGAATTTATGCTCTAATTCAGTCAAAGAACACAAAATAAATTCGATGTTCATGCATATCTCTTTCTGCGTTGTGCTATGGGTATTCCTCAATTTAAATTGTGTACGCTAATCGCTGCGTAATGTATTAATCTGAAAGATCCTGATGGTAGTAGAGTAAGAACTGCAAGTTCTGAATTCGATATGCATCATTCAGTTCATTTATATGTTAGTTATTAAAGTTTATATGTCATTTACCTTAATTGCATATTTAATATTTTTGTACATATACTGCTCAGCCTGCTCTTTAAGAGATATTGAGATTTGATATTTGCTTTTCTGCGTTGCCGTATAAGTATATGTTGGTTTTCACGAGTGTGTGCGAGTTACTGCATATACAAAGCTCAAATAGATCCTTTACTCTGAAAGATCCTCATGGAAGTAGAGCAAGACTTGCAGTTGTCGCTAATAGGATTGCATTTTCCCGTTTCCCCTTTTTTCTGATTGATCTGAAGCTAATTTAGTTTCAGAATGTAGAACACTCTGATAAACATTTGCTTTTTCTAAAATAGGAGGAGTGATGGATGTTGCATGTAGTCTATCTCGGTCAAATGTCCTTTATGGAGGTGAAGTTGTGGGTTGCAGGGCACTGGAAAAATTGAATTTGAGGACTAGTTTGAAGTATAGATATTTTCACTGTAAATCTTTTGGGGATTCAAGAATTTCTTCCGAAACAAATTCACTGAAGAAGTTGAAGAAGATTACAACATGTTGTGTTAGTTCAGGCAATAAGAGAACTCTTAATAAAGGCAATATCTTGTGTTGGTGTTATTGTGCTAGTGGTTGTTCCTTGTACCACTCTGGAAATCTTATTAAATTTTCAAAGCATGTGGGTCTGTCACGGTGTCAGGGAAGTGAGTCTGTTGCTTATCTAAATGAAAACAGAAGAGAAGAAGAAGAAGCCCTTGAGGCTGGTGGGAATGAGGCTAGCCTTGAACCAAATGCCTCTGGGGTACCGGAGGAGGAAGGAGTTCAGGATCCTAGTTTGGATGAATTGAGGGAATCTCTTGAGAAGGCATTGAAAGATTTAGAAGCTGCTCGGTTAAGCAGTACAATGTTCGAGGAAAAAGCTCAGAGGATATCAGAAGCTGCTATAGCATTGAAGGATGAAGCTGCAAATGCTTGGGATGACGTAAATGTAGCCCTCAGTAACATCCAGGACATTATAAATGAGGAGACTATTGCCAAAGAAGCTGTTCAGAAAGCGACAGCAGCCCTTTCTTTGGCCGAGGCAAGACTCAACACGGCTGTTGATTCACAGAAAACTGCAAAAGAAAGCAATGGATCTCCTAAAGCCTATAATGAGAGTGACCCTGAGTATACCAATGAAGGGGAAGAATCAACTGACTTAAAAGCACTCTTGGCTGCTCAGCAGGACGTAAAAGAATGTCAAGAGCATTTAGAAAATTGTGAGGCTGAGCTCAGAAGGGTGCAAAGCAGAAAAGAAGAATTACAAAGTGAAGTGGACCGATTGAATGTAGTTGCAGAGAAAGCACAAATCAAGGTTAATGAAGCAGAGGAAGATGTGGCAAACATAATGCTTTTAGCAGAGCAAGCTGTAGCTTACGAACTCGAGGCTGCACAGCGTGCTGATGATGCTGATATTGCACTGCAGAGGGCAGAAAAGAACCTTTCGCTTTCTAGCATCGAGACTGTAGACTTTGCTGTAGTTGAAACCATCAATGTAGAGATTTCTCAAGGAAGTGCTGCAAATGGTGTTGATAAAGACAAGGAAAGCCCAGCTGAGGTTGCTGAGTTACTTGAACCTTTATCAGATGGCCAGCCTGGGGAATTAAGATTGTTAAATGAGAGCGACAAAGAGAATGGAAAATCAACTGGTGAGTTGGTGAATGAGAATGAAGCAGATGAAGAGAAGTTAAAATCTATTCAAAGCAGGATACAGGAAATGCAGAAGGAATCGATAAGAGAGGCTTCTCCTTTAAGTGCTCCAAAAGCATTACTGAAGAAATCATCTCGGTTCTTTTCTGCATCTTATTTCTCTTTTACTGCAGATGAAGAAGGTTTCACAACAGGTTCAGTTGTTCATATTCTCGTGGAGTCAGTCCGAAAGCAATTGCCTAAGCTGGTTTTTGGGTCACTACTTGTGGCGGCAGGGTACGCTTAACATTGTATTGGACAGTTAAAGTGCATTATGCGAAGAATAACTTATTTATATAACACATGCAAATAAATTTTCTATGATATCAACTAAATAATTGACGACTGAAAAAAAAAGAAGTGAAAATGCATGTTTTGCTGCTCTGTTTTTCTCTCTGTGGCCAGCAAAGATTCTGATCATTAAAAAATGTTAAAATTAATTGCAGAATTGCCTTCTATGCCCACCGGGGTGAAAGGGTTGGTCCACTATTGCAACAACCAAACATCATAACCACTGGAATTGATGAAGTATCCTCTACTTCAAAGCCTCTGGTCCAACAAGTAAGGAAACTTCCTGCGAAAGTGAAGAAACTAATGGAGATGCTTCCACATCAAGAGGCACGTTTCTTTTGATATTTCATTTGTTAAATTGTGATAGGGGATTGATTTTAACTTTTCTAATTGGGATAAAAGATTTTCAATCTGTTATGCCTTAGTATGACATGCTTATGTGTCACCTTTCAGTTAATGCTTACTTCTTTATTCATTATGCAGATAAATGAGGAAGAAGCTTCCCTCTTTGACATGTTGTGGTTACTGCTTGCAAGTGTCATATTTGTGCCTATTTTCCAGAAAATCCCAGGAGGTAAGATCAACGAGTTTTTCATTCTGGAGAATTGTGGTTTAAGTTAGAAAAAGAAAGATCATGTGCATAACCTTTTTTCCTACCACTGTTTCTACCCTAATTATCTGTTACGAACCAAAAACAGCACCAAAAGATTCAGCAGTCTGTTTCTGATATTTTTGGTCCCATTTTTGCTACCTTTGTGCAAATTTTTTGAGAGCTTTTATATCAGTCTGATTTATTTGTCATGACAGCTTCTGATTATCACGTTCTCCACTTCAATCGTAGGGAGTCCTGTTCTTGGATTTTTGGCTGCTGGAATTTTAATTGGACCTTATGGTCTCTCTATTATTCGCAATGTACATGGAACTAAAGCAATTGCTGAATTTGGGGTTGTCTTCTTGCTGTTTAATATTGGCCTTGAGGTAGAGCCTATTTTCTCCTGTGCCAAAGCTGTTAATTTTCACCTTACAGATATATCTGCACTGGCTGTGGCCATTAATCTATTGTTATAATGACAGCTCTCTGTTGAAAGATTAAGCTCCATGAAGAAATATGTGTTTGGTTTGGGTTCAGCTCAGGTGACTGAAAACTGCATAATTTTGTTTATTTTTATATTCGACTGCGTGTGCATGGTATCATACTTAAGGTCCTCTTTATAGGGTTCTGACGTGTGGTGAAATGCAGGTGTTGGTGACAGCTGCAGTTGTTGGGTTGATTGCTCATCATGCTGCTGGTCTGGCTGGTCCTGCTTCAATTGTCATTGGTAATGGCCTTGCATTATCTTCAACTGCTGTTGTCCTTCAGGTAAACATGATCAACACTTCTTTTTGTTTGTTTGGGACTTTTGGGATATTATGTTGTTCACTTTCTTAGTTTTTCCATTTGTATATACTGTCTTTTAGGTTTGTTTTGTTTTCCTTAAACTTTTCTTACATTTAATTGCAAATCTCTGGAAGAGCTTTTTTAAACACCTCAAAGGCAATTAACATGTTATGTGGGGTATATATAGGTATTGCAGGAACGTGGTGAGAGCTCATCACGCCATGGTCGAGCTACATTTTCTGTATTACTTTTTCAGGTATCCGGGTACTGGCTATTGTATGCATTTCTGTCCTCAAAACCCTCTCTCCTCCTCCCACTTCTATTCTGAATTGTCCTAATTTCTCCTCATTTATATTACTTTTTGTCAAATGCGCTCCATTTATTCAATCTATGTTTATTTCAGGATCTGGCAGTGGTGGTCTTGCTTATATTAATACCCCTTATTTCACCTAGTTCGTCTAAAGGAGGGGTAACTATTTTGATGCTGCTTGTCAATTAATAATCTTTATTATATCATACTCACTAAGTTTATATCACGCCGTTTTCTTTTCTGGTAATTATTTTGGTATATTATTTTTTTTTAAAGGTTGGTTTCCAAGCCATTGCTGAAGCTCTTGGATTAGCTGCTGTTAAGGCAGTTGTTGCCATCTCAGCCATAATTGCTGGTGGACGTTTGGTAAGTGATCTGATTCTTTCAGATATTTCTGTTCATCCTCTACTATTGGTCGTGTGGCTTTGATCTTAATTAGTGTTTTTTTAACTATTATCTTTGTTTAAGCTTTTATGTATTCTCATGAATTGCGATAAAGTGATAGGATTTTTATACTATGCACTCTGCTAACTACATTTTCTCCTACAGTTGCAATTGTTTTATTTTATCAGAAAAAGGTTTGATCTTTTTCTGTTGTGCAGCTGCTTCGCCCAATTTATAAGCAAATTGCTGAGAACAAAAATGCAGAAATATTTTCTGCAAACACTCTGCTTGTCATATTAGGTACAAGTCTTCTAACTGCCAGGGTAAGTATATTCATCTTATGATATTCATATCTTACATTTAATCTGAGTGCGTTAATTTTTGCATTGTCAAAATACCACTGATATTTCTCATTCATTATCTAAAAACAGGCTGGCCTTTCCATGGCTTTAGGGGCATTTTTGGCTGGCTTGCTTCTAGCGGAAACAGAATTCTCCTTGCAGGTTGAATCTGATATTGCTCCATATCGTGGCCTTCTATTGGGTCTCTTCTTCATGACGGTATGATCATATTTTGCGAATTTGTGGACCATTTGTAGTTTATTCCAAACCAATCTTCTTTCACCTCTTGAGCACTTTATAAGATTACTGATCCTAATGTTTATTTCATTCATTTCACTTGTGCATAATTGTAATTATTAGCTTCAAATTTCTTCATTTATGGGTATTTTTCCATCGCATAATTCATTTGATTGCTATTTACCATGAAAATGATTTTGTTGCTGTGGATTGATTTGATCTTTCACTTTGTATTGAGTTTTCACGACTGTTTCTATCTTGTCCATCGCTTACTGAAGGTATTATTTGTTAACAGGTTGGAATGTCCATTGATCCGAAACTTCTTGCCTCAAATTTCCCAGTTATTACGGGATCATTAGGGCTTCTAATTGTTGGCAAGACCATCTTGGTTGCTCTTATTGGTAGACTTTTTGGCATTTCAATCGTCGCAGCTATAAGAGTTGGACTCCTACTTGCACCTGGTGGAGAATTTGCTTTTGTAGCTTTTGGCGAAGCTGTTAATCAGGTTTATCTAACTAATATTTTTATTCTCACTTTGGACTGCTTATCCCTGGTGTTTAAGTAGAGTCCCTGAAGCAATTTTTGACCATTATTGTTCAAATTGTGAATTTTCAAATGATTATTGAAGAAGGTTTATCTGACTAATATTTTTCTTCTCACTTTGGACTGCTTAGCCCTGATGTGTTTAAGTAGAGTCCCTGAAGCAATTTGTGACCATTATACTTCAAATTGTGAATTTTCAAATGATTATTGAAGAATTATCCTTTGCAGGGTATAATGTCCTCTGAGTTATCATCACTGCTTTTTCTTGTGGTTGGAATTTCGATGGCCCTCACTCCATGGTTAGCTGCTGGAGGCCAATTGATAGCATCTCGCTTTGAGCTGCACGACGTTCGAAATCTCCTGCCTGTTGAAAGTGAGGTGAGCTGCCGAAATATTCAGTTGAGAGGATATAATGGTGATAAAATGTTTTTATGACCATTATGTTCAGTTCCCTAACCTTTTTATATAAGGGCCTTTGTGGAAGCACTTTGTCGTTCCATGCTCAATAATTTGACCCTTAATCTAACCAATTCAGATACAGAATCATGCATTATACTCTTTCCTGTTATATTTTTTTCCCTAATTATTGTGTCTTTTTCAGTTTTTAATTTTGCACTTTACTGGCTTCATAATCTTCAAAATTTACCTGTATTCACTGAGGTTGCAAGTTCATGTCAAATCACCATTGCAATTGAATCTGATGAATGAAATCTGGCATTCTGTCTTATATGATGTGCTGCAGAGTTGGAACTCAAACTGCTGGTTATACATATATAAGGGACACAATTTTTTGGTCTTTACAATTATTTGGTCTAATAGAATATGCTTTCTCAATTGGCTTTGTGATCAGAAAAAATTCATATTCCTACGGAATTGAGTCTCAGATGTTTTATTTTTCTTGGATTCCTACAGACTGATGATTTACAAGATCATATAATTATATGTGGTTTTGGACGTGTTGGCCAGGTATTATATGTCTTCAAATTAAGTTCTATAACATGCACTAAGACCACTGTAGTTGTTTTCGTTTGCCCTTCACTCTTCTTCAGATAGACCAGTCCATGACTTTGATCTTACTTTTTCTGCTTTTCTTTTCAATCCTACAGATTATTGCCCAGCTTCTCTCGGAACGTCTGATTCCGTTTGTTGCGCTTGACGTCAGGAGGTATAGCAATTCCATTTTAGTTAATTTGAAGGCATGCTATTTATGAAATTTATGCCTAATAGTTTTGTATGGAGTGCATCCTGTAGTATGTATCTACAATTCTGTTGTTCTTTTTACTTTATTTTTTCAACAAATAAAGATCTTTATTCTCTTAAGTTAATAAAATTTTTCCTTTTCTTTTCTTTTCTTTTCTTTTCTTTTGCATGTATGTATAACTTTAGGCCTAAGAAACATGTTATGTTTTTGAAAGGAAAGGTTAACTTGAATGGCTGGCCCTATATTTCTTATTCTTAACTTTCATGATTCTAGTGATCGAGTTGCAGTTGGACGTGCACTTGACCTTCCTGTGTATTTTGGTGATGCTGGCAGTCGAGAGGTAACAAAACATTGCAAGGTCTTATAATGGTCTTCTGGTATTTTTGGACTTGAAAAAATTTATGTAAACGTAAATTTTATTGATCATCACATTATGTGGAAATCTGTGGTATACCCAGAATTACAAGAAAATTAAGTCCATACTGTTTTTGCTAAAATTTATTCATGAGTAAGCATGTAAGCCCTCACATCTTCCTCTACTAAATATCAAACGCAAAAATGCTAAAACCCAATAGATGTGCCTGTAATCGTGATAATGACAGGATTTTCATAAACATGTATTTTGGTCTCATGTACTGAGTTCACTCCGTTCTTAAACTTGTAATTTAGGTCCTTCACAAAGTTGGTGCTGAAAGAGCATGTGCAGCTGCAATAACATTAGATAGTCCTGGAGCTAATTACCGAACTGTATGGGCTTTGAGCAAGTACTTTCCCAATGTCAAGACGTTTGTCCGTGCCCATGATGTTGATCATGGCCTCAATTTAGAAAAAGCTGGGGCCACAGCGGTACTTTTTCTTATTAATTTTTCTGTTTTGGTTTATCTAGTTTATATCAAAAGTTGTCCTTGCTTTAGTTAGGAGTAGGACTTTTTTACATGGAACGTCACTGTTTCTGTAACTTTCTTCATGCAAATAAAATCAGCCAAGGTATGCAATAATTTTTACAGGTTGTTCCTGAGACTTTGGAGCCAAGTTTGCAATTAGCAGCGGCTGTCCTGGCTCAAGTAAGTATACAACTATTCCAGATCACTCAGCTTCATCCTTTGTGTTAAATAATCATAAAATTTCTTCCCATTTTTTTAATCATTTAATTTTTCAACATGTGTTCGCTGGAAGATTGGTTAACTTTGAAGTCATATAGTGGAAAAAAATATTAAGTTATCCAGTTACTTGTCTGTGAAGTGTGCTTATTCTTCATGTGCCAAGCAGATGTAAAGCTAGTGCAGGGAGATTTTCTTGTGTTTGGTCTAAGCTGAATGCGAGTGGCAGAAATAGTATGATCTGTTTCAAGTGAATTGAGTTCCGTGTTCAAGTACTTACTCCCCTTGTGTTTAGATAAAAATGGATATAACTCATCTAATGAGTCGTGATTGACACTATAATCCCATCCCCAATACTCCTAGCCACCCAAAAAATTGACACTATAAATCGCTTAGTTATATGTAAAAAGTTGAAAGAAAGTAAAGTTTGACGAGATGCATTGATCCAGCAACAGCACATACGTAGTATCGCTCAAGCTGCTTCTAACCCCTTGCATTGCGTGCTGTGCTGTATCTAATAATATATCTATAATAACACTTTTTTCAGGCTAAATTGCCTATGTCAGAGATTGTGACAACAATTAATGAGTTCAGATCTCGCCACCTCTCTGAGCTTACTGAGGTATGCAAACTAACAGCATTCATGTAATTTTATTATGCATTCATACATCGCCTCTTAGATTTTTACATCCACAGAGAAATAATACTAGAGTTCTGATATGTTCCTTCTCCCCTTGCAGCTCTCTGAAACCAGTGGAAGCTCTCTTGGTTATGGATTTTCTCGAATGATGACTAAACCTAAGTCTCCGTCTTCAGACTCTTCGGATGAGAGCCAATTCACCGAAGGAACGCTGGCAATATGACTCTTTAGGTACACCCAAACAAAAAATAGAAAGAAGGGATTTTTGTTCTCCCTTATAAATGAAGAAAACAAGGTAAAGAATGTATAGCATTTCCAACCCCACTCGTAAAAAAAATGTACAGAAGTATGGCAGCGGATGCATGAAACCGAAAGGATTCGGGGTCATAGTTGTTCCTTAGGTTTCAAATTTTGATGGTACACCTTCTCATATGTTTAACGAGGACTTTGCTCGTGAAAATCTGACATTCTTTCAGATTTTGTTTTGGATATCTTTTGCAGTAGTACAATGCGTAGTGCAAAAGATACTGGAAGTTTGGAACTAAATTGTTTCTTGATTTTCCCTAATTTGGAGGGGATGAATGCTCCATTGACGTTAATCATTGCGGATAATTGACGCCCAAGGATCTATTATTCAAGTATTTTATAACTGCTTATGTTCATTCATCAATCACTTGTGTCACAAAATATTACACTTTTGTTTGTGTAAAAGAAGAAAGTTCTCAGCTATTTATTTTTATTTCAACAATAGGATCTTAAATAATTTTATTTTCACTGAGAGAGAGAGATTCATTTTTGTTTCTTTAAAAATACGAGATAGAAGTATAAATTTTTGTTTCGAGTTTCAACTATTGAGGTATTTCTTCATTTTACATCTTTCAATGTCTTATGAATGCTCATTGGTTCAAGAAAATGCCCAAAAATGCTATACTGCGCAAAGTATGGGCCTATATTAGATTCGTTCGGCCCAGTAAAACCTCTTGGGCTCGTTGTCAAGATACAAACTATTTAAAGTTGGGCATTTAAAATGATGGAACGGCGTCGTTGCACTCAAAAAATGTTGCATGCCTAAGAAATAGAAACCCGCGTGTAGAACCCTACTTTTACCACTTTCCGCTCTTCCATTGATTCTAAAACCCTAATTTATTTTTATTTCAGTTTATATATCAAAGCAAGAGCAGAACTGCAAGCATAGGGCTGAGACTCCGATTCCTAATCCTCGGTTACAAGATGGCTTCAGCTGCAGCAGCCACCTCTTCTGCCGCCGCGATATTCAACTCCGCCGCCGTTGATGGCTGCTCGCGCAGAGCTTTTTATGTTGCCTCCGTCCCGGCAAACCCCAGACAGCGCTCATCCGCCTTTCTGAGTACGAGTAGAGCTATAAGCTGCGACGCTCTCATTCCTGCCTCTCGGTGTTCTTCTACCTCCATTGTTAATGGTAAGTTCTCTGTTCACATTTTTGTGGACTTATTTTCCAAAATTTTCTTATTAATTTAGTTTCGCGAAATTATCTGCCATTATGTTGTGCTGGGAATTTGTGTGCAGTTATGGGGTGAACTTCATGCATTTACACAATTGAGTTCGTATGTGCATGCATTTACAAACACGGCTATCATATGATATATTGATGCCAAAGGCGAAAGTCAGGATAATCAGTAATGCATTTTATATTGATGCGCAACCATAAAGGGGTCAATTTAATGTCGAGGTCACACACGCAGGCCTGAATTTTTAAAATTTTACATATAGTATGTTGAAATTTATTTATTTAGAACTTTAATTTCTATGATTTTGCCCCCTTGAATTTTAATATTATGCTATACAATATAATATTAAAGGTATTGTTCATAAACCTGAATTATTTTACCCATCATCTTCAGAGCATTTTTTTAACTACTGAACGGGGGTTAAGAGATTGGTGATGAAATTGAAGTGGCGTACTTCCATATTTTTTGATGTTTCTATAATATATGAGCTGACAATTCTTTTGAATATAGTTTTATTTCCCATGGGCTTATTTTGTAGCTGAGATGGTTACTGAGGCTTCTGCCAAGGTAATTGATGGAAAACGAGTTGCCAGAGAAATCAGAGAGGAAATAGCCGTGGAAATATCAAGGATGAAAGAGTCTACTGGAGTTGTTCCTGGACTGGCTGTTATTCTTGTTGGAGACAGGAAGGACTCTGCAACATATGTACGCAACAAGAAGAAATCCTGTGAATCTGCAGGGATCAAGTCATATGAAGTGCATTTGCCTGAAGACTCCTCAGAGCAAGAAGTGCTTAAGCATATCCATGGTTTTAATGATGACCCAGCAGTTAATGGTATCCTTGTTCAGTTGCCTCTACCTTCTGTAAGCCTCGAATCTAAATATTGCATTTGTTTGTGAATTGATGTTCTTTTGACATTGTCGGGCACTATTATATATAACCCAAAAGGTTAAGCTAGAAATATGATTGAATAATAAGGCAACACATTGTAGTTCTAGGTATTTTTAGTAGTCGTGACTTGCTCTAGTAAATTATCAACATTATGTCAAGATACATTCTATTGTATGCTTTCATGGATTCCCATCACCCTCCTAGTCCAGCATCATGTATTATTATTGGCATAAAATTGATATATTTGTTCCAGAGTATACATATGTGCAAGAAAACATATGTGCTTATAGTTATGTAAAGGATGTCGAACCTTGGCAGAAACCCATAAGATGTGTCTACATTGAAAAGAGTCTAGAGTTCTTTGTTTTAATTGTATCTTTGTTAACTATCTGATGATGGTCTTTGTGTTTTACCAGCATATTAATGAACAAAATGTCCTGAATGCTGTTTGTATTGAGAAAGACGTTGATGGATTCAACCCTCTGAATATTGGCCGCCTAGCAATGAGAGATAGAGAACCACTATTTGTTCCATGCACTCCCAAGGGATGCATAGAGTTGTTGCACAGATATGACGTTCCTATCAAGGGAAAGAGGGCTGTTGTAGTTGGCAGGAGTAATATTGTTGGAATGCCTGCAGCCCTTCTCTTGCAAGTAAGTATGCTATTTTCCATGTTCTACATAATGAAATCATACCATTGAATATATTTTTCAGTTTGATCTAATTTGACATTTGTTATAAATTTCTTTCTTGTTTTGCTAGAGAGAAGATGCCACCGTTAGTATTGTCCATTCAAGAACAAAAAATCCAGAGGAGATAACTAGGGAAGCAGATATTGTAATATCTGCTGTGGGGCAGCCAAACATGGTGAGGGGTAGTTGGATTAAGCCTGGTGCTGTTGTCATTGACGTCGGAATCAATCCGGTTGAGGTGTGAAAGAAACCTACTTCTAGTCCGGAATTAGTTCTTCTCTTGCTTGTTTATTGATGTCTACATAATTTGAATTTGATAGGATGTGAATAGCCCTCGTGGGTATCGTCTTGTTGGAGATGTTTGTTATGAGGAGGCTAGCATGATAGCTTCAGCTATCACCCCTGTTCCAGGTGGAGTTGGGCCTATGACCATAGCAATGTTGCTGTCCAACACACTTATTGCAGCAAAGCGTGCAATAAGTTTTGAATGATGCCCTGCCCTGCCCTGCCCTGTCGGTTGGTGTTTAAATAATACTATATGAATACTTAAATTAATTTTGTTCAATGAATTAATGATGTCCGTCAGGCCCATTTGGGATTCGGTCTCCGGGGCGAATGAATTATCAGAATTGATAACAATGCCCAGATTGACTAATCCTAAGTACAATTTTTTCCTACTACACCCCATGAAACATGAGATAAAATAGGGGTGGACCATGGGATCTGAAATCAAATCCTACACACAATTTCGTGTAATATTGTAGGGTAAAATAGAATTGGATAAATAAACAAATAAAAACTCAATATTATCTCTGAAACTATTTACTTTATTAAATGAAAGATGTCTAAATTAAATGTATTTGCTTGAAACATTTTCCTAGTTTTTCCAAGTGATGAGAGTTATCGAATAACAATTTCTGAACAATAATATTCTTCAAACATTATTTCGATTTTTTTTTATTAATCAACGTAATAACTTCTAATGCTCATTTTTCAGTTGAAATTTCGACCTACTGTTTTTTTTCGTGTACCAATTTCTGGTAATCCTTGTGTTGAGTCATTTTGAATGTCTATTAATTCGAGTAAAATTCTCATATTATTGTCTTATTACAATTTTGATTAATGCTTTTTTTTTCCTCCTAACAATTTTCAATTTCGAGTAAGACAATTTTTAACCACAATTACGTGTAACGGTTTTTTTTTTTTTTTTTGACAATCTTCATTTCATAGTAATGCTATTTTTTTAATCACAATTTCATGTAATGCTTTCCTTAATTTTCAAAATCAATATTTCGCGTAATACTATTTAAAGAAACAAAATTCAAATATGTACTATTATAAAAATAATTTTTCGTAAGATGTAATACACAGATTGCACTCCAACGAAATTTAATTTAATACGCAAAATAGTCAATTAAGGGATTGTTTAGTAGAATATATGGTACAAAAGGAGATTTGATAAAAAATGTGAGGAATAAAATTTGCATAAAAGCAGATATGTACGATGGAAATCAAATCTTAAATAGGTGGCCGCAAGGAATTATTTTATGTACGAGGAATGGGATCATTCTTTATTTTGTGTTAATTAACTATTCCATCCATGAATGAGAGGAATCATTCCCACTCGCATTAAAAAAAAAAAAAAAAAAAAAAAACCCAAGTTTTACTGGCGCCAATATTCACGAATTTTGATGATCACATATGTTCTGCAGTCTCTCATCTTTTCTGGCGATACTGAATTTTAGAGGCCTCATCCCAATCCATGCACATTCTTGACAAAATTCGCAAATACATAGCCTCATAATATTCTAACCACCTTTAAATTATTAAATATTATAAATTTCGCTGCAAGATTGAGACGACCCTTTCAACCGGTACTTGAATTCAAACTAAACTGAGAATTAAATATGGAGGTTTGCAAAATTTTAATTTCTCACCCTTCCCTTCCAATTGGGGACAATCGAGGTAGCTATTGGTGCAACGAAAACCTGTGCAATTTAAACATGTCAACTACATGATGCACCTAACAATAGTCTACACAGTACCCATTTTACCCTTAATATTAAACTAAACTCAAACTTGGGCATCTTTATATTGGACTCCGCTAGTAAAATTAATATAAAAATGCTCAAACTTTGTTCATATAAAAATAATATTCAACAAATAAGCTGATACTCAGAAACCAAACCATCTCTCTTCATAAATTTCCAGCATCGAGGTTGATGCGTGCAACAAACTCGTCAACTCTGTTTTGATGTTGCAGTCTGGTACTACGCAGAATTGACGCCTATATACAACATCCATAAAACTAGGTCAATGAATATTACATTAGAAACAGAAAGAAGCTAAAAGTGGAAAGTGCCAGCTATCCTAGTCAGCATAATCAGGTTTTAATTAGTTCATCTAGAGTGACGAGAGAAAAAAAAAAAAAAACTATCCCTAACACGCCCTTTAAACAACACAAATCCTTGAGAGAACAAATCACTTATTGCAGTACTTTGTAAGCGAACCAATCATACCTTCGGCCGCTCCATAGAGCTCCCAAAATAACCTATTCCAAAAGATAAGGAAGTATATGCAGCCACTATTTCAACAGCCTTCAGTTCTGCTAAAGTACCAGGACCCTGATGCAATCAAACACTGAGTACATGTATCGTTTCACAAATTTTATGAATGACGGTACAAAATCTATGATCTCACTGGAGTAGAAACATTCGCTTGTGCAAGTAAAATTCCAGCACTCCTCTCACTGCCACATTGATCATCTTGAAGAACACACTGCAAAACTTTTGAGCAAGCATTAATGGGACCAGCGTGGGACCTACAATAGTAATAGTTGAAGGAATCACCAAGGCAGCACAGGGCAAGATATTGGGAACTTGAGTTCCCTGATGCAAAAACTAGTACAAAACAAAAGGTAATAATGGTTGATTAGGCATACAGCGAGGAAGATACACAGCATTCTCGAGCAGTTAATCCTTTCATTAGGTACTCTCCAGCACCACTCACACAGCAGCCAACAATAAAAGGAGCTCCAACAGGGTTTCTTGAGGATGCCCAACAACCAGAACCATATGTTGCTGCTAATCCAACTCGACCTCTAACCTGTGAAATTGTTGCAAAAATAGAAGTATTAATAGTGATCCAATATTTCAGATAATCTTCATTAAAAGTTAACTTCTCCTGACAAAAGAAAGAGAACAAACACATACGCACAAAAAAAAAAAAAAAAAAAAAGAAGATGCTAAAATGCACCTCGATTCCAAAAATCTAGTTTCACAGAAGCAACAGTTTTCAGATTAAAAAATGTTTTACAAAACTCAATATAAATTTCTTCATAAGATAAATATGCATAGTTGTTAAAAAACGAGAGGCGCACCTAGGCGCGCCTGAGCTACATTTTGCCCAAAACTGAATTTACAATGTATATACACAAATATATCCTACTCACAATCATATTACCTAACTAAACTAAGATAAAATCACATAACATCACATAATGATACATAATAACTCATAATAGCATTATAACACATAAAACATACACACAAATAAAGTTCAAGTAGGCGGCAGATGGAGGAGGTAGGCGGTGGAGGTGAAGGCAGCCCACCTTTTTGTCTTTGTTTTGAAAGTTCAAGTACTAAAACCCTAACCCTATTTCTCTATTCATATCATTTTATAAGTGGGTTGTCCATTTTTATCATAAAAACGTGTAAACCCTTTAATAATTGAGTAGCAATTTCAAAAAACTTAAAAAAAAAAAAAGAAAAAAAAGGATGTTGAAGAGGCGCGCGCCTTTGATACATGAGCCTGGAATAGCAAAAAATCAACAATCTAGGCGTAGACCCCTGAGCCTGAGCGCCTTAGGCGCGCCTTTAACAACTATGTAAATATGTTACAAGATTTATTTTCCTAGTCTCAAAGGATTGATTTGCTTACATATCCACTGATTAATTAAACAGATAGTGACTCAAAATGAGCAAGTCTAATATTCGATTGAAAAGTTCAATTTTAATAACTGATAATGAATGCTTTTTGTATGAACTGTTAACCAAGATAATAGTAAAAAATTTGCCCAATAAAATTTTAGACCAATTGAGTTATCGCAGAGGTGGCTAAATTTGCTAGAAGGATCACCTTGAGGGCAATACCACCACTTGAGGCTCCAGAAGCTAAATGTCCCTCAGAATCAATACAAATCACTCCAACTGTGTCTAATATGGCATCCTCTTCTGATCTGTTCAAAGGATATGATTGAGTCCCAACGTCCTTTATCTTTGAAAGACAGCATGGTGGAGCCTCTGTTGATGAGACACACCATGAAACAAAACTCAAATAAGAAAATAATAGCAGAAATTTGGGAAATAAAACGAAATTTAAATTACCAACTCATCAATAATAAGCTCACAGAAAGGCATTTTAAATAAATTTCATTAAGTACTCGACATCAAACACTGGGACACATAATAGTACTAACCCAATTGATAAACCAAAATCATCCAAAATGAGAAGAATGAACCCGCCACACCCCCATTAAAGAAGAGGAAATAATTCCTAACGGCACTAGGAGATGTTTTCCTTCAAATTTACAACACTAATACTTGACCAGTTGCCATGGCATATCTATGTTTCCTGAAATTCACCTTCTATAGCGCACAAACATATTTAAAAACTTAGAATACCAGGTTGAAAGGCATGAAAGGTTCGCTATGTTAAAAAGTAATCTTGAAAAAGGAAAAGTAATTAATTGGAACTAGGTAAAAATACGAATGCTACCAGATGCAGCGGTCTTAGTAATAGCTTTAGCATCATCAAGCATTGATCTATATCTTTTCCATTGATTTCGAGCCTTTCCAGTCACCAACCACTGCACCATGCATGTTTAAAATACATAAAAAACAACTACTGGCCAAAGGATCAGTAAACATTGTATTTAAGGAAAGAAAGCTTAAAATAACTACCTCATCCGCCGCTTCTATAGTGTCGTCTGAAATAATACCCTTGGACTTCGCCCACATGTATGCCCCTTCTCCAACCAAAAACCTGAGAAATAGAGTAGACTTCTCAAACTAGGAGATGACCTTTTGAGAGATACAGCAAATGAGCAGAAGAATGTAAGAACAGAAATTATGGAACTTTTTACTAGATAACAACAAATGATTAAAAAAAAAAAAGGTGCTGGGTGTGGGAACTCATGTAACAAAAATTCCATTCACATATAGATTATAACTAAGCTAATCATTTGAAAGTAATCAAAATTAATAAACAATCACACTTTTCTGTGACAGCATTTACTAGATGAAAAACTATTGAAGTTCACATATCTTACTGAATGCTAATGCTTGTATGCATGTTAAGTTGAATGATGTAGATATTACACATATATCTATCTATATTTATATTCAACAATAACGTAGTTCACACGGGAGGAAGAAAGAAGGTTCTGGAAGCATATATATAGAGATGAAAAGAAGTCAAAATGAGAATTAATAAGTCAGGATTCAGCATCACATATCTATGCTTTCTAAATGCCGTGAAAGGGCTCTGCTCTTGCCAATCTTTCCACAAAATAAGAAAAGAACTCAATTCACAAGACTGCTGCAAATTTTGAAAATGTGAAAGTGCAATATTATTATCTTTGAAATACAAAAAGTAGGATAATCATACATAGGACTTATTCGACCCAAAAGTGTTGAACCCAAAAGCTGTTCTTTGGCTAGCAACACGGCAATCTGGATGGGATTTCTAACACCTGGAAACCATTTGCTTCACAAGAACGCAAACCAATAATGAATACAGAAGGTAAATTATGGTCCAATATTAGTCCATACTACCAGTCCAAAGTAAAAATTTAAAAGAATTTGCAATAGTGTACCTGGCACAGCTCCAGCAGCACCAAAAGCTCCAGATTCACCATCCATTACACTGGCATCACATTCCACATGGCCATCCTCAGTCAAATTTGATCCTCGCCCCGCATTTGTGCAAGGATCATCCTATACAGGTTTAAAAGAAATTCACTAGATATCACACAGAAAGCATTGAAGCAGACTACCCTGTCTGTCACCCCCTTTTCTAAGCCTATCGTTTGCCCCCAAAGAGGGAAAAAAAGGTACAAGATTCAGAGAATTGATATTGCGAACTATTTCTAAAATGAAACGAATGGCATTACAACACACACATAATCCATCCGCAAAAAGCATCATACCTCTAAAACTTGAATTGCAGCTGCAACAGCATCTATACATCCACCAGAGACCTACATCATAGATAATAAACAGAAATAGCAACAGTTGCCTTCAAATTTAAATAGTAATAACTTTCGACATAATATTCTAAATCTGAGACAATTCAATATTTGTTCAGCAACACGCTTAAAATGAAACGCTCAACGTTTCGAGTTCCATTAAATTCGGAAAAGCAAGCAGAGAGGGTGGTATCGAAGGAAAAACGGACCTCGCTGAGAATAGAAGCAGCGGCGAGGCAGGCGCGTTTCATGGCGGATCGGAGGGCTTTTTCGTTGGAAGGAGAGTGGAATCCTGCGCCGACGTGCACGGCAACGAAGAATCTAGGGTTCCGATCGACCGCTTCGCATGCCATTGCGTATGATTCAAGTGAATGTTTTTCCTCCGATTTCACATAAACCCTCCTCCGGTTTATGTGTTATTAAAAGCCCTTGCCTGCCTCACTCGGAGTCTGAAATGGGCGGTTTAATTTAACCCGATGGTTATATATGGTAAAAGTCCAAATTTGTCCTCAAATACCTATCAAAATTGAAGAGCACGTCAATTGAATAGGGAATCCTTCCTTGTGATTGATTTCAAACAGACTTGAATTAAAATACTCCTTTGGTTTTGGTTTTCTATCTTTCAACACGTTCTTCCCAATTTTCCTACCCCATCAAGTAACATATTTGGTCCTTTGGATCACATGATTCACATTAATTGAAAAAATGAAATTATTTACTGCACTAAAAACATGAAAGAAGATGATACTAAAATTGGGGAATCAGCTCAACAAAATTACAGTGTTGCTTATTATTCAGTCAAATGAAAAATATCATTACAAGATATCCCGGTTTGGGTAACAGTAACTGTAGTAGTTCAAAAAAACCATACATTCGATCCTAATATGATGAAACTTGCTTCTGATCGTAAAACAACCCAGAGGATCCGTTTTCAGGCAATAGCGCGAGCCTCACCACATTCTTGGCACCTTCTTGGGGTGTCAATGGCCCAGAATGGTTACTGAGGTCGGTACTGATCCACCCTGGACACAAACAGTTAACCATCATTCTAGGGTGCCCTTTTGCTACAAGCCTCGTGTATGCGGTCACAGCTGCTTTTGAGACGCAATATGCGCTCCAATAGCTTGGCCACCCTTTGGCTTCTGGAGACCCTTCCGTGAAGTCTTTAAGGAATTCATTCAGTACTTGATCAATCTTCTCTTCTGTAAGGTTTTCGATGTCGTTAAGTGTATCTCTAGCCCATGTATTCTGTATGCCCTGAAAAACAGAGATAAAAACAGAGATTGGCAATGGCAATGCTAATCGTTGTTCAATCAGAGGTCCTATTAAAACTAAAAAGAACAGTACTATAAACGAGCTCTGAAGCCATATAACACTCATAAATCGATCACAATCTAGAAGTAATATTTTCAAGTGCTAGAACCAAGTTGCCTACTCTGTGTTTTAACATAGGATGCAACAAGATTCAACTCCATTACTAAAATATAGCTTCAAAACAAGTGTACTTGTATTAGACATGCGATTGAAGTAAAGTACCCCAAGCTTTCCCATAGTGGACGAAACGTTAACAATCCTAGGAGAATCGGACAGCTCAAGCAACTGAATCATTCGTTCTGTGGTTCTCTTCGTGCCATAATAGTTTATCTGCAAACACTCTGCTGCTAATTCATATGCATTCTTTTTGGTATTTGCTCCACCACTCTGCAACAAGAAGTAGGCCAAAGGTAATACATTTTCAAAAAAGAACATGGTTCTATTTGGTAAGTTTCTAATTTAAAAACAGTAACTGGTATACCTCTCTATCCTTAACTCCATTGACTCCAGCATTATTCACCTGCACATTAACAATCAAGCAGATAATGCCAATTGAAACTCAAAGTAAAGCTTCAATCAAAAGTACATGCTGCAAGGTGAATATTTCTTTATAAAATAACAATGGATTATTTAAGAATACAAGAGCAAACAAAAAGGGGGAAATAAACAGAAAACCCTAAAAAAGAAGTGGAGTGTGATCATACCAAGATATCAAGTTTTCCAATCTGTGATTTGATAAACTCAGCAAGAGAATCAACGCTAGCTGAATCCGAAACATCGAGCTGATGAAACATTAGGTTATCGGAAATACCAGATTTCTTGAGATTCTGAACAGCTTCGATTCCCCTTTTCTCATTTCTTGCGGTTAACACCACGGAAATACCTTGAGATGCCAATTGCCTGCATATCTCCAATCCAATCCCTTTGTTACCCCCAGTTACAACTGCATACCTGCAATCAGTGAAGTTGAATACACTTTATGAAATTATAAAATTAAAAAAAAAAAATGGAAATCGATTGGGGTAAATGAAAGAACTAGCAAGACTTAGTTGTTTGCCGACCTCTTGATTGCAGCAGCGTTTGCTGTTACTCCAGCCATTGATGAAGCAGCAGATGAGCTCTTCATTTTTCGAATCAATCGGAATCGGAATATAGGGCAACCCTTCATCTATATTTTCATTTAATCAAGCCCCTTATTTAAATCAACCAAACCCGTTATCTAATTTAATTGAATCAAGTATATTCATCATCCTCAATAAATTAAAGAATAAAAAGTCTGTCAAAAAGTAATAACAGCCGTTTTCTTTTGGGCTTAACTCTTATATATATTCGTTGCAAAGTCATCAACGAAGAACGTTTGTCTAGCATTGTGGTTATAGGCGGTGGGAGATATGACTACAGGATTTCAATTACTGCTGCCCATGATTCCATAATCATATCACACATGAATATTTGCTAAATGATAGTGATGCAAAATCTAGTTAATTGGGTTTTAGGTGATGTTTCGTTTGGGTGTGACTAGAAATTAGGAATTTCATGATTAGTTGGATTTAGTATATCAAAATTTATGTTGGACAAGTTTGGGGTGAGACCGTTTTATTAAAACATTTACGTAATACGGATAAAAAGTGATAATATTACTAAGAGAGGGACTAGGGTGGAATCAGTCCCATGAAATATTCATGAAATCGGATCATGTATATATGCTGAATGGGTTAAATCTCCTCTCTCATCCTAAAATCCGCTCCCCATTCCCTCTCTCTCGCCACGTGTCTCTCTTAAGTTGCAATCCAGTCCCCACCCACTTTCTTTTATCACGTGTCTATCTTTCAACCCTTTTAAGTTGAGACTCCAACACACTTTATGTCTTTTCAAATCAATTCATTGATATATCTTTTTTTATTTTCACATTCTCTCTCCTTTCACGTCTGTTCACACTCTTTTTATTTTCACCTTCTCTCTCCTTTCACGTCTGTTCACACTATTTTTTCTGTTAGAATTAATTAATTGTTATTTTTTCTTCTATGAAAATTACACACACAACACATTCTCTTTCTAATAAGTTATATTTATGACTTTACTGTAATCCAATTTTCCTTCTCTTATTCTTTTGTTACTGTGCCCTTTATTTTTTTTAAGAAAATTAAAATTTCAAATCAAAAGTAATCCAATTTATTTTAAAGAGTAATCTAATTTATTATAAAGAGTAACCTAATTAATAGAAATAAGTAATCTTATTTACAACATAACATAAACAAATAAACATAAAAGTAATACAAAAGCTTGTTCATACTAACCTAATTAATTATAAAGAGTAACCCAAATTAAAAAAAAAAGTAACCTAGAAAGTAATTCAAAAACTTGTTCAGAGTAATCTAATTCATTATAAAGAGTAACCTAAATTAAAAAAAAGAGTAACCTAAAAAGTTGTTGACGAAACAGATTAGACCATTAACAAATCAATATGAAGGGTAATCCAAAAACTTATTCATCATAACCCAATTTATTACCAAGAGTAACCTAATAAACAGAAAAAAAAGTAACATCGAATCTAACAACAAAAATTTAAACACAAAATTAAACTGATATTGGTAAACTAACACTAAGCTATAACTTCATGTAATCACTTAACCAAAGAAAATTTGGTGTCCATTCTAGAAACGATAAATTAAACTTCCATCTCTTTACGATAATTCATTTTTGCAACTCCCTCTCTCATCACACAAAATTTAACTAAATCCAAAAGCGTGCAGCAAGATCAACAATCCCCAGGAATCCATTTAAAAAAAACAACCAATTGTATAAAAAAAATTAAACAAGCAATTTTGGTGGAGCTGTATGAACAAGGAGAATTCATAATACCCAATTTAAACTTAAAACACATGAGTACCTTTAGCAAGCTATTCAAGAGATCCAATATTTGCATAAAAAATTGCAAAAGAATAGTAGAGCAACAGATGAGGAGAAGAATTAATTCTAAGTTCACCAATATTTGTTCTTGCTCCTGGCTGCATCTGCTTCTGTCAATCAAGATTCAATGACATCCTCCACCTCATAGATTAGTCCTCATTGCTCGGTCTCAATCTCTGTCACGTATTCCTCTCACTGGACTTGTTGGCCAGATCCATGAGGATAGACTTCAATTCTTTCAAATCTTTCTCCAGATTTCAGAACTCATCCTCTATTTCGCATATAAAACCTATCGCAAGAAAACATCACTTCGCTGTACGGAATGCCAGGTTGGTCGATTTCGATGGCAGCGATGTGGGGAAGAAAGAGAAGAGAGGTGACGACGGCGGACGCGGAGAAGAAGAGAAGGGCGATGGTGATGAGAGAGAGAAATGGGGGAAGCGATAGGTACTGTGAGGAAAGAGGGAAGAGAAAAAAAGGGCAGGATGAGGAAACATGAGAGAGAAAATACTTGTGCGGAGACCCATGTGACGTGTCAGGGTTAAAAGATCCGATTCCACCAATTTAAAAAATAAGTCTGGCCTATTCTAGTCTTTGCCTATTACTAATAAAAAGTAGTGATAATTTCGATAAAAGGTGATAATGATATAATTAATTATTTTATAAATAATTTATAATATAAATAGAAAATAATAATATTTTATAGCGAAAATAATAATTACTATTTTTTTATCGTATGCCTACATGGACGATGTCAAATAAATCTTTGCCATTTATGTTTGGTTCGAAGAGACTTAAATATGGTAAATTTTAAGTTAAATCTATGTATAAGTGTAGAAGGTAATGTAAACTTATGTGGGTAAGAAGTAGGTCATGTAATTTAATTTTATTTTATTGACCCCAATTAAAATATGGAATAGAATATATATGCCTAATTTTTTTTTAGGGCCGCTTATTTGAACGTCTCTCTCCTTTGTTTTTCGTTTCATACTTGCAGCTGTAGACTAAACAGCCGTGTGTGTGTTTTATTTCAATTTTTAAATTGCAGTATAGGGCTATTTGTCCACATGCCACTAAAAAAAATTGATTTTTACCAACGAAATATTCCGTTGGTAAAAGTCTTAAATTCCATTGTTAAATTGGCTTACCAACAGATTAATAATGGAGTCCGTTGGTAAAGTGGTGGTTGGTAAATTTTTAGCAACGAAAAATCAATCCCGCTGCTAAATAATTCCGTTAGTAATCCGTTGCTAATAATTTCGTTGGTAATTTATATAATGATTCACTGGGTAATCCGTTGTTAATTAGCAACTGATTCAATTCCCTTGTTAAAATAGAGAATAATTCCGTTGGCATTCCGTTTTTTATAGTGTGCCCACTTTCCAGAAAACTAATTATTATTTGATTTATCTCTTCTTTTTATTATTGTTATTTTTTTAATAAATAATATCCTTTTGGATAGCTTTATTTTTAATCTTAGATATTCTATCTATTTTATTAAAAAAAAAACACCACACAATTTTTATAGCTTCTCTGCCTCAAAAATGTCTTCACTTTTTCAAATAATATTCTTTTCATTTTGAGATATATTTCATACTATATTTTATGCGCAGAGTTTAATAAAAAAATAACTTTTTTATTTATAAAATAAAAAGATAATGAGCGCTGTTTAGCAATAATTAATTCACAACCCACCGACTATTTGGACATAGTATATTGCCAAATTTGGCCTGCAATCCACGGCTTCTTAGATTCTCTCCACTAATTCTTGTTCAATTCCTCATGCATGGTCAACATGAGCCCACGTTTGCAATCAATTATATTGCATGGTCTTTCATGCATGGCCACACCTCTACTATATTAATTGGATACACACCAATTCATGGAATTCTTTCTCCCTACGCCATGAATAACGAGCTTCTCAACACTGGATAACGCTCAGAAGTCAGAAATGGCACGTCATCTCCCGTGATATAATGTTAAAAGGATGACAAGTAGAAGAAAGAGAAAACTATACCCTAACTAGAAAAAATTAAACACTTAAAATAATGATTGTATTTCTTTCCCGTATCAATCACATAATTTATAACACATAAAATGATGTACTAAAATAGTACAGAAAATACGATGCGACACACTAGCATGTAACAATAACTGGATAACTAGTAACTACATTTCTTATGATATTTTACAATTTCATTTTAAAATATGTTTAATTTTACAAAATCTTTCGTGAAGTTATAAATAGTATGAATATATAATAAATTCTATAAACAAAGCTAAAATGATGCAATAATAATATGGAAATGAGCCATGAAACAATATTCCATTTTTGAAATTATCACTTTTAATAAAAGGAAAATGTGAAATAATTTGTGAGACGATAAGAAAAAGAAAGCGTGAGGTAATTAATAAAAATGTCAAAACAACTTGCACTTTTTTTTTTATAACAATATCACTCATACGGTCATATCTTACCCACTTAACATATTTGATTATTTATTTATTATAAAAAATATAAAAATACATTTGAGAATAATATTTTTTTTAATATACGTGAAAAAAACTGT
The DNA here is from genome assembly GCA_023678885.1 of Pogostemon cablin. NCBI lineage: Eukaryota > Viridiplantae > Streptophyta > Magnoliopsida > Lamiales > Lamiaceae > Pogostemon > Pogostemon cablin. The sequence continues at coordinate 1,986,327 of CM042965.1, forward strand.
TATAATTTTTTGGATGGAGGGATTAGTTGAGCAACTTTGCCTCTTAATACTAAATATTCACAGTATGGTACACTTGTATCGATATGATTTAAATAATTTAACGCAGCGAAGTAACATCTAGATAAAAGACATTATTAAACGTAAAACTTCCTCTTTGACATTAAATAAGCATATGTAATTACGTGCACATGTATGTGAACTTTTTGCCAATATTTTAGACCAAAATAATTAAAATATTAAATTTTAGGGGCATGTGGTGTGGTTGCAGCTTAGTAGGTGGTTGGACCCGTCCCCCCAACCGACTGTATCTCCTATATTTTTTTTTCTTTTATTATATACATAGAGGTATGAAATTGTTTGGATGTTGGCAGGTGAATAATGCGGGAATACAAGTGGAAGGAGACACTTGGATTCTTCAAGAGTTCATCGAGGCAGACATAGCTTCATGTACTTCTGGAGGAAAGGTTAATATCATGTACTTTGCTTACACTCGAGTTGCAGCCAAGAAACATCCTACCATGCGTATCAATTCAGTGTGTCCTGGTTTTGCAAGAACAGACATCACTTACAACCTCGGCTATATATAACAATCTTTAACTTCTTTCATCGACAGGAGGTGCTATCTTTGTACTGACAGTGATCTCTCCGTTGTCGTTCTGTGGAACTGAATACATATAGCATGTTGTTCATTTGATGTAATAATAAATCTGGTTTAGTGTGGTTTTACCATGAGTGTGGTTTTTCTTACATATCAATCACCATAGTAACTACTGTATGAGTTAATTAATAACGTTTTGCTGTGTACTAAAAGAAAGTATCATTACATAAATTTTATTTCTGTTCAATGTACTTTATTCATCAAATTAATATATTGTTTGCAAAAAAATATGGAGTACTATATTTTATCTCCATCCATTGTGTTATTAATCTAAAATCGTTTGCAGTCGAAGATGTTGACACAAAAATATAATATAAGATCTTTTAATTTATGATCTCCTCATTTCTATTGAAAAGAATTTATAAATTTTATACTTATAGAGCATTTAAAATGATTATCTACCATTTGAAATCTAAAAGAGTAGAAATGGAATGTTGGAGAAAATATAATTTTAAGTCCTGTATTTTTTTCTCGAATCTAATTTGGCAAAAACTCTTATGACCCCGGGATCACGGATTTAGACCCGTACATGATGAGTGATATTTTCACCTAGATTTTAGTGTATTTTTATATGTGTTTTCGTATTATTTTATCTGTATTTGTGTACTATTTGGTTGTGTTTTGTGTTTTTATGGAAGTGTGTGAGAATGAGGTTAAACGTATGATTTTCAGGTAAAAATAGATTCTAGATGCGAAAAGGAAGACGTGAAAAAAAGCGGATCTCAATTCGGAGTTGAAACGAAGGAGAACGAGTCAAAACGAAAAAAGAAAATAGGAGCAGCACACCAACACGAACCGTGTCCGTGCAAAAATCAGAAAAATATTAGCAATCCTTCTAAAAGCTCCCAAGGTGTTTAAATACCCCCAATTTCAACATTTCCATATATTTTCAAAGGGTTTTACTTGGACACACACATCACACAATATTTCTTCTATTTTACACCATCATCTTCATCCATTCACCATCCATTCCATCTATTTTCATCCCACTATCAAAATCACCATCCATTTGAGGAAAAGAAGCAAGGAAGAGCGGAGAATTGCAAAGGGAAGAAGGAGATCACCATTGGAGCCATCTAAGGGAGTTTTCATCTAAACTTTGTATTGAAACCTATTTGTTTACCATGGTTTGTAAGGATTTTAATGTCTATGTTAATTTTCTTGTTAATATGGCAGACTAATTTTGATATTTATGTATTAAAATTCATATGTACGCCCAAGTCCGATCCTACCTATATTGAGTTTTTTTTTAAAACTTATCCGCTTAATAAATGGTGCAGGTTGGCGCACGGGTTAAGTCAATGCCTCCGGACACACAAGATACTATCTCATCTAATTTTAATCCTATAATTATTCACTTTCTCAATTTTTGTTCTTTTTATTTCAGTTTCATTTCCTTAATTATGTCTCAGACTCGTTTCTATAACCTCTGAATTTTGAGTACGGAACTGCGTGAAATGCCCTATGGTTAAAAATTATGCCATCACCATCCACTTCTCCATTCCACTTCACCTTAATTTTGAAACACCCTTTGTACCATTCCTACTAAGGTAAATATGGAAAAATATTGTCTTCCGAAATTCTTCTTGTAATATTATTTTTATTCATTTTTTCCTTATCGGAAGACAAAAACCCTAACACCCTAACCGTTTGAACCATTCCTACTAAGATAAATATGGAAGAATCTTATCTTCCGAAATTCTTCTTGTAATATTATATTTATTCAATTTTTCCTTTATCTTCTGAAATTCTTCTAGCAATGTTATTTTTATGGCAGAAAATTGTATATATTGGATCGTTCTCCCCTACAATGGTAGAACCGACCCTTTCCTTTTAATTACTCCAATACCGCCCAGCAATTTTCCCCTTCATTTCATTTTTCTTCATTTTTTTTAAAATAGGGATATAATTTTAAATATATATTATTCTAATAGTTTGGACATATTTTATAGTTTTTATTTATCCTTTAAGTTTAGGTTTATTAATTAATATTATGAATATAATTGTTTCATCGGTTAAGAACACATTTTATTCCTACAATTTAGAGTTTAAGGTATAATAATGATCTTTTAAATTATATAATTATAATAATAATTAAAAAAATATAGCCTTAATTAAGGAGGGTATTATAAATTAATTAATCAAAAGGTAAGAACATGTTAATTAATTAGGGATAATGGGGATCACTAGTTCTATATATTATATACTGTATCTACAAGAGTTGCTCTTTATTTTTATTCATTATTTTCATTTTCCCGTGGAAATGAGTAAAATGATGAGCATTGCAAGAGTCATTGCGAATGTCCTCTCAAATTCAGTGTGAAACAAAGATTCTGTATAATCTAAATTAATACTCCTCGTCCCATTGAAAATACTAATACTTCAAAATAAGAATTGATGCGCGTAAAACGTTTTATTTGTGCAGAATTTTTACACTTATATAGGATTAATTAAGTTTATAACGTTTACTTTTCTTTTCTTCCCATTTCTGATTTGAAAATAGACAGAGATTCAAATAGCATTTCAAAATATAGAATTAAGAAATATAATTTTGCGAATAATGAGAAATTTTGATATTTCTAAATCGATTAATTTTTTATTAGCTTCTATCTTTGAGACCGAAATAATAGTAGCCGGCGGTAGGTGGAGGTGGACGTTTGTCTCTCCTGTTAATTTTTCGTCTCTCGTGTTCATTTTTCTTTTTTCCACATTTTTCTTGCCTTCATTAATTATTACTATCACCAGTGGATGGGGTTGTCTATATAACTAATCTAAAGAGTGAAGCAATTAGGCAAAACAGAAGCGTTGGTGATCAAACGTGACGTGGCTTCTCATTCTTAAGACCAATATATCAAACAATGGCGTCCCCAAGCGTTAAACCAAGGTGAGAAATTTCATTCCAATGGAAATTTGTTCATAATGTTTCAATTCCGATAACTGTACTGTCAGGTACGCACTGGTCACCGGCGGAAATAAGGGAATCGGATTCGCCATCTGCCAGCAATTAGCCTGCACAGGAGTGGTGGTGATACTAACCTGTCGGAACGAGGACAGAGGAATCGAAGCTTGTCGGAAACTGGAGTCGGAAAACGTGGTGTTTCATCAACTGGATGTTGCTGATCCACTCAGCATTGCTGCTGCTGTTGACTTCATCAAAACTAAGTACCAACGCCTCGACATTACTGGTTAGCTACTGCTGCTGTTTCTGGGAACAGATGTTGTGTGTGTGTGTCTGAAGTTATATTATATATAGGTATGAAATTAATTGGATGTTGGCAGGTGAATAATGCGGGTGCTTCTGGATTTCAAATCGAAGGAGATATTTCGGTTTTTCAAGACTACATTGACGCGGAGTTAGCTACATATACTAATGGAGGAAAGGTTAATTTGCTTACACACTTGTAATATAATATAAATATATAATCCTATTGGGAAATCCAACACCAATCTGAAATGTTAAGGAAGTGTGAGTGAATTTGGTTGGTTATGGATATATACAGGCAGAAGAAGTAAAGCTGAAAGCAAATGGAAAGCTTGTTGAGACATTGGACTGGGCAGAGGAATGCATTCAGACAAATTACTACGGTGTGAAGAAACTAACCCAAGCTCTAACTCCTCTCCTACAATTATCCGATTCACCAATAATCGTTAGTCTCCTCCACATTCGGAAATCTAACTGTAATGCCACTCTTCTATCCCTGCTTATTTTGGACAGGAAATAAATTTAAAAAAACCATGAACATTGTAGTGGTTTCTCTGTTATTTCAACTTTTATCGAACGAGTGGGCGAAAGGAGTGTTGAGTGACGAAGAGGGGCTGACAGAGGAGAGAATAGATGAGGTTGTGCACCGATTTCTCAACCACTTCAAAGAGGGCTCATTGGAAGTTAACAATTGGCCTAGGCATATGGCAGCATATAAAGTGTCGAAAGCAGCGTTGAACGCCTACACTCGAATTGCAGCCAAGAAACATCCCACCATGCGTATCAATTCAGTGTGTCCTGGTTTTGCAAAAACAGACATCACTTACAACCTCGGGTTTATAAGCTCGGAGGAAGCTGCTCAAGTGGTGCTCAAGCTTGCCCTGCTGCCGGATTCTGGGCCGTCTGGATCCATCTTTAACTACTTTCAGCGACAGGAGGTGCTATCTTTGTACTGACAATTCCTAGTCCTTCTGTGGAACTGAATGTAGCATGTTGTTCATTTGATGTAATAACAACTCTGGTTTAGTGTGGATTTACCATGAGTGAAGTGGTAATGGTGGTTTTTCTTACATGAGTCGCCATAGTTACTATGAAGTAATAACGAGTTGCTGTGACCTAAAACAAATATCCTTTTCTTACATTCCTTTCATGATATAAAATTTATTTTTGTTCAATGAATTATATATTCATCTAGTTGTTTGCAGAAAGACGTGGAGTAGATTTTATGTCTGTTTATAATGTTAAAAAATGTAACCATTTGCAACCAAAGATGTTGACACAAAAATATAATATATACTCCCTCCATAATACTCTTTACACTCCCTACATTTACCCAACTCATTCCCACAGCATCTTTCACATTTTCTACATTTATTTACTCCCAAGTCTCCAATGCGGCCCAGCACCTTCCTTCATTTTCATCTTTCATTTTTCTTCATTTGTTTTTTTTTATATTATTTAATAAATGTATCAGTGTAATTTCACTCTTATGAATATATTACTTTAATCCATGATTTAAGGTATATTTTACACCTAAAGTTTATTATTTATATTCAAAGTTTAATGTTAATATTAATTGTATAATTTTAATTTTACCCTTATAGTTTATGACATATTTTTTTATGATTTAGAATTTAGAATATAATCGTAAGTTTTTTTTAAGCAATTGCGAAGATGGGAAATACCGATTAAATACTAAAACGAACGGAAAACGGTTCAAAACAAAATAATGCAATAGGCTGAAATTTCAGCTAATATACAAAGAAAAAAGGGCATGGGTTCATTAAATGCTTATTCGTTTAATTATGGAACGAATAACGTGGCAGTACTCGTTTCCACACATCAGCAAATTCATTTCCATGTGGTCCCACTTGGATTAAAAAAATCAAAGGCTAGTTAGTATTCAACTGTCGCAATAGTAACTCTTCGCACGAAATGAAGTACTCCCTCTTTTCCCTACAAACTGAATCGTTTGATTGCATAAAGCTCTAACAAAAATTACAATAAACGATGTAATATGGACGGAACGAAGGGAGTATGTAATACTAACGGGTTAAAAATATTTTATTTGTGCAGATTTTTACACTCATAGAGGATTTATATTTATAAGATTTACTTTACTTTTCTTCCCATTTCTGATTTGAAAATAAACATAGATTCAAATAGCATTTCAAAATATAGAATTCAGAAAAGATATTGAGCTTTTGCAAAATATAATGATAAAACTGTAAATTAATTTTGCACATAATGAGAAATTTTGATATTTCTAAATTGATTAATTTCTTATTAATTAGCTTTGAGACCCAAATAATTGTAGCCGCCAGGGGTTGGTGGTTTGTCTCTCCGGTTGTTTTTTCGTCTCTCCAGTTCATTTTTTTTTCCACATTTTTTTTTGCCTTTATTATAAATTTATAATCACAGTTGATGGCGTTGTCTATAAAACTAATCTAAAAAGTGAAGCAATTAGGCAAAACAGAAACGTTGGTAATCAGACGTGACGTGGCTTCTCATTCTTCAGACCAATATATCAAACAATGTCGTCCCCAAGCGTTAAACCAAGGTGAGGAATTTCAGTTCAATGGATATTTAATCGTCATGTTTCAATTCCGAACAACTGTACTGTCAGGTACGCACCGGTCGCCGGCGAAAATAAGGGAATCATTTTTCATGATTCTCATAAGGGCTTTATGAGAAATAGATGTATGGGAAAAAAATCCAGACATATCTTCTTGCATCTCTTTCCTGAAGATTTCCTCTTCACTCCGACTCATCTTCGAAAGATTCATCTTGACTAAAGAATTCTTCTTCACAGCAATATTCTCCAAAGAATCTCACTGTATTCTGCAATTCTCTAAGATCTTGGTTTATCTTAGAGTTATCTGCCTTGATCTCCCTCCACTCTGTCATTCTTTCCAATGTGTAAAGTGATAGGGCTTGCAAATTTCTCTCGGACCCTGGTTTGGTCGTCTCCTCTATTGTTCTTGTTTGGGGATTCGTCTATGGATCTCGGTAAATCTTCGGATTTCCACTATATTCCTCGGAATTTCCTTGGAACAATTTATCTTTGTCTGGCGAATTTCTTCCAGACGTTCCTCTTTGGTGAGGTCCTCAAGTTTCGCCAATTTCCATTTTCGATTGAGGTTTTCTCAAAATCGATAGGCGTACTCGTCCTCTTTCTCTGCGTATTGTCTATACAACACATTATAGTATTGTTGTATAGAACTGCTTGTTTCGTCATATTCAACGGGCCAAAAGTCCCGGTTGCTCCAACTTTGAACAGTGATGATAGTCCTGTCACTCTAGGATGTCGAACTTTCGTTCGGATCCATATCTCTTTGAAACTCTCCTCTCGTTAAGTGATATAAGTTTATGATAAATTTTCCATTCATAAATAAATAAACCTAGGGCTCTGATACCATTTTGAAGTGTGATTAAAAGTGATGAAAATAGCAGACATATAGGCCGAATAAACGAATACATCTAGGCCGAATAGACAAATATGTATAGGGCGAATAGGCAAATATGTATAGGCCGAATAGAACGACTATTTAGATGAAACATATAGGCCGAATAGGTAAATACGTATAGGCCGAATAGACAAATACGTATAGGCCGAATAGACAAATACGTATAGACCGAATAGGCAAATATGTTTAGACCGAATAGAACAACTATTTGGGCCGTTATTTCAATCGGATATAACAAATAAAATTATAAAATTTTCATTTAAATGAAGTTGGAGGTAAAAGGATCTTAAATATAAAAAGTGGCTAGAAAAATTAATCTTTAACATATGTAATTAGAAAAAATTTGTTTTAAGTCAAAGTGGCTACTTTTTGCCGTGAGCCTAAAGAGAAAATCAATAGAGATGGAGCTTTATCTTCGTACTGTCTCAACTAACAATTGTCTAGTGGGATAGTTTCTCTATTAAAAATTAAAAAGAATAAATGAATAAAATAATCAAGGCATTAAATTTTGGGGGCCTGAGTTGGAAATTTTTGTGTGGGTGGCCGCAGTAGATAAAATAGTGAGGGTGTATAACGATTCTTGTCATTCATCACTCCAATCAAACAATGGCGTCGGCAAGCGTTAAATCCAGGTGAGAACAAATTTTATTTCAATCGAAATTTGATCTATGTTTCAAATTTCGAACAAATTTGTCAGGTACGCACTTGTCACTGGCGGAAATAAAGGTATTGGGTTGGAGATCTGCCGACAATTGGCCTGCAGAGGAGTGGTGGTGATATTAACGTGTAGGAACGAGGAGAGAGGCGTGGAAGCTTGTCGGAAACTGGAGTCGGAAAACGTGGTGTTTCATCAACTGGATGTTGTTGATCCTCTCAGCATCGCTGCTGCGGTGGACTTCATCAGAACTAAGTACCAACGCCTCGACATTCTGGTTAGCTACGAGCAGATGTTGTGTGTGTCTGAAATTAATTATAGGAATGAAATTGATTGGATGTTGGCAGGTGAATAATGCGGGTATTACTGGAACTCAAGTTGAAGGAGATACTTTTGTTTTTCAAGAGGCCATCGAGGCGTGCTTAGTTATGCTTACTTCTGGAGGAAAGGTTCATTTGTTTACTATAATCCAATTGGGATTCTGTGAATTAGTCTCAATTCATTTCCTCCAGCTCTAATCTTAAAAAAGTGTTAGTGAATGCAGGAAGAAGCAGAACTGAAAGCAAAAGGAAATATTATTGAGAAATTGGAGGGGGCAGAGGAATGCATTCAGACAAACTACTACGGTATGAAGACACTAACCGAAGCTCTAATCCCTCTCCTACAATTATCCGATTCCCCAACAATTGTAAATGTCTCCTCCACATTAGGAACTCTAATGGTAATGCTGACACTCATTTCTTCCTTATCAACTGCTTAATTTGTTCAGCATCAACTTAGTACTGCTTAATTTCTTTCTGTGTCATATTCAGCTCTTGTCGAACGAGTGGGCGAAAGGAGTGTTGAGCGACGTAGAGGGGCTGACAGAGGGGAGAATAGACGAGGTTGTGCAACGATTTCTCAACCACTTCAAAGAGAGGTCTTTGGAAGTTAACAACTGGCCTAGGCACTTGGCAGCATATAAAATGTCGAAAGCAGCATTGAACGCCTACACCCAAGTTGCAGCCAAGAAACATCCTACCATGCGTATCAATTCAGTGTGTCCTGGTTTTGCAAGAACAGACATCACTTACAACCTCGGCTATATAAGCTCGGAAGAAGCTGCTCAAGTTGTCGTCAAGCTCGCCTTGCTGCCTGATTCTGGGCCATCCGGATCCGTCTTTCAAGTCTTTCATCGACAGGAGGTGCTGTCTTTGTACTGACACTCATTACTCCACTCTCGTTCTTATTTCTTTTGAACCTTTATGTCCATTTGAAGCAATAACAACTCTGGTTTGGTGTGGTTTTAATGATGTACGGTAATGGTGACTTTTCTCACATCATTCACTATTGTAATTGCTATGAAATAATAACGTAGGTGATCTCTTTCTTTTTTTTTTTAATACGAGCATATGCAATGCATCTCTTCGCACTAACTAACATCCACGTTTTTATATTTTCAAAATTAATCTAATTAAACTATAAATAAAAATGTTTTACTTGTGCAGAAGTTTTGCGCGATCATGACAACTACAATTCAAATCAATTATCTTTTGAAAAATTGGTATTATGACTTATGAGTATGTTTTCTTTTAATTAATTATTAGTGTTAATTATAAAATAAAAATTAAAAAGACAATTATACCGTATATATGATTGAAATTACAATTACACCCTTAAAACACCACTGAATCTTAAAAAATTATACTCCATATACTATGTTTTGAATTTAAGTAAGAACAAGAAATAAAGATTTAATATTAGTTGGCTTTAATAAATTCAACAAGTAGTGTTAATTTGTTTATGGAGTAAAATTTAATTATTATAAATTTTAACTTAATATCAAATTAATGTGCAAGAGTTATGAATGATGCATGCAAAGGATTGAGTATTGATGTCTATAAAGGTAAGTAAAATTTATGTAATCTGGCTTTACTAATTTCAACTAAATCAATAAATAAATTATACATAAAAGATAAAATAGACAATAAATTAGTATAAGTATTACATTAACCACGAGAAAAATTATAATACGATCAATTAACACTAAATTTAAAGATAAATAACAAATAATAAGGATAAAATAAGACATTAACAATAAGCTTCATAAATCAAGTTAATATTAGTAAATATATAGTATTAAAATTACATATAATACTAAAATTAGTAATTAAAGTTTTGAAATTAGCATTGAACAGCACCGAATATCCTGTAGGTTACATTTGTAAAATATGAACTTTTAGTATGAGTATAGATTTTAACTTGTTGCCCCACCACAGGTTATTTTTGTTTGCTACGGCATTTGAAACACTATATCAATACATAAAGTATAATAGGGTATATAAAATTAAAAAAGGATTGTAAATTTTACATTGTGAACCCACTCAGTATTGCTGCTGCTGCTGTCTTCATCAAAACTAAATACCAACGCCTCTGACATCCTGGTTCCTCACCCATAACGGAAGTCAATTTCCTCTCACATGAATAGTGATTTCACTGTTCATATATTCATATAAACAGTAAAATCACTGTTCATGTAAGAGAAAATTCCCTCCCGTACTGAAGAGGATCCTCACTCCTGGTAACAGATGATGTGTGTCTGAAATGATATATATATATATATATATATAGATATGAGCTAGATTGATTGGATGTTGACACAGGTGATTGTGAATAATGCGGGCATTACTGGAGTAGAAGTGGGAGGAGATACTGCGGTTTTTCAAGAGGTCATCGAGGCGGCAATTAGCTACGATTACTTCTGGAGGAAAGCTTCATTTAATTTGTCTTGTTTAATTTGTTTTAATATAATCACCAATTGTTATAACAGTGTAATGTAATGGATCCATAAAATTAGCAGTCTTAAAACCGGTGTGAGTGTATTTGGTTAGCCATAAGGATCCGTCTTTGATGTCTTTCATCCACAGAAGGTGTTGTCTTTGTACTGACTTTCTTAGGAAGCATATGTCCACTAGATGAAATAACAACTCTGGTTTGGTGAGGTTTTATGATGTACGGTAAATGGTGTGTTTGGTGTGGGTTTTATGATGAAATAACAACTCGTCTTTAATTAATTTTAGCTAGATATTATATAATTAACGTTGTTTTTTCATAATTTTTTTTCATTTCTTGTTTTTTGTGAAGATTGATTGTTAGATGTAAATTGCAGGATTTTGTGTTTAAGTGAGATTCTTTAAGAAATTAAGAAGACGTGAATTTTTTTTCTTTCTAAAACTATCAACTAAAGGTTAAAATTTCAGCAGCTGCGGTCAATCGCTTGACTTTTTGAGTCAATCATCCACGTCACTAATATGACCCAAATTGGAAGTAATGGTTCACTGTACACCACAGGGTTTAACAATATCTTTATTGTCCTATTAATAATATTAACAGTAACTCTTTTATTGCCTGATGGGTTTAACTTTACTCAAAAATAATTAGGGTAAAATATGAAAATTTTTAAATAAAATGATGGATTTAACCTTTACTCAAAAATAATTAGTGTAAAATAAGAAAATTTTTAAATGAAATGATGGATTTAACCTTTACTCAAATATAATTCATGTAAAATATGAAAATTTTTAAATGAATTCGAGTCAAATAATCCACTTGAGTAATGATTTCGAGTTAATTAATGCATTCGAGTCAAATAATGGCTCGAGTAAAAAATTCGAGTTAAATAATGCATTCGAGTCAAATAATGACTCGAGTCAAAAATTCGAGTCAAATAATGCATTCGAGTCAAATAATGACTCGAGTAAAAAATTCTAGTCAGATAATGCATTGAGTCAAAAATCCCAGTCAAATAATGACTCGAGTCAAATAATGCATTCGAGTAAAAATTTGAATTAAAAATTCGAGTCAAATAATGCATTCGAGTAATAATTTGAGTCAAATAATGCATTCGAGTAATAAATTCGAGTCAAATAATTTATTCGTGTAAAAAATTCAAGTAGTGTTTTTAATGATTTTTCAAGTAAAAATTATTTTACTCAAATACTTTACTTGAATATATTATTCAAATATTCGTGTAAATGATATTTTGATCCATTTGAGTATAAAAAGATATAGGGTTAAATTTAGAATAAAAAAAAGTGCTTATAAAAAATAGGATAAAGTAAAAAATTTCCTCCCAAATTGTCCAATTGCTAAATCATTGAGCAGCAGCCATTTACGTTGAAGCTGGGCCCACCAAATTGGACTCGTAATGTGCTTTCAATCGCTATTAATTCACAATCTTATTGTAAACTCGTATCCATATAATCTAAATAGAGTAATTTCACAACATGGAAGTAGTACCCAGCGAATAGTAATAAAGCTAAAGCTAAATGATGATTGATGAACGACTATAAATAGATCTTTAAATACTTCAAAGAAAAATTAATGCGTGTAAAAATGTTTTGTTCGTGCAGAATTTTTTACAATTTATAAATAAATTACATTATAAAAAATTAAAAGGAATTAAAATTTTTAAATGAAAAAAATAATCTAGGCATTAAATTTTGATGGCGAGGAAATTTTTGTGTGGTTGGCAGTAGTAGGTAAAAGTCTGGGCCCACTGGCGCAAAACAAAAAAAAAGGTAACGTTTCTTCTCATTCTTCATTCCAATCAAACAATGGCTTCGCCAATCGTTAAATCCAGGTGAGAAGAATTTTTAGTTCAATGAGAATTTACTGATCATGTACGTTTTGTAGAAACACAATTTCCCTTGGTCGGATGATGAGTGATATTTTTACTTAAATTTTAGTGCCTTTTTATATCCGTTTTCGTATTATTTTATCCGTATTAATGTGTTATTTGGTTGTATCTTGTATTTTTATTGAAATGTGTGTGAATGAGCTTAAACCTAGATATGATAAGGAAGATGTAGGAAAAAACGGATCTCAATTCGGAGTTGAAACGAAAGAGAACGAGCCGAAACAAAATATGAAAAACAGGGGAATGCACCAACACGGGCCGTGTACGGAACACGGCCCTGTAAGAAGTGGCCGTGTGCCGACATCAATTCATCCAACACGACCACTCTGTGCTCGTGTTACAGCACACGAGCATTGTTGCAGCACACGAGTCGTGTTGCGTAACACGGTCCTGTAAGAAGTGCCATTCAACGACATCAATTCACTCAACACGGCCACCTTATGGCCGTGTTGCAGTGCACGACTCGTGTTGTGTGAAATTCTATAAAAAAATCAGAATCCTTCTAGAAGCTTCCCAATGGGTATAAATGCCAAATACTTCAATATTTTTGAAGAGATCCGAAATTCACAGCCCTGCACACACATCACACACCATTTCTCTCATTTTACACCATCATCTTCATCAATTCTTCATCCTTTGAATCTACCATCATTCCACCATCAATTTCTACATCAAGTGAAGGAAAAGAATCAAGGAAGAGAGGAAAGTGCAAAGAAGGGAAGTAGATCACCATTGAAGATAGATCAAGGCAGTTTCCATTCAATCTTTGTATTAAACCTCATAGTTTTATCATGATTTGTAAGGATTTAATTGTCTATATTAATTTCTTTATGAATATGGTAGGCTAATCTCCCTTGTGAGATTAGCAACATGAGAGTTGTTGGATAATTTTGAGATTTGTGTATTTGAATTCATATGTTGATTTGATCTATGGTTTTCTATCATTGATTATTAATTGCTTGATTTGTATTGATGATTTGTGTGTTTAGTTGTTCTAAATATATGATTAGATTGAGAAATCAATTATGTGCTTAGAATAATTGAGTGAATCATTTCATCAAACACTTCATGTGCATTATAAATTGTAAAGAGATTGAGAAATCCTTTTAGAGTTTAGAACCCTTTGATAGAACATATGATTGATTTGATCGAGAGGTTGATTAATTGTGTGAAGGGACTCTCATTTCAAGCTTAGTATCTAGTTGGAACTGTTTGAGTGAGAACCAACTCATTGAGCTATGTTTAGAACCATATCCTATCCATCTTGAGAAGGAGTTTAGATGATCTTAGTGTTGGTCCTTAGTCTTCAATCCATGATTCATGTGAATTCGATGCATTTATCCTAGGATTTCCACTTCTTAATTGTTGCTAACCTCACTTTTACTTAATTTGGAAAACCACTTTTCATCCATCTATCTTGTTTGCTAATCATTGTTTGCTTGCTTGCTTTGATTGATTTAATTTCTTGTTTGATCAAACAATCCCTTTAATGATTCGTCTCTATAAAATTGCGACAAATGTGATCTCGCTTAAGCTCTGGCGCCGACCTCCCTGTGATTCGATAAATTGTTTTAATTGGTCTACAAAATGGCTAATCACCGGAGTGCTTCCTCATTTGGCACGCCCAGATAACTCCACAAGCTCTACGTGGCTCTCTATACCGATTCTTGCTCCGCCTTCACACACACCATCACAAGCTCAGCCTTGCGAGACACCCCCGTCAGGTAATTCTTTAAACTATATCTCCACTTCTTCATCTTCGTAGCAAAACTATTTTTAGAATGATACTACACCACAAGAAATGAATTCTGCTAGTCCTGATTCATCATCTCATAATTGTGGTGAAAACTCGGACAACACAGATAATCCATCCATTCTCAATTCCACCACCCAAGAAGCAAAACACCCTATACCCGCAGCCATAAATCGAACCTCTCATATAATTACCCATTCCCGCAACTAAATTTACAAACCCATCACTAAACTTAACCTCTCTGCTGTTCTAGCCCTAGAAGTAGAACCAACATGTGTAACCCAAGCTATCAAAAATGACAAATGGCGTCAGGCCATGTATACTGAGTTTGATGCTCTTATTCGAAATGGGACATGGGAACTGGTTCCTCCAGATATGGCACAAAATGTAGTAGGTTATAAATGGATTTTTCGCATTAAACGTCTGCCTGATGGCTCTATTGACAGGTATAAAGTGCGCTTGGTTGCAAAGGGCTTTCATCAACGCTCTGGTGTTGATTACAATGAAACATTCAGTCCTGTTGTTAAACCTAACACCGTTCAATTGGTACTTTCTATTGCAGTTGGTTGAGGTTGGGCTCTTCGCCAACTCGATGTCAATAATGCATTTCTTCAAGGCACTCCCTCTGAAGCTGTCTACATGTTCCAACCTCCTGGGTTCATTGATAAAGACTATCCGCAACATGTTTGCAAGTTGAAAAAGGCTATATATGGTCTCAAGCAAGCCCCTCGGTCTTGGTATAATGAACTTCGTCAGTTTCTTATCAACTCTGACTTCAAAAATTCTATGGCTGATGTATCACTTTTTATCTTCAACAAATCTAAAGTGATTATTTATTTACTTGTGTATGTTGATGATATAATTGTCACGGGAAATGACCATGTTGCAGTTTTAAATTTTATCACACAACTTGCTAATTTCGTTGAAGGATCTTGGCGAGTTAATATATTTTCTTGGAGTAGAAGTTATTCCCCACTCACAGGGATTTGTTCTATCTCAGCATAGATATATTGATGATCTTCTTACATGTACGAAAATGACAGATGCCCGCCCAGTTGCCACACCTCTTGCCACCACATCAACTCTTACTCTTCAATCAGGAACTGCATTATCAGATCCCACTGAATATCGTACAACTGTTGGAAGCCTTAAGTATTTGTCTTTGACTCGACCGAATATTGCATATGTAGTCAACAAACTTTCTTAGTTCATGCATCGCCCCACCACTGATCATTAGAATGTCGTGAAACGCCTTCTAAGGTATCTCTGTGTAAATATGTTTTATTTGTGCAGAAGTTTTGCACTTCATTACTACTACAATTCAAATCAATTACCTTGTGAAAAATTGGTATTATGAGTACGTTTACTTTTAATTAATTATATTATTATTTATTTATAAAGTAAAAGTTAAAAAGACAATTAACACTAAACCTTAAAATTACTATATGCTTTGGATTTGAGCAAGAATAAGAAATGTGAATTCAAGATTAGTTGGCTTTAATAAATTAATTTATGTTTGTTTATTAAACTTTTAATTTGATGTCAACTAAGACAATGAATAAATTATTCATAAAGATAAAATAGACAATGAATCACGTATAAGGAGAAATTATAATTATACCAATTAACACTAAGTTTAAAGATAAAGAAGAAATAATAATAATATCAATAGAACATTAACTATAAGTTTCATGAATCAAGGTAATATAAGTAAATGGATTATATAGTATTAAAATTAAAGTGTTGAAAGCAGCATTGAATATGAATATCCTGTAATAATTTAGTTTACATCTTATACAGGAGATTAAAACAGGTTATTTATATTTGAGTATAGATTTTATCTTGTCCCCACCACCACAGGTTATTTTTGTTTGCAAATGCATTCGAAATGCAGCGAAGAAACAAGAAGGTGGGAGACTTTTGTGTGGTTGGCAGTTGTAGATAAAGACTCAACCACACTAAGCAACACACAACAAACGTCACTTGTCATTCTTCCTACCAATCAATTACAAATTTACGTCAGAAATTTCATTTGAATGGAAATTTGATCGATTTAGCAGTATGTTTCAAATTTCAAATGAATTTGTAAGGTTACTGGCGGAAACAAAGGCATCGGATTTGCCATCTGCCGGCAATTAGCAGACAGAGGAGTGGTGGTGATACTAACGTGTCGGAAACTGGAGTCGGAAAACGTGGTGTTTCATCAACTGGATGTTACTGATCCAATTTGGAAATCATGTAATCGATGTTGCAGGCAGAAGCAGTGAAACTCAAAGCGAAAGGAAAGCTTATACAGACTTTGGAGTGTGAAGACACTAACCCAAGCTCTAACTCCTCTCCTACAATTATCCGATTCACCAACAATTGTTAATGTCTCCTCTACAGGAGGAAGTCTACTGGTAATGCTTCTCTCCCTTATCAACTGCTTATTTTGGTCAAGAAACGACCATAAACCTTTAATTGAAAGACTTCATTGTCTATCCCGTATTAAACCTACTGCTTTCTCTGTCACATTCAGCTCTTGTCGAACGAGTGGGCTAAAGGAGTGTTGAGCGATGAAGAGGGGCTGACAGAGGAGAGACACTCGAATTGCAGCCAAGAAACATCCTACCATGCGTATCAATTCAGTGTGTCCTGGTTTTGCAAGAACAACCTCAAGCTCAGAGGAAGCTGCTCAAGTGGTGGTCAAGCTTGCCCTGCTGCCGGATTCTGGGCCGTCTGGATCCGTCTTTGATGTCTTTCATCGACAGTAGGTGCTATCTTTGTACTGACAGTCATTTCTCCATTGTCGTTCTTATGAAGCTGTAGTTCATATGTCCATTTGATGTGGTGTGGTTTTATTATGTATGGTAATAATGGTGGGTTTACTTACATGATTCACCCTAGTAAATCAATTACGTTTTGCTATGTACTAAAATAAATGTCGCTTTACTTGCAGCCTTGTTTATGTAATAAGATACTACAAGCATATTAGAACACATTACATTACAACACACGCATTTGGGACACCACCACAACAAACAATCAAAATATATTAAAATCTTATTCATCAAAGGATGAGACTTGATCCTTAACAAAGAAGAGACCAGAAGGGGCATCATCATTATCAGGCAATAATGCAAGCCTAACTGGAGTATAAGCACCTTCTTCAACTGCCACCACACCAGTATGGAAGTTCATATCAGTTTTCACATAGCCAGGGCACACACAGTTCACCCGAATATTCGGATATTTCTTAGCGACAAGCCTTGTGTGCGCGCTCATGGCTGCTTTAGACACTATGTATGCCCCCATAAACTTAGGCCAACCTTTGGCTTCTAACACCCCTTCCTTCTTGTCTTTCAGAAACTCATTCAACACTTGATCGATTCTCTCTTCTGTCAGATTTTCGACGTCTTTGAGCACCCCTTTAGCCCATTCATTGGGTATATTCTGAAACACAAAGGGTGTCATAAAGTACGTGTAATGGGTGTGTAATCAAGTATGATGAATGATACATACATTAAGCCTCCCCATGACAGATGAGATGTTGACAATTGTTGGAGATTGGGAAGCAGAGATTCGGTTGTTCGTCTTGCTCCCTGGTAGTTTGTCTGAATGCATTCTACTGCTAAATCGTATGTCTCATCTGCCACCTTGCTCCAATCCACCTTGTCAATTCGATCCTGTCAAAATACTACTTTTCAAGAAAGGCATCTTAACCACATCACATGTAGGTAAAAAAACACATGGTGGATAGAGAGTGGAAGAGTTACAAGAGGGTGATCTCCAAGTGAAGCTTTTAGAGCATCACCATCCACATGGGCTCCACCAATCCCTGCGTTGTTGATCAAGATATCAAGCTTTCCAAATTGGGAGTCGAGAAAGTGAGCAAGAGAAGCAATAGATGGTGGATGGGCGACATCAAGGCGATGAAATCAGAAAGACCAAATTGCCCTTTGAGTTTCTCCACAGCTTCAATCCCTCTCTTCTCATCTCTAGCAGTTAGAACCACTGTGATGCCTTTTGATGCCAACTGCTTGCAGATTTCTAGTCCCAACCCTTTGTTTGCCCCTGTTACCACTGCATATCTACACCACCATTTAAAAAAAAAAAATACTTACAGTAATAATAATAATAATATGATAAATTGCAAAAAAGATCATGTTCTTAACCATGGTTGCAATGAGATCCTATCAATCTTTTAGCTATTCTTATTATTCCTTTTGTAACAATATTTAAAAATTGAATTTCTTTATTATTTTTTTACAATATCTCAAAGATATTAATTAATTTGCGTAGAAGTAAAATTTGTAATTTTCTTGTCATTAACTCTAATAAAATACTAATAGATAAGAAAAAAAGGAGAGATTAAGTAGTTACTTCTTTGTTACTTCCGCCATGGATGTGTTGGGGTTTTGTGCTCAAATATTGGAAGATGGCGTCCGACGTTTTGGAGGTGTGTTGATTTTATTCCAAATTCTAAAACTCTGGTGGTTATTTTATACTACGATTTTTATGATTACTTTACTTTATATTGGCTTTCCTTACGTATATTATATATTTCTGTTGGCGTTTATGAAGTGAAGTTCAAATTTACTACTTCTGGTAACGAAAAGTCTAAAATGTTGGATCATGGAATACCTGACATGGTGTGGTAATATATATACATTATATTTTCTGAATTTCTATTTCTTACAATACTAATACAATAGGAGTATATTATAGTAAATGGGTATAATTCTTAAAAGTAAAAAATAAAAATTTAAGTATTTAATTTTGGGGTGATTTTGGATGCACATGATGCATCGATTCTTAATTTTAAAAGTAAATTTATATTTTTTAAATTTGCCACTCTACCTTGTCATAAACCCAATAAAATAGTAAAATATTACATTTTCTTAAACTAAAGAAAATAATTGTATATATTGCATAGGCACGATTGAAGTTTACCTACAGAACTTATAAACTTTTATAATTAGATCAAGATTCAAACATAGATTCAAATGACATTTCAAAATATAATAAAAATAAATAAAATTAACTTTTGCAAAATATACTAGTATTAATTTTGAAATTTCCAAGTGGATTAATTTCTCAGCTTCTCATTCAAACAATTGCACCTAAATATTTTAATCCTTCAACCCCCTTATAAAATTCAGGCCAATGGTACCTTGTATTTCGAACAAAGAAAATTATTCCCTCCGTTCCATACTACTTTTCTCACTTTTCTCATTTGTTTGTCCCACAAAATTTTTCATCCCCCCTCCCCCCACACAAAAAAAAAACCACTTTATCCAACAACCTCAAAAGTTACTTTAATTTCAAATTTATCACTCATTTTTCACACACATATCATTACTTTATACTTTTTTATTACCTAAAAATATTACAATACCCTCCAAAGTCAATAAAGTTGGTCAAAAAGTGTAATTTTTCTTAAACAATGTGCAACAATAAAGGTAAAAAGTTTTCCGGGACGGAGGGAGTATTACTACTACAAATCAAATAGATGACCTTCTGTAAAATTTAAAAGAATTTTACCGAACCAAATTAATTAATTAAGACATCATCTTTCTCTTATTATATTAATTTTATGGTTTTATTTCAATATTTAAGTATGAATTTTCATGTTAATAATACTAATTGCTTGATTATTTGGAAAGAGATGTTAAATATTGCAGAAAATAGGCAATTTCGAGCTAAAAAGAAAGGAAGAAACAAGATTAAAATGGGGACAAAAATGAGAAAATTTGAAACAAATACAAATTCGGGAAAGATCAATGACAATAGTGTTTGAGAAGCGTTGTTTATTTGAACCTCAGAATTGTTGTCTATTCGGTGAATTTTCTGTAAGTGGAATTCGAGCCCAAGGTCGAAGTTTCCATGCTGGGCTGGAGCGAGTGCACGTTGGACTGGGCTGGGGCGCCGGAAATTGGGCCGCTGAAGATTCTGCCATTGACCCTTAATGAAGAGGAGGAGGCTACCGCTGGGCCAGCCACATTTTCTTAAAATCATTTTAGAAATTAAAAGGAAATAAAAGTGCTGGCGACTGCACCATCAGCTTTGCAACGTTTTTGTTATCCACTCCTAAACGCTAGACCGTTATATTAGTTAAAAGTTGGAGTATAAAAAAACGGGATTACTTGAGTGACCTGGATCACGTATGACTCAAAATTTCACCGGTTATTATAGGTAATTAATCTTATATTATTTTTTAAATAAATATTTTATTTGCCACATCATCATTTCTCTTTAAATTTTGAAAATGATGCAGTTGAAATTACGGATTTTGTTAAGATTTTTTATTTTTATATTTTTAATTTATTTAATATTTCATTATTCTAAAATATTTATGCTTATAAAATAAAAAACAAAAAGAAGTGGAACATTTTTAATTTTTTTATTTAATACAACTTCTTACTAATTTTTTTTGTTATTTGTAATAATTTATCTACAATATAGTTTAATTAAATAAATATAATTTCTTTTAAATTAAATATCACTTTTTATTATTAAGATTATTAATATTTTTTTATTTGTATCACAAAATTTATTTCATTAAATAATCTGATGCAAGATTTATATAAAATTGAACTTTTTCATTAAAAATATAAAAAAAAATTAAATAAATAAATAATTAAAATATTAAAGTTTTTTCATTGAAATATTAATTAAAACTTTAAATAGATAATTAATTAAACGGTAAAGATGATATAGGTAACCGTCTATTCAAGTATTCTGCAGTTATTACATGTTTTTCATCCAACCATTCTTATATTTTAGTGAATATCTAATGATAGTTATGATTTTTGTTATACATGACCAGGATCACGTAAGAATCTGCCTAAAAAAACATAATAATAGATTGACCGTAAACTAGAGAGTTTCCCATAAAATACACATAAAATTTAGTATATTTTAAAATGAAAACATAAATTGAGATGCATAATTTTTATTTTAAAATTTTAGATGGTTCTTCAAAACCAATTTTCAAAATTTGGTTAATTTTGAATTCCTCGTCAAAAGTAATGATGTATGTTTATAACTTTATATTAAATGAATAAGATAATAATATACCCTTCCGTCTCGATAAACTCTTCACTAAAAATAGATAGTTTAAAAGATTTATTTATTAACTTTATTGACTTTGAATAGTATTTTGATATATTTTAATAATAAATAAACAATAAAGTAACTTATGTAAATTATGAGAGTGATATTTTTGAAAATATGATATATTAAAAGGTTTTTTATTTTATTTTTTAATTTTAGAAGTTGAAGAGTGTATTGGCGAAAAAGAAAAAAGAAAAACTTGCTGTAACGGAGGAATTATAAAGGAGTAATGTTATAACCTTAATTTTGTAATTTTAATCACCCACTTTGAATTGTATTATTTCTTCCACTTTGAATTGAGGGAGTAATATAAGGGAGTGATGCTATAACCTTTCAAAGTATCCATTTTACCTCTAAACATCAACTTTAAATTGCATTTATCTCTTCCACAATTACAATCTAAAACTTGGATGAATTGATTAGCTAGTACTATCAACTAGTGCAGGTAACTTTAACCCCATTTTATTTAGCAATCAACACATGATGCATAAATTTCATTACAACACCACCACAGTAACCCTAGAGCAAACAGCCAACAATGTGTTAAAATGTTATTCATCAAAGGATGCAACTTGATCCTTAACAAAGAAGAGACCAGAAGGGGCATCATCAGTTTGAGGCAACAAAGCAAGCCTCACTGGAGTAGAAGCACCCTGTTCAACTGTCAAGACACCAGTATTGAAGTTGATATCAGTTTTCACAAATCCAGGGCACACACAATTCACCTTCATATTGGGGTATCTCTTAGCAAGAAGCCTTGTGTATGCATTCATGGCTACTTTAGACACTGTGTATGCCCCAAAAACCTTAGGCCAACCTTTGGCTTCTGCCATCCCCTCCTTCATGTCTTTGAGGAACTCATTCAACACCTCATCTATTCTCTCTTCCGACAGATTTTCGATGTCTTGGAACACCCCTTTAGCCCATTCATTGGGTATGTTCTGAAACACAAAGGTGGCATGTTAGATAGTGAGTGATGTGCAATGGTTGTAACTTGTATAGTACCTTAAGCCTGGCCATCGCAGATGAGACATTAACAATTGTGGGAGATTGGGATTGGTGGAGGAGGGGAAGCAGAGCTTGGGTGACATATTTTGTTCCTTGGTAATTTGTCTCAATGCATTCTACTGCTAAATCGTATGTTTGATTTGATATCTTGATCCAATCCACCTTGCCAACTCCACCCTGTCAACCACATCTAATAATCTTTACTCTCACAAAGGAAAAAAAGAAGACAGAGTTTGAGTGAGAGAGTTACAGCAGGGTCAGCTTCAAGTGAAGCTTTCAGAGCATCACCATCAACATTGGCTCCACCAATCCCTGCATTGTTGATCTGCAAATTGACCTCAGCTTAGTTGTTATGCATAAGAGAGAGAGAGAGAGAGAGAGAGAGAGAGAGATACCAAGATATCAAGCTTTCCAAATTTGGAGTTGATGAATTCAGCAAGAGAAGCAATAGTTGAAGGATGAGCAACATCAAGCTGATGAAAGAGAATGAAATCAGAAAGACCAAATTGCCCTTTGAGTTTCTCCACAGCTTCAATCCCTCTCTTCTCATCTCTGGCAGTTAACACCACTGTGATGCCTTTTGATGCCAACTGCGTGCAGATTTCTAGTCCGATCCCTTTATTTGCTCCTGTCACTACCGCACATCTGCAACAGGAATTAATTTTTTTATTTCTTAAAAGTCTAAAGAAAATTGATTCAACAATAACAGTAATGGAAAAGAAGCAGGAGAGAGTAATTAGATACTTGTTTGTTAGTTCCGCCATGGATGAGCATTGTGTGCTCTGAGGTTTCGACCAGATCGGTGCTGTTGATGTGTTCCAAGGTGTGGTGCTTATTCTCTGTCGGTGTCATTATTTATTATTATTACTTTATTTTGTTTTCACTTTCCAAATATTTTATTCCTATCTGTTTTGTTTGGCGATTAATTAAGAAGCAAAGTTTCTTGTGAATTCCACCAGGAAGAGTGTAATACTACGTGAATTGTCGAATTGCGCCACGTGTTGGATCATGAAATTTCTAACGTTATATATTTAGTGAGAGTATTAGAATAATATAATAGTAACATGTATGTTCGTACAAGATACTATAAATTTTCAAATATTTCTCTTAACATATGGTTCTGAGGTTGTCTGACAAAAAAGATTTCGAGTATGGAGTTTGGTTTAGGCCAAAATTAACGATTCGTGCATGTCTATTTTAATATCTCCATGGAGAGAGAATAGAAATATACTCCCTCCGTCTTGCGCCCGATTAAGAAAGTAATGATTTTTAGGGGTATAATGGTATTTTTTGTAATAAATAAATGATAAAGTATATTAGGTAGAGATGATTTTTTTGTAAATAAAGTGCATGAGGAAGGATAATTGTTTTTTACTTTTTGCTTTTTTTGAGATGTGCAAACTTTTGTGGAACAACCTAAAATGAAAAGTTTATAATCTGAAGGGAGACGGAGGAAGTATATATATATATATATATATATATATATATATATATATATATATATATATATATATATATATATATATATATATAGCCGGTAACTAGTAGGCCAAGATTTCTATTAAAAAAAAAACTGATGACGTACATTTAATGAATATTTATTTTGATGTTTGTGAAAATACTGGACCAATATGAACCCGCAACAAGTACTGTTTCTACAAGAAATTATTATTATTATTATTATTATTATTATTATTGTATAAAAGTATGTAAGTTGATGTAATAGAAAACCTTAATCTGTGCATGGGGTGTGTAGCATTCCATTAGCTGATTGAACGCCAGTAGACGGGCGTCGGTTAAGTGAGTGGTGGTAAAACAAAGAAGGGATTTCTTAAGAAAAACGTTGGTGATGAGTTGATCTTTATTGCCATAACAAAAATATGTTACATGACAAATAAAATCAACATATGTCTATTGCTTCATCTACTTTAATTAATTGCATCTCTCTAAATGAGTCTAATAAATTAGTTTAAGTCGGATGTGTGATCTTACAGCGGCTGCAGGAGATCACAGAAAATAATTGCTTCAACTGCAATGCATCACTTCTCGTGGACAAGAGGGCTGTATACAGGATACCACATGTTGTCTTTCACGTATCGGATGGTTTCCTCCTACACAAAACCCCATTATCAAATCAACATTCATCTATATTCTTTCTGTAAATCTCTAAGCAAACAGTATACTTGAATATTGCTTTGCTATATATATATATATATATATGGTGTTCCCCACCATTAGGGGCCCCCACCGCCCCTGCCTGGGGATTGGTGGAGGAGATAAATCGCTAGATGTGCCTCAAGTGGCTTATAGAGAAGTGGTAGAGAGGGCTCACTGTTTAACTTGTGCTTGCAAGGGGCCAAATCCATATCAAAGGCAGGATTCGAACCCCCACCCTACAGCAACCAAGCTCAGTTGGAAGGCCTTTCCACCCTCCCCTCTACCACTTGAGCTATGCCCTGGGGGCAGCTATATATATATATGCATACATGATAAAGTGTGCTAATGAAAGAGTAGGATGTCTCACCTTTGACATATGAGACAACTCTTTGGGGCCCACTTCGCCATGTCCTTCAGCTAAATCTTCAGCAACTGCCTGCCTCAGAACTGCAGCTCCCACCTCGGCAGTGATATCTCTTATACTAATGACCATACACAAAACTACAGATTCAGGAAAAATATACTTAAAAGTTAAGTGAATATAAATAGTGTGTAATGTAGCAATAATTGCAGTCTTCTTTTTTTATCAGAAGAATATACAAAAATTATTTCATATGCAAACAAACTTAAACAGCGTTCCACATAGACAGACAATGCACCATTTCCTCAGCGTTGTTTCCTCACCCCCAGCCAATCAGACTTAGTTATAGTAATTGATGGTGTTTAAGCCGGTAGCCTACCTATCAATAGATGGATATAGAATGCCTCTTCGAATTTCATCATCTGTGATGTACGAAGCAAGGCTGCAAAAGACAACCGTGTTTAAGATGTTTAATATCGTAATCGTAATAGTAAATAAGAAAATTGCATTCCAAATTAATAAGTTTAGAGAGAAAACAGATTCATGTCAATGAATAAACCAATCCCAACCGCTGCAAACCAATCAACCATATTCTTGTAACAAACAAGTGGCCATTATATGTATGTATACCAATATGTAAGCTAGAGTTCACAGTAAACGAAGTTGCTGATGCATACCACTCAGCAGCTGCTTGCATCATTTCATCGGTGATTATACGAGCACCAGCAAGAAGACTTCCCAAGCCAATTCTAGATATGCAGAAACACACACTCATCAATTTGTAAAAGGTAACTAATGAATACATATTCTGACAAAGTCATAGGTATACACAGACCCTGGAAAGAGGTACATGTTATTTGCTTGATTCACGTGACCTATTTTTCCATTCCCTGCATTGATAGAATAAGGAATAAGTCAGCACTCATCATAATAGTACAAAGTGGTGACTACTAAGAGCCCCTCATCACTACCCATAAAATATGGGAAAGAATCTAGCTGAGTAAGATGCCCATACATTCAAGGGTTAAGTAACTAGCACGCTTTTTTAGAATATTTCACAAATTTTAAAAGAGTACCTAGATCAACATTATCAAAAGGGCTTCCACTTGCGAAGACAATATTTTCACCAGCATTTCTGAAAGCCTCATTTGCGGTGCATTCAGCTGTTACGTAAAACATAGATATGGCAGTTGATTTCTACATGTCCATTAGATTATTATGGGTACAGTAAGAATAGGAGCATAGACAACAAACCATTTGTTGTAGGATTAGACATGGCAAAGATAGCAGGTTTAACGGAGTCTGATTTTCTCATGGCCTTTAGAACCTGATTACATGCTCAACAAGCAGAGAATTTATTCATGTCGAAGTTATCTTACTAAGTAAACAGGACATGAATTCAACTAAATAAAATAGTACAAAGTGCCCACACAAAGCAGTGAGACGGGTTGAGTTGGGAATAAACTTTAAAAATTGGAACCAACCTCTTCATTGAAGACACCACCAACTCCAGATAGACCAAGAAGCACATGCGGCTTAACTTTTTTAACCTGCATCACAGTCAGGTAGTATAATTCTCATTCAGATGCAGAAAACCTCCGTCAATTTTATGTGAAAGAATTAGCAAAGTAGGCAAATTTTCACGAGTTGACATAGGTTACAGATGTTGGAGAAAAGACTTACTACATCAACGAGACCGGATCCCTCCCGAAGTCCAAGCTCGTGAATCTCACCTTGAGATTTAGCAAATGGGGCAGCTGCAGGATCTATACATTTTCTCTCTTTTGTTATGAGACCCTGCAAACAAACATGATCAAACTTAATTTAAAAAAAATAAAAAATCATGACTCTAGTTAATGAAGAATATGAACTTCATAAGATAATACAAAATGCTTTTCGGAATAAAACAGGTACATTATAACCTTTTTTCAGTTGCAGGAGGTCTAGCCACATATGCAAAACTTTAAAGAGAGAGAGAGAGAGAGAGAGAGAGAGAGAGAGAGAGAGAGAGAGAGAGAGAGAGAGAGAGAGAGAGAGAGAGAGAGAGAGAGAGACTTATTTTTCTTTTAGCATGGAGGAGAAGAGTGAAGACATAGATGTACAGTGAAAATAAAAAAGTTCTAAACTTTTACTGAGATTAAAGCACAAAGTCCCATTCCCCTAACCACTACTTCACATTTCAAATTTTAAACCATAAATATAAGTATACATATAAAACACGTAGAAGCTAATATTGTCAAAGTTTTGGCCGTAATGATAATTAAATAAAGTCTTAAAGCTCTGGATACTTACATCTTTGTCAAGAAGGAAAAAGTGAGGATCTGCATCTGGTCCAGCCATTCTTGAAACAGCTTGCAATGCCATCTTAAGAACGCCAAGTCCTGCACTGCAATACCAACTCTGGAGTAAGAAAATAGCCAAACTTCCCTACACATCATTTAATTTTCCACATAGGGTAATTATACAAAGAAATAATCTCTTAAACCAAGACTGCTAGCTACCTGCCAGCCCCCACCACAACTATTTTTTGATTAGCAAAATCGGTCAATGGTCGTCCCTGTGACCTAACTGTACCAAGTAACCCAGCCAATGCAACACCAGCTGTTCCCTGTATTATGCAAACAGTATGCACAAGACATCATCCTAAGTGTGTTAAGAAACATGTTCTAAAATGTACTGTACATCATAGTTTGAGAAAATGGATCTGGCTGCAAATTACCTACCTGTATGTCATCATTGAACATGCAAAACCTTTTCCGATAACGCTGAAGTGTCTCAAAAGCCCACTTCATTTGAAAATCCTCAAACTGAGAAGAATTCCAGCCATAGAAAGCTAAGGATGTCTTTGATAAGAATATCATAAAAATAAATGTTTCAGAACTAATGGACCTGCACAATAGCCTTTGGCCAACGTGCATGAACAGCTTCCATGAATTCATCAACAATGGACAAATATTCCTCGCCTTCCAGCCTAGGTTGTCTAAGTCCTAAATCTGCCAAATATCTTCAGGTAAACAAAAATGAAATCCCATGTACTAAAACAGTTTTTCTTGACTTAATGCATTACTTTTGAAACCAAATGATCTATTAATTAGCAAGCAATAAGCATGATAAACACATCAAAGATAAAATTGCTCTGGAGCAAAAGACGAATGATCAAACCAAAGTGATTTATCTCAACGAGGTAATGCGTGAAAGACGAAAAAATTACAGCACATTAAAACAAGAATAAGAAACAAAAAGAATGCAACAGAAAAGAGATAACAAAGAAAATGGAACTGAACAAAAGTAAACCATACAAAAGGAATATCAAATAAGTCAACTCACACAGACGGTCTTCAAGTAGCTTCTGGTTGTTTGTACCAACATCGAGCATTACTGGTAATATCTGAAAGTAGATGTAAATATAGCATGGAATTCATAAATTACAAATTAGCAAAAATGAGATATTAATATAGATCAGAAACACAACTTAAAGACTATTTACAAATTCTGTTCATGAAAATCATCAAGCTCAGTCTGAAAAGCCATAGCCAATGTTTATGTCATAAGGACATTTGTATGCACACATTAAAATCAAATATGGTTTACGCACATATGCATTCATTAAAATCAAATATGGTTTATGCACATATATTATTGGCACTAAATCTGCTTGTCATCTATAAGTGTGTGATTTTTAAGAGAGTTGGACGTACTCTTTGTGGATTGATTCCAGCAGCTGCAACGTACATGTCGAGTTTCCCAATTGGGATACCTATTCCCTGAACTCCAAGATCACCGAGACCAAGAATACGACTACCATCTGTCAACACAATCATATCTACCTGCAAGAAGCAATGTTCAACAGAAAACATCAGTCCAAAATGGGTGAGTAACCGTTTTGGAGGAGAAAAAATTTTGTCTACAAGGATAAGAGGTTGTTGGCAAAAAAATATATTAATAATCCTTTTTTTTTTGTTTCTCATAATTTACCTCAATGTATACATTATTTACAGTGCAGTCTGTTCAGATTTTTTTTAAAGTCTATTTAATGCTAGCTTTTTCACCTCACATAAATTGAATGAACTTGAGATCATGCCCAAAAATGCCATATGCTTTTTTTTTTTTTCCAGTTCCAAAGGCAGTATATCTTTCAAAAGTAGAGCATATGATATTCGATGGAAATTACTCCGTATTAACAAATGACAGTAAATATAACATCTACGCATGATACCTGCTGAGCAGGCCAATTATAGATCATAGACATCATCTCTCCCTTATCTTTTGCGCTGAAATACATTCCACGTGGACGCCGAAACAATCCCGAATAATTTTGGCATACCAGTCCTACTGTAGGAGTGTAAATTATGGGAGCAAAGTTCTTAATATTATCAATAAGTACCTGCAGGATAAAGCAAAGGATTAGTCCAGTTATATTAACTTGACATTTGTTCATCCTTCATGAAAGCCATAGGTCAACAAACTTACTCGGTAGTATAATGTCTCATTTCTGTCATGGAGTCTATTCAAAATTCTCCATTTTGCAAGAGATACGACATTATTTGGTTGACCTTGAGTGTTATTTTCCAAGGACCTATATGATTCCACTGACAACACCAAGAAGTTATGAAAGGATCAAATTTCAAAATTCAAACCCCTGCTCTTTCAGATCATAATTTTGAAAGACATTATACATACAGAAAACCAATCACAATCCATCGCTCAATGCTTCAATAGGTTAATCACTTTGACGATAGCGTAGAAAGTTAGCAAGCTTACTGAAACGATCATATTGCTGCTCAAATGATATCACTCGTGGCGGAAGCAGACCACGTAGTCCCAGCCTATCTCTTTCAGTCAAAGGGAAGCCAGTATCCTGATTTTTTCAGTTCCAAGAGCTAAATATTAGTGGCAGGATATTTTTCAACAGTATACATAACATTAAGAAAACTTAAATTTAAATTCTGTCGACTGATTATAGATATTAACAATCTTCAAGTAGCATGACTAATCGTGCGAATTCAATGAACTACTCAGCTTTGAAGAAACATTACCAAGTACTAAAAGTTCTGCTATACGATTTCAAAAACAGCAAAACTTTAATGTACGATTTCAATCTGGCCTAGCGAAACATAAAAGAGGTAACCTTTTTCTATTAATTGACATGTAGTTTAACCAGAGAGACCAACTCATAAAAAAATTGTGTACTGTCTACGAACAATATTTTATATCTTTACTATATACATATCCAAGCAACGTTACTCAGTTTCTACCATGAATTGATTCTCATAAATAACTTGAAATCATAGGAATACATACTCCACTTCAAAAAAATAAAAATTCAATCATTACTACATACAGGGAGGGAGCTTACTTAAAAAAATTACAAAAGACATAGATGATCAAACGCAAATCAAACGTAAAAGGAAGAAAAACGAAAGGTAGATCTCAGAACAGAACACACTGCAAAAATACCCGAAAAAGCGTGTAATCATCATAAACATGTTCAAATATCGAACTCCGATCGCATTAAGCAAACAACAACAAACTCAACATTAATAACAAAAAGAGAAATATGAACCTTGTTAAACCAAGGATCGTGTAAAATATCCGCACCACGCTTGTGTACAATACACGGCCCAGGAATCGCTGTGGACATCCGCCGACGACACTGGCGTAAACTGGACGCAGCAGATCGCGCCACTCTCCACATTATCAAACCACTAAAATCCAAAAACAAAGATAATTCAACAAACTTCGAATAGGAATCAACCACCAAATTTCTCTCGAGTCTCCGCAATCTCAACAATGACGTATACGTGCGTGCGTGTATAGTGATACTCTCAGGGTCAACTTGTATGCGCACAAATTGTCAATCTGTATATCAGAGAGATTTACTCTGCGTATAACAGATTTGGAAAGAGTGATTGTGAATGGTAGTCGAAGCTGACGTATATGGACAGTGAAGAATGAGCAAGCTTGACCACATCTGCCCCTACCCGGAAAAGACTGGCATAAGAGAGTGTAGGGTAGGGTTACCGGTGAGAGTTCGGGCAGTAGAGGGTAAAAAGGTCAACTGACTTTGAGTTCCAATTATAGAGGTGGGGTCGATTGGGCGAACGCGGCGTTGCTCTGCTACTACAATCTAGATTTTATCATCCAACTTAGCCGATATATTTGGCTTTGGAATTTAAGTAGACTGTGTATTGGGTGTACGGGTGCATCAATATATATATATATTTTTATTTTATTTTGTATATATATTTTGTAATAATTGTATATATTTTTAATATTAATTTTTTATTAAAAAAATTAACAGTGTATAACATTTTATTGAATATTATATACAATTTTCATTAAAAAAATTAACAATTAAATTGTATACATTTTTACTCTTAATTGTATATGTTTTTATTTATATTTGAATATGGGTGCACTATATCTTTAGGTACACCTAGGTGTACACTATAAATTGCCATTTAAGTATTAAACCCCTAGAATTTAGGTTTTTTTTCCATAAATAATTAATTAAAATTGTTTAGTTTTAGAGTTGATTATAATTATTTTTTTTAATGTTAGCTTTGACTCTTATGATCCAAAATTAAATTTAAAAATAGAATTTTCTCAAAAAAAAAATTATAGTGAGTGATGTTTTGTCAAAAGTGATATTTTTGCATATACTTTTTTATTTAAAATATTTAATTTAGTTGAGGAACTTTATTGAGTATATAATTTAAACTGTATGCAGCTTTTACATGTTGCTAAACGTTTTTTTTTTAATGATTTGTTGGCTTTATTATCAAAAGTTGTTTTAAGAGTACGGATTAAATTTCAAGAAAGAGTGCAGATATTACTCAAAGTATGCTATTAGCTATAGGCCTAATTTTTTTTATGATTATTGATCATGCATTGTATTTATGTTCTAATTTATATTCAAACTCATGATTCCACTTAAGAAATACTCCCAATTTGTACCCCCAACATTTTCTCAAAAACTATAAATTGGACTTTGTACTTTCTATTGTTATCGGTTAAACCCCTTAACATATTAATCGGAGTTAGTTTGCGACTAACTTAATTTATTTATTTTCAACAAATAAATCTTTCATTTTTTTCCCTTAATTTAGTTATGCAGCTTTTTGACAAAATAAAGTCTCTTGTAAAAAGCCACGTGTTGCTAAATGATAAATAGGTTCTATGAAATAGTCACTCTGATTTGGCTATCTTTACCCTTGGCAAATGGAACCGTCGGAATGGACTTAAGTCTTCAGAGGCACTTGAATTTTTCTTTTTTCTTTAAAAATGAAAATTATTCAACTTGAAAAACTTTCAGAAAAATATGGAGTATTTTTTATATAAGAAATAATACGAAATCATCCTTTTCCAATTGCATAATTCAAATTATGATTGAATTAAAAAAAATTGAGTAAATAAAATTTCTCACGTAAAAGTAATATTTGTATTTTCTTTATAATAATTTATAATGTTTGGAATAATAGTATCATAAAAATATGCTTCAAGTTCTAGGTATATATGGAGCATCATATGCTCATATCTGCATTTTTCTCCACTCTTTAAAAGGGGTGGTCAATCTTTTCCAATTCTTAACAAATTTGGATTTGTGCTACAAATATAAATGCCCAAAAACACACACGAACACACACATTATCCAAAATATTTATTCTGCTTCCATTAAAGATAGAATTAGAAATCGAATTTATTCCTGAAAAATTCGATAACTAGAATGAAAAATAAACATTATGAGTCTATTCTTTCTCAAAAAGCTACATTGAGGCATCATATAAAGCTATTCGAATTTTGTTAAAATAATAGCCATAAATAAAATGGATACGTGTTGCTCGTTGGGCCAATCCGAATAGAAATTGGGCCGTTAGTTTAGTACATTCCAGTTGAAAATAATGGTTGAAAAAATATGAGGCCCAATAACTTGTAGGCTTGAATTGCAACTTTGTTTAAGATGAAACAAATATTTGATTTGGTTTTTGTTTGGAAAAAGCGTGGGTTTTTTTAACAAAAATAAGAAAGATAATATAAATATATAAATTGGATATATATGGATTTTTTAGAAAATTTGTTATGATAAAATGAATTAGGGAAGTGTCGTTCAATTTGATTGAAATTTGTTTTTATTAATATGAATTAGGTTGGTTGTATGAATTTTGTTTAATTTACATATAAATGAGAAAAGTTGTTGTGTTGGACTTTACCAATGGAACAAGGCACAAGAAATAGAAGTTAGTGCGTGGTGTTCGTCCCTACCAACCAAACACACTGGAAAAAGGAAGAGTTGGTTATAGGCCCTACTCCCAACAAATTGGCAGATGGAATTCTGGTTATGTGTGCCAGTATCAAGGAATGCAATAACACCATATTCAATGTTAGGGACCATGAGCTCAATGGATATTTGAATGTCATGCTCCTGGGTTAGTTACTTCATGAGATGACAAAAGGATGAACATTAAGTGCGAGAGAAGCCAATTTTAGCACATGTATGATTCGTTCATCATTCGGATGTTTTTCATTCACGCGTTTTAATCTTCGTCCGGTGGTTCGATTTTGTTCTTAATTGTTGTTTCTGATATAAATAACGTTACGTGGAGTACTTTCTTTTTTTATTTTTAGAAATTTGTGGTTCGTTCGTTATTTCTGTTAATGAGGACAACTGAATATTGGAATATATGGACAACTGAATTAATGATTTGTTTTCTTTGAGTTGGAAATACAGAATTATTGATGATATTTCAAATAATCCAGTTAGCTCGAGTTAATGGAAATTGTGTTCTAAATTTGCATCTTTGCCGATAGGTTGTCGAAATTGAATCATGCTCATGTTTCCATTTAATTTAGTTATGTGATTATCATATCTGAAGGGAGATATCTCTTTGTTTGATGGAAATTTATTGGATTCTTTATTCTTCCATCTTTAAAAACCATCTGCGGACATTGTTATTGGCTCTTGAATCTTGATCCGACATGATTATTTTATATTACCTTACCTATGCAGACAGGACCATCTCTTGGTATCCATTGAAGTTAGCTTTTCCTCCTTGTGTGACCTATCTTCAAAGAGGCTATTGGCGTTGAAGCTCATGAACTTATGGATAAGGAGCAAAATATTGCGATATTTACTACGGCCAGCCTTCCATGGTTAACTGGGACTGCTGTCAACCCTCTGTTTCGTGCTGCCTACCTCGCAAAAGATGGTCTAAGAAAGGTTACTTTGGTGATTCCTTGGTTGAAATTAAAGGACCAAGAACACGTCTATCCAAACAAAATCACATTTGATTCACCTTCAGAACAAGAAACCTATGTTCGCCAGTGGCTCGAAGAAAGGATTGGATTTAAATCAAGTTTTACAATACGGTTCTATCCGGGAAGAGTAAGTCATAAAGCTATGAATTTTTATTTTTAAAAACATTTCAACGTGTAGGTGTAGTATATTAAATCAATGGTTGTCACTCATTAATTATTGTTGAATGCCTTTGATATTAATTCATTTTGAGGTGCTTTTTTCCAGTAGCATTGGTTCATCATGCAGAGCCTCACACATATATAGTTTAACTTTCTAATTGGTTTGATGTCTCTGCACTGATCTAGAATTCTTAATGCTCCATACGTATTTCCTAGCTACATTTCACAACTAAATACAGTTTGCAACCTCCTCTTGATGCACTTTCATTCTACGCTGCAGTTTTCTACACACAAAAGAAGCATCCTTGCTCTAGGGGACATTACTGAAGTCATTCCCGATGAAGAGGCAGATATTGCTGTCCTAGAGGAGCCTGAGCATCTCACGTGGTATCATCATGGAAAGAGGTGGAAATTAAAATTTCGATTGGTTATTGGAGTTGTTCATACAAATTACCTAGAGTATGTGAAGAGAGAGAAGAATGGGCGACTCCAAGCTTTTCTGCTGAAATATATGAACAGTTGGGTCGTAGATATTTATTGCCATAGGGTATGCCTCTTCATTTCTGTTCAGTTACTAGTTATGTTCATATCTAAATTACATACTAGAGGAGCCACGTGTGTTCTCAAATTTTTTAGTATATTCCATAAAAGCTTTTACGAATGTGAATAATATAAATTTTCTCTGGACTGAAGCTGCCTCTAGGACAGTAGTTCCTTGCATGTCGAATATTGTTTTATCTGTACACCCCTTATTGATGTAGTTTGTAAGAAACAACACTTTTATGCAATGTGATGTGAAACAATGGAAGTAGAAGCTAACATCAATAACTAGAATTTTCTGGTATAACAAAATCATGCTTCTGATATTTGGCACTTATTAGCCTGATTGATAACTTCTAACTTGTCCTGATCATTACCGCAGGTTATAAGACTCTCAGCTGCTACTCAAGAGCTCCCTAGATCTGTTATTTGCGATATCCATGGAGTAAATCCAAGATTCCTTGACATTGGCATGAAGAAAAGAGAGCAGCAGGAGAGTGGAATCCAGCCCTTTAGTAAAGGTGCATATTATATTGGAAAGATGGTATGGAGCAAAGGCTACAAGGAGTTACTCAAACTGCTACAGGATAACCAGGAAGAATTATCTGGACTTGAAGTTGATTTATATGGCACTGGGGAGGACTCTGAGCAAGTTGAGGAAGCATCCAAAAAGCTAGATATTGCAGTTAGGGTTTATCCTGGACGAGATCATGGTGATTCTTTGTTTCATGAGTAAGTTAATTTGACTATTTGGATGTGGTATCACTTCATATTTTTCTGGTTTGGAAAGGGAAAAAAATGTGAACATCATCCATGATAAATGTTATTTTATGAAGGGGAAAAGGGGGGGAAGTTAAGATGCTCCTTAAAGTCCACAGCACACTCGTGTTGCCTGACTTTACGATTTTTAGCTCTATGAATACCATGATTGCATATACTCTTAAACACTGCTGTCCTGTTTTAATCTATAACTTTTTCCATCCAGCTATAAGGTGTTCTTAAATCCTAGCACCACTGATGTAGTCTGCACAACGACGGCTGAAGCATTGGCAATGGGCAAAATAGTAGTATGTGCGAATCATCCCTCAAATGATTTCTTCAAGCAGTTCCCTAACTGCAGAGTATATGATGACAATGAGGGCTTTGTTAGGGAAACACTCAAGGCACTGCAAGACGAGCCTGCTCCCCTAACGGATGCTCAAAGGCACGAGCTCTCTTGGGAGGCTGCAACAGAAAGGTTCCTAACATCTGCACAGCTTGATAAAACGCCAAAAAAACTGGTAAAGACGCCGTCAAAGCTTTATATGTCTACATCCTTCAGTTTGAAGAGGAATCTTGAAGACGCATCTGCATTGGTTCATTATGTGGGAACTGGATTGGTGAGCAAGGAACCAGATGAAGAGCAATGCAAAGTGGTTGGATTGTCTGCACCTTCATTGAAAAAGTCGCAGCCTTCGAGAAGGTGGGCTTTCTGAGGTTCAAGATTGTTTGTATACTGACGTCTAGAAGTGTTGTGGAAGTACGTCCTGGTGTATGTAAGTGACTTCAACTTGTGTGTTTCTGCTGTAATTTAGACAGCTTAACACTGTAGAGTGATTTTATAGCCACTTTATTTTTCTTTCCCTCCCTTGTTTCTATTGTCTTGTTTCCAAGTTTGCACTCACTTAGATCATTTTTTCTTTTTAATCACTTTGTCAGTTGTATTTTTCCTTCATGGTGATAGATAAAGTTCACTTAACAAATAATGTTGAGACCCTGAGTATATTGTTGTATTCTTTTTTGGAAAATTGTCTCATTCAAGTAATCAAACATACATCAAAATCTTGGTCAGTTTCTTTCCATTGTTGAATAGCATTATGTATCACAAATTTACACATACATGTGTTGATGTGGAAATCCACAGTAGATATTATATTTAACCAAGTTGATGTGAAGAAACATTAGTTATTTTATCAATTCACCAAATCTGCCACCAGCAGCTCTTTAAGAGCATTACTGTTCTAAACATAGCAGTAACAGAAATGAATGATGTCCATACTAAAGCTGAAACAGAAACTTCTCTCCATGGCATCACAATCAATCCATCGAAGATGCTTTCCACCCTCCAAACTCCTCCTCAGAAAATCCCCTCTCTCTCGTTTTCTGCAACAAGAAACACATGGTCATCCATTACAATCACTTAAACGAGAAAACGAGACCAACATTAATATATTATTAACCTGGCGAGTGAACTTGAGGCCAACATTAACCCCTCCACAGTATGCCTCATCTTTGACAATATTGTACTTAGTTACCGGTACACTTCCCGCCTCAAACACAGCTTCTAGAGGAATTCTAAGATTATAAAGCAATACACTCGTCATTCATCTCAATTATCAGTAAAAAAGAGTTGAGAAAAGCAAACCAGTTAGGTTACTCACACGACTTCTCCAACAAAATCATCGGCAGTAAAAGTATCTTTATCCATTATTTTGATTTTCAGTTGGGTAGCATTATCAGCCACAGAGAACATGAAGGTCTCGTTCCATGATCCTTCAGCTATAAGTGACATATGAAGGGCATCAATTAAAGCCATAAAGACTGTTAACATTCCACAAACATCCTAATTGCATTTATATGATATATATATACTTATTTGAAAAATGATAAAAACAATGTGTTGATGCATAATATCATGCATTGGCTAAGATATTGTCAGGATTATGTTCATCCTTGTGCACATTATTTAGAATGGCTATGAATCAGCAAATGCCACCATTGAAAATATAATAATGAAGAATGCACCTGATGCAATATTACTCTTCTTCTCCTGACTAGAGAGAGTAATTACAGCATAAGCATCAGCACCAGCTGCGGAAAACAAATCGAACGAGTTTAATTATAATCAATCAAACCTAACTGCATTGACGCGAATTGAATCAGAATTATCATTAAATATTAACAATCGTTGATCTATATAATCTGATGCATTTTGCACTTTCGCAATCCTTTTCCTTTCAATGTAAAGAAAAAATGAAAGGAAAAGAAAAAAAAATCGTCTTCACAAAATCTGAAGGATATTGCGAAGAGAAACCATCCCGAAAATAAAATTCATCGGATGAAATGATCTCCAAACACACGTATAATTAAACACACGCAGAATGAGATTAGAAAACATACAAAAATAATCAGCGTTCTCCAAGCCGTTGACGCTGACAAGAACAACTTCAAGCGTTCCGCGCGGCATCTTCGAGAGAGAGAGAGAGAGCTGAGAGGTTATTTCGATTTACAGGCGAAAGGATGAAAATTTGATCTCTGTATGCGCATTTATAGAAATTAATTAATTTATTCACATTTTTTTAATAACTATTTTAATTTAATTTACCCTTAAATAAGTTTAATTAGTTCAAATTAAGAGAATGTTTAGAATGTGAATCAATTGAAAGATTGAATTTGGATACGTGATATTTTTTCATACTGATAACAGATTTAGATTTATGGTTAGGGTGCATAAAGTATTTAATTGGAAGTTTTTTATTATATTAAAATTGCTGCACAATTAGTAAATACTCTATATTTTTGAAGATTTAACATTCCAATGTTTTTATTAAAAACTTACCAAACAACAAATCAATATCAATTTTAGTTGAAGTAACCTTGCCCCCATCACTCACCCCATATACAATTCATTATGCAAAAAGATGATCAAATTCACATACTTATAAATTAATCAAAAGAATGGAAAATTAAAATCTAGTTATTCTTGCATCATATTCAGCAGAAATAGTGCATTCTCATGAGTCAGAAGCTTCCTAGCAGCTTTAATGGCATCAAGCAATGGAAGCCATGCATGATCATCCAATCCAGTGGTGTCAATGTTTGATTTGGTCATGATCTTCTCAGAATAGAGGGCACATTTTTGTAAGTCATAGCTAATCTTTGTATGGATCTTGTCCAGCTATATACATCGAATGAATCGTCCATGCTTAAGCTTCTACTCGGAAATTTACCAGTCGAGTAGAAATAATCCACTTCTGCTGCCTGGATTGGTTCATAGCACAACCCACTATAATGCACATCACTGTCTCGTCTTGGTCTTGGTCTGCTCGACAAATCAACTCTTTCTTTGGTTTCCACACACGTACTACTTGTCTTCTCAACTCTTTCTGTCTGATTACTTGGAATTACAGAATCACAATTCATCACACAACTACCAACCACAGAATGAGTTGCAGTGGAGTAATTAGTCAAATAGCTACCAACTTTCTTCTTGAGGGAGCAGTTCCAGTGATTTTTTACAGAGTTTTCAGTCCTATAACAAAACATGAAAATCTTAATTATAACATTTAGTTCAAAAAATGTTACTGCATCACAGCCACAGGAGATGAAAGAAAAGTACCTCCCAGGTAAAATCTTTGCTATCATGGACCATCTGTTACCATACAAAGCATGAGCTCTCATCAGAATACTTTCCTCTTCTTCTGTCCAAGCACACTTGTTTATCTCTGGTTTTAAATGGTTGTACCACCTAAACTAAAACAAAAACCACAAACCAATTAACCTGTCCTCTCACTAACATGCTGAGTTTCACACACATTATACCTTTCCCTGCATTGCTTTCCCATCCGCCCAGGCAGCTGCTCCGCGATTTCTGCCCATTTCTTCCCACTCAACTTTCCAACCAACTCAATCAGAAGATTGTCTTCCTTCAAACAAGAAAACACTATGTCATATTTCATCCATACAACAAACACACTTTCACAATCTAATTATGATCACCTCTTTGCTCCAAGGTCCTTTGATCAGGTTTGGATTTAGAACTTTCTGCCAACGATGCAAGCACTGCACATCCGTCCGACCAGGAAGGTTCGTAGCTGCCAATAAACAACATCAAATTTTCCCATTTTATTCAAGGATCAACCACTATGACATATTGAGGATCAAAGAGTACTCGCCAATTTTTTTCCAGCATTTTCCATTATTTTCTTTGACAGCATTTCGCAAAAGATCATCCTGTTGTTCATTGAGGTCAAACAAAATCTCTTTTTTATGTTCTAATAATAATAAATTAATTGAATCGACTATATTCAAGATTTTAAACAAAGCAAATACGAAAGCATGAAGAATGACTACTTACCTCTTCCTCTGTCCATTTTCTGGGACCTGTCATTCTTAATCTACTACAATAACTAATTTACAGATGCTATCTAACTTTCTAACAACTAATTAAAAAAGAGCCAATTTATGATAAGAATAACATAAACCCTAATTGAAGATTACACACAACCCTCTTTCTCTGTTTTAGTGCAACATTTTCTGTAGAAACCTGTAGAGATGATCATTAATAAGCTACATGTTTCGACTTCGAATTAGAGCAATCCCCACTTCAGATTTTCATCAAGAAATTTAAAATTTTGTCACCCAACGGTCAAAAACGTATAAGTTAACCCATATACACGAATCTTGAAGAGAAATCAGCAAGAAAAAAAAAAACTCAACGGCTAGAAAAACAGGGGTCGTGAAGATGGAAAGAATTCAGCGAACGAAAGAGAATACAGAGATTGATAAGGAAATTATTATTAATGAAGACGTAAATTTGGATCAAGATTTTATGAAGTGAGAGAAGGGGAAGAGATTATAGAGAGAGAAAAAGGCGCCACAATTTCGCGGTAATTATCGTATCAGCTTTTTAGTATCACAGTATGTCATCATCATTTTTTTTTTCTTTATTTATTGAAATTTTAATATGGCAAAAACTCCTAAGTTTTTTAAATTTTATGTTAAATTGTATACCTTTTAGTATACAAATGTGTACCCTTTATTTTTTTAAAAAATTATTGTGTGTATCTGGTCGCATGAACAACACTCCGTGCGCCTTTAGAATTTTGTGTTAAAGTGTATATTCTTTAGTATAAAAATGTGTACCCTTTATTTTCTAAAGAAATAAAAATATTAATGAAAAGTGTATACCCTTTAAAACAAAATAGTGTACCTTTTATTAATTAAAGTGTATATCCCAAAATAACTCATAATACTAAATTTATAAAGGCGCATGAAATGTGTTCACATGCACCCGGTGCACGCAAGTCTCACTCATTCCTTTTTTACTCGAAGTTTTTTTTCATGTTAGAGGCAATTATTTCAACCCGTATCTCTCAATATTGATAGTGGATTTGAGATTTAAAATAGCTAAAAATACAAGGTTTAATTTAAGGAAAAAGTATATTACTTTTTTTATATATATTTATACTCCATTTTTGGTGTATGAACCGTGAATTAACTTACTATTAAGAAAAGTCTTTTGATTTCTTAAAATTTGGTTTATAGTAGTAATAATTTAAAAATATTAA
Organism: Pogostemon cablin; assembly: GCA_023678885.1. Classification (NCBI taxonomy): domain Eukaryota; kingdom Viridiplantae; phylum Streptophyta; class Magnoliopsida; order Lamiales; family Lamiaceae; genus Pogostemon; species Pogostemon cablin. Next base: position 2,027,644 of record CM042965.1, read on the forward strand.
GCAATTTCTTTAATTTCAATCAGTAACCAACATCTCACAATTGATTTTCTCTTATTAAAATTATTAATATGATTTTACATTGTCATGAAACAAAACGCGTTAGAATATTTTCAAGCGTAGCATATCATATCTAGCTTAAAGATAGTGAATGATCTAATCTAATATTATATCTTTGGCAAAGCGGGCATCTGTTACACAAGGATATTTAATAATAGACAAAAACTTCAATGGAACCGGCTTTTTTTTCAATTTCCGTAATACCGGATCCTTTATTATAAAATGGGTAAAAATAATTAAACGGGTTACCCATTCTTCTCTCTCCTCCTTCGATCTCTCCTCCTTCCTACTTCAATCCCTAAATCCCCCATTCTTCATTCACATCTTTCTCTGTACATATTAATTCTTTGCCGCCGCCGTCCGCCTTCTCGACTAGGAGGTTCCACTCCGACAACCCAAAACCTTGATTTCCCCTAAGCTGGTTGAATTTTTGAAGGATATCTTTGCTGTACAAGTTGCTATAGGGAATTTCGTTACTGCTGTCTTGTCAAGAGAAGGCAGGGTTTACATATTTTCTTGGGGAAACAAAAGCAAGCTCGGCCATCAAACAAGTTCTTGTAATGGCGTCGGCCCTTGGATGCTGTTCTCTCAACACTGGTCATCGAGGTAACGCCGCTTTAGTGCTACGTATTTCCTTATTTAGCTTCTTTGAATGGAATGAATACTGTATTTCACTAGTTTATATTGCTATGTTATCTGCATTTCCATAAAAAAGAAAAAAAGAAAAAAAAGGAATGGAGCAGCTTTTGTTTTGTAATCCATTGATTTTAGCTTGTGCGAATATGATGACACAAAGAAGTTCAAATCTGTTAGCATTTCTTTTTTCCACTTGTTGTATGTTTGCCATTTTATTAGGCGCCATCAAAATCTTATAGTAATAGTAGTTAAAAATATTATCAAATGCTTTGACTTGTTTATATTGACGTGCTTATATTATAGGTATTTCATTGTGGCTGGAATGTGGACGAAATGCAGAAGGATTTTTATTGTGGCTTTGAAATTGCAAAGGGCTGCAACAATTTCCAATCTTTGGCCTTACATGTGCTGATAAGGAGACAATTGGCCTAATCAAACAGATACTTCCAACTGATTCAGTTGATGAGTTTACTAAGCTTATCTTTGCAAATGCTGTGTATTTTAAAGGAACCTGAAATCAGAAATTTGATGCGTCTATGACCCAAAAATTTTATGATATGAATATGAGTTATTAATTAGTAATAATTGGACTGGGTTTGTGGATTTTGGGCAGGACGAAATTGAAGCAAACAAAGGTAGATTGTGAGAACAGGAGGATGCAGAAAGAGGTTCAAGAATTAAGGGCTTTGAAGGCTAATTCGCAGCCTTTCTACATGACCGAAAATTTACTCTTTTCAATAAGACTGCTCTTTGAGGCATTTCAGAATTGTATTAATTTAGTCATAAAAATTTTATTGTTAATTTTATTATTTATTCATAAGGTTAATATTTTTTATTAATTATATTATTCTTTAGAATGAATTAGATTACTATGAATAAGTTTTTGGATTACATTTTTATGTTGATTTGTTTATATTTTGTTCTGTTTGATTAACAATTTTAGATTACTCTTTTCTATTAATTAGATTACCCTTTTGAATAAATAGGGTTGCTTGTTGATTTAATACGTTGATTTTTTAAAATGAAGTCATGTTGGGAAATAATTAGATATTCTTTAAAATTAATTTGAATACTCTTTGCAATAAATAAAGTTACTATTTGATTTAATACTTCGATATTATACAATGAAGTCATATTATAGATTACTCTATAGAAATAATTAGATTACTCTCTTTAAAATAAATAGGGTTACCCTTTGATTTGATACGTATATTTTTTAAAATGAAGTCATATTGATAGATTAGTCTATAAAAATAAATTACTCATTGGAATAAATAGGGTTACTCTTTTTAATGAATATGATTACTCTTTACTTATTATTACTCTTTAGATTAAGAATTAACAAGTTGATATTTTAGAGTATAGTAAAAAAAATGTCAGCTAAAGTATAGAAAAAAAATATCAACTGGAAATGCTCAATTACTATAAACTGAAATACGATAGTGGGTGTGAGAGCAACGAAATAAGATAGATAAATGAGAAAAAAAATCATCATACTCTAATATAGATAACTTATGGTCGGTGGGTGTAATAATGCAAAAATTAAAATTTATTATAAAATTTGTACCAAGTGGTTTTGATATTATTAGAATTGTCCAGGTTTTAGTTTTAAAGAAAAAAATAAAAATCGTGAAAAGTGCACTCCCACTTATAGGAACATTAGTAAGAAGTGCGGTGGGTATTGGTTTAAAATTTTAGAGTAATTCATTTGCCCTAATAATCAAATCAATCAACTCAAAATGGTGTCCCGTGAATACCAACTTTGCCGCTCCATCGACCCAATCTCACCAAATCCCCAATCTCACCAAATCCTCCACCGCTCCTTCGCCTTTCTCTGCACTCCCTGCGTCCTCCGCCACCACATCAGCGCCTACTGCCCCCTCTGCTTCGACATCCACGATGACTCTACCGCCTCCCGCATCATGTGCCACCGCTGACTCTCCATGGCCCACGCCGCCTGCCTCTACACGTCGCGCTACCTCTGCAATCAATTTTCCGATTCTACTTCCGGCAGTGGGTGTGGGAATTGGGCCAGCCAACTGTTGTGCGCTACCAAAATTGTCGCCGGAGAATCCTATACCTCTTGTGCGTGAAGCTCAAAATAGAATGGTTACCCGCGAGATTTCCAGCAACCAGCGAGATTTCTTAGGACTGGTTGTACCCTAGTCCTTCTCTTAATAATAATATTATATTTTATAAATATTAAAAATAATATTTGATTAAAATATTAAAAATATTAATGTAATAATTTTGAACAACGTTTGTACAAGAATATTTTAAAAAGTTTTTTCAAATCGGGACGTGAAAGATAGTTCAATTACGAACCAGATCAAAATTATTTCAATCAATTTAAAATCTACTCCCTCCGTCCCGTTACAATATAGATTAAGAGATATAATATTTTAAGGTGTAGCCCTTAGTCCCGTTATTACAACATAGATTAAAAGATATAATATTTTAAAGTGTAGTGAGGTGAGAGAAATAATATTTTAATGTAAAGTGAGTAGGTGTATTAGTTTGAAATGTGGACCCATGGAGATAGAAATAATTAATATGTGTGGTCTCCTTTACCAAAAAGGAAAATGCACACCTTATATTGGGACGGACCAAAATAGAAAAATGCGTACGTTTCAATAGGACGGAGGTAATATAAAAAATAAATTATTGAAATTATCAATTAAGGGTCTAAAACCATAAAATTAAATAAAATAAATAACTACATTAAATTCATACAATAAACTTGTTTTTTAAAATAGTATTTTATAATTTATTATCATTAGAATAACAAATTGATAAAGTCTATTGTGAGACGCTACTTATGTGAGATCGTATGTGAGACGTGTTAAAGTATGTCTATTATATAGATAAAGTATGTTTAATGGTTGTTAAAGTATGATAGATGATGAATTAAAGTATGATTTTAGAATGTTATAATATGATTCATTATTGACAATACTTTCACTACAAATAAACATATTTTATCTATATGATAAACATACTTTAATAACGGGTCAACCCGTCTCACAACCGTCTCACAAAAACTCATCTCACAAAAAGTCTCTCTAACAAATTAATTAATCTCAATTAATTTTATGTTCTAAATTGATATTCTATATTTTTGGGTCCTGAGTTAATAGATTTTTTTTAATTCTTATTTAATAGTTAATCTATTTTTTGATCTTATATTAAAAAAACTCAATCTCACTTTAATAATAATAATAATTATTATTATTATTATTATTATAATAATAATAACTACAAAAAATTATTTTCCGTTGATAAAAGCCTTAATTTCATTGTTACATCGGCTTACCAACGGATTAGCAAGGGAATCCGTTAGTAAAATTTCGTTGGTAAATTGGTAGTTAGTAAAATTTAGCAACGAAAAATGAATTCCGTTGGAAAATAATTGGTAATCCGTTGCTAATAATTTCGTTGGTAATTTATATAATGATGATTTCCTTGGTAATACCAACGGATTGAATTATGTTGCTAAAATAGAGAATAAATCCGTTAATATTCTATTATTAAAACAAAAATATCATTTTTGTTGTTAATCTATCGACCAACGGATTGAATTCCGTTGATAAATTCGGTTGCTAAATTTTTTTTGTAGTGAATAATAATTCAGTAATAATTAGTTTGTATGTGTGGTGATATCATGACATGCATGATCATCTCCTTGTTTCTTATGTATGTATTGTTATTTACCTTGTGTACACGCTACGAAAAATAAAAAATTTAAAATATAATAATAAAATAAAATAAAAAGCACGTAGTCAGGGATAACCCTAGATACTTAAAAAATGGAGATATAGACAGTTTTAAGACGAAAAGAAATGAGTATTTTTTATTTATAAAGTTCATTCAAAATTATCTTGTATAAAGTTTGAGGATCACTTGGGTAGTCCGTGGTCATCCATGACCCTATTACATGAGGGGATGTGGGTCACCCCTGACATGTAGGCCTCCACCTCCTCATTTGATGGGGTCATGTGTGACCACGGGTCACCCAAAAATTACCCATAAAATTTTATTGTTAATTATTCAATTTGAAAGCAAACCAAATTTAAGAATTTAGGATAGTTACATCCACATTGCAATGCCTCATTGTTTTTGTTGATTTGCATGAGCTGTTGAAGGGAAATGCATGAATTAATAGTGGGTGACATCTTATTATATACTTTAATTAAAGAGTCAATGAGTGTGCATCCAAATTGGAAACTTTAGAAGAATATTCAATTTTTGAAGGGTTGGACTCGGTCTAAATATGGTAAAATCACACGCACTACACTCCAATGTTGAACTCTGCGCAATAAAATAAAATTATATAAAAATAATCCAAATTAAGTAGATTACTACGGTTAACAAAAAGAATTGATATTAGGTGTACCTTTTATTATATTTTGTATATATGTTATTGTATTTTGTATACATATTTCTCAATAATTATATATTTTTTTCACACTAAATTTTTCATTAAAAAAACTAGTATTCATATGTGTATAACTTTTTATTCAATAGTGTATACATGTTTTTTAATAGTTGTATATTTTTTTACACTCAATTTTTCATTAAAAAAACTAACAATTAAATTATATATTTTTTTGTTCATAATTGTATATGTTTTTGTTTATATTTGTATATGTTTTTTTTTAAAATGGGTATACCCTTACACCTTTAATTTTTTATTAGTGTTATAATTATAATTCGAGTAATGATGCACATTATATAATATATCATCTTTTATGTTAGTTGTTATTATACTAATGAGAAAAAATTCTAATTATTATTGCTAAGTGTACGTTTGTGTTTTACTTTTAGGTTTAGCGTCTTGATCTCTTGCATAAAGTTCATCCAACACTATGATGCAAAAGATTGATATGCTAAATGACAAAAAAAAAAACCAAAAAAAAAAAAAACAAAAAACAAAAAAAACTGAAAATGATTAGGGTGTACCCTCACCCCAAGTGATTCATTTACTCTCGAAGTTTAATTTTTACCTTAAAATTTAGTGTTATTTTAAAAAGATTTATTGTATTTGTATTCTATATCTTTTTCTATAATATATATACATGTTGCGTTCATTCATTTTAGTCTGTAGAGTGATATATATGGAAGGAGAATTAACAGATCTTTGCTCGTAATTTCTTATCATGATGATAATACGAGTATTAATTTAATTTTAGACCTAAACTTGGATTTTAAATGATGGGCATTTATCAAGAGAACATGAATGGGACATAAGATATAGATATCAATTATATAATTGATAGTCAATTGGTTACGTAGTAATGCTTACAAACTGGGCATGACATAAACAATGCACCTTTATATTTGTGGTCATTAATGTGTGACGGTTATTCTTTTTGCTATAATCACTTTTTAATAAAAATATTATATTTTTTATTTATAATATAAGTTATTTGTGATATAATTTACAATTAACTATTATAACTTATTATTAATTACATACTCCATTACTTTTTGAAAATATTATTACAAATATATTATTTTTGTCTCACGAAACTGTGAGACGGCGTCAAATTCTCTTCATACGTATACACCCAATGCCTTTTAAACGACCACTTAAAAATTCATCTCAATTAATAATTAATTTCGTGTCAAACTAATACTTAAATAAAAAAATTGCAAAGTGATCAAATTAACTTATTGATTGATCACATAATTTATAAAGAATTTATTTTATTAATATATATATATATATATATATATATATATATATATAGTGTTTTCGAGGATGGGCCATTAAAAATAAGAGCTTAAACACAAAACCAACAAGTTTAGATTTTGTGAATCTTCTTTGCTAAATGAACAATGTGAAAATTGAAATTATATGATTTGCTATTAAAAAGAAATTTCCAGTTACCTAAATTAAATGAATTTTTCCAAAGTGGAGTGGAAATTTCGTTATTGTTGAAATTCACCGAAATACCCTTCCTCTTTCTTCCAACCTTCCTTTTTAATTTCCTTTATATAAGTAAACACACAGTCCACATAATGAATGGGGGAGAGTCGAGAGAATGGAAAAATCATGTTTAAGGGAGATAGAGGTTACCGTTATTTCAGCTGAGGGTTTACGGGTTAACAGGAAGCAACCCGTGAAGAAGAACGCTTATGTCGTGGTGAGATCCGACCCATTTAACTCCCGGTCAACGGGTATGGATACGGAAGGCGGAAGTTACCCTGCATGGCACCAGAAGCTGGTGTTGCACCTCTCCTCTCACGTCCGTTTCGTCACCGTCGAAGCACATTCCGGCAACAAGCTCCTCGGAACGGCCAACATTCCGGTGTCTGATTTCTCCGGTGGATTCCTGCCGGAAAATTATCAGAGTTTCTTGAGTTACAGACTGAGGGACGCCTGTGGCCAGAAGAATGGAATTGTAAATCTGTCGGTGAGGGTAAAGGGGGCGGAGGGGATAGGTGGAGGTGGCGCCGCCGCCAGTGGTTCGGGGCGAGTGTGGGACGGCGTACCGGGTAGGGCAGTGAAGGTCTTTAATCAAGGCTTTGTCACTGGGATTCCTATTTCTTACACTAAATAATTGTAATTATCATAATCTCAACCACCATTAATATTGGTGGCAGGTGCAGTATGTGAAAATTAGTACTAATTAATGGAGTATATGCTTAAAAATAAACTCTAAAACCCAATTTCTGGGGAAAAATATTTATATAAATATATTTATATGTATATATTCATTTTCACATATATTTTGTTTTAACCATTCATTAATTCTAGACAAAGTTTCTTTTATATGAGAAGGGTTGTAAAACAAACCTACTTTTATTAAATATATATAGATAAAAATGTTAATTCGTAATTAAAATATATATATTTATTTATAATAACTACTCTGCTTTATTCGGCGTTAAAATATACAATTACTCACTATATATTAAAATATTATATTTCTCAATTCACTATCTATTAAAATATTATATTTTCTAATCTTCAAATAAACAACAAACAACAACACTAATGAAGAATGGTGCGGGTATATACATGCATGAGTTGGAAACGATAGACAACGTCTCTTGTGAGACTTTATTTACGTGAGACGATTTGTGAGACGTGTTAAAGTATGTTTATTATTTAGATAAAGTATGTTTTCTAAAGTAGGTTGGATTATGCATTTAAAGTATGATTTTAATGTGTTATAATTTAATTTATTATTGACATACTTTAACTGCAAATAAACATATTTTATCTATACAATAAGCATATCCGTCTCACACCCGTTTCACAAATAATTCGTCCCACACCAAAGTTTCTCGAAACGATATAATTTGAATAAATACACCACAAACAAGTAAAATAAATAGTTTTGAGTCATTACTTTTAAGGTCAAGTAAAGTCAATATTAAGGAAAGTAATTAATAGGTGTAAAATAGTTGGAATTTTCTCAAACTAATGGAGTTGTGGTTTCATCGAAAAGCATATGATTATTGTTGGTACACATTAAAGATTAGATTTGTCTTGAAGAATATTCATTCATTCAATAGTTAAAAACGCAAGTCTTTTTAATTTGGTAAATACTTATGCTCTAGGTACAAATAGGTTGTATACCTATTCAATGGTGGGTGTTACACTTTTGTTTTATGAGTATATTTTATTAAAATATTATCATAAGAAATAATCAATAAACTCTAGCAAAAGGCGATAAAAATGTTGTATATAAGTATTTCTTTTAATTTTTTTAATGACAACAATTCTAAAAAAAATAGTAAAATTAAAAAAAAATGTAGTATTTATTTAAAAAAAAATAATCTCTCCATCTGAGATAGTTCACCGATACTGTATGCGTAAATATTAGTTTAAAAAATATATTTTTATTAACTTTAAAAATATGTTATATGTACTAAATATTAGTCATACCAAATTTAAAAGACAAAGTCTCTTGTGAGACGCTACCTTCATGAGACGGTTTGTGAGACGTGTTAAAGTATGTCGATTATTTAAATAAAGTATGTTAAATAGTTGTTAATGTATGTTTTTTAAAGTATGTTGGATTATGTATTAAAGTATGATGTTAGTGTGTTATAATTTGATTTATTATCGACATACTTTAACCAAAAATAAGCACACTTTAACCACAAATAAGCATATTTTAGTGACGAGTTAACCCGTCTCACATCCGTCTCACCAATAACCCGTCTCACAAGAGACTAACTCAATTTAAAATTGAAAGATGATAACTATTATTATTACTGTTAATAATAATAATAATAATATTATAAGAAAATTATGGACGGAGAAAGGGAAAGGATGTAGTCTTTTGTCATCATTATAATTTTTTATTTTTTTATTGTGTATGCATTAAATTACAAGAATAATTAGCTAGTCTCCAATTTTACGTTCGACCAGTTATAATATGACACGTCGTGAGCGGTAGTTTGTTTGGATAGCGGGTGGGTCCAACCCCCGAAAATCCAAAAATCAGCTTAAATAGCTGACAGCAATCGCCCAATGTCGTCGTAAGTCGAAATGAAAGTTGGAACTTTACAAAATGAATTGTGATATTTTCTTTTATATGAATGATAGAGGAGTATATAAAATAGAGAAATAAATCCAACTCTTCCTCATTGAATTTAAATTTATTTTTAGGAATTTTTTTTTCTTGTACATTCATATATCCGTTATCTATTTGAAAGTGTGATATGAAATGAAACAGTGTATGTGGTGCTTTAATCGTTTTTCTATTTTTACTTTGACATTTGATGTTATCAGACCAAGTCAAACTGACTATAGCTGTCTCAAAGCTAGGCCTCACCATAATCTCCATTTAATTGATAATTAATCTTTAGTAATTCTACAGTACGTGGGTCAACTGAAAATGTTTAACTGAGAATAGCAGGCCACTAATAAGTGAATGGTATAATTTTTTATGATCACAGTACAAAGTCCAGCTACCTGAGGAAAACAATGCAATTCTTCCTGTATATATTAATATTAATAGTTACCCAACTCTATTCCACATTAATATTTCATTCAATATTTAATAATTTGTTTTTAATTAAAACACCATACATTAATATATGATCATTAAATTCTTATACATATAACATTAATTTAAATATTCATTATAATATATGACAATTTATAAGTATCTAATAAATGAAATAGGAGATGAAACACGAAAATATTTTATTAATTTTTAATATTAACACATATTGAACTGATGATGTTACTATTATTGATTGATATGTATGGAAATTGACGGTCACTAGTAATTTCTCCATTAAAGTTTATAACCAAGGTTTCAATCATGATAATATATCATTATAATTTGAGAGATTTAGACATAATGCAAGTAAAGTACAATAAATTATTAGTAATATACAAAATTCTAAATTAATTACTACGTCAACAAATAATGCGTGACAGAAGACGGGGGAAGCTGCGGCGCTCCGCTGGCTGCCTCCCCTTTCATTTTATTTTTTTAAATTTAATAATTAATAATTGCGATTTTTTTTTCTTTTTATTCTCCTATCCTTAATAATTGTGTATTATTATATGAAAGAATTTTTAAATATTGGTAGTAAAATTGTTTGCAATTATAATAAGGTTAAATACTTGCAATTAATACAGCTTTCATTTATGCTCTTTTAATTTTTAAATGGATTATTTTTATTATTTATTTGTTAATTATGAGAAACTTAAAGTGACATTTTGAGGATAACTCCTAATTAGATAAATAAAAGTTCATTTAGTATGGGAAAATTCACATTGACTTTTAGATATTACTTAAGTGAAGATTAGCCAACTTTAGTGCCATATTGAAATCCAGATCATATGGTAGCATGTCAGCATAAGCTATCATATTATTTCGGATTATTTTTATTCTCATCTTATATCTAATTCGTTCTAACGTCTATATATTCTAAATTTCAGCATTAATATTGCAGCATGTTATAACTTCATTTTGTTCGATAACTTCGGTGGGATCGATCGAATTGTACTGCAGGGTTTTAATCTCGATCAATTTTGGTTTTAAAAAGAGTGGGTCTCTTGTGCCCAAGTGCACAAAGTGTGTAAGAGTACATCAATATTTTGTTCTAAACAGTATACATTTTAATTAATAAGGATGCACCATCTTATTATAAAGAGCATACACTTATCATTAATATTTATTATTTTTTCAGAAATAAAGGATACACATCTTTATAATTATATAAAGGGTATATAATTTAATATTAAAGGGTATGGATGTACAGTGTGCCCCTGAACACACAAGTTTTTGCTTTGTAAAAGAGTTTTTTAAAAATCACTTCTAATATTAAATCAAAGCTATATTGTTTTTTTTAAAAATAAATAAAAATCAAGCTATATTTAATTAGCCAAAATATCTTCAATATTATATTTTTTCCTAAAATATTAAGCACATTTTCTATTTTGTCCATGCACATTATATTTTAATTGAAGGTCCAAAATATCCTTAATTTTTTTCATATCATATAATACATCATATATTAAAGCAATTTTTTTTAGACAAAACACTTATGTGAATTGAGTTTACATTACATCTCAATTTCATCGAAATTATTATTTTTTAATATATAAAAAATTATTTTTTACAAAAATAAATTATTACTATTTTAGATAAAAAATATAATTTCTCAAAATTTAATATAATATATGATTTCTTATAAAAATAAAATATATGGTGAATTGAATTTTCAAGAGATTCTCTCTTTCTTTCCTTTTTCTCATAGTATGCACGTATTAAAATTCGTGATATTTTGTGAGGTAAAGAGGAACTAATTACTTGAAATAAACTTATGAATCACATTAATAATTAAATATTGATATTAGCATTAAATGCTGTAAGTAGGTTCCACGGTTTTTCCATTGTGGACGCGCCGGTCCAACAACTTATAAAATTCTAATCCACGCTTTTATTCTGACTGCCATATATATCCAATACAGAAACAACCCACCTCTTTCCACAACCCTTCATACCACCTTCACTCCGTAACTTCTCCCCCAAATAAATTAACCCCCCCTCCCTCCCCCCCTTAATAACTCTCTCTCTCTCTTGCCCTAATTCTCAATCTGATTCCAAAATCTAGTTATCAGAAAACCTAATTATCAGAAAACTTGTCTCATGATGATGGATATGCACAAGGCTTCTTCTAAGACGATAGAGGTTACCGTTATCTCCGCAGAAGATTTGTTCGTAAACAGGAAACGACCCGTTAAGAAGACCGTCTCCGTCACGGTTAAAACCGACCCGTTCAATACCGGGTCAACGGGTGTGGATCGTGAAGGCGGCAGTTACCCGGCATGGAACGAGAAGTTGGTGATGGAGATGCCGGCGGCTGCCCGTTTTATCACCGTAGAAGTGCATTCAGGCGCTAGGGTTTTTGCGACGGCGAATGTGGCGGTGTCGGATTTCTTCGGAGGATTTCTGCCGGAGAATTATTTGAGTATGTTGAGTTACAGGTTGAGGGACGTTAATGGCGACAAGAATGGAATTATTAATCTGTACGTCATGGTGAGGGGTACCGGAAAAACGGGCTGCGCCGCCAGTATCTCGCGGCCATGGATTGGGATTCCGGCGGTGGGGAGTAGTGCGTCAGATGCGATCGCTACGGGTATTCCCGTTTCACATGGATATTGAAGCGTAGTTTTCTCTAGTACTGTTTCTATTATGATTTTTTTTTAATTACTATTATTAAGTATTGAAACTTGAAAGAAGTCAAGAACAAATTGTAAATTAAAATTCTTTGATTTTTGTTAGAGATTGATGGTTTACCCTACCTATATTTATTTTCTCTGTGTTCCCTCTTATGTGTTATGTGCAAATTTTTATTTATTTTTAATGTGTATATTAAAAGTGAGTATTTTGAATAAGTTAAAGAAAAAAATATGTAAAGTTGTTATATGTGTAAAAAATTAGTATTATTAAAATATTTTTTTTTATGATAAATGATAAGTGTGAAGTAATTAGCTGGACTGAGGGAAATATTCTATCCTGCGTTAACGTTAAATTATGCTTTAGGGAGTATTCTATCTGCCTGCATTAAGGTTAGTTATGCTTTCGATTTTACCCCATCGTCGGTGAGGTACATGACGCCCTCAATTTATATTTTTCTTTTTGTTAGATGTTATCACATTAATTATTTTACATAGAGTTTATACATAATACTAATATAATTAAATATTACATATTAAATATTATATATCTCAACTCATATTATGTTTATTAATATATGTGCAAAATAATTAACAATAAACAATATTAAAATATTATTTATTTATTTAATAATAATACTTTATTATTAATATTATTCTTGTGGCGGTGCTGCTGAACTAAACCAGAATGGACGATGCTACAAGTTTCTCAGATGCAATTTGTCAGTACTATTCACAAGAAAGAGTAATACTTGCTTTAATTAATGTCATAAATTATAAAGAATAGGAGTATCTTCTATATTCCCACGTTTAAAGTATACATAGTTTCTATATTAGAATTAATTTAATTTGAATAAATTAATAACAAAAGTATTTAAATAATAATAATTCTGTTATGCATGTAAAATGATAGGTGAGGATGTTAATTTAAAAAAAATGTATTTTAAAAATTTTGGATAAAATTAATGTGATAATTCTATTTCTTAACATAATTCATTGGAAGAAAAAAAAGATAAATGTGAAAATTATTGTGTAATAATATAACGAATAATCCATCCACATGAAAGGTCATCGTAGTATTATATTAGTATTAAATGGTGAATCATATGCAAAACCTTTTCACTAAAAAGAAAAAATAAGTCCTTTGGGGTGAATACCAAAAATACTAAAGCGGGAATTTTGGGGTTGACAGAATGAATTATAAATTAAACATCAAGGGTAAAAGAAGTATGGGAACATTTGTGTGATCTTGTCTAATCATTTTACAAGTATGGACAATTTGTGTGTTCCTGTCTCATGATAAGATCATTATATATATTTTTTAAAATATTATTATTATTTATTTATATTATAAATTATTTATGAAATACTAATTCGCAATACATTTATCACATTTTATAAATTGGATATCATTTTTAATTATAAAAGTTATCACTTATCCATATGACAAAATGAATCTCATGAGAGGATGTTACACAAGTTTCTTTCAACAAGATAATATAAAACCTGGATGTTAAGACCCAGACTTTCAAACATGTTATGCATGCATACAACGTTTTATAAATCTGAAATTGTGTAATGGTAATTCGGGAGATAAATACCATCAATACAAACCCAACTCTCATTTAAATAACAAATCGACAATTAAATAATTTTAACCAATATATAGAATACTCATCTGATAAATTTCCACAGAAAGCAATTCCAAAAATTCCAGATTTGCAGAATTCCAACGCTTAGAAAATTTGATCATTCAGTTCTCATAACTGGTGGAGATCTCAAGCATTTTGCTGTTACAGATTCACCTTCCAAAGTGAAGTAATACTGTAATAGTGACTCTTAAATGCTAAAGAATTTAGTTAATCAAATCATATGGTAGAGAGGAACTCCTATATCAAATCAAATGTCACATTCACAGCAAGAAACTTCTACATTATGCAGTCAATTGCATGAATTCTTTGAAGATGTGGTCTGGAAGGGACAACTATGCAGAAAAATAGAGTTGGGAGACCGTAGGCATCGAGCCACCTGCAGTTTACACGGAGGTCCCACAACCCAATATATGATTTCAAGCTTATTTGCAATACTTTAGTTGCTATGGCATTTTCGTAACATCAGCAAATGAATTTACATATATAGGTTAACCCTAATATAGGAATGTTACATGAGGTAATTTCATGTTTCTAGTGTGGGATAGAAACAAAAACTTCAACCAGACATATACAATCAGTATAAGTAAAGCACAAAAGGGCTGCAATACGCACACAAACAAGCAGCACTCACATTGTAACCAAGGACATGAGCATCCGGGTGGACTGGACTCTTTATTGCTCTCTCGACTATACTTCTTCACTGTCAACTTGACTGCCGTTTTTCAATATATTGAACTTGCAGAGAGGACATGTGGCATTTATGTGCAACCACTTGTCAATGCAGGACGAATGAAAATGGTGGCGACAAGGGAGTTCACGCAGTTCAGCTCCATCGTCATAGGCACAAAGGCAAATACAACATTCCTGCAATCACACAAGGAAAGCTTTAGATGTCAATAAATTAAAACAGTAAGGAATTACACATATGTACAAGGTGTGTATATGTATATTGGAGTTAACCAGGTGTATATCATGGGAGAATAAATGTGAACTGAAAGTGACTTTAGTGCTGAAATCATACGCACACTTACAGATGTATGCATGCATGCTCAGCTATCTAAAAGATTTAGAAATTATCAATCATTAGCTGGAGGAAAACCTTAGTCCAAGCTCTACAACAGTTAATACAAATCCAAAACTAACCTAGCATAACATCTGTACGACTAAACAAAGACCATATGAATCCTAGGGCTTAGTGCCACATTATGTCCTATTAAGACATCATAATGCAACTTAACTATCTAAATTACTGATGTTCTGAAACAGTTTTTTAAAAAAATAATAACTTGATGGATCCAAAATTGAATTCACTATACTTCTATAAAAAAAAAATTAGTTGGACATACAGCATCTTCAAGAGTAAGAACATGCTCTGTGGGGGGATCAGTGTCGCACTCAGTCATTATTCCTCCAAATGATTCTTGAATATCACCATTTTGCTTCTCAAATTCCCCAATTTTTTGGAATTTGAATTTAGGTAGTCTATCAATGTCTTCTTTTGTTGCCCCTTCCTGCAAAGTAAAGTCAAATCAATAAATATAACTGGAGGCAAGTCACTTAGTTTCAGATAACAGCATCACAAGTTTCATTTCATCATTTGTTCTTTTTGTTTGTCTAAGGATATAGAACCCATTACCATGGAGGCAGAAGTTGAACATTCACTCTGGAGAAAGACAATACAGTGAAAAAAACAATCTTGCCCCCACAATCCACATTAATTTCGAGTTATATAGTAATTCTGATGCGATACTTACTTATTAAAAATTTAAAACCAACTGAATATACAAAATGGAGTTATATAGTAATTCTGATGTGATACTCACTGATTAAAAATTTAAAACCAACTGAATATACAAAATTTTCCGATATGGGGAAAAAGAAAAAAAAAGGACAACACCTATGAATTACCAAAGAAATTTTAATCATTCGGTTCTTTTCCATTTTCTTCAGAGCTTTCTTCACTATTGCATTAAGGTCACAGTAGAATGGAACCACTAGCAACCACCAGATATATTAATATGAACCAGGGAATTTGAATTGAGAACTACCTGATCAGCAACTGCATATAAGATAGCAATGATACATGGTAGACAGCAGCAAACAGCAATTCCAATGATACACGCCACAGCAACACAAATGACAACAAAGAATACATCAAATGCCAAAAATGTAATGCAAAGCCTGCAAAAAACATCATCAATTGATAATGCATAAAATGATACAATAAGTACAACTATAGCAGAATCAATGGACATAATTGGACGGACCAATAAAGTTGCGGTGATTCAGCAGTCAGATTTGGGCCACCAGCAGTTACCCAATAGAAACCTATTATCCACCAAATGAATGAGAACATAGTATTTGCAGACTCCAGATGTTTAGAAGCACTGCTCAAAAAAGAAAGAGAGCCATATATCATCAGCATTATCAATTCCCCAACCATATAACAAGATATATTATGTGGACTCCATCGCTCCTGTGTACATGTGTGCAGAAATATACTCATAAGTTGCAAGGTAAGTAAAGGCCAAAATACAAGGAACATTAGAAAGAATAATAGAATAATATTCCAAATATTAAAATAGGAAACTGAAAAAAGAAAAAGATAGATTATGAGCCCATTTGGGTGAACCACTTGTGGTATTATTAGCTACCAAAGGAGACGAGAAATGCAGGGGCAATTATACAGAAATCTATGGTGCACTACCAATATAATTTCCATAGCAGATTAACAAAAGAGTTTTTTATTACTTAAATATATTGAACAAGTGTTTTTTTAGAGACCATAGAAAGGGAAAGATCATCACCCAATCTTAAAGAGAACTATATTGAAAGTGTATTGAAACACTGATGTTCATCCCTATCTAGTTATGTTACAGAGCTTTGTGAAGCTTAAGACAAAAATGTCAAGCTCCTTGGCTCCACCAAAACATAAATATCAAGTCTCTATAGAATTAGAATATGTTAGATCAGTAATTTTGATTCACAAGTGTATCTCACATTTTCAGTTCCAGGACTACGCAAAAACCAACATGGCACTCTATGCTAAACTTCTTTTCAGAAAACCACATAATTTCCGGTTAAGACATGTATCTTCCATTCGTCCTACTCATTTCTTCCATATAAAATGAATTTGGTCCTTCATTTTCTGGAAGTCAAATTGCAAGAAGAAGCACTTTCACCAGTTTCGATTTGCTGAATAATGCATTCAGGCAATAAAGTAATACTCCTAAGTTTGTAATCTTAATATAATTTATTAGCTACAGAATAAGATATTTATACTCCATTAAACAACCAATGAATACTACTAACACACATCAATACTATAGGGAAAAAAAAGGCAACTAAACACTATAAACCAAAATTGAAAATTACCTAGCATCATCATCACTTTGTCGGCGCTCGGAAGCATAACCAGCTGATTCCATGTCATCGCTTCCGGAGCTTGAATTCGAGTAATTACGGCTATACCTAATCTGTCCCCTCTCACTCCCCTCAGAATCCCGCTGCGTATACCTTTTCTTATACTCCGCCCAAACGCACACCATATGAAGTACGCACTGAAGCGCGTACCCAACAATCCACAGCCTCAGAGGCATCGACGGCGTTTCATGGCGGCTCATGATCAGCACAGAAGCCGAAACAATTACAAAGGCAAGGTTCCATACAAGGTCTAAAATTACTATTGGCTTCGAGTAAGCCCAATCGCTCTGACGCTCTTCGATTTGCTCCGCCGCGGCTTCCCGAACGCGGACGGATGGCTCGCGCATCGGTCGGCCGCGGCTGCTGGCGCTGCGGAGGAAGCGAGCAGCGCCTCGGAGGCTCGGCGGGCGTCCGAGGAAGCGAGAGCGAGTGCGGAAGATCTGGTCGCCAAGCAACGGCGTGTTATCGACGGCGGCCGTGGGCGACGGGGCGTCGTTATTCGACGACATCGTTTTGGCGTTTGAATAGAATTTCTGGTTCTGTTTGATAAACGAGTGATGATTGGTGCGGATACCAAATTACTACATAATTTATGCCCCCGCTGTCTTCCAGATTGGGTAGTTGATCGTACGGTGGAGCTTTCACGATCGTAGTGCCTGAATCGGGTAGACAAGAATGGATCAGGTTGGTAATAATATTTTTTCTTAACCATATTTACCTCTTTGGGCCTACAAGATAACGTTTATTCATTGACAAAGCCCATAAATCCGTAATTCTTTATGTCGATAAATAAAGCCCAAAGCCCATTATTACTCCAGAAAATCTTTTGTCAATAAGGCCCAATCCAAATTCTAATGGTGATTAGTTTGTCTTGAGCGTTTTTGCGGTTTTTATATTATTTTATTCTTTTTCTTTAAATATATTATATAGTAGTCATTAGTAAATATATTTTGGGGGGGAGAGAGAGCAGTGAAAATAAATGCAGGCGTATATAGGTAAGAAATATGAGTGGGGGAAGTAATAGATTTATTTAAAATTGGTGGTCCAACTATAACTAGCTCTATTGTTCCATGTTAAAGGATTTAAAGTCCACTTAACAAATGGGTTGGGTGAACCTATTACATGCCATCATATTTATTTGAATTATTATAAACTTCTTTTACTTTTATATATGTATAATATAATACTAATATGGAGTATATAGACTTGTGAGATAGATAAAAGTGATAATATTTTTTATAAAAGTGATATGTAGTTATTAATTGTGCACTATTTTATGAATAATTTATATTAAAAATAAAAAGTAAAAATGTCTAAATATAAATGATAACATATTTATAAAAAAAATGATAATTAATTAAGAAAATAAAATGTTCACACACAAGTTTGGCCCATGTATATATATAAACAAATAGTTGTATGCGACCATCTAGTAAGATAATTAAAAAGTAATAATACTTTTTTTTTAAAAAATTCACCATAAAACGATATTAAACAAGTATTCCCATATATATTAATATGAGAAATAGTTGCATGCATTATGGTGTACTTGTTCCATTGTGCAAAATGGAGTAATTTTCAACGTTGAATATTAACTTTAAAAGATGTTAAGCGTTGATTTTAAAAATGTAGAATATTATTTTTTGGGAGAATAGTAATGAACTATGGCTAATTATAGTGTGCATCCGGGTGCAGCCATATACAAATATAAACATAAACATATACAATTAAGAGCAAAAATGTATACAATTTAATTGTTATTTTTTTAATAAAAAATTGAGTGTAAAAAAATATATATTTATTAGAAAATATGTATACACTATTGAATAAAAAGTTACACATATATGATGCTAGTTTTTTTAATGAAAAATTTAGTGTGAAAAAAGTATAAAATTATTACGAAACACGTATACAAAATAGAATAACATGTATACAAAATAGAATAAAAAGTTATACACATGTGAGTGTACCCTTGCAACCGGATGCACCCAATACACACTCATAAACTATTACGAAGAATAATAAGCTACCTTACGAGAAAAAAAAAAAATAAATATATATATATATATATATATATATATATATATATATATATATATATATATATATATATATATATATATATATATTTATTAAGAAGAATAATAAGCTATCTTACGAAAATGTAGTATTAACTCATATTTTAAAGAGTACTTCTATTGTAAAGAATAAATAAATAAAGAAAAATAATGGGTCAATAAATATTAGGTACAAAACGTATTTAAAAATTACTAAGTCATACATTCACTTCAGAAAATTACCGATAAATATAAATTATATTTTATTTTTTCATAATACCTATATTTATCTGTATATTAATGTGCATTGTTAAGATAGAAACAAAAATACGTTATTTATATGAATGTACATTAGTATACATTCTATTGAGAAATAAATTGAAAATACGTGATTAAATTGAAGAACCCTGCTAATGTATATTAGTGTGCATTTTTTAGAGAGAAACAAAAAATACGTGATTAAACTGAAAATCCAACGAATGTACATCAGTGTGCATCTTTGAAAGAGAAACAAAAAATACACATTTAAAACTATTGTTAAGTACATTAATGTGCATTTTTAGAGAGAAACAGAAAATACGCAATTAAATTGAAGAACCATACGAATATACATTAGTGTGCATTTTAATAGGGTTGTTATAATTATCCTTAAATCTTTCATCCATTGTTTTTATTTGATTTCCATTGTTTTTATTTGATTTAGTGTACATTAGTGTTCAATAAGACTAGTGTTAAATGAAAGCGTTGAAATATTCGGCATTGTAAATAAAAGTAAAATTAAAAAAAGAAATAAACGTTTAGATCAATGTATATATTAATAATTAAGTTTTATTCACCGTACCTACGAGTAATAATCAAAAAATGAATAAATAATGAAGCCCGTTAACTTTTATGCCCCATATAGCATATAAATATTCGCCATAATATCCAGTAATCTTCTGACCTTTACAACTATTAATACTATAAATACAACCACAATCTACATATAAAATCAATCTATATAAAAAATAAGTTGGAATGTTTCAACTATTAATACTCTAATACAACGACAATCTACATATAAAATCAATATAAAAAATAAGTTGGAATGTTTACATTAGTTTTAAAGAGTATATTACTCAATATCAAAGGATATTAAATAGACTCGCATGCACACAAGCTTTTGGTGTAGGTATATTTAATCGAAAAGAAAAATTAAGGGATTGTTTGGTTGGATTTCTTCAATTGAATTGATAAAAGATAGTACTCCCTCCGTCCTACAAAATCCTTCACATTTTTCTCATTTGTTTGTCCCACAATACCCGTCACATTCTAAAAAAAGAAAAATTACTTTATCCAACAACCTCAAAAGTTATTTTAATTTCAAATTTGTCATTCCTTTTTCACACACATACCATTACTTTATACTTTTTATTACCTAAAAATACTACAATACCCTCTAAAGTCAATAAAATTGGTCATAAAGTGCAACTTTTCTTAAATAATAACGTGGAGCAGTAAACGTGAAGCGTATTGTGGGACGGAGAGAGTATTATTAAAGAGATTAATCACAATAGAATTGAAAGTGATTGAAATTAATATGAATTATGGAGGAATTTTAATTCTCATTAAAATCAAATACTCCCTCCGTCCGGCGTTAATGTTGATGTTTGCTTTTTGTACGGAGATTAAAAAATATAATATTTTAATGTACAGTGAGGTGAGAGAAATAATATATAATGTAAAGTGGGTAGTTGTATTAGTATTGTGTGTGGACTCTATATGAAATAATTAATTATTTTGTGTGGGCCCAAGTTGACAAAAAGAGAAATATAAACCTTACTGTGGGACAATCCAAAATAGAAATCGCAAATCTTAACACAGAGGGAGTAAGTATTAACAATATAAATCAATATATCTTCATTACTATTTACTTCCACCCATTGCTCACAACCAAACACCTCTTAAAATTTCAACTTTTCACCATCACGTCGTTTTCTACCTAATCTTAATTAGTTGTCATCCTAAAAATCCCAAATTTAATTTCCTTAAAATTCAAACTTCATCGGTAATTAAACTGTATAAAGTTGGTTTTTTTTTTAATTAACTTCGCAGTTTATGTTTAATTTGTGCTAGCGTGTGCCTGAAAAGTTGTATATCGATATTCCTCAGTTAACTACATTTAAATCTGAAAATGATCAGTTCAAATTACTTATAGAAGGATTTAATTAAGTAATTTTTCAATTTATATTTTCACAAAGCATCGAGAAAAATGATACTACTAGAATTCTTATTTTTAAAAAATTGATAATCAAGCATAAATTTACCTTAAACTTTGGCTTTTGAAATATTAGTTTCTTTTTTTTTTTCAATTTCATTTTCTCTTTTTCAGTCTAACATGAATCTTCTAGCTCTTTTGAAAAATCATTTTATAGTTTTCACAAATTATTTCCGATTTACCTTCTTTGATCTTTCAGCAAACAGCACTGGAGTACTTCTTCCGGGCCTCCAGCTAGCCACAAAGTTTTATAACTTATTTTTATAATCATTAAACGAACAGACCAAAATTTATACATTAATTATAATACATTGATAAATACTCATATAGTAGGTAGAATATAATACTTCCTCCGTTCATTCTTAATGTATCAATTTGTTTTTTGCACGTGGATTAAGGAATATTATTATTTCATGTGTAATAGACAGTTATATTAGTGGAGGGTGTGGGTCTCATATGTTATTTGTATTAGTGGAGACTGTGGGTCACATAGTGCAAAAAGGAAAATAGATAGATTAAAAATGAGCGGCCCAAAATAGTAAAATAGATAAATTAACAGTGAACGGAAGGAGTAATATGAAATACTAAAATAAAATAGATAATCTCATTGGTAACTTTTCCTCATCTCCTATATTTTTTTAAGAATATATAATTTCTCTTTTATTTATCTCTCATTTATCCTATATTTTTTAAGAATATATAATTTCTCTTTTATTTATTTATCATTCATTCAACAATTTAATATGAAGGAAAAATATTACACGTTTATAAATTGGTAATACTTAGTATAAAGTTTGTGTTTCATTAAATGAGTTGAATACGTTGTTATTCCAAAATTTACCCTAACATAGCTAGTTAAAAGAAAAAGGTTATTTAATTAGTTGAAGTAGACATAGTTGATGGCTATATAAATGGAAAACATTGATTCAATTAGATTCATAAGTGAAGCAAAAATGGTTTGTTGGTGGGTTAGTAGGGTGAGAATGAATATGAAAGTGGATTTGTGGATTTTAGCTGCTTTTTTTTCATAATAATATCCACTTCTAATGCGTCACACCCATGCATAGAATATCCTCCACACTTACCTCCACCACACCATCCTCATTTATACTGTCCATCACCACCACCACCACCACCATCCCCGCCGCCTCCGTCGCCTCCACCACCATCCCCACCGCCTCCTTCTCCCCCACCACCATCACCGCCACCTCCTTCTCCACCTCCCCCTTCTCCACCACCTCCTTCTCCACCTCCACCATCACCCCCACCTTCTCCATCACCACCCCCGCCTCCTTCTCCACCTCCACCTTCTCCACCACCTCCATCTCCACCTCCACCACCATCCCCACCGCCTCCTCCACCTCCTTCTCCGCCGCCTCCACCAAAACCTATTAGGCGGCCACCACCACCGCCTCCTTCACCTCCACCTCCATCTCCACCCCCGCCTCCACCACCATCTCCACCACCTCCTTCTCCACCTCCACCTTCTCCATCACCGCCACCTCCATCACCACCCCCGCCTCCTTCTCCACCTCCACCTTCTCCACCACCACCACCACCTCCATCTCCACCCCCGCCTCCACCACCATCCCCACCTCCTCCTCCACCATCTCCACCACCTCCTTCTCCGCCGCCTCCACCAAAACCTATTAGGCGGCCACCACCACCGCCTCCTTCACCTCCACCTCCATCTCCACCCCCGCCTCCACCACCATCCCCACCACCTCCGTCTCCACCCCCGCCTCCACCACCATCTCCACCACCTCCTTCACCTCCACCTCCATCTCCACCCCCTCCTCCACCACCATCTACGCCACCTCCTTCACCGCCGCCTCCAATTCAATCTCCGCCACCACCGCCTTCACCTCCGCCCCCTTCTCCACCACCACCTTCACCTCCACCCCCACCACCACGACGTATACGGCCACCACCACCACCACGTAGGCGGCCACCTCCACCTCCCCCACCATCGCCTCCTCCACCATCGCCGCCACCACCAGTTCAATCTCCACCTCCCCCTGCACCACCACCTCTAGTTGAATCTCCACCGCCACCCCCTCCATCACCAAGACATAGGCGTTCGCCACCACCACCGTCGCCTCCTCCACCATCACCGCCACCTCCAGTTAAATCTCCACCCCCTCTTCCCCCACCGTCGCCACCACCACCGCCACGACATAAGCCACCACGGCCACGTACACCACCCACACCTCTTCTTGGTTAGGAGCTCCAGTACCATTCTATCGATCACAGCCATGCACTACATATACCTCCATCTTCATTACTACTTTATTTCCACTTTTACCCTCTACGTAAATCATCATCGTTTCGATGCTACGGATGAAGCAATGAATTTCAGATGATCTACGTATGTATTTCTACCATATGTACTACGTCTAAATAAATTAATTAATAAGACTGTACTGCTGAGATTTATCATGGAATTTTCAAAGATGGTCATATTATACATACACCCTTTATATTTCATGCATGCAACCAAATATTACTACGTACTCTTCTATTTACTAAACGCTTCTTTACTATAAAATTTACCATCACTCCAATAAAAAACCACTCAAGATACTACAAAATTGAAACGTATAAATTAAATACTTTCTCATCAATTGAGATGGGGAGTATTTATTTATTCTTTATATATTCCATTTCTAATTTATATGTATGAATTTTCCTTATATATCCATTTATATTTTCATTTTCTTCTTTAAATTTACTACGTACCGTACGCAACACCCTACATATATACACAACATTAATAAATTATCAAACCATGTAGCTCTATTTGAAATAATACTCGTACGATAAAAGCAGCTCGGATTCTCTGTACCATTTGGTACACCATTTCCTATGCCACACCGTTAGATTGACGACACGTAGGAGAGAGAAACTATACCCTAATCCTTAAACTCTAGGGGCAATGGTTGGATTTGTTTCCTCATCTTACGTGTCAATCACATAACGTGTGGCACATAAAATAATGCACCAAAATGGCGCAGGAGATCGGTGTGCGATAAAAGGAAAAAAAAAACATTTTACAGCTCCCACAACTTTGTTTATGTTCATTTTTCTTAAAAAAAAATCAAATTCAGTACCATAGATATGGAAATAAAGCAAAAAAAATCCTATTTTTACAAGAAAATGTTGAAATTAATTACAATGTTGAGTCAGACATCACGTGACCGCCACATTGTCATTCCGTTCTTCTGGTGATTTCAGGATTTTTCGACAAAAAATATGATATTTTTTACCCTATTTCTGAATTAGTAGTACTAAAGTAAATTTTTTATTTTTTGGGACGAAAAGTTAATATAAATAAAATTATGAGACTAAAATAGTTTTTATGCTTATAATAAATTCTATCATGGGAAAAAAATCACAATACATAATTAAGCTATAAAATCTTGCATAATTAAATCATATTAAATATATAATAAATAATTAATTAAATTAATTCTAATTTGGTATGTGAAGGATTAATATAATGTTCACCAAAAGTATGATATGCTTCATTATATGGAATATATAGAAGAATACATGTACAAATCCCTAACAAAACTCTATCATAACAACATATATCTACATCCAATAAACAACAGATAATTACGTATGATCTAATGTGATAATGTAACAAACATGCTAACAGGGATGACTATCATGTTTATCATCCCCCTTCAAGCGAGACGTGGGTTGACAAAACACGTGAAGCTTGGATCGAAAGAATTCAAATAAAGGCCTTGGTAAACTCTTAGTAAAAATGTCACCAATTTGCAGAGAAGAAAGTATGAACTTTGTTGATAACTTTCCCATCTGAACGAGCTCCCGTACGAAGTGATAGTCGATATCAATATATTTAGCTCGTTTGTGGACTATCAGATTTTGACTTAGAAAAATGGCACCATTATTGTCACACAATAAAATGGGAATTTTAGAAGGCAATACATGCAGGTCACGCAGCAGATTCATCACCTAAATAACCTCTGCTGTCGTGTTTGCCATGGCTCGGTATTTGGATTCACAGCTGGAATGTGAGATAGTCGGCTGCTTCTTGGCACTCCAAGAGATAAGATTTTCACCTAGAAATATAGAGTATCCATAAGTCGATCTCCTTGTTTCGAGGCACCGCGCCCAATCAGCATCCGAATAGCCCACTAGAGAATAAGTTGATGATCTTGTAAATGAGAAGCCGAATCCAAGAGTCCCCTTTACATACCTGAGGGTGCGCTTAACTGCAGAAAAATTATCATTTGTAGGATTATGCAAAAATTGACTTACAACATTGACAGCAAAAGCAAGGTCTGGTCGTGTTATAGTCAAATATTGCAAAGCGCCGACAAGAGAACGGAATAGAGTTGGATTCGAAAAGATCTCGCCATCATATTTAAGATTTTCTCCTGCTGCAAGAGGTATTGAAACTGGTTTAGCATTCAATAATTCAGCTCATTTCAAAATATCAGTAGCATACTTTGCTTGATTAAGGAATAGCCCCTCATGAGTGTATACACCTCTAACCCAAGAAAATATGATAATTTTCCAAGGTTACGAATAGCAAATTCTGAATGCATACGTGTGATGAATTTTTCAACCAGGTAGGATTATTTCCTGTCAAAATAATGTCATCTACGTAGACCAACAAATAGATAATGAAAGATCCTTGCTTTAATATGAATAATGAAGTATCGGCATGACTGCAAGTGAATCCGATACTTGTAAGAAATGAACTAAATCGTTGAAACCATGCGAGAGGAGCTTGCTTCAGTCCGTATAATGCATTCTTCAAGCAGCACACATGATTCGGCAACAAAGGATCAACATATCCCGGTGGCTGTGACATATAAACAGGTTTAGTTAAGCTTTCTTCCTCAAATTACCTTCTTTGGCAGAATCAAGTGACATCAATCCTCACTTGTCAGGGTCTTCTTGGCCAAGTCGATGGTTCAACTCCAGCACCACCATCAACTATCTCGGGCAACAATAATAATCAAATTCCTAATCCTGAATACACAGCTTGGCTCACCCTTGGTTGGCGCTGATCGTAGTCATTTTCACCTAAATTTTAGTGTCTTTATTTGTGAATTTTTGGATGTTTTATCCGTATTTATGTGACTTTTAGTGAAATTTTATGTAATCATGAGAGATTTGGTATGGATTGATAAAAATGTGTAAATGAGCTTAAATATGTGCAAAATAGGTCAAAAATGGAGCAAAATAGAGTCGGGAGCTGAAACGGGCCAAAAATCACCTAACTCAAGTTGCATAATCTTGCTCGACTTGCAACTCGAGTCGAGTTGAGGGTCGAGCAAAGACAGAAAGTGTCCAGTAGCTCAACTCGAGTTGCAATGTCCAACTCGACTTGCAACTCGAGTCGAGTTAGATGCCGAAGAATGTCAAGCTTCTGACACGAGTAGACAAAGGAGAGCTCAGTTATCTTACTCGAGTCGAGCTGGGATCAGGGTAAGTCGAGCAGCAAGTCGAGTTGGGGCAGAGCAGCATCCAAAATCATCCAGTGAGCTAACTCGAGTTGCAAGGTCCAACTCGACTTACAACTCGAGTCGAGCTAGGGTCGAGTAACCGTCCAGTTTACAGAGCCACACAACTCAACTTGACAGGTAGTAGCTCGAGTTGGCTACTCGAGTCGAGTTGGGTCAAAAGCAGAAAAATTTAGGAAAATTTTGGAAGCTTTTAGAAGGTCCCCAAGGGGTATAAATGCACAATTGGTGCGAAAATTACAGGGAGTGCCTCATTTGACAGTTATTTTAGAGATTAACACACACATTTTCTCACCACCATTTCACACACTACATCCGATCCATCTCTTCCACCCTTTAATTCATCCATCCATTCAACTTGATCTTTATCAATCCATCATTTCATCCATTCATCCACCATTTGAGAAGAGGAAAGCTTAAAGGAGTGAAGAAGTTGATATATTGAAGAAGAGGAAGGATTCTCCATGCAATGCAAGGGAAACAATTCCATTTTTCATTTGTTGATTTTCTTCTCAATTTGGCTCAAATGGAGCAAAGCATGTTTTGTATTGAATTAATCACCATGTTTAGTGGCTAGTCCTATAGTAGGGCTAATCATATGAATGATTGAGGTGAAGAGTTAGATATGTAGAACTTGAGTAATGATTTGAATTGATTTGTGGATTTCTTTCTATGATATATCAATCATGTTTTATTTCAATGTTTGTGTGATTAAATTCTCTATTCATAGTATTAGGATGGCCATTCTAATGTTGTGAGTGGATGTTTAATTGAATCATATATTGAATTGTGCATGTATGTTAGTATAAGGGGAGGTAAGTTATACCCTCCTTAGGCTTGGAACATTCATAGAGGGACACTTAAGAGATTGAGTGAAAAGAACCAACTTATGATCATAGTACCTTAAGGGAATTGAGATTAAGACCAATCTTAGGAGATTTAGGCTTGTAAAAGGGTCGAGAACCTAGTTGCCTTGGCCCTAGGGACTAGGGGTAAAATTGCGATTGCTTTAATCCACAAGTTAATGAAAATTACCATCAAGGGTTTTACATATCTAGCTCAAGTCTTAACCATGAGTATGATTATCCTTGCTCTCTTCTCAAGTGAAATCTACATTCATTCCATTCATCATTTGTGTGTTTGAATCCTTACTTTGTTAGTTTAAATTCTAGTTAATTGAGTAGAATCGTAAGCAATAGTTTTGAATACAAAACCTTCAAACATATTATTTTTACAAAGCACAAATTGATGAATAACTCAGATACAAACTTAAGTTTCATTTCCCTTGGGACGACATACTT
Source organism: Pogostemon cablin (assembly GCA_023678885.1). NCBI lineage: Eukaryota > Viridiplantae > Streptophyta > Magnoliopsida > Lamiales > Lamiaceae > Pogostemon > Pogostemon cablin. The sequence continues at coordinate 2,056,187 of CM042965.1, forward strand.
ATAAATTTTGTTGCTTGGTCACACGTGTACAACAACGATAGAGTCTCTTACTCTAAAATCATTTTATTAGAAATGCGACTAAGAACAGGCGCTAGAATCTGCTTTTAGCTATCGATCCAAATCACGCGAACTCCATCTCAAGGAGATCTTCAACTTATGAAGAAAGGCTCTCGCTCGGTGGCAGATTATGGTCGACAATTTAAAGCGTTGTGTGACCAACTTGCGGCTATAGGTCATCCGGTCGATGAGACAGATAAATCACACTAGTTTTTTCGTGGACTTGGTCTTTCTTTTTCGAGTTTTTCTGCAGCCCATATGGCTATTACTCCATTGCCAAAGCTGCATGATCTACTCTCACAAGCAGAGAGATTCTCTCTCTTTCAAGAATCATTGGACACTTCTGGTACTACAGTGGCCTTTGCTGCACATCGCCACTCTCCATCGCAGACATCCTCTCACAACAATCTAATTCACGTGGTGGTGGATACTCACAATATCGAGATCGGGGTAGAGGTCGTTCTGGAAATAAACGTCCTCCACGTTGTCAAATTTGTCGCGAAGATGACATTATGCCACATAGTGTCGTGAATGATACAAGCAGCAAGACTCACATTCCAATTCTTCTCATTCTGGAAATTTGGCTCAAGCCTTTGCTGTAAATTGTGAAATCTCTCCTCGCTCCGCCTCAGATTGGTATATGAACACGGGTGCCTCAGCACACATGGCTTCTAACCCAACAACTCTGATACCATGAAGGATTAATATAATGTTCACCACAAGTATGATATGCTTCATTGTATGGAATATATAGAAGAATACATGTACAAATCTCTAATAAAATTCTATGCATAACAACATATATCTACATCCAACAAACAACATATAATTACATATGATCTAATGTGATAATGTAACTAACATGCTAACAGAGATGACTATCATGCTTATCAATATGTAAACTCATAAGGAGGCCGATGAAGGTGTCATAAAGGGAAAAAAATCACAATTAATATATTGAAAATATGAAGGATAAGATTTTTTTTTTTTAAAGCATGTAAAAAAAATGTAACAATTTCTATATATAAAGATACTAATAATGAGAAAATTAATTAAAAGAAATTCAATTATAAATGGATCGAAGACCAGATGATGAATATGGCAGGAGGATTTTTTAAGATAGTGTCATAGTATACTGCTACTCCCATTTCTTAAACGCGTGTTATTGAACATGCGACTTCGTAAACTCCAGCTGGGCCGATTCTGTTGAGCAACAGTTAGTTAGCTAATTAAGTTACATCTTAGGTCCTCTACATGTCGTTTTCCACCCAACTCTCCACTCAATATTCTATTTAAACTTATGTATTATTTGGAGGGTTTAAATTGCAGAACACAGAAATTGCATAGGGGACAGAGGCACAAGAGCCTCACGCTATAATATACTGGATGTCTACGGTCGGCTCTTGAGTAGTTGAGTGAATGATCCAAATATATTTTAATAAAATTGCAGAAGCAAGGAATTGGGTTATGTGCAAGTTTCTTTCTTTACGCGCTAGTAGAAACTTTTGGACTCACACGAGTAGTAGGAAAGGTTCATTGGTTGATGCAAATAAATATCTAGGTGACTTGTTAAAATTGGGTCGCATCGATGTTGCTCGCAAGGTGTTCGATGAAATGTCTGACAGGGATGAGTTTACATGGAACACAATAGTAGCTGGGTACGGGAATTCTGGGAGGCTTGATGAAGCTAGGCAACTGTTTGATAAGGTTCCCAAGAAGAGTCCCGTCACCTGGTCTTCACTTGTATCTGGGTACTGCAAAACGGGTTGTGAAATGGAAAGCTTTGAGTTGTTTTATGCAATGCAGCATGAGGGGTTCAAGCCAAGTCATTTCACTTTAGGAAGTTTGCTAAGGTTGTGTTCCGTAAAGGGTCTGCTCTTGAGAGGTGAACAAGTTCATGGTTATGCTGTGAAGACTTGTTTTGATATTGATGTTTTTGTGGTTACTGGTCTTATTGATGTGTATGCAAAATGTTTGCGTATTGTGGAAGCGGAATATCTCTTTGAAAGCATGCATAATGGGAAAAATCATGTCACCTGGACTGCGATGATTAACGGGTATTCCCTCAATGGTGATGCTGTGAAAACTATGCAGTGTTTTAGGAGCATGAGGGTAGAAGGGATAGGAGCGAATCAGTATACATTTCCAGGAGTATTGGCAGCTTGTGCAGGTATTCATGATATTGAATTTGGGACGGAGGTGCATTGTTGTATCATTCATGGTGGTTTTAGTGCTAATGTTTTTGTGCGGAGTGCATTGATAGATATGTACACGAAATGTGGGGATCTGACTAGTGCTTGGAGTGTGATTGAGTCAATGGAAGTTGAAGATGTGATTTCTTGGAATGCCATGATTGTTGGATGTGTGAGACAGGGTTCTCCTGAGCATGCGTTAAATTTGTTTAGAACAATGCATGCAAAAGATATGGAACTTGATGAGTACACATATCCCTCTGTGTTAAACTCGGTTGCAATGATGAAAGATGTGACCAACGGTAAGAATATTCACACTATGGTTATTAAGTCGGGTTTTGAGGGTTGTACACTAGTGAGCAATGCTCTCATTGATATGTATGCCAAACAGAATAACTTGGATTTTGCATTTAAAGTTTTTGATGTTTTGGTGGAGAAGGATGTGATCTCCTGGACTTCTCTTATAACTGGTTGTGCTTATAATGGTTTCCACGAATCAGCTCTTAAGTTGTTTTCTGAAATGAGGAAGAAAGGAATTGAATCTGATCACATTGTTACATCCACTGTTATAAGTTCTTGTGCAGAATTGGCTTTGTTAGATTTAGGGCAACAAGCTCATGCGAATTCAATCAAATCTTCGCTTGACGGATCATTATCAGTTGATAACTCCCTTGTATCATTCTATGCACATTGTGGATGTTTAGAAGATGCCGAAAAGGTATTCAACTCAATGAAAACCCAAAACGTGATGTCTTGGACTGCTTTGATCGTCGGTTATGCCCAAAACAGTGAAGGAACGAGGTCTCTTCAGTTATATGATGAAATGACAGCTTCTGGTGTAAAACCCGACTTCATAACTTTCATAGGATTGCTATTCGCTTGCAGCCACTCCGGTCTCACTGAATGCGGTCGTTACTACTTCGAATCCATGGTGAAGGATCACGGGATAACACCCGGTCCCGATCACTATGCCTGCATGATTGATCTTTTAGGTAGATCAGGGAAAATTCAGGAGGCAGAGGAGCTACTCAATCAAATGACCATGGAGCCCGATTCAACCGTGTGGAAATCATTGCTCTCTGCTTGTAGAAAACACACGAACATCAACCTGGCAAAGAGGGCAGCCACAGCTCTCATTGAACTGGAACCCCATGATCCAGTACCCTACGTTATGCTCTCAAATACGTACTCTGCAACAGGGAAGTGGGAAGAGGCTGCTTCGGTTAGAAAGCTGATGAGATCAAGGGGACTTGGGAAAGAACCGGGGCGTAGTTGGATGGAAATGAAGGGAAAAGTTCACACATTTACGTCCGGAGATAGGGGGCATCCAGAGGCGGAGGCGATCTTCTTGAAAACCGACGAGATAGTGAAGAGGATCAGAGCAGCCGGGTACGTCCCGGATGTGAGCTGTGGTCTTCATGATATCAATGAAGAGGGGAAGATGGATGGGCTTGCATACCACAGTGAGAAGTTGGCAGTGGCATATGGGATGCTGAAGCTGCCAAAGGGAGTGGCAATTCGGATATATAAGAACATAAGGGTGTGTGGTGATTGCCATGCTGCCATCAAGTTTATATCTAAGGTCTATGGACGCCATATTGCTCTTAGGGATTCTAACCGTTTTCATCATTTTAAAAACGGGTTTTGTTCTTGTAACGACTATTGGTAAACGTTTTTTTTTTTTTTTTTCCTAATTGTAGTGCTATTTATCCTTCTAAATTTACAATATTAAATGAGTAAAAGTTACTGTAAAGAGAGAGTAAATTTTTTTAAGGAATTAATGTTTGGGGTTAAAAATACTGTGTATACGTTTGCTGCATTCTAACACTAAAATTATAGTAAAACATATTTAATACTAGTACATTTGTATTTGAAAATTGCAATATTATACAGCTTAAGTTACAAATTACAATAATTTGATAATGGGAAACACTAACCTTATTCTAATTACTCTTTAATACATGAATAACCACTCTTTATTCACATAAATTACTACTTTTAAAAATTAAAAATATTGATTTTCAAATTTGGCACTCTGATAAAACTTTAGTACATGAAAATTTAATTATTTATGTACTAAAAATAATTTTGCAAAAACAAAATTCACTCATAAACCCAATCAACAGTCCACACCATTGCATTAAAGCTTAAGCATGCATATTTGTAGACAAACCAAAACTGTTAAGTTGAGCCAGTAATCAAAGAAAAAAAAAATCGATTTGGGATGTAGAGAACAACAAACTGAAATTATAAAGAATATGTACCTAACCCTCTATGAAATCACAGTTTGTCAGTGGCACCTGCAAACTGTGTGTGTGTATATATATCTCTAAAATCTATCTATATGCAGAGAAGCATATACAAGAATATCTTTAAACTATATAACTTAATTTCCCAATTTAAAAAAAAAATCACAAGATCCCCACCCCCATCCTTCCGCCCCTTCCAATACACATTACTCTATTCCAAAACCAGTGGACTTTTTTCGCCATAAATGTAATGTTTGATGGAGACAAGACATGGTTGTGAAGGGCTTTACATGGTCCAAAAAGTCGAACAAGACATATCATACAACGTTCACTTCTTTGCATGGTCGGGGATGAGACGTTTTAGCAGTTCAGAGGGCGTACCAGCCAGTTCTGGGAGATCCACAGACACATGCAAGGTAAGGAACTATAGAATGAAAAAACGGGACGGAAGAAATGATGATGTTTGCTTACCTTCAGCGGTGAAGTTAAAGAGAGGAGGTAATGATCGCCCGTTGGGCAAACATGCATTAGGTTCTCGTAGGTCATCAAAGAATGGGTGTGCACAAGCCTCTAACTGAAAATTCACATGGAGAAAAGGTAGTTCAGTTTCAAAGTTCAGATACAGAACTGAATAATGGTTGTCGTGTTCGACAGACAACAAGAACGGACACTTACAGCTGTAAAACGTAAAGTAGGCGAATACTGAAGCAATCTTGAGACAAGATCCAATGCTTCAGCCGGCATTTTCCTATTAAATACCTGGAGAAATAACTTCATTTAGATCGATTTCCACTAGACAGTAGGCTAAAGAAACGAGATCCCATACGGATTAAGTGAAATATAGTAAAAGCAAAAGTTTGTTGGAATATATGACAAACCTTATGCCATGGGTGGGCTTTAATCTGAGGAAACTTAAATTCACTATAATTTGGATTCATGCACTTGATTTCCTCTCTAGTCGGCGTCCCCAGAACCTAATGTCCAAATCAATTACGAAAATTTAACTTAGAATGAAGCTAAACGAGCATATTTAGTATTAAAGAAAAAAGTTGTGTATGCACCTTAATTATCTCAACGAGCTGATCCACGCTGCTTTCACCAGGAAATAGAGGCTGCATGTGATTGAGGAAACGTAAGCAGTATATTTCATAGAAAAGAAGTTCTCCGAAGTGGCTAGAAAGTGAATTACCTGTCCTAAGAGCAGCTCGGCCATAACACAACCAACAGACCACATATCTATAGCAGTTGTGTATTCTGTAGCTCCAAAAATAAGCTCTGGAGCCCTGTAATACCGAGAGCAAATGTACGAAATGTTTGGCTCACCAGGCACCTGAAGAAAACCACAGTTCTCAGAAATTGCCATAGGATTCAATTCAAAATATTACAAGAAAATAAATAAAAATGAACATACCAACATCTTTGCGCTACCCAGATCACAAAGCTTAAGCTGATGCGTGTGGGGATTTACCTGTAGAAAGTACTTATATCTCATGATCGAAACTTCAGAAAGGAACATATATAAAAACAGAAAAATATGCAGAAAGGACAAGGTAAAGGGTGGCTGATATCAGAGAAAACCCATGCATGCAGATCCATGTAGAAACACAACACTATAGACCACAGAGGGGTGAAACGAATTTTCAACATAGATTATGTTGGAAGATTCTAAAAATGAAATAAGTAGATATGAATTGTAATTAGCATCACAAGGGAAAGTTAATTTTAAGAAGTATGAACAATCATACCAGAAGATTTTGTGGTTTAATGTCTCGATGACACACACCAATGACCCTATGCATATAATTTAATGCGCGGAAGATCTGCAACTCAGAATCAAATACGAGTAACAGTTACAATCAAGTTAAAAAAAATAAGGAAAACATGTTAAAAGCCACTTGGTAAGTAAGAGAATCTATACAAATACAACATTGGAAGAGTATTGCATACCTGGTATGTATAAAGCTGCACATATAACATAGGCATACACTGGTTTGCTCTGCTATAGTGCCTGGAAGCTCGGTAAACAGTTTCGGAGACATACTCCAGAACAAGATTAAGGTACACCTCATTTTTATCAGTAGTAGAGTAGAAATAATGCTTCAGATGAACAACATTAGGATGGTTGAGTAATCGCATCATCTGGAGTTCTCTATTCTTATATCTCCTATCCTGTAGCACCTTCTTTATAGCTACAGATTCGCCTGTTTCAAGGCATTTAGCCTGCTCGTAGATAAGAATAAAAGACAATCAAAACTTGTTTCCTCCATGCATAGGCTACAGCTTCAATGACATATTCTTCCTTCATACCTGGTATACAACTCCAAATGAACCAGTTCCAACCACACGCTCTGCCATGTAAGACATAGTCTGAGAAAATATAAGAGTATTAGACACAATGCAGTTACAGCATTCCCTTAAATCCATGCACTAAACACAGAATTTAAATAAGATAAAAGTCATAAAAGGTTAACAAAAATTCAGAAGTATTAAACCAAAAAAAAACAATTACCTGTTTTGGTTGTCCATTTTGGCCACCAATTGAAGTCACAATAATCTGACCTGTTTCAGTGCCATTGCCACTAACCACAGTTGGCTCAATATCCTGGTACAATTAACAACTTTTAAAAGACAACCATAACATATCAACAGATGGATATTACTTATTTATGTTTTCTATAATCACAAAATATATGTATACATTAAGAACATTGAAATTGTAAGGGAGTAATCCCAAACCTTTACATTAGTATCATGATCGTCAATTTTGTTCTCATCAATCTTCATTCCATTCATTTCTTTAGAAAGCTCGTTCGCCTCCGACGTGTTTGCATCCACATCCATGGATTCGGACCCCATAGGTTGCTCCGAAGCTCTAAAACCTTTTTCTCCGGAATCATCATCACACGCAGCTCTTTGTTCTATTTCATGCTCCACCTTCACCCTTTTAATACTAGAATCCCCACCCTGCAATACATAGGATAAGGTCATATCCATCTGCCATATGATAATGAGATTGCCTCCTTAGGAAGATTAGATCTTTTACCAAGGCAAAGAAACCTACACGAAATGTGCTACCAGAAAGCAAGCCCCGATTCTATTGAAAAACTTAATCATATTAAGACTCCCAATATTTGAGCCATACAAGAAGAGTTAAAGACGTGAGAGGTTCAATCAATTGTTAATATAACCTCCAACACACAAAGCATAAAATTTGTATCACTATAAGTTACATCCGGATTTGTCTATGTACAATTAAATCTTGAATGAAAAGACAATCAAATGAAATCAATTGCTAAACATGCCAAGAGTTCAACAGATTAGGAACATTAAAGATGGGATATTCAACCATCCAATAAAATATATTTGTTCTATGACCCTTAATTCTCCACTCATCCAAACCACCAAATAGAGAAAGGACATATGCATGTTTCCCTTGACAAAATTCAATTATTCACATTGAAAATTTATATAAAAAAAAATAAAAGAATAAAAAAACCCACAAAGAAATGCTAACTAGACCGATTGGCATTGTTTTTCACAAAAATTCTCAGCTTTATAACAAAATACAAAAGAGAAATTTAAAAGCTAAAAAAAAGATTCGATCTTTGGTATTTTTCCTGCTCAAACAAACAAAAAATAAATCAAGATTATAATTTCCTGCAGCCACCAATGAGAAATCAAAGAACATTTACTTTCCATATTATGTTCAACAATTGAAAACTAATCTTAGGACACCGTGATGGAAAACTAAAAACAGACAGAATGATGAAAATTGAAAAGTGAGAGAAATTTACAGGATCTGAAACGGATGAGCGCCCAGAAGCAATGCTCTTCAGCCGACGCATCATATTCATTATACTATAAACTTAACCAACCAAGAAACAATACAAATCAAATTGAAACTTAATCTAACAACTCCTTTTCCCCCTCTTCTCCAAATCCAACAAAAAACAAAGCAGAACGAGAGATCAATCAATTAATCGTTCCTTCATCCAACAATGAGCTGAGATGCAGAAAAGCAAATGGAAAAAGAAAAACAGGTGGTTTCACTCTCTCTTCTCTCTCTCTTTCTTCCCCTGCTTTCGAAACAGAAACAAGAAGAGAGAGATAGAAAGAGGAAAATGCAATGCAATGCAATTCAAGAAAATGACAGAAAAAATCTTCTCCCCCTTTCAAGTTTCAACAATCTCTCTCTCTCTCTCTCTCTCTCTCTCTCTCTCTCTCTCTCTCTCTCTCTCTCTTGTTTTTCAATTGGCCTTTGGGTCAAAGCTTCAAAGGCTAATGATTATATCTTCCGACCCACCATTTATTTTTTCCTCGATTTCGTACTTATGGTCAGGCTTCCATTATGGGCCATCGATTGTTCATCATAATGATCTAACGGCGTGGGAGGTGGGGGGTCGAATGTGGAATGACCAAAATGGGTCTGGCTTTTGGTGGGGGGAACTTATTTGGTGTGAGAGAAGCGGAATATTCGGGTGCTTTCTTTGGTTTTATTTTGACTGGGAGTTTGCTTAAATTCGCCACTTTTGAATTTTTGAGATCTATTGAATTAATCAATCTTTCATTATTATTTAATTTAATTTAATATTCTAACGTCGCATGTATCACACTGTTCTTACCTTAAAAAACAAAACAAAAAAAACAATAGTATATTACTAAAATCTTCGTTTTAAGGTAGTAAAAGAAAAGGTTTAAATATAACAAGATTTTCTTGGTTAGAAAGATTGTTTCCATACTTTTTTTAATTAAATATAGAATTTCATGTTTTTCGATTTTTATTTCTCATCAGTCAAATAAACTTTTACAATATTGAAATCCCTTATATAGATGAAGAAAAAATATTAATTTTGGTCTGTATCTTTTTCAAAATTCAATTTTAGTCCTGTAATTTTTGGTATTTTCAATTTTAGTCCTTTTAGTTTCAATTTTGGTCATGTAATTTTTAAAATTTCAATTTTAGTCCTATAAGTTTCAAATTTAGTCTTGTATCTTTTTGAATTTTCAAAATTAGCCCTATTATAAATTATATCATATTTCAAAATATACAGGACTAATTTTGATAATTTAAAAAGATACAGGACTAAATTTGAAACTTATAGGACTAAAATTGAAAATTTAAAAGTTACAAGACTAAAATTGAAACTAAAATTACTAAAATTGAAAATATCAAAAGTTATAGGACTAAAATTGGATTTTGAAAAAGATACATGACCTGGTATTTTCTCTATAGATGAACTACTTTATCATGTAATGTTGGTAATAAAATTGGAGGATTGATCAGCAATCATATTCACAAAGTTCTAAGAATTTGAAGGAATAATAATAATCTAACAACTACTTGAAACATAGTACAATTTTTAATTTTTTTTGCCCATTTTCTGACAATTATCAGAACATTTCTTTAATAGCCCATTAATAGGTTAGTGCCCAATATAAATATTTTTACTGAACGGCCCAATATATTAAATAAATAGACAACATATAGTTTAATGTGGCCAGATATTGGGCTATTAAATATATATTTTAGGGGCTTTATTTGGGCTTGGTGTTTGATTTCATGCGACACTCGTCACTTTGGGATATTCTGTCAATTAAAAATTAGGCAAAAAAAAAGATTTCAAATTTCAACCCTTAAAATATTGTCTTAGTTTTTAACTATTCGTTAAATATGAATCGATTATCATGACGTGGATAAATATATTAATTATATTTATTAATTAGTAAAAGCTTTACGGTTAATGCACGATAGAGAACGTGGGTTATCCGAGTACGTATTAGTCTCAGAAACGAGACACATAAGAGAACACAGTATTTGAGAATTATTACAATTTATCTTTGATATCTTTGAGATAATCTTTGATTGATATTGAGATACGATATTGATTTGAGTGTCGGAGGATCTACGCCGGAGATCTCCGGCGTACTTTTTTGCAGGTTAATTTTACGAGGATCCTTGAAGAACACTGAGAGTTGAAGAAGAAAGGAATAAACAGTCGATTTTTATCCTCTTAATCTTTTATATCATTTAATTTATTTATTTATTTATTATTTGATGATTTATCATCATTGATTTTCTTATTTTATTATTTTAGATACAAGTATTTTATGTGAAAGAAAATTATACCCACCCAAGCATGGATTTTAAGTTCACAAAAACCCCTTAAAAATTATTTAGAGAAAAATGAAGGATTTAAAACCATATATCAATCCAAACAACATTCATTTGTTTAAAAAAAAATTAAACTTCTATTAAGAGTTGAATGAGCTATCGATAAGTGTGTGCGTATTTATTTTATTTTATTTATTATACCATATAGCACGTTCATTTGAAATTCATGTGGAATATAACAAAATTCACATGCAATGTAATATCCCTTCGAAATAACGTATTTTTTCAACTATACTAATAAATAAATTCACATTTCACACTTTTCATAAAATGAATCATTCCAATTGAAGTCCTCACAAGGAGTCACCTCCTTTGTCAAATATCCAAAGACTTTAGCAATGTATAGTATATACTCCCCCATTTATTGCACCCATTCTCTCTCCCCAAATCCATTTCTCTCTCTCTCTCTCTCTCATACACACACACGCACACGCACACGCAGGTCCACTTCAATAAATACAATTAAATGCTACTTAGATTTCATCAAGAGGTGCTCTTAATTGTCCCAATTCTTATGTGCACCTCATTTTTCCAAGAGATTCATTCTCCCTTCTCACTTTAACACTTTTCTTGAATGTGGACAAATTTTCACTTTGTGCTTGCTTGCTCCTCTCTCTCTCTCTCTCTCTCTCTTATTTTGAAGTTATAATTTAAACATTCTCATTATATGCAAGAGAGTATGAGTTAACAATTTTTGAAAATATAACCAATACTTCTTTATTTTTTATTTAGTTTAGTGCGATACTATAACTCATTTCCGCTGAAACGGACCCCTTGCTTTCAACCAAAGAGGTTAGAAAGAAATTAAACCCGATTAATGCAATTAATATATAAACTTTTTTACTTTTAGTAAAATTTTTAAAGTTTTAACTCAGAACCAAACATTTTTTAAAAGTTTAGCTTGCAAGAATCTTTTTAATTATACATTAAAATATAATTATATGTTAAAATTAATATTAAATTCTAAAGATGACGTACAAAGCTGATAAAATAAAATATAACTCATAAAATTACAATTATGGTGTTAGAATTAAATTATTTTTTTTAAAATAAAAATAAAGATATATAAATAAAACAAAATGTTCATAATTGTATGTAGCATGGATACAAAGAATCATCTCTTTAAAGTTAGTACTACATTTTGGGATGTCCAAAAAATTTGTATCCTCCAACATGATCTGCAAATACATTATATATATTGTCGTATTATATAATTACTAGGGTGAATACATTGACTTATTCCTGCTTTACATATTTAATTTATTTTATGACTCGTTTTATTTTATAATAGTAATTATATATTTTTAACAATGGGAGAATGATTGGTTTATCTAAATGGAGGTGGCAATGGGGTCCATGAGACTGACCGAGGTAGACTGGACTGGGTTTTGGGTAGAGCCCACTTCCATGTGATGGGTCTCATGACATTCATAAAGCCCAACTCTATTTCGACCCATTTCTTGGCCCACAATTTATTTATTTTTCTCGGTTCCAGTAAAGAATAGTAATCAATAGTTGATTATGTTATAATGAAACAATTATTAATTAGTACAGAAAAAAACCCATCATTTTAGCTCATAAATGCCAATAAAAAATGAAAAGAAATCATATTTATATATTTTAAGAAAAATCTTAAAACGTTCAAATTGGTTAAACATTCTCGGATGCCACGAAATAAATGGTCTAAAAATTAAATGTCTGTCTAGTGATGTCCACGTATCATTATTAAGCCATGTTTCAGCTGAAAAGAAATGTCATAAAATTAATTCAAATGTAGGTCAGAATCCCAACAGGTATGATAGTGAGGCATATAATAATCCATGAATAAATCGATCGAATCCAAGATTTCGTTTATTATGAAGCTAGATAATTTAACTTAGGTTTATTTAGTTGCATGTAATGATTTTTAATTCAATTAATTTTATTTGTGAACGTATCAAATCAAACTCTCTAAAATAGATCTATAACAAGCTCATTAATTTATAATTTTTTTTATACACATCTCCTCTACACAGAGGATTTAGAATTAATGTTCAGTAAACTAGTTAATGCCCCCTCTACCCAACACCACCTTTATATTTACTATTCCACATAGTTTAAAAAAAATTATATTTTTGACAAATTTTATTAATTTTGTGGGGTATTTTAGTATTTTCATATAATAAATAAAGTATCATGTAATATTATGAATGTGAAAAAAGAAATGATAAATTTAAATTAAATTAAATTTTGAGATTATTGATAAAATAGTTTTTTTAGGTGCATGTAAATGGTTTTGCTAGAAAAAAATAAGGAAAATGTACAGAATTTTATGTGATCGATGGAGTAATATTCATTATAAATTGCTTAATATTTGTACAACTTTGTGAAATTATATAAGAAATAAAATATTAAATTGGGCACTGTTTTGCATTATTCATGAGAAGAAGAAAACAAGGCAGGACTCAAAATGGTACAAATTGGACCTTTTAATGCCAAAGACAAATCAAATGCACAGCAAATAAAGTCAGCTCAAGACTTGGAAAATATTTTGAAGACTTCCAATTTGGTTAAGAAATGGAGTTCAGGTAGAAAATTAATACAAGATGAAAAATTCAACATATTCAGACATTGTTTTGTAACTATCATGCATGAGAACTCACTACACCTCCACTTGATCTCTTTTATTTGACTTTTAATCAAATAAAATGGTCCTAAATCAAAATATGAATTGTTCAGTGAGCAAATGAATTATGTAAAAATTATCAAGTAAGAGAATTCTGTCACGCCTAAATATTTGTTATGTGAAATTTATTTTTCTCATGCAATTCATGATACAATAGAATGCATACACACTTATTACAAATTCTATCTCCGTAGTACATGTATATCTATTACTATGAAATTCATAAATGAAGTAGTTACAATATACTTCCTCAACGAGCGAAGTCCCATTTTACTCTTTCATATAAGTCCGTGTGAAATGTCTCATTTTTATTTATTGATATAGGAGATTCACACACTTCACTAATACAATTAAAATGTGAAATTCAAACTATCACTAATATTATTCATTACATATTAAATAATTATAATTTTTAATCCAAGTGCTAAAAACGAATGGTACCTTTTCGGATGGACGGAGGGACCAGGGAAGGTGGTATATATTTATGAGTTTTTTTTCTCTCTCCTTTAGAGGGGAGTATAATTGATGAAGGTGTATAGAGCCCTCTCACCAATAAATTTCTTTCATTTGATTGATAAAATGTTCAAGTAAACTATGCATAAATGCAGTATAAATAAGAGTAATTATATTTTAATAAAAAAATATTATTATTATTTAAAATATATAACTGATAATTAAATAAAAAAAAAGGCTTAAGAAAAAAAAAATTAAAGTGATAAATGACAAATAAAAATTGAAGGTTAAATAACAAAAGATATAAAGTGTTGATTGCGTTATTCACGATGCTACATGACAATTAAAACTTTATATGAAGTGGGAGACCTATGTGCACAACTCACGATGAATTAAGTCTAATATCATAAATAAATGAATTTATCATTTAAACCTAATAAAATCTTCTTCTTTTTTGTAATTTAAGTGTACTAATCGTACGTCTATAAATTTGGTTGATTCTACTAAATTCGAAATTAATTCACATTAATAATAATAATAATAATAATAATATTATTATTATTATTATTTTAATTTTCGCCTGTCACTATATGACGATAATAACTTTTACAATCCTCTCTGATTTAATAAATTATCCTTTCATTACACCGATTTTTTTTTTCTTTTTCTTTCTGGTCAAGTAAAAAGAGTACAATTATTTTAAAATCCAATCATTTTGGAATTCTATTATATAAGTGAAAACTCTCAACCTCTTGGTCCCTCCTCCATGTCTACTATGTGAACATACCAATCTATATATATATACAAGTGATTGATTGATTAATTTATTATTGGAAGTATATCAAGGGATGTCACACTATTCACACACACAGGATCATGAAAAAATACACACACTGAATGTGTCAATGGTTAACTAATAATGGATGGTCCCTCAATTGGACTAATTGTTGCAATCCTTCTATCACACGACGCCGTTTTAATGTGTTGAAAGACAAGGAAGCTCCTAATGTGTATCCACATGAATTTGGAGGAATTTTTATTTCAAACATAAAATGCCAATTTTATCCCCTTTAAATTTGCTAATTCCATTCATAAAATCGAAACTACGAAAAATGCCTTTCAATGCCAAATAAATTACTCCCTCGGTCCGTAGATTTTTGGCACGGAGATTAAGGAATATAATAATTTAATATAAAGTGAACTAAGAGAAATAATATTGAATGTGTAGTGTGTAGTTGTATTAGAGGTGATATGTGGGCCCCATGAGAATAAATTAATTGTTTTGTGTGGGTCCCATGTATTAAAAAGGAAATGTGTCAATTTTAGTGGAACAAACCAAAAAGGAAAGTGTGCCAATTTCTATTGGACGGAGAGAATATTATACTCCCTCCGACCACTTGAAAGGTAACCGTTTGCTGTTTGCACGTGGATAATTCTAAGGTTTTTATTTACTTTTTGCAAGTGGATTAAGGAGTATTATTATTATAGGTAAAGTGGGTAGTTGTATTAGAGGAAAGTGGTGGGTCATATTGTGCACTTTCTTTACTAAATAGATGAAATTAACACATTTGAAGCGAATGCCAGAAATAGTGAAACGAGTATCTTGTAAGTGGGCGGAGGAGGTAGTATATCAATAGATGGATAGTTTTAGTAGCTTTCATAGGAGGGGCCTCTCCCCCTTCTCTCTCTCTCTTCATATCTTTATAGTTCGACGTCGGCAAATTAATTTCACACCATAAGAGATATTTTATTGTGAAATTATTTGAGATATGTATTCACTAAATGAATAAGTAAATTGAATGAAAAGGCGGATAATAGTGGTAATATGAGTAATTATTTAATGGGGGATAAAATTGATTTTGTTGAATTACATCACACCAATCATTAACAAAATATACCGAGTATAAAATTGAAAATAAAATTAAGAACGCATGTTCCATTACCAAATCATTATTACATCATACTAATCATAATGTTAATTTCATATAATCAATTTATACGTACATTTATAAATAAACCAATGAGACAAATAAATATGCGACATTAAAGTTTTTTTTTTTTTTTTTTGATGAGGTTGTATTAGCAATACGACATTAAAGTTGATGAGGTTGTATTAGCAATATTTAGGAGTGATAACAAAGTAGAGAGCATGGCCATGGTGAATGAATAAAGCCTTGCATTTAATGTTTCAATCAATGCCCAAACACCCAACAACCCCTTTATCCTCTTTCCCACGTATATTCTACCTCTTTTTCCAACATTACTATTATCTCAGATTATAATATATAGTGAGAATTAAGATGATGAGTAAGACTTATTAAAATTATTATATAATTTAAGTATGTGCATGAGTAGTTAAAGTATATTATTTTGATGTATGATAAATGATGTATAAAAGTATGTTTTAAAATTTATAATAAGATTTATTATTAACATACCTTAACTAACAATAATTATAATTTATCTATATAATAAATACTCCCTCCGTCCCGTTAAAACGTAGGCGTTTGCTTTTTGCACGTTGATTAAGGAGTATAATATTTTAATGTATAGTGAGGTAAGAGAAATAATATATTAATGTAAAGTGGGTATGTGTATTAGTATGACATGTGGGCCCATGGAGAGAGAAATAATTAATATGTGTGGGTCCTTTTTACCAAAAAAAGAAAATACACACTTTGTATTGGGACGAACCAAAATGAAAAATGCGTACGTTTTAATGAGACGAAAAGAGTATATGTTAATAATGAATCACTCGTCTCATAACTTATTTCACATATACAAGTCTCACAAAAGAGTGCCCCTATAATATAACACTAATACTCCATATAAAACAAAATATTTTATGGTTTTAAAAATGATTCAAAAGTCTAAACTCAAGATATTAAATTAAGGGATTTCCACCACTTTTAAGTGGCTTATAGAAAAAGATTACTGTTTAAGTGTGCTTGTAATGAGCCAAATCAATGCCAATGAAAGAAATCGACTCTACCGTGACACTAAACCAGACACTTACGGAGAAGGTATTTCCAACCTATCCTCACCTTGAGACGCCGGTGGCAAACTTCACAATATTAAAAATACAAAACGTTGAAAACATATATTCTACCTTTAAAATTTGATGAAATACATTTATTACGTTTCATTCTACTATTTGCAATTTTGCAAATATCAAATCATTACCTCATTATATAGTACTGTTGCATCCAATCATTTGCATTTGAGATTCTAGCTTGATTCTGTAGCCTAAAAGCGCCATAGAAGATAATGATAACAATAACTCCATTTTCTATCCTGATTTTGCATATATAATATAAAAATATGAAGAAGAAACTTACAAAATAAACAATAATGAAATAGAACAAGAGACAATAATTTGAAATAAACACAAATATTACTGGCCAAATCAACCCAAAATGGCAAATCAAACAGTCTATACCTACTCGAGTCAACTCAAGGGTACTGCTCCTGAGTCAATACCCGAACCACCACCCTTGCATTGTGCTAAGAGCGCCGGCGCCACCGCCCTACGGCGGAACTCTCACCTCCCACCACCGCACAAGGGTTGTTTCAGCGCGGTTCGTTCTTGACTCAACCCCCTCAAACTCCGAGTCATCACAACTCAAGTAGTAATACATCTTCAAAATTACATCAAAACCCTCCAACCCCCCCTACCAATTAATTTCTTTTCACCCTATGCAAATATGTCACACAATTAAAAAAAAAAAAAAACTGGTCACGTAATTAACTTTTTTTAAAAAAAAAAAGCTACCGGGTCCCACAATCAGCTCTCGCAGTTGAGAGCTGCCTTAATTTTTTGAACGGTGCATGATATGAGATTGTTAACAGTCTCCACCGACTCTACCGTGAGCTTGGCCGTAGGCAAACTATTCACCAAGATCTGGAAGGCCACCGTCAGTAGAGACCCACTAACCCTGTGGGGCGGCCCACCGCTCCCATTCGTTCCATTATTGGTAGGCCCACTGGATCCCGGCCCATCGGGAACGATCGAGAATCCCGAGGGCAGCAGCGCCACGTAGGCGGAATCCCCACCGTTCATCACCACGTGCATGGCCGGGATGTCAACCGGCGCGTACACCACAAGCGACCCCGCCGCGTCTATACATGTCTCCTGGAGGATCAGCATACTGCTCTGGTTCGAGTTTACGGCCTGTTCACGAAATTACCAAAATAGCCCTGATCAGATTACGCCTCGGTACAGTAAAAATATCATACGTCAGTTTCGTCACAGGGCCAACTGAGTCAACCCACAAAGGCGACCTCTCAGTTAAAAAGTTGACATAGTAGTACATTGAAAGGTCAAAGATTTGACTTTTTAGTATATTATTTGAATAAAATAAAATACTAATTAAATTTAGTGGCCAAAAGTGAGACACTCCATATGGTTCGAACTCCAATGGGTTGTCTTCGGAGATAATTCCAAGTTTCACAATTGTCATGGCTAATCATATTCATTCTATAAATTACAAAGAACTGATTCGCCAAGATATATGGGCACATGCGTCATTTTATCTATTTCGTGCTCATATAATTCTTTTCATAAATTTGTGATTTCACACACTGCACCACAAGGGTTCAATTTCTTGTCCTTAACTTGATATGAATAAATTGGCAACGACGTTTATGGCTTTATTATTTATGTCACAAAATAAAGATTTAATTACTTCACATTTGAAGTGATGAAATAATATTATTGACAAAATCATGCAATATGTACACAAAATGTGAATACTTACACTAGCACGTAGAAGGGAGACGCAGTTGCCATGATCTTGTCCTTTAGCAATGTGAGCCATCTCCTGCATGGGGCCGCCGTTGGAGAGTATGTCCCACTCGCTCCTCAATCCTTCGTCCCGGAGGAAGTCGAACAGCCGCTGGGGGGACACCGGAAGCCACACGGAGGTGGCCGCACTCAACACGATCCCCGGTGGCTCACCCGGGTCATCGATGCTCTTCCGAGTCATGACCTGCACGCCCTCGTCCACGTTCTCCATTCGGAGTTTGTTCCATTTATGAACGGACGAGGCGCAGACTCCGGCGCAGAAGTTGTTGGTCATTCGTTGGGCCAACTTCAGCATGCTCCGCCGCCCGCCAGCAGTTATTGCAGCTGCATGTGGAACATTTATTAGCTCACAAGAAAATATTGAACTAATCAGATAGTATATAAATTGTGATCATCACCGCTGTGATCCCTAGCTGGCACGGTGGATGACATGAGGATGGCGAGGCACTCCGACTGTCGTTGAAGGGTGGCGACCCAACGTTGAGCTCCGAACCCCATACCGGAGCTGACCAACGGCCGGTACAGCTGGTGAATTACACTCTCATCGTATTCAACATGTTCAACCCATGTAACCTATACTAAAGGTGATTAGTATAGACAAAAAAAATATTACTTTCATACACTCAATTGTAATAATAAGTCAAGAACACAAAAATTTAAGGCCCCTATTTACAGAAGTTATGCCCCCACAAATTTCAATAATGTTCAAGTACAATAACAAGGGACAAAAAAGATCATGTATGATATTTATCGTTTATTCACACACAAAATGATAGATACTACGTGTGATGACCCAACATACCATTTTCAACAAGGTAGAAAATACAGACAACACAAAATTTTGCAAGATTTGGGGGAACGAGGTGGACAGAGAGGGTTAGGGGGTGAAGTATGACATAGAGATGTGTACAAGGCTCTACTCACAAATTAAGGGGGTAGGAGTGGGGTGAGGTGGGTGGGTAGATGCTGTCACGTGACAACAAAATATAAGCAAGTCTAGGGATTTGACTAAGTGGTCTTGATTGAGTAGAAAAACAAACACATCATGAGGCTGGAACCAGGTAATACACAGTCGTATGGATTAAAAAATTAGGCCATGCATCAGAGATTAGATTGGAATAGAAAGATCAAATACTTAGTTTTATTCTTCCAACGTTTGATCACAAGCATTTACTACAAAATCATATGGAAATTAATGTGTCCCAAGGAGCAAAAATAGGAGTAATAGAGGCTTCCATTCATTATTTTAATCATCGACTGCTACGCCTAGAGAATATCATATTAATTAATCTCATCTTAAGCAAACCCCATTTCTTAAATTATCATTTTGTGGCACGAGAAGCATCTTGTCCACCATTATTTTATTGTTTAGGAAGCTTCACTTTCTTGAAATCTTGTATTAGCAAGTACCTTGTTGCAGTGATTTTGACAGTGATTACTAGTTACACTAAGTAAATAGATTCTTGATTAGGGAAATTAATTCACAAAAAGATTAATTTGGGATTGTGTGTGTTTTCTCTAGGTGGTGCTGGTCGCACAATTTAATGTCATCAACTAAGTTCCAAGGTGGTGCAGTTGCTTCAACAAACTTATTTAACACAAAGTGGGGTGGAGGGATTCATACAGCAGACCCCTTCAATAAATGTTAGTAATAAGTAACAACACAACAATAATGTTAATGTAGTTAGAGAGTGGAATCTTCACCTTGCAATAGCCATTAGGCATATCTTGCACCACGCACCCGGAGGGTAGTCTCCGGCAATTGGGAATTGCCGGAGCTTCCCTCACCGTGTCGATGGATACATCCACCACAGCCCAAACACCCTCCGCGTGCTGCTTGCAGAACCGGAGGAAATTAACCTCTCGAACCGGCACCAAAGGTGATAGAACTTGGATAGCAGCATTCATCTATAATTAGCCATGAGAAATAAGTTATTAAGGAAACCATGATTGATCATTTAATTTAATGTCATTTTAATTACCAGTTGAAGTGCACCATTTCTTGTTCCACCCATGCCACTAGATATAACATCAGTAGTTGAGGTTCTTGCAATTGCACAAGGAAACATTTCTGCCCATTTGTTCTACCAACCAAAAGAATTGATTAAAGTTAAACCCCAATAGTGAATAATCAATTAAGAAAGTGAATAATTAATCAAGATTTGAAGCATCCTAGATACTCACAGAGTCCATTAATGTCTCCACAAGGGCTAAACTGTTGATGATAACCATACCAGTCTCTCTGGAAGCCTCAGTGGAGAAGCCATTAGGCTTCATTCCAATACAAGGAGTAAAGGTTCTAAGATACTCCTCATGATTAAGCATCTCTCTACCACCATCCAAGCTTCTAACCCAAAGGGGGTCATCAGTTTGTGCCATTTTAACCAGTTCATCCATGGCAGCTAAAGCCAGCTCCAAATACATGGACCTTTCAAAGGATCTCTCCATGGGGTTGATGTTCATCGCCCCTTTGGAAGGCAAAGGGCTCGACAGTCCGAACTCATTGACGGCCATTGGAGGAGGAACCACTTGCAACCCTCCGAATCCATTAGTTCCCACTCCGAGTTCCAAGCTTGAATTCGGCATCGGGCCGGATAGAGATGAAATCGGGCGCCCGAGAAACTTCCCAGCAAGAGCACAAACGCGATCGAGTTCATCTTTCAGCCTTGCATTCTCGATTCTGAGGTGTTGCTCCTCCAGCGACACTTCTCCGATCACGGCGGGGCCGCCGCAGTTGGTGCACATGGGGTTCCTCATCGCCTCCCTTATCGACATGTTTTCGGCCCGAAGCTTGTCGTTGTCTTGCCGCAGTATCGAGTTCTCGTGCCGTTCCAGTTGTGTCTATTAATCAAACGTCGTCGTTATTTAGATGTGATCATCAATTGTAGTGGAAGTTAGAATTAATTACCTTCATCTGTGTTCTTCGATTCTGAAACCAAAACTTGACTTGCCTCGTCTCCAAAGAAAGCCTTTTGCTAAGCTCCATTCGTTGCTTTTCATCCGGATGAGGACACTCTTTGAAGAGACTAAAAGCAACAAAATCAGAAATTACAGAAATAAGCAAACCAATCCTGTTTAAGGCCAATCGAAAAAACCAAAGAAGAAAAGAGGGGTTTCTCGAAAACGAAAAAGAAAGAAGGTGAAGGTGAAGGTGAAGGTGGGGGTGGGGGGCCATACGACTCGAGTTCTTGGATTTGCTGAGGAGTGTGTCGGTGGTATCTCTTTTTCCTGGGAGGCTTGTCGGAACCATCTTGATCGTCTCCAGAACCACCATCAATGTTATCACTCCCAGATCTACTCTCATGTTCTTCATCTCTGCTTCTTCTTCCCCCAACATTACTCAATTCAATGTTACCCCCCATTCTCGCCATCTCTCCTTGCCCCTCCATACTCGATTGCTGCCCCCACATAAAAAGAAAAAAAAAAGCAAGTCACGAGATCAGCGCGCACACACATATGTATGTATATGTATACTTACAAGGGCTAGAGAGAGGCCGGGAGAGTTGAACATAGATTTGGAGGAGAGAGAGTGGGGCATGAGGCGGGGGTGAGCGATTGCACCGGTGGGCATGTTAGTTGGAGCAGTAATGGCGTCGTTGCTGTAAGATATATCCGTAACAATTCTTGCACCGCCACCACCACAAGAATTGTTCTCCAGAAAATCCCCAAAATTCATGAAATATTTTGTATACCTTTTTTAGAATTTCTCCTTTTCTTTCCCCCCAAAATAGGCTCTCAACTTGGTAGGATGAGCAATACACGCATTAACAGAATCACTGCATTTAACACTACACTCCCAACAAATCTGCTACATTAATATGGACTAAATACATACATATATATGTAACGCTTATATATATAGCTAGCATTATTATATATATTGTGATTGTGATTGTGACGAAGATATGGAAAGAAGAGGAGTGGTTGGGAAGAAAGAAAAGAGAGGAAGAAGAGACACAAGGCCCAAATCCAAATGTCTCTCAAGCTGCCTCTCTAAATTAAAAAGAGAAAAAAATTGTAGTGAGAGAAAGAAAGAGAAAGAAGGCCAGCAAAAACCCTTGATGCTTTGCTTTTTCTTCTCTATCCCTCTCTCTCTTATACAAAAATCTCCTCAAAATAAAAAAGAAATGATATTTGCAATGTGAAGAAGCAGATGGGGTGGCGCAGCCGACAAAGGATGAAAAAACTTTCAAGAGAAACCTAGTTTGGATGACTTTTCTTGCTTTTCAGTAATCTCTATATCTGCATGCTTGACTTGCAAAAAGCAACTTCTCATGAGATGTCCAACAAAAGCAGAAAAACAAAAGCGGGGAGGGGAGAGAGAGAGAGTAAAAAGTTTTTTTTTTAAGTATCCTTTAGCTGTGTGTATGTGTGTGTAGAGAGGAAAAAAAAAGTCGAAAGTGAAGATAATACTGGCAATACTATGTGGAGTCTTGGAAACCCACATATATCTGTACCAGCAAAACAGCACAGAAAATGGGTTTGTTTTGACTCTCTCTCATCATTCACGCCCAGCGCGTACAAATCACGACTCCCTTGTGCTGCTCACTGCTTCTATAGTTTAGGTGAAAATCTTTTGATAAAGTGTGAGACTGATCATTTTTAAACTATTAACCCCTCTATCTCGCCAAACGCTAATGGTTGTCGGGTAGTTATATTAGTGGGAGCGTGGA
Organism: Pogostemon cablin; assembly: GCA_023678885.1. Lineage (NCBI taxonomy): Eukaryota > Viridiplantae > Streptophyta > Magnoliopsida > Lamiales > Lamiaceae > Pogostemon > Pogostemon cablin. The sequence continues at coordinate 2,079,452 of CM042965.1, forward strand.
TAAGTATGTCAGAATTCCATATATTTTTATATTAGTGGGAGCGTGGATAAGTATGTCAGAATTCCATATATTTTATCCGTCCCACGTTAACGTTATTTTTTGCACGGATATTAAGAGATATAATATTTTAATGTGTAGTGAGATGAGATAAATAATATTTAATATAAAGTGGGTAGTTGTATTAGTGTTGTGTGTGGGTCCTATATGGAATAAATAATTATTTTGTGTGGGCCCAATTTGACAAAAAAGAAAATGTAAACCTTAACTTGAGACAATTCAAAATGGAAAATGTAAACCTTAACGCGAGACGGGACGAAAGGAGTATAATTCATTAAATTTATAATAAATAGGAGAAAAAGAGACGGATTGATTACTTCTATTCTGTACTCCGGGAATCGTTTTGATCAAGAGATGAATTAAGTTTACTGATTTCCAAGCAAAACAGTAGTTACATTACATAAGCTGATCATATAGTAAACTTTAGTATCCCTTCATATAGTAAGCTTATTTGTATCCAAACGCAAATTAAGAAAGATTGTTTTTTAAATATTATAAAAATAATTTTAAAAAAAGGAAAAAATTGGTAATTTACAGAAAAATGAATAAATAAAATTATTTGAAATAATAAATAAAGTGTAAAATATTAAATAAAATTATTGAAATTGATGAATAAAATGTATTAAAAAAAGATTTGATGAGTAGTTTATTTTTATTAATTAACTTGCATAAATATTTGAAATAACTCAAAATAAAAAATGCACATAAATACAAATTATTTTTACAAACTCTATCCGCTTACATTCTAAGTTTTTTTTTTGTGAAATCATTAAAGACTAAATATAGTGTGCACCCGGGTGCACACGAAGCTTCGTGTGCGTACAAATATAAGCAAAAACATATACAATTATGAGTAACAATGTATAAAATTTAATTGTTAATTTTTTTAATAAAAAATTGAGTGTAAAAAATGTACAATTATTAAAATACATGTATACACTATTGAATAAAAAGTTATACACATATGAATGCTTGTTTTTTTAATGAAAAACTTAGTGTGAAAAAAATATACAAATATTACAAAACACGTATACAAAAGAGAATAACATGTATACAAAATAGAATAAAAAGTTATACAAATATGGGTGCAAGGGTACACCCGGGTGCACCTAATATACACTCATCATTAAATTTTAATCACTTTCTATAGTTATTTTATGCATACTTATATAAATGTTTTGGATTACGTGTAAATTGATGTTAATAATCGTGATATTGCTATATGAGTTAGTATGAAGTGTTTTACCACCAATAGATTATAGATATGGTTGCAGGACTGTGAATTATTAGCAATGTATATGTAGTCAATTAATTACTAACGGTGTTGTATATGAGTTTAATAACAATTTATTTTAAATAGTACACTTTAATTTAATAGCATAACATGTTTTATTACAAAAGTTAAATGAAATATGAACATTATAGTATTTAAATAAAAAAATTAATTTTTTCTTAAATAATTAAAGTATAAATTTTTACAATAATATTAAAAGTACAATTTTCAGAAAGCATACCATTTGGGGCACGATATCGTATTCCAAAGGCACTCTAATTATAGTTTTAAAAATAATAATGTAATTATATCCTATGAACCCGATTAAACAAATTATTGTTAATAAATATATATAATTCGAACGATGCACCATTTAACTTTTTTTTTCATTAATATAATATATTTATTTATTTATTATTTTTTTAAACATTTGCATAAAAAGATTATGATAAAATTAATTACATCAATGTTTCACATAATCACGATTTCACTTATCGAATTTTCGTAATAATTCTCACGATTTTTGTAATCCACGCGATTATAATTAATAGAATCAATACTTACCCTAACAATTAATTCCATCCATGTTTCGATGATTTATCTACCATAAATGAATTTTCACATTTTATTCATGTGATATTTTTTTAGATAATATAATGATATTAGATTTGCCTTTAGTTAATGCAGAATCATTAAAAATACTCCCTCCGTCCCGCATCAAGGGTCTCTTTTTTCCATTTTGGTCGTCTCATCCAAAGAGTTCCCTTTCCTTTTTTATATACATGGGTCTCACACTCACCCACTAATACAATTAAAAATAGGATCCAACCCCCACTAATACAACTACCCACTACACATTAAATAATAATACTCCTTAATCTACTTGCAAAAAAGCAAAATGCACCCTTGGTGCGAGACGGAGGGAGTATATTTCAGTCCCAGATTTTCTTATGTCTAAATATATCACATTATTGGAGTGATATAGAAGAAAAAGGAAAAAAAATCTGTTAGTATATCATTGTTAATAGAAAAATATTATTTTGGTTGTTAATTTATTGGTAATTATTATCAACGGATTGAATTTCGTTTATAAATTCCATGAATTTTTTTTTAGTGTAATGAACTTTGATTTTATATCATTTATTTATTTGTTAAATTTTAGAGCCCAGTTAGAACGTACTTAGGCGATATTAATAGTTAAACTAAATTTTAATTTAATTTTTTATATTAAATAATTATAAAATTAAAAGAATAAATAACTATCACTTATTTGAAATCTATCTATATATATTGCATCCACCCCAAATTTTAATTCCGTTAAACTAGAGAGCTAGTTTTATTTAATTTCCTAGACTACCCATCTATAAATAAAATAAAGATTATTAGAAACTTGAAAATGTGATTAGAAAAAATTTCATAACATTTTATCTGACATTTATATATTATTATTAATAATAAGATATAATTAAATTACTCCACTCAGAACAATATATTAAGGAAATTTGGATGAAGTAGCACAATTGCTGATAGGCAAATAAATTTAGGTGTAGTAGGCTAATGACGTAGCATCTTACCCAACCTAATTGAGGGCTCAGTAATTTATCTACACAATTCATTAAATTAAACTCGGCCTAACATTTAAGTATGGTCAAATTAATTACTCGCAATAAATATTTAGTCCTAAAAGAAGTGTAGGAAAAAGACTAAACAATGCCTACAGCTTATACTTTTTATATAATAATAATAATAATAATAATAATAATAATAATAATAATAATAATAATAATAATAAGCAATATAATTGGGAAATAAAAATTAAGCTTATTCACAAGTAGAATTTTACTTATAAAAAAATAATAATAAACATGCTCAGGAAGTCCAGACTTAACGGTCTCAAAAAAATTGTATCCTTTAATATTAAATATCATATTATTTAATATAATTTTTTTGTCCCTTAATTATTCGAACAAAAAAAATTGTACCCTTAACTATTTGAAAAAAAAAAAAATTTCTCATTCAAATAGTAATATAATTCAAATTCCGATTCTTTTATTGAAAAAATAATATTTTTGTGAATTAAAGTATATATTTTTTAAAATAATATATCATATCCTAATTTGAATACATTGTTCGCAAGAGACGACTCAAAAAGTAATAATCAATTTAAAAAAAATGAATAATTATACAGATACTGTCTAACGCAAAATTTTATAATTAATGGAGTAGTATATTAGTTTTAGCATAATTTCTCGTAGAAAAGTCATTTATCTAGCCTTACCAAACACGTTGCAAAATTATACTACCTTCGGCCACTTATAAGATAACCGTTTGCTATTTGCACGTGAACAATTCTAAGGTCTTTATTTGTTTTTGCACGTGGATTAAGAAGTATTATTATTATAGGTAAAGTGGGTAGTTGTATTAGAGAGAAGTGATGTGTCATATTGTGTACTTTCTTTACTAAATAGAGGAAATTGATACCTTTGAAGCGAACGTCAGGAATAGTGAAATGGACACCTTGTAAGTGGCCGGATAGAGTATTTGTCGATAATTCAAGAACTTAACATAAATCATATTTCTAAATATTAAAAGGCTTGGATAAATCATAAAATAGAGGTTGATATTTAGTGTTATATATCAATCAATGGGCGAATGCATATATTTGAGTCATTTGAAAATAATATTCTTCCGTTCAAAATAAAGATACTACTATTAAATTTTCTATTTTGTATTGTTATTTTTAAAGTATTAATCGTCCTTTTTTTGAAATTAGTGCCTCACACTTAACACTCCAAAAAATTACTCAATAAATGGAGCATAATTTATATCATCTCTTTATTTGAAAAGATAAGAGCAATATAATAAAATACTAATAACAATATTTTTTTTTAAAGCACTCGAGCATATATAAAAGAGTGCTGGTGGTAAAATAATAATAATAATAATAATAATAATAATAATAATAATAATAATAATAATAATAATAATAATAATGTTTGGGTCCATCACCCATATCCTAACATTGAAGAAAGAGTTGAATTTCAAGATGTATAGTATGCTTCAAAATTGTGCTCTATTATTCATTGTGTTTGGCACAATTAATTTCTCATTCAAAATTAAGAAAATAAATTTATTAAAATTAGTATTATAATATTTTATTTGAATTTCGTCAATAACTAGAATATTAAAAGGAGTATAAAATATCTTTTTCATAATTAAAACGATTCATGAATTGTAACTTTCATTTTAATTGAATACTCAAATTCTTATCTCACATAATAAATTTATCTTAATGCCCAATTAGAGTGAGTCATTCATTTTGCTTTACAAAGCCATTTAGTATTGGAGTGCCATTATTCACTATTAATGCCACATCTCTATCCATCCCAAATTCATTTTTCAAACCCCCATGTGCAAAATTAGTTTAATTGTTAACAAAAAAATAAAAAACAAAAAATAATAACATTTTATTCTTATTAAATAAATGTGAATTAATATATAAATATATATTTATATAATTTGTCTAGTAAATTTAATTTCATCTCGAGTGATTTGATGGCTTTTGCACAAATAAACTTTTATTAAATGCATATCTCACACTAATTTTTAGTTGTTAAAGAATAAAAAGTTATTTTAATCATTATTAATAACAAATATAGTACTACTAGATTGCTTAAATTTTACAATGATATAGGGAATTTAAATGTGCGCCTCATTAAAATTTATACTAGAATGCTCATTAAATCTAAGATCTCATTAGTATAACTAAATAATTTAACATGTAGTATATATTAATTATGAAAACAAATAACAAGACTCTTTAACATCACATAATTGTTATGATGGGCAGGTATATGCATGTTAATTAACCAGGACAATTAATTAAAACTTGCATCATTTAAGGTTGTAATTAAACAACCTATGATAATTTTAATGATTTATTGGCATTGATTATTGCACTATAATTAATTTTACTGCATAAATATAACTCAATAACCTGATTTAATATCCTAATGGAACGTATGGATTAATGACATGTTTTATAGACAGGACGATTAATTATATGAATTTCCCATGAAATATTAAGTATCTAATCTACTTAATGACCAACTAATTATAAATGGCTTTAATTTTTTTTTTAATTTTAATAATGTACGTTTGATTACGCAAGATAATTAATTGATGCACGGTGGAAATGATTTAATTTAAGTTTGGTTAATAATTACTCCTAAAGTGAACGAATATATCTGAACAAATTTAAATTTAAGAAAAAATAGTTGTGAAATGTAAGAAAAAGAATTTAGAATATTAATCAGCCTTCAATCGATATTATTTATTATTAAGCTTAGTTGTATTTTAATTTTATTCAATCATTGAAATTACAAGCTTAAATACAATTCTTAGAATATGATATAATAATTTCAAATAAAGATTGATCGCCAGTGGTGCTATTATGAACTAGATTAATTTATACCTTTTGAAGGCAGTAGGTAGAAATAAATAAATTCATCAAACGCCGGTAATTACTCATAATTATTAGTTATGAATATGAATCATAATGAAGTTGTGAATTTGTGTCCCCATTGAATTAACCAACCATAATTTCTAGTGGTATTAAATTGGTATAAAAATAATGAAGAATTGAAAAATAGGAGAAATAAATAATTTATTTAACAAGTTGGAGTTTTTTTAATTATTGTGAAAATTCTAAAGACATGTTTTCAATGAATTCCTTCATAAGACTTCGAAAAGGGCATTTCAATTTTCTCAAACTTGACTTAACGAATTTCGGAATTTATTAATCAAATTACTCAAGTAAAAAGTTAATATGATCATCAAATTAATTGAAATTAAACATGAAAGAATAATATAGTAAGTTAAAATCTTATATATAATTGTAATGACGACATATAACAATTTTAAAATTGATCATAAAGTACTTTTATGGGGTACTAGAATTAATTAAATGAACCGAACATATTGTTGTCCAAATTAATTAGTGTTCTAAATATTAAAATCATTTAATTATAAACCTGAATTTAGCGGAACAAACTTTTTATTTGCATCAAAGCTTGTCACATAATCTTTTCAATGAAAAGATTACGTTTAAATTAAATGGGATTATCTCACCAGAAGTGTGTTTCACTTAAGCACACATATTTTACCTATAGAATATTAGGTATAGTTTCATTCATAATTAAAAGGAATATTATTATACTCATCCCTCATTGCTGCCAATACTTAAGCAATATGGTTATAAATGAATTTAGACAACAAAATATTAATAACACAGTTGTATCATATGAAGTAGATGTAATCACATTTCTCATCAGCTGTGCAGCAAATTCATCTTCTCATGCTGTATTCTTACAACAAGAGATACTAATATGCACCTCTTCTGAATCCCCAGGGCCAAGCTATATACAAGAAAACGCGTCATTTCATTTCTATAACTGTACGGTAACTAACATCTCAATCACGTTCGACACCCTTGGACGAGCAGTAAGATCAACAATAAACAGAGCATCTCAGAGCTTTATGACTACAAATAGGGAAGCACCATGTAGAACATAAATGTCATAGTCTGGTAGAGGAGCACTAACATGGTGAGGGGGTGGGGGCTGTGTGAATTCAATGTATTGAGCATAGTGTGACAGTGTGTGAGAGAGTGATTAAGAAATAAAGAGCATCAATAAATGATCATTAAATATGAAGTGGTATTAAGGTAGATCCAGCTGCTATCCTTTACTAGTCCAAGCAAGGCTGCCAAAATATCATACTCCCAACTTCTATACTAATGATATTATAGGTAAGAATGAAAGCTCTACAATTTTCAAAAGATTTGAGAAAGTGATGATTCTTCATTGTATGAATTATAGAAGGCAAATCTAGAAGTAGGAAGCAAATCTAATATCACATTTTCAACTTGTATATGAAAGCCAAGGCCCCCCATCTCTCTCTCTCAAACGCACAAAATGGGGTTTGATTAGAACAAGCACATAAGGATTAGTGTGTAAAAAATCTACTAGATCAGTATATCCAACTTGAAAATGATAAATGAACTTGGGTAAGAACTCATTTTCAAATGGCTGGCATGATGGAAATGGGATATATAACGACATAATTATACACCCCCAACTCAGTATTTCAAACCCATAACTATTATAGTGGAACAAATAGAGTATGAAGCATCTAATGTAGTAAAATTATCATGACTATAATGCTAAAATCACATGCAATAAGAGAGCTGTACTTGGTGTTACCATATTTACTACTCAACCCATTCGTTCAAGTCTTTATCTAAATCTATGAAACCAGTCAATGTACTAAATTATAACATGCAATCTTGTCACCTAAATTCTACTTCTAGGCTCTAGCCACCCAAATGTTGACTCAAAATTAAAGACCTTCCAATATGGATGAACAGAATTTGAAATCACTTACATTATTCTTACTAATTAACAATTATTTTCATTGTATGACACCGAAGATAAGATTTTAAACTTGATTTAATAGATACAAAAAAAATTTAAGAGAATTCATTGCAGTCTAGTCAAAACAGAATTGATTTCCAACCATGACATGTTCAAGAATTCCTAATTTGGAAGGTGATTGTAGATTTTTTACATTTGTCGTAATTCTAGCAAAGCAAGTAAAACATGTGAGAGCGCCACAAATTGTTGCACCAGACCATTGCTGTATTCGAAACCAAGCTACAGAAAAGTACCTACCTTTCAATGGATGATGGAGCTTATGTTTTTTTAGTGGGATGATGAAGGTAGTTTCCATAATTTTTTCGTCGCTACCAAGATTTTCTCCCTTTGATGTGATTCGGGCTCTTTATCACGTATAGAAGTTCTCCATCTTATGGCATGAGAAATGCGATCTATTTTTTCAATCGTTTCAGGTGAGTCTCGTACAATAACTGTTCCTTCAGGACGCAGCATTCTATCGATTTCCACCATCAAATCTACAAGGTTACACCTGCAATCACACCCAGACCGTAAAAAGCAGAACACAGAGAGACATAAACAGAGAGAGTTCCGTTAAACTCAAAAAGGGGGAAAGGCTCGTACAGTGGCTCTACAGGGTCAAGATTAACTATATTTCATTCACAGTAACATCTCAACACAGAAAATCATTTGCACAATATTTTCCTCAGGGAAATGAGAATCACTCAGACAGTTGCATGTTTGTTGCTTGATATAAAAAAACAGCAGAAATAAACTAACATACCTGATCTTTCCAGTACTGGGATCTTTAATAAGAGACTCTATATCGTCCACATGAATTAGATCATAACTACGAGGATATGTGGAGAAAGGCTCACACCTACAAGCATCATCCAAATAAATATGTCTATGATCAGTTAAATATAACATTTCAAAAGTATAACTAGGAATAAGTATGGAGAATCTTAACCAAATCAAGCCACATTATAAGGTAAACAAGCAAAAGCATCGCCCAATATTCTGTGCAATGTTTTAATTCATGAGAGACAATGTGTTTGCTTGTCTATTTTCAAAGATACTTATATAAATAAAAAAAAGGAATACTGTTATTTCCACTCACCAATCATGGTAAACACCAATGAGTCCTCGATCGTAAATGACATCAAGAGTAGAAGGCTTGCGAGCAGGAACGACATTCATCACCCAAACAGGATCAGATATTATGGAAGCTGCAAAGCCTCCAAAGAATGCATTCATGTCCATTACATTGCGTACTGATGAAGTCCCCAGTTTGACATTTAATGAATTTTTGTAGTAAGAAATCCTCCTTGACCATCTTCGCTTATCAGCTTCAAACACATCAATTCCATTTTTTACCACACTGGCCCTTGAAGGGGCCATTGTCAATCTCTCGGGCCATTTTGAAATTGCTCCAACAGCATATTCTCCCTTAACAGATGATGTCCTGCTCACACATTTCTTTAACTCGATATACCTGGAAATCCATATTATTAAGAAGTTCAGATGACAACAAAGATGATAAATATTATAGCATCCGACGCATATTACCATGAAAAACTTGCATCATCAGATTCATGGCATAAAGTAAGCCCAAATTCATTTTGACTGGGAAGACATGAATCCCCAATAGACTTTTTCCAGATGGCAGTGTTCCCATCGACCACAATCAGCTCATAACACAATGATCTGGCCACTTCCTGTAGATCGGCCCATTCCTTGTCTAGTTTGGCCCACTGTACAGGAGGTCCTGATATGACTAGGTACCCTCCAGGGCGAAGTAGCCGATCGACTTCAAGAAAATAAGTTGCATCTGAAAGTGAAAAGTTTTCATTGTTATACATTGTGAGATAGATTATACAGAAATCTGTACAGAAGTAGCAATGAATCATTAAGAAGAGGACTCACTATAACCAGTGAAAGGAATCAAACACCGAGAACAGTGCATAAAATCAAAAGCAAAAGCAGGAAATGGAAGTCTACGCGTGCCAAGCATGGCAACAAATGCAGGTACTCCTCTTTCCAAAGCAAACTGTATCTGTGCTTTGTGTGAGTCTCTTGGAGCAAAGGAAAGAGTCAAAATGCCTTCAGCAAGCATGTATCCACCAAAACTAGCAACCTAGGAAAAGTATGAAATAATTTTAAATCTATATTCATTTGTAAGAGTTATAAGAAACGGGAAAATTTCCTACCCCACAACCCATATCAAGAGCAGTCCTCAAAGTTCCACCAGCTATAGGTATATACTGTTTAAGCTTATCAATATATTGTACTGCTCCATCTGGAAACATTGTGCCACCACCTGGAAATATAAAATATGGACCCTCCCTTTTCATCCATCCTTGGTGTCCCTTCCTATCTGCTATTTTATTGTAAGGCATATTATCATGCCATATCTGCACACAAAAACATAAGCATATTAATGCTCACGGGCATCAAAGCAAAGCCTTAGGTTGCTTCAAGCCTTCAAGGAGACAAGGACACAAAGTAGAAATCTGTAAGAGCTTCCTCAAATGTTAAAACATGATGCATATTTTTTAAGTGTAAATGTCGACCGTACATCAAAACAGGCTGCCACAGCAAAGTATCCTTCTGTAAGACTACAATACAGAAGTACATGTTATTTATATCATTATTACAGTCATTTTTGTTAGACGAGTATAAAAGCCAAATGCACGCCACATATAACAACGATACATGGCATTATGCTACTTACCCACAATTCAATTCATTGAATGTTAGTATTATAATTATACAGTATATAGACAATTTTTTAAATGAAGCAAACAGATAATGCTAAACCGAAGCGAAGATCCACGACTCAAATTTAGCTTCACTTGATTGCAAAAGACCAATAAACATTCTCAATACCCGAAGAAGCTAGTTTTAAGCTTAATATCAGAGTCCACAGAAACTACATTTCAAATTCTTTTAAGATTTTTTGGTAGATTTAAATACTGATCTAGCAGAATGGTTATACCATTTTCTTTTTCCATGGAACATCTTCTAATGAATTTAGAATTCATAATTCTTGTTTTGAGTTCATTTTATTATCCCAATTGAAGTGAAATCCACCCCTTATGAAGTCATCTGAACTTTCTCTGCATTTTGTTCTTCAAATAAAATTCCTCTCCTCTTACACAACCATAGAAAATTTCTAATCCAGATTAAGGTTGAATATGTTCAGTAGTTTCACCTCCAGCTACAAGATATGAGCCATATTTGGATCATAATCTACAGCAAATTTATAATTTAATAAATAAAGTTATTTGAAATTAATTGCCAATCAATCCCGTGCAACTTTTTTTAGTACGATTGTGAAATCTATAGCTTATTTTCTTTTAAATTGAATCCACTGATGAACAAAATTCAACACAGCCCCTGCCTGATTGCAATGTGGATTTTCAACTACTCTTGATAAATCACTCTATGAACTACACAGGTTATAATCATCGACATGTAAAGTCCTATAGTTGACTACACTGCTGCAAAATCTTACTTTTGAAAAACTAGCCATAACTAAGTGAACACTCATACGTCTAATACTCATCAAGGAGAATGAACATCACATCAATCCTGTTTGACATGCTAAACAAGCTAATTGAACTTCTCATAGCTCATAGGAATGCCAGTCTCAGATATTCGGGAGTCTCTTAGAAATCAAATTAAAACATTAAACTTGAATCACTCTGAAATTATTCATAATCAATTACTAATTGAAAATGGAAATCAAATAAAATTACCTTGTGCAAACTTTCCGGCCACTGGACCGGAACCTTGTAGCCCTGCGGCGGAGGGATCAAACAAAGTGGTGTTTCTTCCGGCTTAGGGCAATGCCTCTCTCTATAAAAATTCATCTCCCTACTAAGCTGACTGTTGATTCTGGGATCCTCACATGGCATGTGATCCACCGTATCAGCGGGGCAGGCATCGATCTCCACTGGCTGCCGCCCATTCTCGACTAGCGCCACCAACCTCCCACGGTGGCGCGGATCCGAACGCAGCAGCGTCTGACGGCCCGAGGCCGCTAAGGAGTCGCCCAATGGTGTAAATACAAGGAGGAAGAAGAGCAGAACTGCCGCGAAGAAGGCCCCGGTGATGATGTCTAACATGCGCCATTGGCGCGCGTGGCGGTGCTTCGAAGATGAGAGATTCAAGAGGCCCATTGGGTTCGATGCTCCGGTGAAGTAAGCAAGCAGAGTGACTTCAAGATCTCATTTTTTTAGTAAAACGCACACGCAGTATACACGTATGTGTGTGTTTCTTGAAGATCTGAAGTCGGTGGAGGGAAACTGTGAGATTCAGTTCTTTTCTATCCTTATTTCTTTTTCCTTTTTCTTCTTTATTTATTATAAATAAATTATTAATTTATATTTTTTAGGTGGACGTATAACTTGCGATTCATAATGTACAACATTTTAAACTGAATTGGAGAATTACTTGACTTTGGTAGCGCGCTTCTTTTTAACTTTGGAAACGTGAACATTAATGCTAATTTAATGACTGTAAAAGGATACATCTAAATAATTAAATTTTATTAAAAGAAAATGTATATAATTGTAAATAAATTTGGAGGAGATAAATTCTATTCAATTTCCTTGCGAAAAATGAAATGTACTCCTCCATGAATTAACTTGAATGGAAAACGATATAAATCTTTAGTATGGGTTCTTAATATACTATAAAAATAATGGGAAAGAGTTATCTTTGAGACTGTCACTTGAATCAATTTGTTTGACTGATAATAATATTTTTAAAAAAAAGATACTTATAACTAATTAAAAGTTATAATAGCGTAGAAACTATTTCATAATATAAATAAAAAGTAATAATATTTTTAATAAAAAATAACAAAGCGTAAAATAGTCTTGCAAATAACCTCCCCAAGACTGCCCAAGAAATAAAAATTTCAAACAGTGAAGGAGGTAATAGATGCATCCACATCAAGAGATTACCCATATAAATATACATAAATTAAGTATCAACCAATGTTAATCATGCAATAACATTACTTTCCACATCAATAAAATGGTACCAGAGGAATGAATTCATATATAGTGGTAATACTAAATCTGGAAGCAGTGGACCCACTGCACTTCCTTCATATGAATTCCAAAAAGAGAGAGACAGTTGACCCAGCATGACAGACCATAATCTTGAAATTTCATGAGTAAAGCGGATATAGCAATTAGTAGTCAAGAAAACAATGAACAAATCTATAAATATTTTAGAATATGAACAAAAATCTACAAAAAACTAGTATTTGGGATGCAAAGACAGTTTTTTTCCAATAATGTTTACGAGTTTAGTACCGGACACCACCATAGCCTTGTTCATGTAAACCTTCCACGACACTTTTTAATGTTTCCGTGCTGCCTTAAGATTATAATCATGTTTAACGAGGTTGGCTCTCAAAAGCATGGCTCTCACTTCCCTATCAAATTCAGTGCCAGTTTGCAGCACGCGCTGGAATGTGCCGTTCCTCTGATCAGCATGCCGAGCATACAGAATTTTGTTGTGGGAGTCAATCCGAGCCTGAAAGATATATCATAAGAAATTAAGATTGAGACAAAAAGCAATTTGAATGGAAGAATTTGAAATCCATTGTAGCAAATTACAGTGAGATTTTAAAGAATTTGGGTCATTGGGTGGACACATTTTAAATCCTAATAAAATACTAAAAGTGTCTACAACATAAAAGCTTTAAACTGACCATGAACAGACACATACTGAGGATGCACATTGATTACCTGTATTTCATCATTAGTAATAAGAGCTTCAAGTTCCTTCTCCAGACCTGTAACACTCGTATTGAAGGCATTGGCCATCATACGAAGGTCAACAGAGACAAATGGAAGAGTATACTGGATGAGAGCTTTATTGCGTATTTGATCATATAGAGTCTCCACATGATCATGTAAATGGATATCGAGTAGCAAATTCGACTTGAGATTTCCTAGATATTCCAGACAGGAAGCATAGTGGCTGCATAAAAAGAGTTTTTTTTTATCAGAAATAAAACACACAACAAAATATGACAGGAAGGCATTCCACGATCTCTTTTCAGTTCTTCACTAAAAAAGTTATAATGGGATCAGGATTGCTGAAGTTAGATACTTTGTGGGAACATCCAGATCTTATTTACTTCATGATACGTTCACATTACATATGGCAACCAAAAACATATTCTATCAGCCTTATGGTTTGCTTCATTCCTAAGAGTATCCAATTATCCACCAATGCATGTAGCAAAGTGGCTCAAGATTAGAAATCTCTAAACATGTAACAATAATGAATTACCTTGTGTGAAAATCATTAATGAGCTCCCTTATTTCAGGTACCAGTTCTAAGAAATTCCTGAAATTAGCATTGTCAATGACTTTGCTCTGCCAAAAGAAAGAGTTCAAGTAGTGAGATATAAGATCTACTATAGAAAGATTTCCCTTAAAAACACATAAGAACTACTATAGAAGTACAGTGAAAATATGCCTTGAGTTCTGCACGGTCAAAGGTTGCAAGTGCACACAGACTACCATAGGTTGCAATATCTTGGGGAGCAATTACTTCAGTATAGTTGGTCCCAGGTTCTGGCCCAGTTTCTAGGAACTGCAAAAATTCCAACAGAACAGCCAGTTACAAAATTAAATTACATAATATGCACCAATAAGAATATTATTTTCACATTATAATGCACAGGGTCAGAAGACATTTGATTTGTGACCAACTCCTGGCATAAAGTTCCTCCATGAGGCAAAGAAAAGGTTTTATACCTTTCGAGCAGCAAGTTTATATTTTTTCCCCTCCAGGTGAGCCAATCCAGCAGCACAACGTAGTTTTGCAATTGTAACAGGATCCAAGGCATCTTGGCTTTGCTCGGCCTTACTAACATAACTTGTAACATGTGTGAATTGACCCATCTCAATGCTAACCAGAATTGCATTCAGACACATATGAATAATATGTTTTGATGTGGTGCAGTAGTCACGTGTGCGGACATAATTTTTAAATGCCTCACCCAGCAGACCATGTGCATAGTAAAAGTCTCCAAAATCATTGTACCCCATCCTAATGCTCTCTTTGATAAGATTTGTCTGCAGAGGAGAAAACAAAGTAAGAAGAGCAAAGAAGAAAAACAGCAGATAAGCTAGTAGAAATCAATGCCTTTGTTATCAAAAGCATTCACTGCATTCTACATTAACAAATGAATCACTTGTCAAGATAGAAGAGTCGAAGCACTGCAGAAAGTCAGTAAAATCTTGCGTGACATAGTTTCATCAAATTGGAATGGATCTCCAAATAAAATAAAATCACAAAAGCATACAATACAGAGAATTTCAACCGAAAGAACATGCACTTAACAATCTCTTTGCTTAACAAATAGTTAACTAAAGCAACCTAGATATCAGAAGCATATACCTCACAAATATATATAATCCAAATCTCTTATAGGAAATTTCACAGAAATTAAATAAACACTCGCCCCTTCAGCGATTAGATAAACAGATCAGCATCACACTACCAAGAATGCAATAATAACAGATTTAAGGATATTCTATTCGATTCAATAGAATTTATTACTCCACACTTCAATTAGAAGATATGTTTCTTACGAATAAAGGAAGTACTAGAAACCCACACCAAAAACTCCCTATATAACGACCCTATATAGAGCACAATTTCATCGTACACCACATCCTATTTCAGATTCAGACCAACAATCACAATTTAAAGCTTACAGTATCTGCAAAAATCAAGGTGTAGTTCCGGTAATGCATTCAACAATAAAAATTATTATAAAGCAAGGATTTCTATGTTGAAGATTGAAAACTCTACCCTGTAAGCATTGAGTTCATTCTCGAGCTTCTCCTTTCTCAACTCGGCACGCCGGTCTACGGCATCAGCCCAAGCATTATCCGGGCCATAATTCGGGCCCAATCTGCCATTAATCTTGCCCACAACCTCTCTGAAAAGCTGCGTGTTTTCCCCTTTCTTAATTTCATCATACGCCATCCGCAGCGCCTCCAGCTGCATCGAAGGAACGCCACATTTATCTGCAACGAAAAGGAGGCGGGTAATCTTCGTGCGACCAGTGTACAGCGATGCGTACGCCTCGATGTCGAGTTGCTCGCCGCTGATAATAGGGCGGTGCCGCTGCGATTCGCTGTCGTCTCGGCCGTTAACGTAGATTTCATCTTCCTCAATAATTGTCCCCGTAACATCCTCTTCTGTATCCATCGCCAGCACCGAATTATAATTTAGGGTTTCAGTTGCTTCTTCAACTTCGTTAAGTGTAGAAACCTTCTGAGATACTAATATATAAATACTCCATATATTGAGGAAGAATGATGAATAAAAAAAAGTGGGCCTCCCACGTGTTACAAAATTGGGCCGCATTCTGGGCTTATGGGCTGGCCTTTGGCAACACCGAATATTACCTCACCTCAATAATCTTTTCATACTTTTTCTCTCGTCTTTTTCTTGGAATCTTACTACTTTCTATCATTATAGCAAATGATCTCTATTCTCATGTAATTTTTAATGATTCTCTATTCTAGTGATATTGGAATTTTCAAATTTCCACTTGCAAAATGGTGATACTCTTCTATTACATGTCAAACAAATAATTACTTAGGAATATATACTATGTGGTCCAATTTCTTTCAATATCATTAGCTCTTTTTCATGACAGAGTTAATTTCACCCCAAGGTCCATTAGCTCTTTTTCATGATAAAGTTAATTTCAACCCAAGGTACCCGAACCTCATTGATAGGCCACACCTGGGTGTGTGTAAGAACAGGAAAGAAACAAAGGAATGAAGATGAATTAATGTACAACACTAGACTACAATCATGTTGGCAAGAATGGAACACCACAAACCTCACACAACTAATACAACCTATACCTGTAAATGCCTACTGATCACTTCTATAAACAGCAACCAAGGGCCTTTTTATGAGCTACACCATCTACAAGAAATAACTCTCTTCCTAAACTACTCGGACATATCAAAACAGAGTCCACAGACAGACCACCTTTGGTGTGTGTACAATCAATCTGGGTAAAAGAATACTCGATCTTCGTTAATGAAGTGGGATCATCGACAACAAAATCCCCAACATGGTAGTTCATCCAGCTTCCGATGTTCTCCAACATGCATCGAGTGATTGCACGTTGGCCGTCCTGTGTCGTTAGTTGAAACTGAGCCGGTTTTATGTCCCAACCGTGTACATTCTCAGGATTGCAGACGCGGCGCCCCAATCTCTTGCAAACTTTTCCGAGGTGAAGTCTGAAGAAGAGACTGTAAGTCCCTTTAGGAAACTGGAACTCGAGGTCACCATCGACTTCGAGCCACCAGATTTGTTGTAGGTATGCCACTGTTTGGAATCTGCTTGAAGAATGAAGATATGAGTTATTCCCTCAAGTCAAAAGAAGATCATTTTTTTTAAATCATGACAATTTTAGGCTTGAAAGATGATAGAAATATACTTCATAGCAGAAATCATGCATATGGATCATGCAAGGAGTAAGATCCCCACCCCACCCCACATCACCCCCCACTCCCACAAACAAGCTCAAGAAATACCTAGATTCATCAGTTGGAATGTATCATCAATTATGCCAATATAAAATAGTTTGAAATTTCGATGCCAAATGAATTCTGCAAACAGAGCATGGGAAGCTGGAAAATCACACCCCGTTTGACAATTAAAAACAAATTAATAAAATAAAAATAAAAACCCCACCTTGATTCATCAGTGGGAATGTAATTCCAATACCGGCGATCATCGATTCCGGTGATCGACATAGCCTTGGAAGAGATTGCCAAACAAACCCCTCCACATCTCTTATCTATCCACACTTCCTATTTCCATAAAAACAAAGTCAAAAAATTCAAACTTGGCACTTCACTAAACATAAAGTTAATTAAATAAAGAAATTAAACGAAAATCACACACCTTTGTGCCATCAAAAGAGTTGCGCCTGCAAAGCCCAGCATAAATGTCCTTGAAACCCTTATCGCAAAACCCCTGATCAGGTAATTGGGAGAGGATATATTGGTAATTGGAAGGGAATTTGGGAATCCAGATAAAATCCGCGGAGGAAGCTGCCCTAAAAGCCCGATTAACACGGGCCAGCTTCGCGATCTCCGGCGGGTCCAAGTAGGAGAGGACTAGGGCAATACAGGATTCGGGTATATCCTCCAGTTTGGGTTTCGGGCTCGGCCCGCCGAGTTCTCCCGGGTGGGAAGAAACGTTTGCGCCCATTTTAACTCCGTTCTAGAGAGAGAAGGAAAGTGAGAAGATTAAAAATGAGACTTTTCTTGTATAAAAAAGGTTGAGAGGGAGAGAGAGCACTTTGAGAGGAGAGAGAAGGCTCAATTTTAGAGAGAGAAAAAGGAAGGGAAGAGCGATAGTAGTAATTGGTATTTATATAAGGGGGAGAAAGCAGTGTAAGAAATGGAAGAGTTGGTCTATACCGTGTCCGAAGGGTGGCGCCTCTTGTTCCGTTTCTGCAGTTCCTACGGTGCGCCAATCTTTTATGTAAACCGTGTCTTTTTTTAATTCCAATTAACTCTTAAACTAATCACACTAATGTAAGGCAATTATCCTTTAATTATGAAGGCTTCTTTGCTTTATAACGAAAAAATATTAGTTAGTAGACGTATATGTGTTTGAATAGATGAGTATTATTATCTTCAATATAATATAATAAGAGGTCCCTTAAAATTAACCAACAAACTATATAAGGTTTTATTAATTAGAGTATGCTGACTCGATTTTATTTTAATATAATAAATAGTGTATGTAGATTATGAATAAATATTTTTATTCATTGCTAAGTATTTTAGAAAACTACATCCTAAATTTAATAATAAGAATTTGAAAGTCCTATTTTAAATTTGACAAGCAGTCAATATATAGTACAATATGGACCTGTATGAAATTAAATAAAGTCGAAGCAATGGAAAATATGGAAGTTATAGATCGAGGAAGGTAGCACCTATGAATTTTCTATCCGATTGTGGAATGCATCGTACAAAATTCAAAGTGAATTAAATAAAATATTTCATGAGTATTATTATATCAAAATGAACATATATTTTGAAAAAATATACTTATTACATAATACTATTTCATTGGTCTCACATCTATGTTCGTATTTTTTTTCTTTTTTAAGTCACATATATATTTTCTTTTTTCTTTTTAAATAAATTACAGTAACCAATAACCTTAAAAATTATCTTAATTTAAAAAATAATATAACCTAACTTAACACACAAAACATACTTTATATTTTCTCGATCCATCCCCTAGAACACCATTTGTTTTTTCATATAGATTAAGATTATTACTCATTCCATCCCACATTAAGTTACATTGCAAATACATAGAAAGTAATGTAAAATTTTTAGGTAATAAATAGTAAATTATAAGGCATATTATACATATTAAGTAAGATTAATAAATTTGTAATTAAGATATATTTTTAAGGTTAGAAATTTATATTAAGTAAAATTAATAAATTTATAATTAAGATATAATTTTAAGGTTAGAAATTTAATGTGTAATTGTATTCGTTTGATGTGGGGGTCAATATTTTAGGAGTAATTCTATTAATGATGTTTGTTGATTACATATATCTAAAAAGAAAAATAAGTTCTTTTAACGAGGTCGTTAAAAACGACAAAATAAAATACTCTTGCTAACAAATGGAGGGATTACTTTATTTATTGACTAACAATACCCTATAGCTCGTATAATCAATAAAATTTTATGAAAGAACATATTTTCTTAGACTATGTTGCTTTCTGTATGAAGTTATGTATTGGAAATAGTAAGTTTATTATTTTTTCTTAAA
The DNA here is from genome assembly GCA_023678885.1 of Pogostemon cablin. Classification (NCBI taxonomy): domain Eukaryota; kingdom Viridiplantae; phylum Streptophyta; class Magnoliopsida; order Lamiales; family Lamiaceae; genus Pogostemon; species Pogostemon cablin. Next base: position 2,099,112 of record CM042965.1, read on the forward strand.
ATAAAATAAAATAGAGAACTACGTGGGTTGGGCCTATGTTTAATATATATCCTCCCGTCCCATTTCAGATGACACACTTTTCATTTTGAATTGTCCCACAATTTAAGCAAAAAATCAAACACAATTATCATTCCTCATACACTTTATTTATAAAAAAATCACCTATACATAACACACCTAACATACTTTATCATTTATTTATTACAAAAAAAAATACCATAATACTTCCTAAAAGTTATTACTTTCTTAATTTCCGTGTTGGAAAGAGGGTGCAGACTTTATTGAGAGGGAGGGAGTATATATAGTACTCACTCCGTCCCAACTTCAACTTCACACTTCCATAAAAGGAAAAAGCAACAAACTAATATCCCTCTAACATACTTTAATTTCAAATTTGTCATCACCTTTTTAACCCACATAACATACTTTATCATTTATTTATTACCCAAAAATATCATACTACCCTCAAAAGTAAGTCAAAAAATATCTTTTCTTAAACTGCGTATGCACAGTAAATGTGAACTTGAATTTGGGATGGAGGGAGTATATATATATTTTTTTTAGAAAATAATGGTACCATAAGAATGGTATTGGGAAGTGACATGGTAAAGAGAAGGTTCTTATCCAGTCTAACGTGGATGTGGGTCCCCCAACGCTACGCTCTGTACAGCGCGTGTAATGAAAACAAATATGATTAGGCCAATAATAATTGGATTACTACTTCACTTTCATGTGAATACTGTATTATAATAAGATATTTAATATATTTGATTTAAAAATGAAAAAATGTAACCACGCGCTTGTCAAGCGAATTGGTCGTGTCTTGATTTGGGTGCACAGTTGGCTATAACTTCCGACAGAAAGTTGCCACTTGGCTAATAAATAAATTATTATTTGGAGAAACAAAACAAACGAAATACGTAAATTTTGTGACAATTAGAAACTCTTGATTGGATTAATAATCCAATTATGGTGCTAGGATGTTATAAATCAAATGTAATTATTAGTTTTATTTTAATAATTTAAATTAGTAAGGATTTGGTGTATTGATTTTATTATAATATTAGTAAGTACTTTTGATAGCTATTAAAATTAATATTCCTAAAATTTATTTTCACAAAAGAAATTAAAAGTTGCTCATGCTATGTTAATTGTACAAAGAAAATTGTTAATCGGAGTATGTATTATACATAAATCCACTTTTTAAAAAGGAAAAATATTAGGCAAATCCTCTAGCTTTGTTGATATTTAAAAGTTTAAATAACGACGTAATCATGATCCCTATCTACATGAATTATAAACATACAACCAACTACAATTCAACAAAAGTATGGTTTGTGTGAATTTCTACGTGTCATTGATAACATGAAGTATTTAATATATGAAGATTGATAATATAGTATAAATGAAGATTGTTCCCCAAAATATTTATTTCGATAATTTACACAGCAATTTATGTCTGTTTTATTTTAGAATTAATTAATACTAATTTTTAAAGTGTAATGGTATTTTTATGTTTTTGATTTATTTCATATTAAAAAGTATAATTATCATTTTAATACATAAATAAAGAATACTATAGTAATTTCTGTTTCACATGAAATTAGATAGTTGGACTTGTTTTCTGAAAAACTTACTAAGAGAAGCATCAGTACTAATTCGACTAATAAAGTGAGATTTTCGATATTATCTTTTAGGTGGTTGTAGGCATTATGTATCATAGTTTAATCAATTTCAAGAAAATAATTTAGTGAAGCTCAATCTCATCCCTTCAGATTTGTACTTATTTGTTATGATTTCTTATTATAAATGAATCTATCTATACATGTATAAAAGCAAAATGATTTTGCTAAAATTAGACTCAATTTTCCCCCCATTTTCTAATTTTATCTATTTTGGAAACCTTTTAATTTAATCCTAATCCTTTATTATTTAAGAATTCATCTTCACCATTAACCATCCCTTGACATTTTTATTCAACAAATTTTAAATACCTCCTTTTCTAATTTATTTATATATTTTTATTCAACAAATTTTAAGTAGCTCATTTTCTAATTTATTTATATTTTTTTATTATCATTTAAATTTATTTATATTTTTAATTGTCATTTAAAAATCCTAATCCTTTATTATTTAAGAATTCATCTTCACCATTAATCATTCCTTGACATTTTTATTCAACAAATTTTAAGTACCTCCTTTTCTAATTTATTTATATATTTTTGTTCAACAAATTTTTCATCTTCACCATTAACCATCCCTTGACATTTTTATTCAACAAATTTTAAGTACCTCATTTTCTAATTTATTTATATATTTTTATTCAACAAATTTTAAGTAGCTCATTTTCTAATTTATTTATATTTTTTAATTGTCATTTAAATTTATTTATATTTTTTATTGTCATTTAAAAATCCTAATCCTTTATTATTTAAGAATTCATCTTCACCATTAACCATCCCTTGACATTTTTATTCAATAAATTTTAAGTACCTCATTTTATAATTTATTTATATATTTTTATTCAACAAATTTTAAGTAGCTCATTTTCTAATTTATTTATATTTTTTAATTGTCATTTAAATTTATTTATATTTTTAATTGTCATTTAAAAATTTAAGTACCTCCTTTAGGGTTTAAAACCAAATCTCAGTCTGGTTTAGGGTTTAGGATTTTAGGGTTTAGGGTTTTAAGAATTCATTTTCACCATTAACCATCCCTTGACATTTTTATTCAACAAATTTTAAGTACCTCATTTTTTTTAAACAAATCATAAACACCCGAAAAAAATTAAAAAATAAATATAAGCAAAATGATTTTGCTAAATTGGACTCAATTTTTTTCCTCTTTTCTAATTTTACCTCTTTTGAAAATATTTTAATTTAATCATAATCCTTTATTATTTAAGAATTCATCTTCACCATTAACCATCCATTGACATTTTTATTCAACAAATTTTAAGTACCTCCTTTTCTAATTTATTTATATATTTTTATTCAACAAATTTTAATACTTTTTTTCAGAATTGGTCATGACTGAAGATGAAATTGGCCCCTTCTAAAGACAGAAGTCAGTAGATTCAAGAATTTCTCTAGCACTTGCTCCTGACAGTTGGTCCTTACGACAGCACGTCGCGAATAAAATCCAAGACTTATCTTAGTTCAGACTCAACATCAAAATCTGACTCCAACATTGATATATTGGCTGATGTCCACATGCCAGAATTCTTCAATTCAATTAAATGTTCTGGAATACCTAACCATGAACTCATTTTGAAGATTGGAACACCAGTAATGCTTCTAAGAAATTTAGATCATGCCAGGGGATTGTGTAACGGGACAAGGCTGGTGATTACAAAACTAGGAGACAGAGTTTTGCAGGCTAAAGTCCTAACAGGTAACAGTGCAGGTCAACGTGTTCTAATTCCAAGATTAACATTGACACCTTCAGACTCTAGAATTCCTTTTAGGTTCCAAAGGAAATAATTTCCAATAATAGTCTCTTACGCAATGACAATAAATAAAAGTTAGGGACAATCATTGAACCACGTTGGCATCTACCTAAAGAGATCAAATTTTGGTCACGATCAGTTGTACGTTGCGGTATCTAGAGTTACAAATCGTAAAGGTTTGAAAATCATGCTTTGTGATAAGAAAGACGTTGACAGCAGTACCTGTAAGAATGTTATTTTTAGAGAAGTTTTTAGAAATTTATGACTTTCTATTTTATATGGATTTTGAAAATGATACTACTTTATGAAATTTTTATTTTTTTTAATAATTACTAAATTTTTCATAATCAAATTTTCATTTATGTATGTATTTTTTTTATACAATCTGACTAAATATTTTTTGATTATCCAGTTATTAAAACTTTACAATCGCATAATTGGATTGCAATGCTTCATATTTCCCCTAAAATTAAACAACCCATTACATATATAGTTCTATTATAAAAACCCATGACCGTGCAACGCACGGATCCGGGTAAATACTAGTTATTCTTAAACACAAAACTTAAGTACTTGTTTAGTTAGGAAAAGCGTATATATTTTATACAAGTATCACTTTTATTTTTACTCCACAAAATACATAATTGAGATAACAATTATTATATCGGCTCAGATTCTTTGTGTCATTTGGTACACCATCTCATGTGCCACACTGTTAGATTGACGACACGTAGGAAATAAAAACTATACCCTAATCCTTAAACCCTAGGGGCAATGGTTGGATTTATTTCCTCATGCAATCACTGAATTAACCACTAACAACCAATTCGAGCCTTAGTGAACATAACAAATCACCACTTCAAGAGATTAAATAAATGAAAAATAACAAATCAAGAAGAAATAAAAATTGTTGTACAACATTTCAAATTATGGTGATTGTGAACCTCATATTATAAAATGGTGATTAGTTAGCCTTAATCACCGATGATTACGTATTCTCTTCATTGATTGGTATCTTGTATTACTTTCTAATGAAATTTGTTGCCCCAATCTATACTAAAGATCTTTAATTGATTTTTTTTTCCTTTTTTTAAATTGAGTTATATTCGATAAATAATTGGCAATGTTTCATTGGCTCAACTCGTGGATGTGGATGTGAGTCAGCAAAATCTAACACTCTCTTTCACAATATTATAAAACATCCATTCGATAAATAATTTTTTTCTTTCAACTCACATAATGTCAGCATTCACACATTAATTTGTACCAAAAAAAAAAAAGGGGGAAAGGGAGTGTTATTTCAAATAAAAATGTTATTTTGGAGTGGAAAAAATAAGCAAACTACATTAAATTCAAAGCAAATACGATAGATATGATTATATGAATGAAACTTTAAAGGACCCAAAATAGATATTTTTCTCGAACAAGTAAAATAGTTCTTAATTAAAATTAAGATTTATGGGCCGATATCTTCAATATATCTGATGATATGGTTATAGATCTAAATGGGCCGGTGTCCAGTTATTAAAAAGTGATCCACACATATTGGGCCTATATTTATAATATTTAAAAATGAACATGGACTTGATTGCTTCTATTACTGCCCATGGTCCATACATACCATCAATATGGAGAAAATTTAAATTTTGTTCATGAATTTTGGTTGAATCCAATTTTGGTTATTTAATTTTTTATTTTTCAATTTTAGTCGTTTTGTATGTTTTTAGTTCTTTAATTAAAAAAAATAGTAATTTTAGGAATGGAGTTGATAAAAAAGAGTAAAATAAAAAAAATAAAAAATTAAAGAATCAAAATTGAATTCAACAAAAATACGGGCTCCAAGGCAATCAATCAATTTATTTATTTAATCATATTTTAGTTCTTCCACATCATCTTTTGGATAGTCTTCTCTTACATTCTTGTTCTAATCGATAATGCTCTTGTTTTTTTTTTAGGAAAAAAAATAAGAAAATAAAAATTGTTGTGACTTGTGAGTATAACGTAAGTTAAAAAAATTAAATTGACAGCGAATTTAAAAGTGACAAAAGTATAAAAATAAACAGGGAAATAAATAAAAGGTATTTTTATATAAACAAAATACAAATTACTGTGTTTTTTAATGGTTGGTGTAGCCAATGCATCTGTTATTATGACGTCCTCTAAAAAAAAAACTCCATACTGTATAATTTATTTATGATCGGTGGTTAATAATAAAAAAAAATTATCAACCAAGAAACAAGGTACAACACGACAATGCATGCCCTGCCCATACCATCTACATGCACACGTACACAGAGTAGACTATAGTGCACTTTATTATTTAATGGAGTATAAATTATTAATTATTTTTCCAAAAATATGCTAACAGACGTGCGTGATACACTCACACGTCTATAACACTTTCAGTACCAAAGTTTTTATTTAATTTTAATTTGTCGAGTGTAGTTATAACCTTCGTGCTAGCTAATTGTAATTCGACAGTCAACTTTGTTTTAACTATTTTAATTTAAAAGTTATAGTTGGAAGCATTCATATAGAACATTGCTTATATTTAACTGGATCTGGTGTTATTTTATATACTATTTGGTAAATATGTATATATATCCCATAAATTGAAAATTGAGTTTAATATGGAACCAAAAATGAAGAACGAGGCATGGAGAACATTTGTCGATATGTCAGTACAAAATCTTTGATAGATGTTTCAACTCAAATCCATCAACTTAGTTATTATCGTGCAGTGTATCCCACTCGCTCCCCATACTATTTTATCAATTAAGTACTTTTCAAAATTCGGTTCTAATGTGACAAATTTTCACTAAATGAAAAAAGAACTTCCATAAAAGAAAATCAATAAAAAGCGGATAATTAAGTATTTTAAATTTAAATAAATAAATGCCAAACAAATTACGTACGCCTTATCCACAATCCATCCATATACGTTGATGTCCCAACTTGTAACCCAAAAGTCACGCAATCATGAGATGTCTTACATGTATTGGAATATACTACTTAATAAAATAATAAACCACATAATACAAATATAATTAATTTTAAATATTGGATATATATATATATGAGAAGAGAGGGATTATGGTACAAACAGGGTACCAATTCAATTTACCAATTCAATTGGAACATCATTGGTCCACACTCTTCTTAATTAATTAATTTCCTTCATTAATGATTTTTTTATTTTATTTTATTTAAATAACGATTATACCCTAAATCCTAAACTTTAGAGATAAATTATACCCTAAACTCTAAACCATAGGGATAAATTATGCCCTAAAACACAAGGGTAAAATTACAATTATATCCTAAACCCTAGGGATAAATTAACCCTAAATCACAAGAGTAAAACTATAATTATATCCCTAAAATTAAATAAAAAAATGAAAAAAAAGTAACAACAACAGTTTAAAAAAAAAAGAAAAACATGTACAAAAGGTGAAGGAAGAAGGTTGTACATTTTAAAATTGATAGGACAATTGTATTCTATTCTTTGCTATATGAGAATTATTTCTGTCATTTTCTGATTGTTATCGATTATTTGCGATTTTTTTCCCCAATTATGTGTATGATTTAATTTGATTCTACTTATATTTTAACTAATTGCTACTTATCCATTGCCTAATTTAGTTGTCATTAATTAACCATTTTTTAATGTGAAAATATTCACTAAATATTTTGGTTAAATTAATATGAAAGCACATGGTGCAGGTAATTTTGTCAGCACCTAACACATCAAACCTTTTCAACTTTTTAGACAACAGAAATCTACTTTGAATTCAGCAGCTAATTATTGTTTGCTAATTAATAAACACATTAGATATTAATCATTTTTTTTTAAAATTAATTGATCCATTTGCAGCATTGACTTCAACTGGAAGATAGAGTATAAAATTAGAGTGATGATCATTGATCACTTATATTCTTTCCTTGAGCACATGTCAAAGTATTGGTCTGATTCATAAAAAAGGTACTGTACTAGAATAAAGATTATTGGTTTGATCTAGTTTTGGTATATAATAACTCGTATCAGATTAATTGGGAAATAAATTGATTTTTCTTTTTTAATTATTATGAATGAAATATAACACTCTATTTGTCCCCTATTTATTGTGGGATTGGTTGCATCAAGTGGGTATATGAAGTTTAAATTAAAAATTGGACAAATAATAATGCGCACCCACATGCATCTTTTACCTACTTTCAGAAATTTATATCATATGAATAAAAATTGTATATACGCTGTTAAGTGAATTTTTTATTAATTTTTTAATAAAAAATAAATATAAAAAATTATACAATTATTAAGTAATATAAATAAATAATTGAATGAAATTTAGGGAAAATAAATTTTTTCGTCCGCTAATTTTCATTCATTTTGAATTTAGTCCATTAACTTTTTAATTTTGAAATTAGACCGTTAATTTTATAACAATTTTGAAATTAGTCAATTAACTTCATAAAATTCAATATTTTGGTCATTTGATCTGCTATGGCAGGTCATTTGAATATTTTCACCCCAATTAATCTATATCATATTTTTATTTAACCAATTTTATCTCACTTTTCATTTTTCACTTCCGCATACCAAACAAACAATATTAATCTCATTACTAAAGTGGAGTAAATTCGACTAAATATTGATACTTCCTCCGTCCGCTCGAAAGAGAGTTTTTTTTCCATTTTGGTCTCCGTTCCAAAGAGGGTCACTTCCTTTTTTACACATATGAGATCCACACACACCCACTAATACAATTAAAATACAATTAAAATATGAGATCCACACTCCCACTAATACAACTACCCACTACACATTAAATAACAATACTTCTTAATCAACGTGCACAAAAGCAAAATGCCCTATTTCGGGCGGACGGAGAGAGTATAATATAAATTCTCAGTGGAGGCTATTTTTTTAAAATAGTATATATATATATATATATTACATATTTTTATTTTTAATTTTTATAATAACCTGCTAATGACCTGTTGAAATTGACGATTTTGTTGAACTTGGTAAACATGATGGACGATTTTTAAAAATTTCAAATATAATGGACGATTTTCAAAATTCTGCAAATATAATGGACGATTTTTAAAAAGTGAAAAACTTATGTACTAAATTCAAAATTGGACAAAATTAGCGAAAAAAAAATTTTTTTCCCTAAAATTTATACACAATGATGCTTGTGTGTACCAGGATTCACATGATATATCAAATAAAAAATTAAGTTAAGATTAATTATAAGAAAAAATCATCTTATATTTTTACGATGATTGCAATTTAATCGTGATATTTGAGACATAGTTAAGTCAAACTACATACTGTATACATAATCTAAATCATTATACTTTCATTTAATCATTACTATTTAAAAAAAATCTAATATATAACTGTTCATTCCAACTTAATTTTTACTCTATAAATCATACAATGCATCGTTTAGTGACTCAATTTAAACCTAAAAAAAAAAATCTTAATCAAAATATTAAGTAATAATTAACGGGACCTTTATATCAAAAAATATTCCCGTGTAATCAATATTTTTATGTGTTTACCCGCAATTGATCGGAATTGTATTTTTGTGATTGTGATAAATCATAATTTTACAATAAATGAATATATATATATATATATATATATATATATATATATATATATATATATATATATATATATATATATATATATATATATATATATATATATAATAAACCAATACAAAATATGGGCTTATATATAAAAATTTGTAGGCGGGGACGCTACCTAATATGAAATATCTACTCCATTCCTCCGCATTAAGGGTTTCTTTTTTCTATTTTGGTCGTTCCATCAAACGGGTTCTCTTTTCTTTTTTAACACATGGGTCCAACACTCACCCACTAATACAATTAAAACATGGGGTCCACACCCCACTAATACAACTACCCACTACACGTTAAATAATAATACTCTTTAATTTACGTGAAAAAAGCAAAATACACTCTTGATGCGGGAGAGAGAGTGTACTATATTTAGGCGGCATCCAAAAATTTCTCCTCTCAATTTGACTATTAATTAAGACAAGCATTCTTGTGAATCATGCAACCTAAATTATCAATTAATTATGGTTTCACGGAATAATTTTCTTAAAATGGATGATAAATAATAATAATTATATTGTAGTAATATTCAATTAATTAAAAATAATATTGCAATAAATATTACTGTGTAAAGGGATGAAATATTATTATTTTTAATTTAAAAATGTATAATATGATAATGAGTTACTAGATGATATCTTAATTAATTGTTATTAAACTGTGAGGGAAGGAAAGAAAAAGAAAAGGAATATATCTCAGCATATTAATCATAACAATCCAAGGGTCCTCAATTATGTAAGATGTAATAATCAACGACCCAAAACTTTTGGTATTCTTACCTTGCAAACCATAAATTATCTCACTTTTTTGTTAGGGGTGAAAATCAAACTAAACTACTCGATACTCGACTCGAGATCGTTCGGGAAAAGCTCGGTTTGAGCTCGGTTTGATAATAATATCAAACAAGCTTGAACACACATTTACGTTTGATAAAATTAAAAGCTCGGTTCGAGCTCGATTAATAAAAATAGATAAAGTAAGTGTAAATTTATCAAGCTACTCGAGCTCGGCTCGTGTTCAGCTCGATAAAAGCTCGTTCGGGCTCGGCTCGATTGCTTATCAAACAAGCTCAAACATATATTTTGAAGTTCGATAATATTTTAAACAAGCTTGAACAACTCTTCGTTCAGTTCGGCTCGACTCATTTACACTCCTATTTTTTGGAGCCTCCCTTTACTATTACAAAATCACGAGGATAGCGCGTGTTCTCCCCCCACCCCTTCCCCCCTCCACTAGAATACATACACACATATATATACAGCCACATAGCTATACATACACACTTTATATATGTATATATATTTGCAGTATATATATATACAGGGGTAACTAGCTTATAAATTGTTGATTTGAATTGGGTGGAGGTTGGTTGAAAATTAACATGGCGACCCTCACTCAGTATCTTTCCTTGAAAACAAAGAAAACCAACCTCTACTACCTCGCCATACTCACCATCCTCTGCTCCATCTCTTACCTCACCGGAATCTGGAGTCACCGCGGCGCCGCCCCCACCACCCTCCTCCCATGCACCAATCCAACAATAAAACAGAGCATCCGCAATCCCCCGCTAGTCAACACCGCCACAGTCACGCTCGATTTCACCCCACACCACACCGCCGATCTCCTCGTCCCCCTCTCCCCGGAGGCGCGTGCAGTCCACTTCCCCCCCTGCGGCACCGATTTCTCCGAGTACACGCCGTGCCAGGACACGCAGAGGTCGTTGAAATTCGACCGTGAGATGCTCGCGTACCGGGAAAGGCACTGCCCGGAGAAGGGCGAGGTGTTGAAGTGCAGGATTCCGGCGCCGCATGGGTACACGACGCCGTTTCGGTGGCCGGAGAGCAGGGATGTGGTGTGGTACGCTAACGTACCGCACAAGCATCTGACGGTGGAGAAAGCGGGTCAGAATTGGGTCCGATTCGAGAACGACCGGTTTAGATTCCCTGGCGGCGGAACAATGTTTCCACGTGGCGCCGATGCCTACATTGACGACATCGGAAAGTTAATCAACCTCGAAGATGGCTCTACAAGAACCGCCATTGATACTGGTTGCGGGGTAAGCGCCTCTAAATTCAATTAATTTTTAATTTCTATTTAATCCTTTTAATTACTACTAATTAATTTTAGTATAATTGTTTGTTTTCTTGTGTTTAATGATTCTTTCCTCTAATTTCAATCGGCCTACCTCTTTTTTTTTTTAAATCAAGTCAATTGGTGATAATATCAAAGATAATGTGAATGAGGACAATATTTATTGGACGGTTGGTAAAAAGTTGTATTAAAATTGGTGAAAATATACCTAAAATCTTATTTTTAGGTAATTAATTTCGAAATTCTGTAATTTTATGCTCGGATTATGTTAAACTTATTACACAATCCGGAGTATTTGATAATTGATTTTTTTAAGATAATTGATTTTTTAAGATCAAAAGAAAATTTTCTTTTAGTCAAACTCTTTATAAGAAGATCACCACAAGTCGACAAATGAATAAATTTTTTGTAATCTATTTTGAGATCGAAATTTGAATTAAAAAAGTAAAATTAATGCTGAATTAATTGCTATAATTTACTTATAATTTTCTTGTGAGTGATACTATTTCCATAAATTATGATCAGTATTATAAAAAAATTTGACTTAACCTTTTTGGAGGAACGTTGTTGGTTGTGAAACAATGGGCCTTTTGAAATTTTCGTTCTTGCTAAAAATTAGTTGTCACGTAGGTGACGTGTAGGATAGTGAGTTTTAATTAATTAATCATATATACCAACTTTGACTTCTATATTATTATTATTACTATTATTTTTCTATATTGTTATTATTAGTATTACAATTACAATAGTTTATAATTCATATAAATGATTTTACAGTTATTTGCCTATCTAGCTAGCCTGATCGTTAAATTAATTAAAACTAAGAAATGTACAAATTTCTTGCAATTTATTGCACGGTGATGCAATTTTCTTCATTTGCACTCTAAGAATATGAATTTATTCTAAACTATTTATGCAAGTAATTAATCAATTAATATATATAATAATGAATAGAAATTTCTTACTTTCAGAGCAACCACACCCGAGTATTAACATATCTAGAAAAATATTCACTTCTCCATATCTTTTGTCCTTTTCTAGGATGTATAATAAATTGGTAATAAATAAAGATGTCCATAATATTTCCTTGGTTGAAAAATTCGAATTAGGCCAAGATTAATGAGTGTTAAAATCAGATGTGTTTTAATAAATTCAGTGTAACTTTATTGTCCTAACCTACACATACATCTATATTTAGGCATTCAATAATTCTTGAGTGGTTCTGTTTGACTACGTAATTGCAATTCTCATGATACTTTGTGGTATAATTTCTTGCTGAAATCCAATCAATGTAACTGAAAACGTGTCGTATTGATTGAAAACTATCCTTACAGGAAGTCTTTTTGTCTTTGTTCTTGCATATTTGAAAGGGACTTATGAGTTATGATGGTCTTGATATCATGAAATTTTCAGATATTGACATGATTTTGATGTGATCCATAAAATGAAAGAGTGATCCTTTTCTCTTTTTTAAATGAGTATTTAAGAGCTGTTATTTGAGTCGAGCCATTTTTTTGTAGGTTGCAAGTTGGGGAGCGTATTTGCTCTCTCGGGACATCCTACCGATGTCCTTTGCGCCTAAGGACACGCACGAAGCTCAAGTTCAATTTGCTCTTGAAAGAGGGGTTCCCGCCCAAATTGGAATCATGGCAACCGAAAGGTTGCCTTATCCATCGAGAGCATTTGACATTGCTCATTGCTCTCGATGTTTGATCCCTTGGGGCCAGTACGGTAATCAATCGTTTGACCGTCTTCTTTTACTTAGCTAATCATCATCTTTATGACGTGTTTTTACATTTAAATTTCGAAAATTCTTGAATCAGATGGACTGTACTTGATCGAAGTTGATAGAATTTTACGGCCCGGAGGATACTGGATCCTCTCCGGGCCACCAGTGAACTGGGAGGAACACTGGAGAGGATGGAATAGAACTCGGGAGGACCTAAAAACGGAGCAAAACGGAATCGAGAGCGTCGCACGGAGTCTTTGTTGGAAGAAGTTAGTGCAGAAGCATGACCTAGCCATTTGGCAGAAGGCTACTAACCACCAGCATTGTAAACAAAACAGGAAGGTTTTCAGAAAGCCCTCTTTCTGTCAAGGCAAAGATCCTGATCAAGCATGGTAATCAATCATTATTCTTACAATGATCAAAACAAAACAATCATTTGATCTTCATCATCTCAAATAGTAAATGTTTTCTTGCTGTGAAATAAATAAATCTCCAGGAACACTAAGATGGAGGATTGCCTTACTCCCTTACCAGAAGTTTCAGACATCAAGGAAGTATCCGGAGGCCAGCTAGCCAATTGGCCGGCGAGATTAACAACCGTTCCACCACGAATACTATCCGGGAGTGTCAACGGAATCACAGCAGAAGACTTTGAGAAAGACAGAGCAGTTTGGAAGAAGAGAATGGCACACTATAAGGCCATAGACTTGCAGTTAGCAGAAAGGGGCAGGTATAGAAACTTGCTTGACATGAATGCAGGCTTAGGAGGCTTCGCAGCAGCCCTCGTGGACGACCCAGTCTGGGTTATGAACGTCGTCCCGGTTGAAGCTCCGGTCAATACTCTCGGAGTCATCTACGAACGAGGCCTCATTGGAACTTATCACAACTGGTACCTTATACACACTCATTTTAGCCAACTTTGGGATAACAATGTCATGAATTAATGCTTTCTTGATTCTTACACAGGTGTGAGGCCATGTCAACATATCCAAGAACTTATGACTTCATTCATGTGGACTCCATATTCACTCTCTACAAGGACAGGTAACAACACAGCTCACCCCACATGATCAAAAACGAAAACCAAACACGGCTCGTCTCACAATACTCCGTTATCTGTCTGTATTTCAGGTGTGACATCGAAGACATTCTGCTAGAAATGGACAGGATCCTACGGCCTCAAGGCAGCGTGATCATTCGAGACGACGTGGATGTTTTAGTGAATGCTAAGTCCATAGTAGATGGACTTGAATGGAACAGTAGAATGACAGATCATGAAGGTGGTCCTCATGTTAGAGAAAAGCTTCTCATTGCTACCAAACAATATTGGACATCCCCTTCGCCTCAGGCGGACCAAGATCTTACAAAAAATGTTTCATAGGATTCTATTCCATAAATTTTGTCCATAATTCTTTCTTTGATACAATTCATTTTCTAACTTTTTTGATTATTTGTGAAACTTACAATTCTTTTTTACATACATTGTGAAAGAGGAGAAAGTATGTCCCCATTACTTACAAAATTAATGCTAGAAGCTTCCATTTCTTGATTCATAAAAATTTTATGAGACAATTATGGATCATGTAGTCTCATTCAAGAAATGAGTTACTATTCATACAATTTTATGTACAGAGCATACTTTGATCCTTGTACTCTGAAAATGTTCTAATTGAGGCATTAATTGTATTTTTGTTTTAAGTTCTCTTTATTTTATTTGTGTTCACTAAATCGGCCTGTTTAATACTAATAAATAGTCAAATACCTATTTCAAAGTCACTATATTCTATGAAGTTTTGTATTATTTTAGTATGGGAGAGGTCATATCACCCATATAAAACAGTGTATTAATTAATACAACTAAGCTAAGAATTACTTATTTATGAAGTTTACCCTCTTAATGTAATTCTTTGCTTGATTGGTTTTGAGCTTATGGGAGAGAGAATTATGTATGTTGGTTGTTTTCATAATTACATAGTATATGTTGATGATTGATGCTTTTTGTTGTTCTTTCTAATTGTGGGGTATGTTCTTATATTTTATTGGTACGAAATTTTCTTTTTCTGAAAGAAAAAAAAAATTGAGAAAAAAAGAAAAAGCCAAATAAGCTTACATCAGATATCAACTTATAATGACTATTGAAATAAACTAACGTCCTTTTCCTAGGTAAAATTATGCATTTGTACTATTATGTTATCCAATCACAATTTCATATTGAAAATTTTAAATTAAGTTAATGACAAAAATATTGTGTTACATCACCGTTTAAGCTTATTATTTAACCTTTTATTTATTTATTATACTACATTTTCTAATTAAAAAATTCACCTATTAAAATTCATTAAAGAGTAACTGCACAATATCGACTCTCAATTTCCATATTTCTTGCTAAACACGAAGGAAAATTGGTTTTATGAACATAAATTATGGAATTACAGATTTTAGAAGAAATTGCAATTTGTGCTATTGGCCGACAAATATCTCTTTTGCTCGAACAGAACATAACACTCCAGTGACATCTCTTCCAAACCCCCCCTCTCTCTCCCCTCGCTAATATCCTATCTGAATTTCTACATATCCTTAATTTATTCTGGTTCTAATCTTTTTGATTTATCAATTGATTCTTGTTCAAAGGTATGAAATGAATCTCTTTAGGGCACGATCGAACACAAGTGCCGGTATGAATTGAATGTGTTGCGAGCGGAATCGAATAACAACTCCCGTCTTCCTATTTACCTTCAACGAAATTCTGAATGATTGACCACGTTAAAAATTTATGCTCTTGGCTTTCCTCCAATAAGGTATTGTTCTTTCCGTGTGATTGATTTATTGACGTTTTTTCGTGTCTTTGGTTGCCGATGGATTGGGGGTTAGAGATAGTTTGTTGTTTGGGTTTTTCTCTGCTATCGAGAATTTCTTCGATTCGTAATTAGGTTATTGTTCGCTAAGTATTTCTCTTATCTTTACTTTTGCTCCGATTCATTAAATTTGATGTATTGTACATTTCTTCCGTTTTTAATTCTGTGTTTTCTTGCGTTTAGGGTTTTGATTCTGATGTCTTGTGATGCGAATTAGCTTTATTCTACAAAAATTTCATCTTAACGCTGATAATTAGGGAAAAAAGGGTTTTTTTTTTGCCGGATTTCATCTGCAATTTGTTTACAATTCTGATTTGTTCCCCGCCTTACTCTTTGCTTGGGAAGTTTGTCACTTTGTTTCTATTTTGCTTATTGTTGGTACTTGTGTAAATGGGGGCTTTTTTTTGTTACACGTATCATATAATATGAATGTTGTGTGAACTCAAACAGTCTTTCCAATACTGTTTAATGTTGTAACTCACAATCCTCTGCACTTGCAGTCTGAAATTTCGAGGAATTGCAACACATTGAAAGACATGGATCATCATAGAACGGAGACCCGTATTAATTTCTTAGAATGCCTTGACCCAGACGTTTGCCTCTATATTATGAGTTTCTTAGATGATCCAGCGGATGTAGTTCGTGCAGGTGCCGTCTCCCACACTTGGCGCCAATTTGGTGAGTCGTACGAGCTAATTCTTTTTTGTTTCAGCAGTCAACTTAATTTGTACATAATTCAGTTCTTGTGAATTAAAAGTAGAAACATCAGGTACAGGTCATCTTTCAACATTGTCAGTTGTTTTAACTACTTGGGAATAATGACTATTCCTGATTGGTTCCTTTGGCAATTGATGAATTTTAGATGATGAACTGTTGTTATATTAGAGTTTTTATGGCATGTATATGTATGTATTATAACTTATAAGGCACACGTGATTCATTACTTTCTGAGGAGTGGGGGATTTTGGAGGACTGCTAAACTGTACTTGCTTTCTTTTGATTTGATTATATATATAATCTGTTTGGGATTAGATTTTATGCTAAATGAGAATAAGAACGAAAAAAATGGCTGATTTATCATTTAATTTCCTTTTCTCAGTCATTGCAAATGGGCTTGTAAAACAGTTGTGCTTGAAACAATTCCCAAAACTCTCCGATATTACTGGTGTTGTAGATGCAAGTGAAGGGACAACAAGTTCGGTTGAGGCCAAAACTGGCACTGCCACGAAATGGGAGACTTTTAGGAGAGATCATATGGTTTATGCATCTCTATTTCAGGAAATCACAAAATCAAGTTCTCCTCCGATGGACTGCATAGCTAATGCAATTAGTGCATCCAGCACTGACAATTTTCCTGATGAAAGTATTGTTAATACTCTAACTCCAATGGAAAGTTTGGCTCGAAGACCATTATACTGGTCAAGTAAAGGACAGAGTAATCCTGAATTGCCTGAGATGTTAGTTTACAAACTAAGAAGCGGTTGTTGGGTTCTTACTGAAATTGATATTCAACCATTTGAAGGTGATTGCTCGACTTAATTTTTTCTTCTTTGCCCTTCTCTTATGGAGCTAGATATTATTCTTCTGGTCTTTTGTCAATGTTCTTGGATATGTTGCCTGTTCAGCTTTTTTCCAGCATGGAAGCCCCATATACTCAGCAAAATCTGTAAGATTCAAAATGGGCCATCCAAAATCAACTGAGATCAGAAGTGAGCTCCGGCATTTACCGTTGCAGAAACATGCTGACGACATGTTTGTATGGACTTACACTTCACCAGAGTTTCCAATGACACAGGTTATATTTATTTTGGTTAAAATTTTATATAATTCCCTTTATTTCTCCTTTCTCCTCTTTCATAACAAAATTGTGACACTTTCTTGGGAGCTTGGTATTAGATGTTAGATTTTGTAGTTTAATTTGGAGTTGGTTCTTGTAGAACCAAGTGGAAGTAGAATGTAGATGTAGTTGGACCAAGTTCGGAATGAAATTGGCTTGTGTATTCACTCTCTTTTTCTTTCCTTTAGTAGTGGTGTTGGGTTAACATAAATATAATTAACATTATTGGGCTCATGCATTGGAAGTCACTTGAATATTGGTGTTACATGATCTTTCAAATTTATGTTCAAATCCTTTTGTTCTACTCATTTGTCATTCTAGATTGCAACCAGTGCTTCTGATTAGTTTGATTTGTTAACCATTTGTTGAGGTGGATTAGCAATTTCTTCCCTCCTCAATAGAAGCATAATGATAATGGGATTTTGTGCTCACTGATATGTTTCAGGAGAACCGCTTGCAGCGATTCCAGCTACCAGAACCTGTACTCTGTATTGGAGGATTTTTGCAGATTGAGTTGCTGGGCAGGGTCCAGAAGCAGGAATTTGATGACTTATTTTATATATGGTCAGTTACACTTTCATACTGTCATTTTATGATCATGTAGTTTTGTTGACTGCTGAAGATATCTTTTCACTAAAAATTATAAATCAGTTGTACTGCCATCAGGACACACTATGACTCGTTTTTAACACCACCTAAGGTCCTAGTTGAACATTGCAAAGTTACTGTAAAATGTAATTTTCATCTCCTGAGTCCTGAGTATACATCTTGCCAGTAGCCAATTTAAGTATTCTAAATTTTCCATATCAGTAGAAGCCAAATGTAAGCTAACTTTATAACATATATACACATGTTGACTATATACCAGTGTGTGTTTTTTACACGTCTCACTCTCATCTTTGTTTTCCGCAGTGTGCGTTATGTTCGGGTTCTGGGACGTTCTCTTTATCCCGCATTTGATATGGAGGTTCTCCATCCTAGTGAAAAGATCTTGCTGAAATACTTCCCTGAGCATCTTAGGGCTCTTCTCCAAAACTCTTCCGGCAATCAAGCCCCACATTTGCTCCATCCAGAAGACAAAATGATAGGTTTGATGTTTGCGTTGCCTGGAATACAACATGGGTTTGAGAACCCCTTTGAATGGGATGAAGACGATGATGATGAAATAAACGGTGATCCTCCTCGGGAAATCTACTAATAAATTCTTTTATCAGCTTTTTAAAACTCCTCTGCCCTGTAGCTGAAAACAGGGCTTTTGTGGAGCTTCATCCAAAGGTAAACTACTGCTGATTCTCCTGACCTTGTAGTGGTAGTTAACCCAAACCTATGTTTATTCTAATTTAAAACCGTTTTCTTGAACCGTCTATGCTGACGACTCTTATGGTGCCTACTGGCGCTACGTAGTAGTATCCGCCATTCATTTGTACATGCACAATTTGTGTATGGTGAATGTTGTGTTGAGGAAAATGTGTGGTGTTATTATGTTAAGTAAAGCTAGTTTGATCAAATGATACTATTATGAGATGGTATGATATATATTAAAGTTATTGAATTGAGTTTTTAGAAAGACATTCATTGTGTTGCAAATATTTTATTCTGTGCTTTCGACTTGTGTGAATAAAAATGTAATAGATGATCGAAACACCACATATGCGTCATCGCAAAACATCTGCGTTTAGTTCTTAACATGAAAACAATTTTTACTCTTATAATTTTTAGTTATTTATTTAGATCTACGCTGACTTTACCATTTGACCTAATTCTTTCTGTAAAACGATTTTAAACTAAATTAAGTGGTTTATTTAAATTACTATTTCATTTATATATATTTTTTTTCCTATGCTAAAAATCAGTATTTGATCTGTATTTTTATTCTTGATGTGATAATAATAAATTTGTTGAAGCCTCCAAATAAAGCTATTTTTCAAGTTTACTCAAGTCGACTAGAAGTTTGGCTTAAATGTACATAATTTATTAAATTTATTTTTAGACTATTTTATAAAAATGTTTTGTTACGTACATAAAATATTTTTGAAAGTTCTAAACCAAATAAATTTTACTCTTTCCACAATAAAAGAAAATTTCTACCCAAGATACTAAAAGTTATCCCTTTAATTTTAGCATAAAAACTTAAATTCATTAGTCTCGAAACTCATATCTTCATCTTTATATATATAAATAAATGAATTCTTAGGTGTTCATCGAATAATATAGTTTAGGAGATAACTTGTCCTAACAGAAGAGAGAAACAAATGCTATAAAATAGTAGTGGAAAAGAAAAATTCAATTCTTAAGCGCTAACCACAAAAAAATAGAAAGTGAATAACCAAATTTAGTAAATTTGTTTTCTCAAGTTAACCATGGATTATTAGCTTGATTGCACCCAAATACTCTCCCAATCAACACAGATTATTGGAGTTACGATATGAAGTGAGAATTATCTGCAGCAAAATTGAAGCATGGATGACATTGAAGAAGATGAAAATAATAAATCTAGATCAAAAAGAAAAGAACTCGGAGTGTCTTGCATGCTGAACACCGAGGTGGGAGCAGTAATGGCGGTTATCCGGCAACCCAACTCCCACCACCACCACCACCTCCCGGACGAAAACTACGATGCATCCGTCTTACAATCTCTCAAGTCACTCAGAGCCCTACTCTTCAACCCTCAACAAGAATGGCGCATGACCGATCCCTCTGTCTACCTCTCCCCTTTTCTTGACGTCATGCAGAGCGACGACATTCCGGCCACCGCCACCGGCGTCGCCCTCCAGTCCGTGCTCAAGATCCTCCGTCTCGGGATATTCGACGAGAAGACTCCCGGCGCAAGAGACGTGATCAACTCGGCTGTAACAGCCATCACAGGGTGTCGTTTGGAGAAAACCAATCCTGTGGCGGAAGATGGTGTGATGATGAGGATCTTAAACGTGTTGACAGCCATCATGAGACATCCAACTTCTTCTCTGCTCACTGACCACTCTGTCTGCACTGTTGTCAATACATGTTTCCAGGTAACAAAACATGCATGCTAGCTGGTTTAATTTCTTGTCTGTAAGGTCCTGTTTGTTTTTGTGGTTTTCAGGTGGTTCGACAGTCGGCCAGCCGAGGCGATTTGCTCCAACGTACGGCTAGGTACAGCATGCACGAGCTTGTCCAGATAATATATTCGAGGTTTCCTGAGATTGAGGTTAAAGATTGGGAGAACTCTGAATCAGACACTGAGGAGGATGGTTATATGGAGTCCGGATATGGGATTGGATCTGCTGTTGATATCTTCCATTTCTTGTGTTCTTTGATGAATGTGATTGATGTGGTGGAATCAGATGGAATGAGTTATCCAGCTACAGAGGAGAACACCAAGGTTTTTGCCCTGTATCTCATCAACTCTGCTGTAGAATTGGGTGGAGACAGCATTGGCCAACATCCTAAACTACTCAGAATGATTCAGGATGATCTGTTTCATCATTTGATCTACCATGGTGTCTCCTCTAGCCCACTCATACTCTCTATGATCTCCAGCACTGTTCTAAACCTCTACCACTTCCTTCGAAGGTACGACTTGACACGAAACGACACTGACCTTGATGCAATGCTTTAGCTGAGTGGTGATCAATAGCTTGCAATTCTTTTCAGGTTCCTACGACTACAGCTGGTGGCGTTCTTCTCGTTCGTGCTGCTAAGAGTCGCGAGTCCAGGGAGCCCGTTCGGGCTCCAAGAAGTAGCAATAGAAGCCATCACAAGCTTCTGCAGGCAGCCATCTTTCATGACAGAAGCCTATGTGAACTATGACTGTGATCCAACTTTCAGGAATGTGTTTGAAGAGATAGGCAAAGTGCTGTGCAAGTATGCCTTCCCCACAGGCTCAATGCTGACAACTATTCAAGTTCAAGCCTTTGAAGGGCTGTCCATCATCTTTCACTACATTGCTGATAAAATTGACAAAGAAGAAGACGAGGCCACCTCCAGCCCCTATCCTGTCGAGATAACCGAATACAGGCCTTTCTGGGAAGAACAACCCAAAGGGGAGGATTTTGAAATCTGGTTGGATTATGTGAGGGTGAGGAAAGTGCAAAAGAGGAAGATGTTGATAGCAGGGAGTCACTACAACCGTGATGACCGAAAAGGGCTCGAGTATCTTAAGATTTCGAAGCTGATATCCGATCCACCAAATCCGAAAGCTTACGCTTACTTCTTCAGATACACTCCAAAGCTAGACAAGACCACAATAGGGGAGTTTCTTGGTGATCCTGATGTTTTCCATGTTCAAGTCCTTCAAGAATTCACAAACACATTTGAATTCACTGGGATGAATCTAGACACTGCTCTTAGAACTTATCTAGAGAGCTTCAGATTGCCTGGAGAGTCTCAGAAGATTCAGAGAGTGGTTGAAGCCTTCTCAGATAGATTCTACGACCAGCAATCGTCGGGACATATTTGCAAGCAAGGATGCTGTAATGATATTCTGCTACTCCATCATCATGCTCAACACTGATCAGCATAATCCGCAGGTGAAGAAGAGGATGACGGAGGAGGACTTCATTAGAAACAACCGATCGATCAATGGAGGGAATGACCTCCCCCGGGAGTACCTCTGTGAGCTTTTCCAATCCATTTCGACTAATGCACTCAGCTTGGATGACTCTTCAGGTGCTGTTGTTGAAATGAGTCCGAGTAGTTGGATCCAATTGATAAACCGGGCCAAGATCATGCAACCCTTTATCATGTGTGATTTTGATAGAAGGTTGGGAAGAGATATGTTTGCTGCCATAGCTGGACCTTCTGTTGCAACTGTTGCAGCAGTGTTTGAGCACTGTGATGAAGAGGAGGTCCTTCATGAATGCATCGAATCGTTGTTTTCGATAGCTAGAATAGCTCAGTATGGACTGGAAGACACCCTGGATGAACTCCTTTGCTCATTCTGCAAATTCACTACACTGCTGAACCCGTATGCATCCGCGGAAGAAACTCTGTACGCCTTCAGCCACGACATGAAGCCGAAGATGGCGATTCTTGCAGTTTTCACCATTGCAAATGCTTTTAAAGATTCCATCAAAGGGGGTTGGAGAACCATCATTGACTGTTTATTGAAGCTCAAGAGGCTCAAGTTGCTTCCACTGTCTGTCATGGAGACAGATAATCCTACTCCAAACCCCCCCGAGGCGGAACCAAGGAAAACCGAGCAGCTAGGCATCTCTTTCCCCTGTCAGGATCCTAAGATATACAAAAATCCTGTGATAAGTGCAAGGTTTCTAAATTTCATGTCAATGGAGAGTGTTGAAGAAGCTCTGAATCTTGGGATGAACGAGTTCGAACAGAACATGACCATCATTCAACAGTGTCGTATCGGAAGCATCTTCAGCACTAGCTCAACTCTGCCCGAAGACTCCTTGCTCAACCTCGGTCGTTGTATCACATTCGCTGCAGCTGGAAAAGGGCAAAAGTTCAGCACCCCAGTTGAGGAGGAGGAGACAGTTGGATTTTGTTGGGAGCTAATCACCTCCATGACACTTGCCAATGCACACAGATTATCTACATTTTGGCCTTATTACCATGAATACTTGCTAGAAGTGTCACAGTTTCCTCTCTTTTCGCCCATCCCGTTTTCAGAGAAAGCCATCGTATCCCTCATGAAGATGTGCCTCAAGCTTCTTGCTTCAGATCAAATGGAGGGTTCGGAGGAACTCATTTTCAAGTCGGTTATTTTGATGTGGAGGATGGAGAAAGAGATTCTGGATACATGCTGTGAGTTCTTGCTGCATTCTGCAAGCAAGATGATAACAGAGTACCCCACAAAGTTGCACACACATCTGGGATGGATGTCTGTCCTTCATTTGCTGTCTGTCTCAGGCCGTCACCCAGAAACCTACGATCATGGTGTCGAGACATTGATCCAACTCATGTCCGACAGAAGCAACATAACACGAACAAACTATACCTACTGCGTTGATTGTGCATTTGCCTTCGTAGCTCTCAGAAACAGCCGTGTAGAGAAGAACTTGAAGATCATGGATCTGTTAGCAGAATCAGCTACATTACTAGTTGAATGGTATAAAGGTGGATATTCTGATCCAGGAAGCAGCATGAATGTAGGGAGCAACGGGAGCAGCTCTTTAATTGAGGAGAGCTCGAGGATTTACAATCCAATCAGTTTCTTTCAAAGGCTCGGAGAATCCTTAAAAAAGACGAGCCTAGCCAGGCGAGAAGAAGTAAGAAACCACGCGGTCATGTCTCTCCAGAGGAGCTTCATACTGGCAGAAGAGCTCTTGGCCACACCAACAAGCTGTATTAACTCCTTCTACAACGTCATCTTCGCCATGGTAGATGATCTGCATGAAAAGATGCTGCAATATTCAAGAAGGGAGAATGCAGAAAGGGAAACCAGAAGCATGGAAGGCACACTCAAGATCTCAATGGAAGTTTTGGCTGATTTGTATCTGCTTTTCTCGAGGCCCATTTCGGAGAGCAATAATTTTCGAACATTCTGGCTGGGAATACTGAGGAGAATGGATACATGTATGAAGGCAGATTTGGGAGAGTATGGTGCATCCAGATTACCAGAAGTGATTCCGGATTTACTGCGAAAGATGGTGACGAGTATGAAGGAAAAGGAGATACTGAAAACCGCAGGAGAAGATGATTTGTTGGATACAACCTTCTATCAGATACAATGGATAGCTCCAGCACTCACCGATGACTTGTTTCCCGAAGGACTCGACCCCATTTAAAGCATTACATTTTACATTACAAACTCCATTTCAGTATCCACAAGATGAATAAAACATTAGCAATCCAAATCAAGAATCACTAGTTATCTTGTATAAGCAGAGAGCATTGATGTGAAGCTGTTTACATTATTGCTAAAACATAAAAGGGAACAATAAACAGTGACACAAGTTGTACAGAGGAGCCTAGCTTGTGGTTTAGCATATTGCTTTAATTCCTATTACACTTATTAGTAGATACGAGTAATTGTAGAAAAGAACTTCAGATTGCCTTGGTTTTCGGTGGAGATGGGAGCAACTGCAAGGCACAAGTAGTATGCATAGTTTGTCAGTAATTATTCTATGAAAACTCATCCAACAGAACAGTATAAAGACGATAACCAGGAAGAAAAAGAAGATACCTGATAGCAGGATATGAGCGAGCTTGCAAATCCCAAGGCACCCGTTACACGAGGAGTAACTTTCTTGGGTGCTAGTTGAAGCAAGCCAACTGCAACCCCTAAATCCAGGATTGCTTTAACTAGAGCTAGAGATCTCTCATTTGATTTTTGAAGCTTACTTCGGTATTGTTCATTCTGGTAGAAAGGGTAAGAAATAAGCAGCAGAATAATAGATCATTAACCAGAATCCAAGGTTGACAGTCCCAAATTATATAGTAGTCAGAGAGAAGTAAACCTTATGCTTGTCAGTGTTCTTTAGTTCCTTCTCTAACTTCTTAATTGATGCTGAAAGCCTCCCAATTTCACCAACCTAAAGTACAATAAGAACCTAACAAAAGAACACGTTGAAGATGCAAAAGGGAGGGAAATTGACAGCATACCTCAACCAGAGTTGTACAGATAGAAGAACCCAACCAACAAAACAGAGATATCCTACCAATCAGTTCCGTGCGTTCTTTGTTCTGTACCAGAAAACTTCATGTTCACCATACAATTTCCATCCAAATTCCAAACTGCGAATGAACTAACAAAGTTCAAAGATATACCTTGTATATGCCCGTCCTGCCCAGCCACACAATTTGATCCAGAAACAAGAAACTAGACAAGAGAGCATTTTTTGACTGCAAGAGACACCATATAAGAAGAGGAATTAATATACCAATAAAGGATTAGGGAGAAAAATAACCAATTATGGAGTCATTACCTTTCCCAGTAAAATTAGAGGGAGAGGAGTTCCTGGAGCAGGTGGACTAATGAGACCATGGAGATCATTGATAAACTGTAACACAACAAGATACAGAATCTTGGTCAAGACAAGATAAATAGCATCATAATAAAGGTTAAAACAGCTCGTTGTATCATAACCCATATAATATACCAGCTGACTCTCAAGAGCAGGTCACTGCAGAAATACAGTAAAATACAATGCACCAAATTCCTCAATGAAACTAATAGAAAGTTGACCTTAAACAAACGAAAAACTTTTCGAGCTAAGCTAGTTGTTTTGTCAACATTTTGTGCTGTGCCTGGCTCTCCATTACTCAAGAACTTTGAACCATATTGGATTGCCCTGCATATCTTATCCCTGGCCTCAGCTTTGTTAAGATACAGAACAGCAAGAGCAAGCTCAGCTCGAGCAACATCCAACGAACCCATGCTTTATCTCTTCAAACCTGAAAGTTTAAGAACCAACCGTCTCACTTTACATTATGGGGTAGAGCTATTCAAGTTATAAGAAACTTCGCATGACAATAGAAGATCAGCAAAGCCGACTTCACAGTATAATTTAGAAACTACGTTATTTTAATATTAAAGCCAATCCAGGGCATAGTTCTGAGTTACTGTACACTAACACACTTAGCAAGCAGTTCATATAAAAAAAACCAATTTAACGGGAAAACTAATTTTGATTTATATACTATATCACTTCTGATAATAAATATTTTGTCCCAAATATGAATGACCTCATGCTCATCAATTTTGATGTTAATATGGTTATAACCATTAAGGCAGCAACAACCTAAACATTTAACTCCTTTCTGGAAGAAAGAATCTTCACAAGAAAGATTTTAAACTTCAACACGAATAATTAAAGAATGATCTCAATCCTTTAAGATACAGACACACAGCATACACACACAAACACACACACAAACACGAGCAATTCCCATTTTCATTTGAAAAGAACATCCATAATAGTTCGAATGGATCTAAAGGTATAGCATACTCTAAGATACAGCACTAACACATATTTACAGTTGAGAATCCAGGTTTCAGAGATTTGGACTAGTATACACCTACTGGTTATTTAGCAGAGAGATGATCAAGAATCACATTACCGTTAACTTAAAATTAAAAGGGTCTTAAACTTTATTTAACAATCTTGACATCAAGAACAAAGCATATTAAGAATTGTACTTTTCCCTCATCGAAACTCACAAAATATTAAAAATACAAGATTTTGATATCACAGTCAACGACTCCAAAATTCGAAGATCACACTTTCTTTCTCTCCTAGTTGATCCTCCAACATGAATCAAAATAACTAGGGAAAGAAACACATAATCCAGTAAAAGCAGGTAGTTTCAGAGCAAGAGGAATCATACCTGAAGGGGAGAAAATGAGCAAGAATTCAGAGAGTAGTTCTTGAGAAATTAGGGTTTTAACGAGATCAATTAGATAGAAGTTGTTAGTACCGGGAGACGTGCCTCACCCCCTATTGTCTTGAAATTCACAATATTATTTTCTCTCTCTCCCGCTACAGAAAGAAATAGTGTACGATAAATAATTATTTATTATTTATTTTCAATTATATATTGAACAGATATAAGGCGTGTTTTTGTCAATTCTTTTTCTCATTATTATTAAACAAAGTTCAAATAATTAAAAATAGTTTTGGGCCTGAGCCTAAAGATAGCTTGGCCCACTGTGGATTTCGAACTTTTAATTATAAATAAAGGTTTGGGGAGATATATTAATGAAATAAAATAAAAGTAAAATGTTATTTTTTTAAAATTTATTTAATCAAACATATTTATTGATTCGTATATAGCTTTTCTCTTTTGAAAATACATCACACTCAACAACATAAAACTAATTAATCATACAACCTACTCAAAAGGGGACCCAATGGCATCATTAATGTTGAGGATCCAGTACTTAGCCAGCTAACAAAAACAACCTAAGAAGAAAGAAAAAATAATAAGAAGAAGCAATAATCTCCAATTTATGTTATTTATGGAATTAGTGAATAGAGGGATGCATGTGTTTTTGTCTGATCCACCCAACTTAAAACTTATGATAGGTTAAGCAGTCATTTTCAGAGCGCTAATCCTTCCCAACTCTATCATTCATTAGTCCACCGCTAATGGCTTTCATATCCTTAGTACATCAAGTTGGAATCACCTACTCCATACGCCTTTATTCCCGAAACGACCGAGTAGTGGAGAGATAAATCATGGTTGAATTCCAGGTGCCTTTATCCCCCAAAACAACAGAGTAGTGAAGAGATAAATCATGGTGATTCAACTATTCAATAGGGGCTAAACCTACATGTTCATATCCTATTCCTGCCTTTACATGCTTATTGATCACATTAAACAAGTTCCTTTATTGTACTATACAAACATTTATAATCTACTATTGTATGTTGCATCATGTGTGTGTAACCTAAAGTTGGTTGGAATTAAGAAACAGCTCAAATGATGATGATTCACCATAACCAAACCATATCTCCAATGATGTAATGTGTGCACATGACTTCTTTTCTAATTTGGGCAGCACAACAAAATAGCTTGCTAATGACAACTTTTCATTATTTATAACGACTCTGTTTTCAAACCAGAGATGGGGGGATGGGGGGGATTACTTTCTGATATGGGTTGCCATGGCAAGACATAATGTGATAACAAGATTGATGATGATTAGTAGAATAAAAGATTATTCTTTTTTTTTTTTACATATTGATGCATTTCATTAGATAGATCATAGAAAGAACCTATGCTTCTCAGAACATACTGATAATTATGACTACACTTTGATTCATTCAGAGAATGAAACCATGATGGAAGATTCAAAAATATACTTGATTGAACAACAAGGTTGGTCTGGTCATCTCTTATTTCCTGCTGAACAAACTCTTGAGCTTGCCTCGTTCTAAACGCTCGAGCAGCTTCTTCGCCCCGGGGATCTCCATCTCCGTGAGCTTCTTCAGATAACCGATCGCCCCGTATGAAATCATCAGCTTCTTACACTTCTTACTCGACGACAGCAATGTAAGACAGAACACTGCATACTTGTTGGCTGTATTGTGAGGGCTTGGATCCAGCAATGCCACCAAATTGGGCACGCTTTTATCGTCTTTCTTCACTTGTCGACAGTTGTGAGATAGGGTCATCAAGCTAGCAATAGCTTGTGCTGAGAGCTCCCTTGCTCCGTTGGATTTCGCCTCCAGCATTTTGATGAGCAAAGGAATGCATCCGGATTCACCGATCAGCTTTTTCATCTCTGTAGTACTGCTGATTCGACAGATTGCTGAGGCTGCCGCTTGTTGAGCACCAAGAGAGCCCGACTTGAGGACGTGGACTAACCGAGGGAGAACGCCAACCGTTACCAAAACCTCCATTGGGACTAACCCCACCAAGTTTCTCAGTGCACCAACTGCAGATTCTTGTGGCAATGGACCATCCAAGTAAGCTAGTAGGCTCCTTATGCCACCTTCTGTAATGACCGATCTCTTGAGGTCGTCGTTGCTCGACGTTAGATTCTGCAGACATTCAGCTGCATACTCCTTAGATCCTAAAAGGATCCCACAATCAAGAAGGTTGATCATCACTTTCACAATCCCTTCTTCAGCAAGTGCTTGTCTTGCCTCCGGCACAGCAGAGATGTTCTTCAGAGTACAAGCAGCTGCAGCTTGTGACACCGAATCCCCCGTTCTGCACATCTCAATCAACGGCCTAACCCCTCCATGGCCAACTATCGAACGACCCGTCTCGGATAACATTGACAGCCTTTGGAGAGCAATGGTAGCCTTTTCCTTACCCACAGTGCTTCCAGATTCCACCAGCCTTATCAGAGGTGGCAGCACGCCCTCGGAAACGAGCCAATTTTCGCAACTTCCCGACTCAGCTAACGAGCAGATAATGGTAACGGTTTTTTCCCTGATCCGAGGAGAAGTAGCAGTGAGCAATTGGACTAAAGCAGCTATATTGCTTCTTCCAATAACAGCCAACACATTCTTCTCATCATCTTTCATGACCTCAACAAGGCAATCAAGTGCCTTATGTTTTGCCTCCAAGTGACCGATTTGAAGCCGGGCGAGCAGCTCCCGTAAATTCCCATGAATCTCCGGCTCAGCCGAAGAGCTAGCTACCGAAGACGGAAACGAGACCTCTCCAAGAACACCAGTCTTGATCAAGAGGCCACAATCACGTAGATTCAAATCGAGTTTTCCTGCAAGTGCATCAAGATCACTTTGCATTCTAAGCTTCCCCTCGTACTTCTCTTTCAGACACAATTCAGCCAACTCAATTGCTTCATTCAACGTCTTCGAAACAGCCTGCAACTGCTCCTTACAAAGTGCATTCTTCGAAAAGCACGGATGGCTCGATAAATCCGACAGACGACATGGAAACATCTCCAACTTTGTAATGATCATCTTCCATCTCCCAGGGAACCCCTTCACCTCCCTAGCTTTCTCCATCGCCTTTGGCACCAGCCCTTGTGCAGAAGACAACCATTCTTCAGTTGACAGATGATCAACGACAGAATTGTCTCCACCTCCTTCAACCATGGCTTTGTCCAAACTATTACAAGAGCTGTGGACATAGAAGAATCTAACATCAGATGCAATGAATGGATCCAAACAATGGACACTTACAGACAAGATGCAAGAATTGTTGAGCCAGGCAAGAAGGATGTTGAATTCAAAGGAAAACAAACAAACCTTGTTTCTAGGTAGCTTCTTCTATGAGCAAAATGTTAAAGAAAACACAAATTGGAGTAGTTGCAATCATCAAAGATTATATTATACATAAGCCATTAATAAAGAAGTGCAATAAAGAAATAGAAAAGGTGGGTCTAGATTAGGGACTTCGAGAATCTTGCATGATCACTAAATGCTGGTTTAAAGAAAATGAAAGCCGACAATCAAAAACCAAGTTCCTAATGAAGCCCCCCCCGAGTCCACTCCTAAACAAAAAGTATGTTATGAGAAGATCATCATTTTATACAATTGGAAATAAATTTTTTTACCACCTTAAATAACTTGTAAGAATACAGTGATGAAGCTGTAGAATGACAACAGATGAAAGGGAGAGAAATAACTTTCCAACAGCCGTCACTACCGTCCAATAAAAGCCAATACTCGTATGACCAATTTGCCCCCCACCACGTTAACACTGGCTTAGGAAGTTCAAGAGGGTAAAGAGGAAGATATGCTGATTATAAGGGGTAGAGTGGAAACATGAATTAAAATAAAAAATTATAATAAGAAGATAGCTTTACTTTTCAACTTGTGAGCTGCTTCTTTGAAGATAATTACTGCATTTATTTTTTGTTACAAGATTTGTGAGGCTAAAAATTGTATTAGTGGGCCCACAAGTATAAGTTTGAAGATTGTGCAATTGTAACCTTCATAATGTGTATATGGACATTTGATAGGGAAAAAGACTTGACTTTGAAGAGAAGATAGGAGTCTCCATCTACAGTTGTACGTATATGTATGTCTCAAGTGTATTTTGGGTTTCTGAAATGGGCCAACAATATGAAAGAATATAAAAACATAAGAAATTTGATGCAATAAATTCTCAAAATGATGTAATAATATATGCTACCTCAAATTGATTTTGTCCTTTGCCTAACATTCAAGGCACTCAACACCTTTTCCCCGCTACCAAGCCACAGCTTCTCCACTATTTCTGAAAGCAAAATCCACTCAGAATAATTCATACAATGATAGATGAAAATGAAATCAACATCTTTCTTCATCACTCAAATCAGAGTTTTTTTAGGTCTGAATTAAATATTATTGTCTTATTTTTTATAAAAACAAAAAGACTGAAATAAAATATCTTTATTCCCTTCCTAATCAAAGTCTAGAAACAGGTATCATGGAGTAAGCAAAAAATGACAATTTAAAAATCCAATCTTTAAGCAAAATATAATTGAAGGAATCCCCCTTTTTCTTTCCAGAAAGCAACCTAATAAACTTTCACTTCAATATCTCAAGGTTACCCCATTTTCAAGAAAAAAAAATATAAATAAAAATCTACTTTTATTACGAAGAAAAAATGAATCTTTAGGACTAAAAACGTCATGAAATTAAGTCAAGATTACCCAAATCATTAAGAAGAAACACATAATTAAGAAATCTCTGTTTCTTGATTTGATTTCAAAACTAAAGGGCAAAAATAGAAAGAATGAGAAGAAAAGTATCTCACAGAGTCCTCACATTCAGAATCACTATACAACACGATGATTAATTCTTTCTTCAAAGAAGTATAATAGAAAGAAAAAAAAGCTTTTACCTTTCCTCTGGACACAAGATCAAAGAACATGGACTATGACAAAAGTTGAGACGGTGGACTGCATTGGTAAGAAGAGAGAGAGAGAGGATGTAATAAGTTTAAAGAATTTGAAATGGAGGAGTAGCAGCCAGCAAAGCAAAGTGCAGTCAACTAATACATTCAGCTTCGAACATCTTGCCCGTTTGAATTTTTTAAACAATTGAGGCTTTAAAAGGAAACAGACAAAACGCCCAAGAAGAGAACAACCACTCTAGTTCAAAAATTCCAAACAATTTTCAAAATGAAGTTGCCATCTCTCTCCTCTCTCTCTCTCTCTCTCTCTCTCTATCAGAAGAAGAAATTGTCAGAACTGTCTCCCACTCTCTCTCCCTCTACAATACACAGTATTTTAATGGCAATTAAACGAATGAAAAATATGGCGTGTGAGAGTAGTGCGTGAACTGTGTGCGC
This sequence comes from Pogostemon cablin, assembly GCA_023678885.1. Classification (NCBI taxonomy): domain Eukaryota; kingdom Viridiplantae; phylum Streptophyta; class Magnoliopsida; order Lamiales; family Lamiaceae; genus Pogostemon; species Pogostemon cablin. The sequence continues at coordinate 2,131,370 of CM042965.1, forward strand.
GAGTGTGGTGGGGTTCGGACAGAAGGGCGATAAATGTCGAGCAAAACGAGGGATCCAACGGCGAGGATTAAGGGGGTGAACAGTGGATCTAACCGTTGAATTGGCTAAAATTTGAAAGTGCTTCGAGGATACCGAGGAGGGGGTGATGACGTGTCAGAAATCGTACGCCACGTCGGCATCATGCGCTGGACTTTTTTCTTCTGCACGTGTAGCGAGGTGACGTTGTCATTGTGGCAACCCTTGTAATGACGTTTTTGTCCTTCACTATTCTGCAAACACCAAACATGTACTCTTTCACAACTACCGCATTTTCCTTTGAAAGCATTATTTTCATTTTTGAAATATTTTGTAATATTGCTTTATTATTAAATGTTTGAATATATTGGTTTTTTTCAAAGCTTTTATTTCTAATCTGGCTTGAATTGAAAGCAAGTATTTAATTGGTTATTATCCATATTTTTATGTTTGATTCTATCTTTTACACATAATAATGATAGATTATTTATTTTATTTAATAAAACAAAGCAATTATATTCAATTCTTGAAATTCTTTATATTTGGGAAGCGTGATTGATAATTATAAGAATATGAGCAATCAATATAAAAGTTTTTCTTTCAAAAGTTAAAGAATGATTAATGTTTAATTATATATGTATCCCAAAAGTTAATATTCCTCCTTCAATAATTAAGGCGGAATACCTTTACTTAATTAATTCATTTTAATATTCATAATAAGAATTATTACAAAGATACATTTAATTTTTAATATTGTGAGCTTTAAATGGGAATTCTTACATTAATTAATATAATTTCGTATACTAATTCCTTGAAGAAAAACTTGAAAAAGGTACAATTTAATTAATAAAGATAGAGTGTATATTGGGTGCACTCGGGTGCACTCATATGTGTATATCTTTTTATTCTATTTTGTATACATATTATTCTATTTTGTATACGTGTTTTGTAATAATTTTATATTTTTTTCATATTAATTTTTCATTAAAAAAATTAACATCCAGTGTATAACATTTTATTGAATATTATATACAATTTTTCATTAAAAAAATTAAAAATTAAATTGTATACATTTTTACTCTTAATTGTATATGTTTTTGTTTATATTTGTATGTGGGTGCACCCTATCTTTAGGTGCATCGGGTGCACACTATAAATTGCCATAAAGATAATTCTAATTATTTTTGTAAAACATAAAAGAGCGTGCACAGGGGTGACGGCGTGCAATCTGTTTAAGTCTTTTCACATTCGAGAGTAGGAGAGAGAGTGTAACGATGTCGTTCGTCCATATTTGTAGTTTTTTTTATTTCTCCAAATTTGTGTTGGCATATTTATTTTACTAATTATTTTCTTTTGGGAAAAATTTCACGTGTTGTCCCATAAGAATTCTTTCAATTCAATTATAATCCCGTAAGAATATACTGATCTCATAGCTAGCGATTTTGGTCCCATAAGAATATTATAATCGAAAATTTTTATCTCAAATTAACTTATATTATTATAAACTATCAGATTTATATTATTTTCTGTATTTCAAAATAGACATAGTCCGTTTTGGTCTCATTAATGGTTCATAATATTTCGTCAACTATTAACAAATTAGATGAAAAATTTCTATGGGACTAAATCTGTCAGTTTTGAGACCTTTTTAGCATTGAACAATTCTTACGGGACTAAATATGAAATTATCCCTTTTCTTTTGTGTTAGCTTATTCTATCGTTTCGATTACATCGTTTCACGCAATTCTATTCTGCATGCTCTTAAAAGAAGGAAACAAACAAGTTTTTCCTTTTTCATGTGTTTCAAATTTGAAATGAATATTCCACATTTTTTTCTTTGATTATTAAGCTATGATAACTGAAGCTGTAATAAAATTTGTAACATTGTTTAAAATTTAGAACACCCACATTTATATTTAAGCTAATTATAGCATGTGGGTGTTTCTTGTAGTTGATTTGACACATATTCCCACTTTATTTTAATATACTATTAATCTCCATTTATTTATATTTAATATAAAACATGCTTGGGCATGGCTAAATATTCACACACACGATATTTATGGATACAAAATAAGATTAGCGAAGTAGATCTAGATCTAACTTTCGGACATTTCCCGATGATTATTGCATCACAAATACTGAGATTCATTTTCAAATTCTAAGTTTATTTATATCAAGTGGGCCATAGGCTAGTATCAAATTCCTAGTAAAAAAATAAAATAAAATAAAATTTATACTTCGCAACATTTCAACTCATGCAATGAGGTCCAACTCAACATGCTCACAAAGTTTAATAATTGAAACGCTTGTATAGTTTAATTAAAAAAGTGACATGATAATAATAATAAAGAACCAGAAATCAGATCCCATACATTATACAAATAATATACACTGAGACACAATTGACATGATAAGAATTCATAACACGCATTCATAAGTAATTATAACTAGATTAAGTTCATAATAGGAACAACAAGCATCATAATCCAGAAACATAAGAAAAAACATTTATCAGATTCAGAAATACAGTACTTGAGAATCATTTCATTCAAAACTTCTAAACATACAATTTTCTACATTCTACCTGAATTCTTGTGCCAACGATGGTCAGAGTAGCATTTCAAGCTAATCAGAGATAACAACACGCAGAAAAATAACTGATAAAATGTGATCCCAACAAATGCGACTGCGCTATCAACTGCTTTCAACACGTCTTCTTCTTCAAGATCGAGATCTTTCACGCGGAGGAGGTGAGTGACTGCAGTAAACGATACAGCAGGTGTCAAACATGTGTTGATTTTTAACCTCAAGAAGCTTGGATATGAAAGCTCAGGCAAGTATACATTACCTGTGGTATCTATCATTAGCAGGACTTTCAGCTCTGCCATAATCGGGACTGTTCCTTCGCTCAGGTTGAGAATTTGGTGCAGCTCCATGCCCATAATCAGGGCTACCTCTATCCCTGTTGTATGGACTTGGGGAACGATCTCTACGGCCATAGCCTCTCCCATCCGGGGATGCATCGCGGCCTCTTCTATCTGGACTGTACCCATTTCTTTTGTCATCATCATCCCGAATTGCATACTCCACCGAAATAACTCGATCCATGAATTTACTGTGTTAAAAATAACAAGACACAATTCAGAAGTAGCTCAAGCATAGAATTTTAATTTTGGTAAGAGGTATTTTAATATTCCCTTAGCATATGACAGCTTTGAATACAATTTTTTTTTCCGAGATAGTCTGCAAAAACTAATTTAAGTCTTGACAGAAAGACAAACCTCATGTGGGTTGTTTCTAAAGCCCGGGTAGCATCTTCCTGCAACTCATATTGCACAAATGCAAAATTCCTTCGGATCCGGACATTTGATATTTTCCCATAGTGTTCAAAATGCCTTTCAATATCCCTGGTCCTTGTATTGACAGGATCAAAGTTAATAACAAACAAAGTTTTTGAAGGTTTTGAGTTGGCTGAAGATTTCCTTGAGCTATCTGCCCTTCTGCCACCACGTTCTTGCTGCAGATCAACCACGTATCGTCAAATTCGAAATCAAGTTGAATAATGGAATCTCCATATTAAGGAGTACCAAAATTGGCATTCAAACTATATGCTAGTGAGTATAGAAGTTGAAATTCTTCTGTGTAACAGAAGTATTCAAAATTGTACCATCCAATAATACCTTGGTCCACTCAACACGAAGACGGCGCCCTTTTCTGCCAAAATCAATCCTGTCCAACTTCCGTATTGCATCCTCTGCATCGCGCTCATCTTCCATATAGACAAAAGCAAAGCCTACAAAGCCAAATATGTTAAAGAAAACAACTCAAAAGGCTCTACTTGACAACAGATGCATTGAGTTAGCATGCCTCCAGTGAAGACATATAATTACCACATGGTTGACTAAACCATTGCTAAAACCCAAAACCCTGCAAAATCTGAGGGAGAGAAAAGGAGGAAAATCTGTATAAAGAAAACACAACACCTGCCACTGGATCCGGAATGAACATGTTATATATGTTGAAACATGTCGGAAATTGAAGAGTAGGCAAAGTCATGAGGAATGCAAAAGGCAATGGTCTCAGGTAAGTGTAGGATGGTGGGACCATGGCAGATCATAATGGTTCTTTCGAACAAACACAAGAACATGTATCTTGGGCACAAGCCAGAAAATAAACGCAGAGAACCATCCATCGAGGAAGATCGTGGAATATCCAAGAAATCCTGCGCCAAAGAAACTATTGAGCATGGTGGTTCCACTACAGATAAAAACGCGATTTTTCTGGGAAATAATATGTACAAACATTTTTTTAACAATCAGTTGAAACAACATACTTATTCTCCTAATACAATCAAGGGCTTTCTTCTAAGCCAACGAAAATTTCATCGGCTAACTATCACTAGTATAATCAATCCGCATCATTCATTACATCTTTACTATGAAGACACTTCTCCTTTCATTATCAAGCTCTTCGTGAACTTTCAACGCAGGGAACTAAAATGGTCGGAGGGATCCACTTCAGCAAACATGAAAGTTGTTGCCAAAATATGGCCAAAAGTATAACACTTCAGAAATTGTCCATCATACTTGGCACAAAAATCTTGTAGTGAGCCATGTGTTTAGAGGGAATGAATCAAATGTCCAGAAAACTCAGCCAGAACAATCCCCTTAAATTAATGACCACGCAGTCCTTATTTTAGCTCACCATACTAAGCAAAACATTTATCTGAAATTCTGTTTCTCATCTGCTAAATTGCAAGAGTTCAGGACCACATAAAAGCTATCTGAGCAACATTATAAAATATGATGTGTTTGTCGTGTGATTGTAGTCTTGTGGATATCCCAAGAACATTAAATAAGAAAATGGAACCTTACCAGATTTCATATCTACCCTGTCAACCCTCCCATATCTCCTGAATAGGCGTTCAATATCAGATTGGCGAGCATCAAAGTCCAGATTCCCACAAAATAAAGGCCTCATGATCCTGAATTTCCTGCATAATAAGATTTTTCATCCTCCAAATTTTATTTTCATTTTTCTTTGAACACAAAGAGCTATACGTTTTAGTGGAGAAATAAATCAAGTAACACATCAAATTTTCTACTTGCCCTCCATTAAATGAGAAATCGGGAAGTTGAATACTTTCCACACAAAGACTAATTACATGCAATTTGCATTTTTTTTTTAAAAAAAACATAATAATTGCAATTAAACACCAAACTCAATAATTACTTGCCTACAGGCCCCAAAAACCAGTTTTACAATCCCGAGGAAAAAATAATCTAAGAAAAAAAAGCGTTAGAAGTTAAGAAAGCGGAGGAATAATCATTGGCGGAGGTGAAAAATTCAAGAAGTGATTCGCAAATTTAAGTCAACTAATTTGCAGATCTGATGAAATTCATTAGCAGGTACCTGGAAAAACAGCTAAGACACGAGGATTCTTCAACAATACGTCCTTAACCCTAATGCGGGGAGACTGAAACGCTAAAAGTGAGAAAGAAATCAGATCTACAAAACGGATCACGCAGATATATATATGAATATATACGTACACAAAACAAACGTACATACGAACCCGAGATGAGAATCAAGAATTCAAGAAGCTTTTACTTTTGAGCTATGCCTCTCTTCTCCTCAGCCGGCTGATATTAAGAAACCCTTGAATCGGTGATTTGATTATTATTATAAATGTTAAACCCCAAAGACAGCGTTATGGGCTTGTGGTTGGTCTTTATTTTGGGCCATCTTAATGCATTGGATTTGATATTGGGCCTCTTTTAAATAAATGGGCCTTTTTTTACACTTTTTTCTCCGAAACATTCGACATAACATCAATTTGGGCTACACAAATTATTCTAGTTTTATGCTTTCTTTAAGGAGAAAATTATATACATTTTCTAAATACGTTACGTAGTTATAAATAAATAATTTTATTTTTTATTCTCCAGCTTTGTTACAAACTTTCATGCTTACGCATAGGACGATTTATACTTTTTTTTAATTACAAATATTCTGTAAGAATTATATAATTATATAATTAAAAAGTAATATATTTATCTATTAGGATATTAATTAATTATATATTACTTTTATTTATATAAATATAAAAGAAAGAAAATATGTGTGCATTATTTACTTACATCGCGACAAAGGAGAAATACAACCAAGCACCAAGTTGGAAAAAGATGATTAACTTAAATGTTTGTTATAAGGAATGGACCCAACATAATCAATTACTAAGGAGGAAAATTATGTTAATATGTGTCATTCCACTAATAAAATATAACAATTTGTCATTTATTTATTTTTATCTAAAGTTTTGGCTGTTCATTATAATTATAATAGTAAGTAAAATTGTGTCCTGAGTAACAAGATGTTAATATCAAAGCTCAAGAAAAAGGAACCCCATTAACCACCTGGCTAATTCTAAATTACAAATAAATTCCTACTCTAAGGTATTTTGTGAATTACATCTATCTATAAATAAATAACTAAAGGTAAAGAAAATTACTAATACATATTATTATTGATCATTAGTGATTTCTTCTTCTTCTTCTAATTATTTTTATCTACATAAAAATAAAAGTGATCTTATTATGATGAAATGCCCTGTTTCAATGTACTTGCAGCTTGTGTCCCAATAGGCTTCCATTAATTAATTATGTGTAATAGTAACAAAACTACCAACTTGATGAATAAATTATGGGAATTGTATGTTGTCCAAATGTGGGATTTTTGTACTCTTGTACTTTTTGACTGATTTTTGACCCTTGATCAAACTATAGGGCCATGCATCAGTATTATTATTGTAATGATCAAAAGCTATTTCTGATGGCATTAAATCTGTGAGAGAGAGAAGCAGTTATCTTACATCAACAGAGATTAACTCTGTTTGTCTGTCCTGTTATTCTTATATACACTTTGAGATGTTACATTGAACAAAAGAACATGCAAATTGTAATGCCTTTTCACCCTTTGGTTTAAGAAAGGTTTACTAATCACTTAATCATCAGTAACTGAACTAGAGTAATTAAGTTTCACTGCTGATTTTTTTTACCATTCACCATGATCAGCTGGTGATTCACTGAAAGTTGGTGGAACCACAACAGAAGATGAAACTTTGAATCTTTTACTCCTTGATCCCTCACCACTCACCACCTCAGGGCTACTGATCCAACCCACCCCCTGCTCGTTCATGTCCGATCCATCCGAGTCTAGACGAAACCCCGCCCATTCGCTGCTGTAGTCCGACACCCCCGAGCTCTCCCACTCGTCGTACGCAGGAGGGACGATGACGCTCGGTTGGACCGCCTTCTCGATTTTCTTGATGTCGATGTTGTGGTTTTGGTTGTAGTGGTTGTAGCCTCTGACGTGGAAGATACTAGCAAAAGTGAAGCGGTCACTTACCCTACTCTTACGTGCCTTGTTCTCTGAGTTTCTTGCAATGATGCTCTGAAGATTCTTGCTCAACTTGGCTTTTAATGATGAGAAACTTAGCCCGTGTTTCGTGTCCGATTCGGTTGAGTTTGTGACGGGGTTTGGTGCGGCGAAGTTGGTTCGTGCATTATCTCCCCGAAGAGCTCGAGCTGCTTCATCGTAAGCTCGAGCTGCATCTTCGGGGGTGTCATAAGTCCCGAGCCATAGTCTTACTCGTTGAGACGACTCCTTAATTTCCGCCACCCATCTCCCCGATGGTCGTTGCCTTACGCCCACGAAACGACGGGGTGTCGATGATTTTGATGCTTGTGATTTGATCGTCTCATGAATCTCATTTTTAGTACCGTCGTATCCAGCCATGAGATGTTTGAGGTAATTTGAGAGGTTTTTTTTTTAATTTTTTCTTTTTTGAGTTAGGAACTTTGATGTTTGAATAATGCTACACTATATATAAGGGTGCGATTTGAGTGCAATTCTTGAAAATTTCTTCTCAATTATTTGAATTATTTTATTTTATTTTGTTCGTATCTAAATCATTCTGGTATCCTTCTGATTAATTATTAACTAATTAAATACAAAATTCAATCAACTTGGCTGCTTCTGCAAATGCGTAGCTACTGAAAACTCTTATTAAAAAATTTGGAGATGGCATCATCATTTCAAGTAAAACCAATATAGAAAAATTAAAATATTAATAAAATATGGTGAAATTATCAATTTGAATCATGATTATAAGAAGTAAGAAAACAAGAAACCATTTGAATGTTAACATTTAACATGAAAAATGGCTAGCAAAAATCACAAAGCAGAGAATGAAGTTAATTTAATTAAATCATCATGGAATTATAGTGATTATACGTACCATGATTAATCAGATAATTCTTGTATATGTTTTTAAATTTCAGACAGCAAAATGGATGATGTCACGCAATGAAATTGGAATCAAATTAAGTTAAGGGGTTATAGTAAAGCTATAACCAAACAAGGCATAAGCAATGAGATAAGAACAAATTAAGTTTTAATTAATGATTTAATGCAAATGAAGAGCGGTTTAGGAACGTTAATTATTTGGGAGGTTAGTATTTAAAATTAATTAATGTAATGAAGGTGGAGTTTTGCTATTGGAGATGGAATGATTTGTGGGTCCCGCTCAAAAGCAACGTACCGTGTCGTTTCTCATGTCTATTTCTCTTTGATCCACACGCAATTATCGTTAATTAAGCTTAATTAATTATTAATCTAACTGAAAGATGTTTTTTGTCCTTTTCTGATGTCTACTACATGGAAATGTAACCTCCATGCAGCTTCGGATTCCTTTACACTATCATTAAATCGTTTGTACGGCAAATTCTTGAGTGTAATAATCATGATATCAAAATATAGATGGAATGATTAAATTTTTGGGCATATATGTGGATATATCCAATTTATATACTATTATAATATTTTTGTCTGTAAATTAGTGTTCTCTTGCAACCATAACCTTCTGAACTTCGATGATTTCATAGTTTACAACAAATGACTAAGTCTCTGTTGAAATACCTTAATTATATGCAGTTTAATTTGATCAACAATTAATGTACAAAATCAAGATATACGTAATTCTGTTAAAAATCAAGATTAATTAATGGTGAAGTGATTAGTACAACGTACGTGTTGTACTACTGTGCAGCCTGCAGTTGTTTATTAGCCAACCAGATTTTAATTTAAACAGTGAAACTTTGTAAGGATAATTAATATAGATAGTGAGATCTCAGATGTAAAACATTTAACTAATTCAACTTCCAAATACGGTAATTTAATTTAATTTTTATTGGATTAGTTTATATTTATTACTGTGGCTATCTTACACAATAGTACTAACTAAAGCATGAGCTAAAGAATTAAAGTAATTGAAATAGTTAATTGATTTATTTTTGGCATCTAGCAACATGACAAAATTTTCTATAATCAATGGAAGAATTAATTAATTAATTAATGTTTTCATTTTATTACTTCTAACTCTAATACTAATATTGATATGTGTTCGTCATGTTGGGCTTTGTAGGTCATATTATTACAAATGGGCTGGCCCGTGGACCCTTTATTGGGCCCATAACGACCCAACCCAATCCAAATTGGCGTACTCATTCAGTGTACACGAGAAGATGAGCTGTGTTGTTGGACTATATTAAAGAATGGTTCCTTCCCTTCTTCCTGAAATGGTAAAACGAAAATAACCGCAAGATTCAATCACCTCTCACTTCACTGAGTGAGGGATCCCACAAGAATCCAAACTTTCTCTGAGTTGAAAGATTTTTATTTTGCCCTTTGGCCGCCAAATTCCAAAATCTTCTGGTAAAAGAGGGTCCATAGGTCCACATTCAAGAAAAAAAAATGTGTGACTTCTGATTCTCATCCGTTTAAAGCTCTTCACTTTGAGTCCACCCAAAGGGATTGGTGATTCCCTTTTTGACCCACCATTAGAATTCACCTGTTCTTGATTTCTGTGAATTCTAGCTGGACATTTTGCATGTGTAAATACAATATATCTTAGTATTTACTTTAGATCTTCTTTTCCCTGTCAATTATTGTTTTCTGTTGCTGGCCACTCACTCATTTGGCTTCTTGTTGTTGTTTCTGCATTTTATGGTGATGTTGGATTGTCTAATTATTGCATTCCACAGAATTAAACAGCTTATCACATTTCATGAGATTTCTTGATATGGGTTCTCTTCACCTTCTTCACTGTTTGTTGTTGTGGTCATATGATGTTTCTTTGGGATGGGATGGGATTTCTTCACTGTAATGACTTGTAAGTTGGACATATGAATCTTGATCTGGGAGTTTTCTAGTTTGCTTGTTAGTCTCCATATGTACATTTGTGGAATTATTTGGAAACTGAGTTTTTGAGGATTTGGAGTTTTGAAATGTTAGACTCCGGCATGAATCTTATTACAACAATTATCGGGTTTGGGATGAGTGCGACATTCATCATCTTTGTTTGCACTAGGCTCGTTTGTGGGAGGCTTCGACAGATCGAGGCTCGACAAATGTTTGAGATCGACTCAAGGATCGATATTGAGCTGGTACAGTTTATCTGCATTATGAGGTTTTTCTTCCAGCTACAATTAGATGATCATGATGTCATATAAGCAAGCTAATCACATTCATACTTAGCTAGAATTTAGTTGGTCAATCTCTACTTATAGTATCTATCAGAATGCTAATGCTATTATTTTGATGTGTTATAATATAGAAGTGAGCTTAATCCTATTAGCATTAAGAGCTTCATATTCATATTTAAATGGTGAGTATAATGGTGACATTCATTCACCTTGCCTAACATTTTCTCATTTATAAATATAAGTGAAATGAAATGCCTTACATTGTACATAAGAGCTGTCATTGACTATGAATAAGTGAGAGCATGATGTAATAAGAATCCCTGTCTATTATCTTTGGTGTTGAATAACTTTTGGAGAGCAATCTCTGGACATTTCTTTCCTTCAACAGGACATAACAATATCAATCTTCCTTAAAACTGTCACTTTTGGAGATGATCATCTGGTGTTTCTGTACTCTTTATAGGCTCATCAGATTAATGGCCTTGAACCAGTTGTAGTTGCTGCAATTCCCACAATGAAGTTCAACCGTGAAGCGTTCAGTTCAATGGACAATGCCCAGTGAGTCTCGTGGCCTTATAATAACTGCATTCATACTTCATTGCCATTCGTTCACTATCAATATCAGACAAATGTTTAGGGAGCTGAGTGTAGAGATTTTAAGCAATGACTGACATCAGATTTTCGAAATGCAGATGTGCCATATGTTTGGGAGAGTACCAAGACAAGGAAATATTGAGAATTATGCCCAAATGTGGCCATAGTTTTCACCTCTCTTGCATCGATACATGGCTTAGGAAACAGTCTACTTGCCCTGTGTGCCGTCTTTCATTACACAACTCTGTCGAGACAAAACATCACCCTTCAGCTACTCTATCTACAGCTCTAAATTTCGACAGTTCTGATGATAGGTTGCAACATGCTCAGCAATGGATGCTCCCTTCTGCTGCGACTGCAGATGATCATAGAAGCAACCAAATGCACACAGATTCCATTTTTGTTCAATTGGAAAATGGTGTTGTTAGAGAATCAGCATTGAGGTCATCTTAGTATATGTACAATTTTGGTTACACCTTTCTGCTTTAAAAAATGGACCATAAACTGTTTGTACATAAATTTGGACCATGATTTTCTTGATTTTTGTGTAAGAACCGGAATGGCTTATCTTATGATAGCTGAAGATTGTTTGGATAGTTGAATTTAGATTTTGCATTCCGCGCAGACATTTTTTTTAAATATATATTTGTCTTATGATCTATATACATGATATAGTTTTATTGGGACATTTAAAAATTAAAAATTTAAATAGAGTATTGGCTTTATTAAAAATAATATGCAGATGGAAATTTATCTTTATCTATAATCTACCTAAATTTTGCCGTTATAAAAACCGTGTAATTTTTTCCTTTTAATTTTTATTAAAAAAATTAGGCAAAAATTTGTGTGCACCCGGGAGCACGGGCACACTCGTGAGCCTTTAGAATTTTGTGTTAAATTGTAATACTCTTTAGTATAAAAATGTGTACCCTTTATTTTTTGAAGAAAAATAAAAAATATTAATGAAAAGTGTATACCCTCTAAAACAAATTGGGTGTACATATTAATTAAAGTGTATACTCTTTAGAACAAAATAACGTACACTTATCCATAATACTACTAAATTCTAAAGGCTGTGCGTGCAAGCTTTACTCTTAAAATTATGCATAATGTTGGTATTTTAAGAAGATAAAATTGAACCAATAGAAAGCTTACGGAAGAGAGCCCGAAAATTGGCGGCGGCGGTAATGGGGTGTCTCTCTTTCTCCTCCTGCATTCCTTCTCTCTCTTCGCCGCTCCTTCCTAGTTCAAGATTATTCGTCAGTAAAATCAAACCGCCTACTAGTAAGAGCTGATTATTTACTCCACCCCCTCCAAAAGACAGAAATAGGATAAGGAATCTATGTTTTACCTAAAGATTATGTGTGGAATTCGGTTCACTACTGTAATTGAATGTTTGTTGAGTCAGCATCGCTTGCACTTTTCGATTTCTAAGTCTGTTCGGTGATAATTTCTTGGTATTTCTGGATATTAATTTGTAAAAACTGAATCTTTTATTTTTTATATATTGAGCTTGAGGAACTCCATGTTATTGGTTTTGTTCTCCTTGTGAAGTTGTGGTAGGAGGTTGAGAATTTTTAAGGTATTGTTTAATTTTCTTGCAAGTCTGTATTGCATTATGTAGCTCTGTTTATTTTTTGTTGGAAGAAGATACGTTTTTCACGGATAATGCTGCTTGAAGACCCCATTTTTTAACCTTTTTTAGGCTTCTTATGTTGTTTCCTGTTAAACTTGAGGTGTGAGATGGGATGTAGCGCTTGAATTTGATTGCATTGTCAGCTCTTTTTGAAGGATTACAGTACCTCCATCATCTGTGTTTGTCTTGGTGAATATTAAGCATTCTTCAGTCGATGTTGGAAGTTGCATGTGTTGGTGCTATTGTATCGTTGATATTTGATTGTTCTGCTATAGTCTTTGTCAAGATTATTATCTAACTTTAATAGTGAGTTGAAATTGACAGTGGCTTCAATGAGTGAGGATCCAATTCGTGAATGGATCCTATCTGAAGTAAAGGTTACTCAGATAACTGGCATTCGTTCAATTGGTGGCGGTTGCATCAATCGTGCTTCATGTTATGACACAGATGCTGGCTCATTTTTTGTTAAAACAAACAGGTATAAGCAATAGATTATATATGACTGACCAACAATTGCAGAAATTGCATCATTTAGCATTCAAGACAACTTTGGAGAGTGCCTTCTACTCAGTTACTTCTATTGTAAAAATGGCTTGAAATCAGCAATTCAGTGATTTTCTTAAAGATGTAAAAAAAGCTAAAATGTAACTTATTTGTTTGGAACTCGTTAACTGTTTAACAATAATCACAAAATGTTAATTAATATCAACAATATGTTTTATACTTAACAGGAGTATTGGACCATCAATGTTTGAGGGAGAGGCTTTGGGGCTCAATAGCATGTATGAAACTCAATCCATACGTGTGCCTAAACCATTTAAGGTAAGAAGATTAATCTGTTTTCTTGCTGCTGTTTTGCTAAAATAGCTGATCTCATTCAATCTAATAGGAGTGTTTAGCATTCTATCACTGCAGTTGAGCCAACACTTTCCCTCATAAAATTAGGTTGGACCTTTGCTTACTGGTGGCTCATACATCATCATGGAATTTATTGAATTCGGTGGATATAGGAGCAATCAAGTGAGTCCAATATTCTTGTTTCCCTTGTTATCTTCTCTTAATTCACTTTCATTTCTTTATATTAGTTTTGTTTTAATGTTAGATTTTCAGCCATTTGACATTTTTCCAGTCATTAGGCTGCATTAGGAAGAAAGCTTGCTGAAATGCATAAAGCAGGAAAATCTGCCAAAGGCTTTGGATTTGATGTTGATAATACAATTGGAAGGTATCTCTGTTCTCACATCATAGAGGGTCTTATTCTCACAGATTTTCTACAGATACAACCACTTTAGGCATGCATTAACATTATCTTATTCTCTTATTGCAACCTATTGAGCTTCTTACAAGCACTAGGATTAAATATATTATCACATAATCTACGCAACTTTTGCAATGTTGACTTCTCATATAGTTAGGTTTGATAAAATTTTACTCAACTAATTGATAATGTAATTGGTGCAGTACTCCACAGATAAACACATGGACGTTAGATTGGATTAAATTCTATGGAGTTCATAGATTAGGCTACCAATTGAAGTTGGCACGACAGCAATATGGCGATTCCTTAATTTATGAAAAAGGTTGTTACTTTATTATATTTTAAATAGAAAATGCATGTTTAAAGGCATACATCATTAACTTCAACCCTCAAGCTTAATTAGATTGAAGCTCATTTTAGTTTTTAATGGAACTTTTGATGATCCACTTACTTGATAAAATTGTGAATCATTCCTTGATCAAATTTTGAGATTTCAGGTTCTGTTTTCAATTGTCAAGTACATTGCCTCATTGCTTCATGATTTACGATAGAGACGAACAATCAATTCTTCGTGATACTAGATTATCTTTGGTGAACTCTGCAAATTATCAACTATTTATTGATGAGGAAGTTTAATTAGTTGCTATATTTCTACGATCACCGTGTTTTGTGTATTCATTCACAACTACAAATGTTTATCATAATTTCAATTCACACTTCCAAAGGACAAAGGCTCGTGAAGAACATGGCCCCCCTTTTTGATGGTGCAGTAATTGAGCCTTGCTTGTTACATGGAGACCTATGGAGTGGAAATATCAGCTATGACAAAAATGGTGAACCTGTCATACTCGACCCAGCTTGTTACTGTAAGCCATTGTTAATCTGGATTAATCCTTTATTCTTGATTTTGCTAAGATTGCCTTTTATCTTTTCTTGTGTCACTTGATACAACCAACGTACATAAATCTACTACTAGTGTTCATCAGTTATAGAAGTACCACTAAAATCTTTTTAGCTCGATGAGATCATTAGACAAGATCTCGAGTTCAATCTTGTCAATGAGCTAGGGTGCATTGTCCTAAATTAACCACTTGTTGCTATGTTCTCACAGATGGACACAATGAGGCAGAGTTTGGAATGTCATGGTGTGCTGGATTCGGTGGATCATTTTACGAAGCATACTTTGAGGTAACTTATCCTTTCTTTCTAGATAAACAACTTTTTAGTAATGTTGCTGATTGTGTAGGAGAATATTGTGGTCTCAGGTGATGCCTAAACAGCCTGGTTTTGAGAAAAGGAAGGATGTCTACATGTTGTATCACTACCTGAATCACTACAATCTTTTCGGTTCTGGCTACCGATCGTCTGCCATGTCCATCATCGACGACTATTTAAGGATGTTGAAAGCTTAGTCGTCTGGTTTTTACATTACAAGTTCACACTCGTGTAAATTTATTTCTTCTCTGCATGTGACTGAACTTCCGACAGTGAGTTGAGTTTCAACTCGATTTTACTCATTCGAAAATAAGATGTAGTATTGATCAGCAAGTAAACTCGTGTATAATTTATTTTAACATTATAAATTAATTTATTTATTCTAATTTGATGGTTTTATTAGATTGGATAATTGATGCTATACGTTTTTTTAAGTCCCTTAAAAGAGAATAAAGAAATCATATCACCACCGACCCCCGAATATTACACAGCATGGAAGTAGAAACGACGCCGTCTGTATCCGGCGGCGACTTGGTGGCGGCTTTGGAGCAAGCAACCCTAATGGCCAAGCAACTTCCGACCACCACTGACCCTTCCCAATTATATCAAATTCTCACCATCCTTCGCTCCGCCCACCACCACCTCTCTCTAATCCTCTCCACTAATCAACTTCTCCCGCCGTCGCACCACCCACAGCCCATGGGTCTCCCCACCCCACCGCCTGAAAATTCGGTCTCCTCAGCCGTGAACGGCGGCGACGAAAACGATGAGACCGGTGGGGGTGAGCCCATGTTGATGGGCGACGATGATGACGAGCAGAACTCAAGGGCTACATCTGCCGCTGCTGCTGCTGTTGAGAGGGTTGCCGGTAGGATGAGGGAGTGTTTTATACAGAATAAAAGAGCCAAGAGACAACTTTCACCCTCCGCGGCGGAGCTGCGGCGGAGTTATGAGAATGAGGCTGATTGGGGTGGCGCTGCGGCGGCGGAGTTCGATCCACTTGGGACAAAGTTGAGGTCCCTCGATTTAGTTTACCAGTTTCATGCTTGAAGCACGTCTGTTCACATTCAATTTGTAGAATTGTGATTTTTTTCACTGGAAATAATCTTCAGCAAAATTGTGGTGTGAATTAATAAACTATATTAACTCTTTGTAGATCTGTTTGGAGAAAATTTTGTGAAGATTCTCCAATTGTTATTGCAATTTGCAAGAAACCGAGAGATAAATATCATTTACAGTGTGAGAACAGTTTCAGTGTTATGTAATTCTGCAAAAAATTGACAATAGGGTTTCTGTAAATCTCTATCGGATTGCAATCACTGAATAGTGTTTTCGAGTTTGATCTTCGGCTCCATTGATGATTCTGGTTATGCAATCAATTTCTTGTACTCCTGTTAGCAGAACAGCTATGTCTTCACTATAAGGTTGTGTAATGTAACAAAATCTTGCAATGTGAGTTCTTCCGGTCTTGACTGCAACCACAGATGAAATTGCCAGAGAAATCGAGACGAAATCTGGAGTAAAGTTTTGATCTTACAAAACCAACACGAAATAAAAGAGAAGCTTACAGTAGGAGGAAGATTAGCAGCAGATAGAGCTGCTTCAATATCAGGGGAAGGGCATATGTGTTGGAGTGATTTCCTCAGCATTTTACGTTTACCGTTGAATGCAGAATTCACCTAAGAAAGATCAAAAACGGAAACAAGGGTAAACATGTTCGAAATTCAATCACAAGACATGGCAATAAATCTTTTGATGTTTATGAGTAAATAAACAAATATACATCTAACGAAATGTAACCGGAGATTACCATTGAGAAGAAGCTTTTGACGGAGGAAACATTAGGGTATTCGACTGGTTGTTTTAGTCTAAATGCAACAATAGCTGCATCAACCTAGTAATTAACATGGACCAGGTGAATACAATGTTGGTGCATCATATATTCATATACTCAACAGATTTTTTATTTTTTTATTTTAAAAAAAAGGGAATCTAGATGTTATTGATGTTCCTGTTTTGCTTTGTGAACCTGAAAAGTCCTTAAAAGAGTGAGAATTCAAACCAAAAACTTACTTTAGGCTCGGGGAAGAAATTCGTTCTTGAAACTTTAATCTTGTACTCTGGATCTGACAAGCAAAACTCTTGATTAATGTATTGAACAAACTATGTAATCAAACTGAAGAGAAGCTACTCAACAACATTAACATATAGCTATAAATTAGGTTATATTTTCCCAAGTTTTCACTTGTAGAACCTGAATAGAAGTTGACAAAGATATTAATGGGTCGATACTCTGATGAGTTTGACGAAGAATCCACCAAGCGCAAGGCCGCTTCATCCTAAAATTTCCAGAACAGAGATGCCACCAGTGTGCCAAAAGAGTTCATTAATAGAAAAAGGGAGCAAAAATCACTCGAAGATTTTGCTGTTTTTTTAAATGCATGCCATGGCTATATTTCTTGGTACAATATGGTCATTAAATTTCAATTGTGTACCTGAAGTAAAAGAATCACTACTGAGAAAATGTCTCCCATCGGAAGAAGTTGCTTCACCACATCAGTACTTATGTTGAACGGGATATTTGCTACCACCTGACAGACAAAAGTGAGTTGATATCTTGCTTCAAAACATTGCTTGATAAAGTGCAAGGTGCAAAAACTAAACCTCAAAGAAGTGTCTTTTTTGAAATTGATGAAGAAACAAATGGGTGTTCTAACTAAACTTGTCCACAATTCTCAGATATTCACATTGTATTTGTAAATAAAAGATACATGCAAATATACAACCATCAAAGTAGTTGATAGGAAGTCCTAACCTTTGCAGTAGAAGAAAAACCATCTGCAGGGCTTTTGCTTAACAACAGAGAGGACATATGAGAGCGTATATGAGTTCTTGTAAAATCCTCTTCCAGGACCTACATGTTAAAATGGTTTTAACGTTGGTAAACCAGTTATTTATGTTATCAATACGTGTAATGTATCAGCTCTTTTTTTTTTTCTTCATTCTCATAAATAATATCCTCATTCAATTCTAAAAGTGTCATGTCATTGAACAAAGTCTGAAATCGTTCTATTAGAGAAAATATTACCTCCACCCGGTCTAATCCAGCAAAACGCTCTCTCACCAGTGCTGCCATATGTGGATCCTGAAAGATTATACAACAAGATGAAATTAAAATCAAGAATGCTAAACTGAAAAAGCATTTTGACATCTGATTCCTGAAAGTGCAATAATTTTGACTCATCTAGCACTTGGTTGAGCATATTGATTCCTTTAATGCTACATCTGAATTATAGCTCAATTTTCCAGACTCAGTTACCAATATCAGGTCTAACATCAATACATCATTATCCTTGCATGATTTGAAGTGATAAACATAAAATGAACATATATTATTTCCTTGTCGATTCAATTTACATGTCTCTCATATCATGTCTTCCAGCAAGACCGGGTCATTTATGCATTTCAAATTTTCAATCATCCTATAGTCCTCTTTTGTATGGAAGAATGAAAACACTACAAATGCTCCTAGTTCTGCATCAACCAGAAAGAAAATTCTCCACTAATATGCAACAGTTATACTATCACATCATCCTTTCGACAATAACATCAATGAACTTACAAATAACCAAACATAAAAGAACAGACAACCCATAGAGTGCCTCCAATAATCCTTAGGGGAGACAATCTTTGGCATGGATCAAAGCCATAATGGTTTTATAGCTTTCTGAATTTAGATTTACTCATTTCAAATGTCTCTGGAGTAGAGAAGCAATCACGCAACAACCTTATCTTAGTTATCTACAACACAACCCAACACCAAAAATATACTACCTTTTCAATGGCGAGAACAGTTGCACCAGTATTCACAAGTGCATTAGTCAAAGAACCAGTTCCAGGCCCAATTTCCAGCACCACGTCGCCTTCTTTTACATTAGCCGCCGCTACTAGATCCTCGTTAACTGAAGCATTCAACATATAGTGCTGAACGAAATACAAGAACATGAAATTCTAGAAATTTTGACGGGAACCCATACGAAATTGAGGGATAATTGAGTTACCTGGCCTAGAGATTTTCTAGGGAAACGACCTCTGGAGTTAAGGGCTTTAAGAATAGAGTGGTAATCATCTTTTTGATTTTTGGGTTTTTTGTCGGATGTTGTGCTGGCTTGTATGCGCAGCGGTGCGCGGGGGAGTTTACCGGCGGATACGGCGGAGAAGCTATCGTGTGCCGGTGGAGTTCCGGAGGGAAGGATTGGCTGGACGAAATGCAGTAGGCTTTTCATTGTGGCTTCACAATCGCAGTAGAGGGAAACTTTTCATTGAACCAAATGACAGTTAAATTAGGTGTTTACATAATTAAGACCGTATTTATAATAAATACTCCCTCCGTCACACTTTTTTTTTTCATTGAGATTAAGGAGTATAATAATTTAATGTGAAGTAAAATAAAGTGAGAGAAATAATATTTAATATGTGGTGGGTAGTTGTATTAGAAGTAATATGTGGGCTATATGAGAATATATTAATTGTTTTTTTGTGGGTCTCATGTATTAAAAAGGAAATGTGTCAACTTTAGTGGTACAAACAAAAAAAAAATTGTTTCAACTTCTTGGGATGGAGGGAGTAATTATTAAGAAATCATGAAAAAAATTTTTATAAGAAATATGGCACTCAATTAAATGAAGGTGAACATTTGTTTGTCCTGTATTTGCAGTGTAACAACTAACATCTACAAAAAGAGCCTTCTTTTGGTTGGCACCTAATGTTCAAATCCTGTACATTTCGTTCCATATAGTATTAGAATTAAAATAAAACTACTCCCTTTACATGAATTTTTTAGCTAATCAATCAATCATCTTGACCCAAAAGGGCATCAAATTCTTCCAAATCAAATTGATGAGAAGTCAATCCTGTTCCTTGAAGCAAAGGATAATCTTGAGGGTAAGGTAGTTCTGTGATGGCATCCAAGAATTCCATAGTAGCTTGGACAGGGAAGTCATTTCCAGGAGTCACCAGGGGTGGAATGGAGAACTCTTGATTGAGAGGGAATGTTGATGGAGTAACCAAGATATCTGATAGCTCTGATGAATACTGAAATGGAACATCGGTCGCAGGTGTTCCCCAATCTTGATCACAAAGGGGGAAGCACTTCTCTACATCTTCTTCATTTCCAGAATCCCTAAGTTTTGAGGTGATGCTAGGTGGTGCTGAGGGATCAACATTAGATGGATATTCATGATCATCAATCTTCAGGCCACACGACGAGAGTGAAACAAGTCCTGGATACTCGTATGATGATGTTGCATTGGCTCGGGTTACACTGTTGTTCACGTGAATATCAGAAACTGAATGGCCTTGAAATGGGGTCGACACAGAACATTCTGCTTTGATCATATCAACTGAAGCTTCGGTATTACCATACCCAACCAACTTTCCATCACTCGTGACCCTGATTCCAACAAACGTGCCCATGTTGGATGAGATATTGTTGTCTATACTCAGAAGCATGTTTCTCTTCTGATCCTCATATATCCCAAAATTAGGAGTGAAGCAGAACTTAGGAACATCCTGGTTCAACTCTTCCAGTCCACTTTGATCGCTGAATAATAAACCTCCAAGACTTGTGTAATCTCTCCTTTCAAATTTGGTTTCAAAAGATGAAGATAGAACACTTAATCCTTGAAACTCATTCCTTGTGTTAGTATCAGAAAGCGACGTGTTTCCTTGAGCTCGTTTCTTGGTTAAACGAAATTTCTGCAAGTGGCAAATCAACTCTCTTTCAAAAAACGATATATTATATCAAGAGAAAATAATGAAATGATGAAGGGGATAAAATCATGTAAGGCGTGCAGGAAGTGCTCATTATTGTAAAGATTTTGCAATATTTTCTAAATGTTCTGATGATATCTTTTCATTAATGGCTTTAATTAACATTCTTTCAGCATTAAAAACAATAATCTCATCATCAAATGAGATATTCAAATGTAAATATTTTGTTTTGTTCTTTGGAAACTTGTTAGTTGGATTTTTCATGTTCACGTTTACCAGATCAATGCATACAAATGAGCACCCGCTTCGCTGTTTTAACAGTGATAACAAAATTAAGCATGTTAAATTCTCAAGAAAATTTAAAAAAGAGAAAAATACAGCAATAAACCTGTAAATGGCTGGCAACATTCTCCCTGGTAAGCTCAGGGTCGTTCATAACTTCAACTATTTTCTTCGGAACTGCTACTGCAAAAATAAATAAGTACACAATTAAAGATTAATTTTTTAAAAAATGGAACTGAATAAAGAACCATGTAATCTCACTCTCATATCCTCCCAACATTGCGACGGCTGCCTCAAATTTTTTATGCTTTTCGGGTGTCCAAGTAACCCTCTGTTTCTTTATAGTGGGATGCTCGTCTGTGTGGCCTTCGCTAAGATCTATGCCCTTGTGTTTCCGGTTTGATTGTGCAAAATCATTCATCAATGAAGGTGTCTTGTTTTTTTCAACTAAAACATTTTCTTCTTGACTGGAAGCCATTTTGCCTCTCTCCCTTTCTAATGCAGTTCGCCAAAGTTTATTAAAATCATTTAGGCTCAACCCATTTAATACAAACGCTTCAAAACTAACTGGCTGGCCTCTTGAGTCAAACTCCCTCTTATCAAGGGAGATAGCTGGAACAATTATAGGATGCTACATATGAGTTTACATTATAGCATGACAGAAATTAGTAAATATTAAGAGCTTATTTAAGCATCCCTTCTGTGAATAGGAAAATATTTACTTACACATAACAGGAAGATGCAGCGTTTCCTGAATATGTTCAATAACTTCAGCGCCACTTGATCCCAACTTATCAGCATTAGTAAGGACAAGATCAAGCATGTCTGTTTTCTCCCAAATTGCATGCAAAACATTAAGAATGCTTCCGCTACGCAATACTGAGAGAAAATCGAAAACCAATTTAAATTAGAAGTTTGTAACCACAACAAAAATGTATTGCATAAAAAGAAGCATCAAAGTATACATTTTGAGTTCATGAAACCTGAAAGAACAAAGTTCTCTTTCTACCTTGATGCTTGCAGAGATGAAGCATCTGTTTGATAATGTTATTGCACGTATGGTCCTCCTTGACAACAAGAATACAAACAGAGGTAACTTCATTGTCAGCCATCCTTGAAACCTGTGGAACATCGTAAACAGGAAATCTTAAGTTGGAATTCTAAGTATTACAAATCATAAACAGTGAAGAAAAACAGATTAAGTGACATACTGTATCAATGCCTTCTTTAAAGTTCTCCATGTAGAGTTATATCTGAGCATTGCAACCTTATAAGAGCATCATTCTTTACCAATCAACATTTCAAGGTACAATAGCTAGGCCGAATTAATTTTTCCCAGTCAGAAAATAATCAACCAATAAAAAGGTAACACATGTTGACAGAAATATTTACTAAAACTATGTATAAATAAATGGTGAAATAGCAAAGAAATTTAGACCCATGGCCAAACAAGCCCTCAGGTATAGCAGTAAAGGAGGTCCAAGATCCTGCATTAATTTGTTAGTTATTACATTGCATATTAACAAATCACACGGCAATTAATTCACGCAATTTAGATTTATTACATAGATAAAGTAATAAAACTCTTTCAGATTTTTTTTTTGTTGGGTGGGGGAGCTAAATCTGATGGTCACAAAAAAGGCTATTTACACTTCAGAGTGTCAATATATCAACAATACCATAACAGGAAGAGGGGAAACTGGATAGTAGCTTAATGCAGTCAAATGTAAAGATATTTATCCAAATAAGAGACGGCGCCTGGTAGACTTCGAAATTCTTGTACTCAAATCTTTCCTTTTCCCTCCAGAGGAACCATCACCGTGATTTGCATTATCATCCTTCTTGTTAGGACTAAGCACTTTGGAAGAACGATAAAACTCAGTAATAGTTCGCTGCATGTTTTCTGGTGCAGAAGATTGTGTTCTCTCAGGTGTTCCTTCAGTGCCCAATTTTGATGTCTTTTTCTGTGATTTCATTTCTTTCAATTCCTATCGCACATAAAACAGCACAACTATTGTCAACACGCAGAAAATATCTTCTTTTTTTTATGGAGAGAGAGAGAGAGAGAGAGAGAGAAAAAAAACCTTTTCCTTCAAAAACTGGCTAGCTTCTTCAGGAAAAGCCTTCTGGACAAGCACTGGATCTTCATCAGTAAACAAAAATCTGCCACTTTGGTCAATATGAATGTGGGGAATGTCAGACTCTTCAATCAAATCAAGAGATTCATCAAGCTCCACAGATTCTCGTTGTGAGCAAGAATCTTCAAGAATTGGGCAAGAAGCATCACTTAAACAGCTGGGAGCATCTTTCTTCCATGTAACAACATAGGATTCATGTTGGTATCTTACTTTAACACGCTTAATGCAGTGAAACTTATATTGTCCACATAGTAAGTCATTGGTCGGATGTGAGGCCATATCTCGCAAATATATAGTTGATAACATCGGAAACAATCTTTGTCTAATGTAAGATGGCTCCCAATGCTGCTGGTAAGCAAGATAATCAACCAGCATTTCTGTGTCAGGGCTGGCCCATGCGATATGTGGCTCATCATCTGCCAAAAGGCAAAAAGTAGATTATGAAGCAGTTTTCTGAAAGTGCTAATGTGCACGACCATAGCCTAGTTTATAACAAAAGAGTTTTTATCTGTAGTGAGGATAAAGAGAGATGCAAAATCTAGAGATGGAGAGAACTCTCCATCTGATTGCTGGAGACAAAAGCAAGGAGCACCAACAAAATTACATATCCGATCCCATCCTTCACCGGTTTCTTCAATTACCTGTGCATTGACAAATGGACATAAAATACAATCCTAACATACCAATCCCATGATGGTGGCTCAGGTACATCTGTATGATTTCATCATTTGGGAAATTTTGCTGCGATGCAATCTTTTGGCAAACATTAAATTTCCAAGTTGTGTCTTTTCTCTTTGCTTTTTCTTCCCTGTCCTGACATCAGATAGCATACTAAGATTAAGAAAGAAACTGCGCAGAAAGGTAAAATTCAAGTCCAGTGTAAAAGACACATAGGACTAAAAACACAGTTGAGTAAATGGGGCATAGTTTGAGAAACGCTCTACCATGTCACATGATGAGCAAGAACATTTGAATCCCACGGGTTTCTGCAAGCAACTCTGACCAGAGGTTGAACAACATTCACAAGAAAGCTTGAGATGGGCTTTCTTGTTTCCTGGATGGCCACATTGTGAACAGTGAGGAACTCTAATCTTTGGTGATTTGGCTTCAGAGAGGCATATATTTCTATGTCCACTATCATCGGCATTTCCTCTGGCTACTCCATGCAACCTGAGTAACAGATTATATGACATTGTGAATGTCTCATATACGAAAACACAACCTACAAGCATAAGAAACACAGACCTGTCCAATATTTCATCTTCACTGAAATATTTAACAAAACGAACTGCAGTATCAAGCCCAATTCCCGTTATGCCTTTTAAATCATGATCATTTCCAACCAACAAAGATATAGCTATTAAGTGCTTTCTCTTTAGCCCTAGGCCAGCCTCAATATCAGGTATACTATAGCACTCAATTGGCTCCTGTTCAAGATAAGAAGGTTACATCAGTATATGTAACTTTATCATTTTAAATTGATGAAGTTAGCATAATTCATTGAGTTTTTTCAAACAAAAAATGTTGGAAAAAAAAAAAAAGCATTCACTTTTGTGTTGGGCTGGATTCGCTTGATTACACACAGGGATCCATACAGGAATGCATCACTGTCGGCAGTTATACAAGCATCAACAAGTCCTTTTCTATTTAATTCTGGACATAGCGCTTCAGCCTCCCCTTTTGCTTTTAGAACAGGCATTCCAAGAAGTTTAAGCAGTTCCTTCAGAAAACAAGCAACTATGAGATAATTCTAAAACCATCAACTTTTTTTTATTCAAACAAACATACCCTTCAGAGTGCTCAACTTACCACACATTCTTCAATGCATTTTGTAAATGCTCTATTCCTTTCTACGGAGACACCCTTCTCTGAATCTGGCAAATTTGACACGTCAATGCCTGAGAGTCTGAAAAACCGCAACATCCTCGCCTGAGATTTCAATGGCGACGGAGTCCCATCAAGTACAAAAACCGGGGATGCTCCAAACTGTTTACGTCGCCCAAAAATCATGAATTTCATTCCCATTACCATCAGTTTTATATCATCATATACAAACATATTAAAACTTTGACGGGTCACGATCACTCCAAAATATTACATCAACGAGTAGTCGAAAACAAGATTTAAAAATTAATTAATGATAAATTATTGGAATAAATAAACCCACTTCACAGTCCAAGAATCAATTAAACGTATCCTCCACAAGAAAAATGGTCAAATTGTATGAACAGGAAATGCGTCGAAAACTATAAGCACAAGAGTAGGAAAAGAACAACAGTTGTACCTTGGAGAAAAGATTGACTGTCCGAAAAAAGGTTAGGCGAATGTGGGGTTTTCTAGCGTACCCTTTAATGGCGGTTTCATGTTGGACAACCCAGTAAGACAGGTCCACGGCAACACGTTTGTTTCTCAAGAAATTAAAACCTTCCTATCGAGCATGGGGTTTCAGCAAATCCCAGAAATTCCCTCCAATGCCCATCGTTGTTGCAGAAGAAAAACTGGGGAAATTGCTGATTATTGAACGATCATGGTATTGGGGTTTGCAAATTCTTGGCCGTTGTAAGCTGTAGAAAAGAAAAGACGGCAGTAAATGTTAATTTATAGGAGTAATTCCGAGTTTCTTGCTTTACCGATAAGGTAATTTACCGTTGTAAATAAATATGGGCTTTTCAAATTCTTAGCCCAATTACAGGTAGAGTTATCTAGTCTTGGGTTGTCAACAGCTGGAGCCCACCACTCTATCTAGTCTTGGGCCTTTCAAATTCTTGACTCAAAGGCCATTTAATTCAAAGCCCAATAAGACTGGCTTTATGGGTTAGGACGGACCGCTTAAAACATAGCCACATAGGATACTCTTCAAATCACATTGATCTAATTAAACATAGGCAGGCAGCTGCACGTGCAATCAACCAATAGGAACCTGCCACGTAGTATGAATTGTGTAGACAAGAAATTAAGACTTGATATATCCCCACGTGTGCGAATCGTAGTTTGATTGCGTAAATATGTTACGTCCATTTATTTCTTTTCTATCTTTTCACCGTCACTATCTATACATCCAACACTTCACTATCTTTTCATCCATATACCTTTTATTTATTTTTTTATTTTAAATTTCATATTTTTATTTTTATTCATTTTAATCGAACTAAATTCAAAATTAATAGTTGTGATGATACTTCCTTTGGATTGGTTTTAATTTGTTTCACACGTAACCCCTATATTAAATATAGGGTGATGTATAATGCCATGTGTATTATTGGTGATACAAATTACAATGTGTATTAATTATAAATAAATTATAGAAAACCAAGTGAAACCATACCATATGCATCATGTTGAGGGAATTATCTATTGTTAAAATGAGGGTTCAATAATTAAATAGTACTTATTACATATAATTGAGCCCTTAAAATATTTTTTATGGGCTATAAGATATTATATTTATGAAGTAGGTATTTATAAATTACGAGATAGTGAAATATAAATTAAATGACTCCACTTTATTTTACTTTTTTGTTTACGAAGGATAATTTATTGTTAGAATGAAAATTTAATAAGTGTAGTATTTTCTTTCTCCATTTTAATTAAGGCTAGAATGAGATCATGAAATACTGTATATTTTTTGTGTTGAAATTGCACGGAATATATAAATAAAATTTAATAAGTTAATTTGAATGAATTAATTAACGATTACTATTTTTAATTAATGTAATAAATTTAAAAATTAAAATTTAATAATAATGATAAAATAGTAGTAATACTCCATTTTGTTTATATTCACACATCTCAATTGAAAAATGAAACTCTCTATTGTGATAATCATATTATAACATCTATAATCATATTTTAATATTTCATTTCATTCATTATAATTTAGAAAAATATAAAGTATACTTTAATATTTATAATAATTAAGTATATTTTAAAATAACAATTGTCTTATGATTCATCTCACACAAGCATTGTCTCACAATAAATTTTGTCTTGAATCCTCTACTAATTTGAATGAATCCTCAACAAAAAAATATTTAAAAAAATAAAAAGATAATAAATCCTAAAATAATTTTTTAAATCTATAACTACAAAATTAAAAAAATGATAATACAACACTTAATCACAATGTTCTTATAATCTGTCTAGCTATTACTACAAAGTTACAACAACAAATTTGTTATTAAAATTCGCACATATATATATTCAACAGAATATATAATTAATAATTAAATTTGTCGGCTGATAGATAAAGTTGACTGCTATCTTGTATGCCTTCGTCTCATATATGTAACTACTTACATGCACGTCATGTGATAATTTTGGTGTGATATATTCTATGACATATATTAATAGAATAATATGTGGCAGGTTGAATCAATCTTTACTCCTAAGGATTTATTGGTTAGGGTATAATATCTCTCATTTTTTTTACGTGTCGCTCATTTAATGGAGTGACACAAGAAATATCACACCAAATGTCGCATAAGATCGGATCCTTAATTACATATGCAACTAAATTAAACATTAAATAAGCATGCTTAAGGCCCTTTTAAACTTTCTTTCAACTAACAAATGTACTCCAGCGATTAAATTAGTAATATCCAATCATCATGTTCCCTTTTTATCATTAAACATCCGACAAGAATATTAATTAAATTAGTTGGCAAATATAGTGATTAACTAACCACTGTTAATCCACAAGAATAATAAGACAAAAATGTATTTTGATTATTTGATCCAATAATTCAGCATCACCTAGAAAATTCTTCCCACCGCTTTTCAATTAAAGCATGAGTTTAATGAAATTATTTATTGAATCATGTCTCCTATATAACTAAGGGGTGGTTTTGAGTTGAAATTATAGGTAAAATTTAGGGTAAAATATAATTATATTTTTAAAATTTAATTTAAGG
Source organism: Pogostemon cablin (assembly GCA_023678885.1). Taxonomy (NCBI): domain Eukaryota; kingdom Viridiplantae; phylum Streptophyta; class Magnoliopsida; order Lamiales; family Lamiaceae; genus Pogostemon; species Pogostemon cablin. The sequence goes on from CM042965.1 coordinate 2,159,737, forward strand.
TTGTCCATAAATTAATTTTAAATTTAACGATTAGATATTAGAAGTTGCCCAAATGCATTATACTCATACTTAAGACAATAAACTTATTGAAGTGTGTACGTGTTTGATTGACTAATGTAATATGTAGATTAATAAAGTTTGTAAAATGTAAAAACAATACTCCATGCACATTGTTAGGAAAAGAAAGAATTAAGACTTTTATTGTTATCTTTTTGCATATTTTATCGTTCAAATTAATTTTAAATTGATTCGGATCATAACATAGAAGATTAAAATTAGATGGGTAAAAAAAAAATATAGCAAATGATTTGTGATTGTATACACTAGATTTCCTTTATCATTCTGTGTATCATATTTTATATTAATTATATAATTGATAAAATTCAACCATTTTACCTTTTTTTTTTCTTTTGACTTAGGAGAATAATATAATCTCCTAAGCATTACTAATCCAATGTTATATGAATGGTATACCAAAATTACAAATGAATCCGCACCGGTAATTGAAGTAGATAGGGAAAAAAAAATTGGAAGTAGTTGAGTGACGTTTCCTTGAGGAAATGGGCACTAGAAACATTAATTAGAAATTAATAAAAAAACCAATATCCTCCGACATCCTTCAACTAAGAAAAAAGTAAAATAATATGGATCCATATATACACGTTTTAGTGGAAAAATTCTTTTGTTAGAACAAGCATCAATCAATCGTGTACCTTGTCGTTTTCTCCATGTACATTGTTTCATATCTTCTATAAATCTACTTTCTTCAATTCATCCTCCAATTTCTCTACTTCTTTCTCTCTCATCACTCAATATCCTTTCTATCTCTCTCTAGAAATCATTATTTGTTAATTAGTAATTAATGATGGGTTTACAATTAGATGGTGAAATGATCATGTCAAGAAGAGAATGCTCAAGTCGGCCGAGGATGCTGAAGGATTTCCTCAGAGACGACGGCTGTTCGTCGTCGAACGGTTTTCCGATGTACCCGAGGTTCAAGTCAACGGCAAAGTCAAACAAACCCCCCATCGTACTTCTCAGAAGCTTGTCCAAGAAAACCAAAATCTCCGCCATTGTGAAGCTGCTCCAATTTGCTGCTTCCATGAGAATGAGATCTCCTTCTCCAAGGAAATTGAACCGGAAAGAAGTCAAAGTCAAAGACATCTTACGGTGGAGATCGTTTAAGGACACGGTGGAGGAAAACTCTCCGCCACTGGACCGGAGCACCACCACCACAGCCGCCGCCGCCTCTTCATGCAGCAGCTGGTGCCACTCTGATTTTACTGAAGAGGGTTTACCGCCGTGGAATTACAAGGTAATTAATTACTCCATTTATTACTTTGATGAATATGTAATTAATCGACACAATAATGGACACAATCATTGACCTTATTCTATCATACCTTGTCTGCTGGTAACTAAATAAAACAATAAAATATTAATTTTATATGTATGGTCATAACTAACAATTAAAGTGTGGAGCAGATGTGCTGAATTTTTTTTTGGTTTCGGCCCAATATTAGTAATTAATTTTAGAATTACATTAACTTTTTTTAATTAAACTGGGCTTTTCATTTTTGCATGTTTTTTTTTTCTCAACATAATTTTGTATTAATTTACAGGTATTTGAAGAATCAGAGCAGAAAAGTCCAGTCTCAGTTCTTGATTCACCGTTCAGAAAAGTTGAAGATTTCATGATCTCCCCACTTCATCCAATCCTTGCCAAGATTAATCCAAGTATATATATCTCTTAATCAAATTTCTTGTGATATTTATATAAATATTCGAATATGAAAATGGAAATAGATGATGTGTTTTTTCTTACAAAGATCATCCATGATGTTGCAGGGGCAGAATGTAATTATGTCACACATTGCAGAGGAGAAGTTTCTTATAATTCAGGAGCGACAGATATTGCAGTAGAAGAGAAAGCAAAGCAGTTGCTAAGCTGTGTGAAAATGAATATCCATGTGAATGCAGATGAAGTGGCCATATTGGATTTCTTCATGCAAGAGCTTTCTATAAATGGAAAGTTGCAGGATGATGAGTTTCAATGTAAGATTTTAAAGGTTGCAAAATCATGGATTGATGGAGAGTTTGATGAGTCATATGAATGGGAGGTGGAGAGTAAGAGGGGGTCATATGTTAAAGATATGGGATGGGATTACAACTTCAAACATGGGAAAGAACTAGAAGGGGTGTCTAAGGAATTAGAAATGGAGCTTTTGGATGATATGATTCATGATCTTGTCATTCATTTTCTCACCACATGAAATTCATGTACACAACCTATGTGTAACATAAATAGAATGTAAGAATATATATGATATATATATACTTCTTGTAATCTTAGAATGTTGTAAATATTATTTATGAATGTATGTGTGTGTGAATATATATACTCCTCCGTCTCAACTTAAGAGTCTCATTTGCTTTTGGGCACGTGGATTAAGGAGTATTATTATTTAATGTGTAGTGGGTAGTTGTATTAGTGGGTGTGGGGGTCCCATGTTTTAATTGTACTAGTGGGTGAGTGGGTCCCACGTGTCCAAAAAAGAAAATGAGACTTTTTGGGTGGGACGACCAAAATGGTAAAATGACCTTCTTAGCCTGGGACGGAGGAAGTATTTATCTGTATTTTAGCTGCCTAATTTCAAAACTTACATGTTGATGCTGTACAAATCAGCGTCATACATTTTAAATATTATTATATTTTCTATTTCGATGAATAACACTTAATAAAAGATATATAGTTTATATATCCTAAAAAAAAATTAAACTCCAAAGTTCCGTGGGTACAAGTATAACCGGTGTCGTTTAATAGTTTGCTTCTAGCGTGTTCAATTTTGAGAGGGCCGAAGACAGAATTCTTGAACGTATTAGGTCAGCCTACCTTCTATGACCCCAATGCACCGGCCCATCCTCTGGGCCCAATGGGCCGAATATTTACTTCGCAGCCCAAATAAAATGAGTAAATAATTTAATATAGTGTATATTATAAGATAATAATAATCATTAACAGCATCGAATTTCACCATTAATAGAAGGTTCAATTGGTAATAAATACTTTATCAATTTCATAATATTTTTAATATTTTTCTTATTTATATGTTCTACAGCATTTTTCACCTTTTAAAATAAAAATAACGTATTGATTTGATAAATTTAAAAAATATTTAAATTGTTATTCATACCGTTAAAATACTCCCAAAAAAATTATTAAAATACTCTAAAAAATCATTTAAATGGATTTTTTTAATAAATAACATAAAACTATCTCCATCGGTAACCGATTGTGGATGGCTGGTATAATAAGACAAAATAAGGTATTTAAAAAAAATAGAAAATGCAAAATAAAGCACAACCGGTTGCTGGAAAACAACATCCTGCAACCCACCAGACAACCCATTTAATTATGTATCTAAGTGACAAGTGTCATAATATTATTAAATGCAGTTAATTTTGATGTATATTTCTTAAATATTTGATATAATATATATAATTAATTTTATTTTTTTTAATATAAATAATCAAATACTTAATTTTTTTTAATCTATAAATAGAGTATAATATTCATACATTTTGAATCACAATAAAAAAATAATTTTTATATAGTAATATATATTTTTTGGATACTTAATATTTCAATAACATATATTTTATATAATTATTGTAGTCTTAATTTAGTTATTGTATTTTTGTTTGTTTTTTTTAATTTCAAAATAATTTTTTACTATAGATGTGGAATTAAAATATTTTTTAAAATACAAGATTATTTTAATTTTAAATGTAATGAAAAAATCTCAAAATAATAATATGTATTTTTATAATAATTATAGTATATATAATATAATGTATATATGAGAAAGAAATGAATATTTTATTAAAAGTTTGGGTTGAATTGGGTTGTTGATGGAGTAGTATAATTTTGAGATTGGTTGAGTTGTGAATGGTATATATGGAAGTAATAGAAATGAATATTTTATTGGAAGGTTTGGGTTGCAGTGGGTTGTTGATGAGGATAGTCTAATAGTAGGTCTTGCGTGAGACATCTTTCACTTTTTAAAATAGTTATCACTTTTGCTATAAAATGTCATCATTTTTATTATAAAATGTAATCACATTTTATTTATACTATAAATTGTTCATGAAATAGTACTGTTATTTTTTATTAATTTATTATCACTTTTATTGTCTCACGACTTATGTGAACCGATCTTGTACAAGTCTTTACCCTGACATAAAATCGTAAATTCGAAAATAAATAGTAATAAAATAAACCCAAGGAAAGCGACAAAAGCCGCACACCCTAAATTAATCCGTGAAAGTGGTGGAGGCACGAATTGGCACGTACATTGGAAATAAGCATACCTCCTGTGCCTCCAAAAATACAGCTCATCATTTTATTTCATTTATTTATTTATTTTTGGAACTTTTCAACTTCATGACACCTGTATTGCCAGCTAGATATGTAACATCATATCACACGTCAGCAGAATTATTCTGGAATGTCAAAATAAAGAAATAAATGGGTGAAAGTACCACATATTTTTTAAGAATTTTTTTTAGCATATTTTGTAGCATAATTTGCAAAAATAATCTCGAATCACAAATCCAATTAAAAAAATCATGTCATTTTAACATTTAATCATCATTCAATATGTATATGTGGCTATTAAAAAAAATTGTTAAATTTTTTAGGGCAGATAAAAATTAATCCAAAATAAAACTTACACTGTACCGAATGTAACGCTGGCAAATTAATATGTAAAAATGATAATAAAGTTTTAAATAAGTACCGAAGATTCTCAATTAATTACAAACACATTTTATGATATAGAGTATATTTTAAACCATACATAGATTATAATTAATGATTTTTTTACCTTTGGCATAATATAGATTTATAAGAGGATGGATACGAATCCAATGTTAATTTTGTTTTTAATAAATTCAACCAATTTCAAAATAAATTACTGATTATACGCAATCACAAAATCAATATAAGTCCAGTTTTTAAGGTGCAACAAGTAACTCATATCCATTTGACCCATCATATATAAATAAATTTGACCCATATTTCATTTTCTTCTTTTTTTTTCGTTCTCCTTCTTTTTCTCACCCGCTACTTCCCTTAATTCTCTCTCTCCTTAATTCTCTCTCTCCATACTTTTCTTCATTGCCTGCTCCCTCCCCTAATTCTCTCTCTCCTTACTTTTTTTTCAGGCTCTTTCTTTTAATATTTAATTATGGAATTAATTTAAAAAAAAATTATTCAATTCAAATTGATATTAATTGACTTTTAGAATGACGGTATTAATGTATATGATTGTATTTATAATTATATTACTTTTTTTAAAGTAGTGTATAAAATTAAAAATATTTAAAAAATAAAAAAATGTAATACACTTATTAAGAAAAACTTACACACTATTAAATTATAAAAAATACAATATCTAATAACGAAAATTTGGAACAATAGAGTGATAACAGATCTAAAGTATAATAAACAAATTCACCAGAAATATTTTTCAACATTAATTTCACAGCAAATGTTTTCCTTTTATTATTCTTTCTCATATCCACCACTTTAACACATATATATACATTAATGTATAATAAGTAATACAGTATTATGAAAAAAGTAATACAGTTTAACATTACATTAGTGCTTAACAGTGAGATTGGAACTTTCCAGTTTCCTTCTCCTTCTCAACAGCGATCTGTCATGAGCTCGCTGGAAACTACCTCTACACTGCGTCTGATTTACCACCTCTTCATTGCCCTGCTCACCACACGCCGTCATTTGCCGCGGTCTGAACTTGGTTTCAATTTTGGTATAAATTGATTAGAGCAAGCGTACTCTATCGCGTAGTAGACCGTAAATACCAAGTGCAAATTTATAATATCGAACCCAATGGCGAAAGTGGGTAGCCATATTTGAGAAATATTTTACTCTAAAAGGACTAATCAATGAAGGAGGAAGAGGTTAACATTCAAAAAATTAACAACTAAGAAAGCAATTAAAGATAGATTGATACAATGGACATGGAAAATGGATGTAGGACAATCTAAAGAAGAGCAAGGCTAACCAAATTCAAGATCAAGGACACAACATGGCTTATTAAATTCAAATAGCAAATATCAATGATCATTAGAATAGAAGCAATCACATATAATCCCCTAATCCTTCGGCCAAGACAATTAGGTTTTTAACTCATTACAAGTTTTAAGCACAAAAGATTGAGTCTCACTCTCAATTCTCTTAGAAGATACTATGATAACAATATTAGTCTTCTCACTCAATTAATCAACCAAATATGATAAATCAATTAAGTGTTCCAACATTAATGCTCTAAGTATATAAAGATGTTACCACATACTTCACATACTAACATATAAAATCCATATTATAACATGATTCAATCAAATCCCTAAACACAATATTGAAATGGTCATCCTAATATCATAAATGGAGAATTTTACTATGCATATCATAATACAAATCAAGTAAATCATAAATTATATAAGAAATTTCAAAATCACATTAATTAAACCATTAAAAATCTAACAAATCCATAGATCCCTAATCCATCAAGTGGCTAGCCTCACAAGAGATCTAACCAACAACAAACATCATGAAAACATCAATATAATGCTTACAAACATCCATTGTTGCAATCAAAACAAAGAAAACACAAAATAAAGGTAAATTTCTCCCTTAATTAGATTTTGGGTTGAATCCTCCCCTTCAATTTGCAATCCTCTCTCCTTGAGCCTCAATCCTCCATAGATATGTGATGGGTAGATAGAAAGTGTGAAAATCCATGGAATTTGAAGAGAATTTGAGTGAAAATTCAGTAGAAAATGGATTGGGGATGATATTGTGTGTGTTAAAATGGTGAATGAGTGTGTGTGGGCGATTTTGGGGTCTCTCCAATTCTCTCTCAATCAAACTTGGGGAAAAATAGCCAAAATGGGAATTAAAACTGATTTTCTGGACAGGTGGCAAAATGCACAAAAATTCGATCGAATTTTTGTGAGGGACGTAGAATTTTTCTGCAATTCTGCATAAAAATTCGATCGGATTTATCTGCTGCTGGTCAAATTTTTATGTCAGTATGCTCAACCTCCAATGCTCTGTTTCGTCCCTATTTTTATGTCATTATTTTTCGACCAATTTTTGTGCAATGTCGAATTTTTGTGACAGTTTCGCCCTGCTTCACTGTTTTGGATTATTTTTCCTCGTTTTAATTCGAATTGAGATCCACTTTTTTCTACATCTTCCTCTTTACTTCTAAAATCCATTTATGCCTGAAAATCACATAAATTCCACCAAAGTACAAATTCTCCAAATATTTACAAATATTGAGCAATCTAGGGCACTTAAACACTCAAACCAAGCATAATTGCATGAAAGCATGCTATAAATGGACCTAAATTCATGAGATTTCTACACTCATCAGAGATTCGCTTTTTCCTACATATTCCTCTTCACTTCTAGAATTCATTTATGCCTGAAAATCACATAAATTTCACCAAAGTACAAATTCTTCAAATATTTACAAATATCGAGCAATTCAGGGCACTTAAACACTCAAATTAAGCATAATTGCATGGAACCATACTATAAATGGACCCTAAATTCACGAGATTTCTACACTCATCACTGTCACACCACGTCTTCGACGCTACATTGGAGGATGAATTGATGTCACTCGTCATATCTGTTCGAAGTTGAAGCACCATCGGATCTGCTTTCCCCACCAGATCTGACTTGGCATTAAGAAAGAAAGTCGTCGATGCCACGTTGGAGGATGAATGGAGGTCACCACCGTTAGATCTGTTCGAAGTCGAACCACCACTAGATCTGCTTTTCCCATCATATTTGATTCAACATCGGCCGACGGAAATCATTTAGAGGGAGATAAGAGGGGAGATGAGAGAGGGACACATGAGAGAAGAGAGAGAAACGAAAATCAATGAGAGAGAGAGAGAACAGATTGGCAGCGAATAGATGAAGAAGAGAGAGGGGGAGAAAAGATGGAGAAGAGACCCAGGAGAAGAGAGAGAGGAATGGAGAATGAATGATGATAATTGGATCTTTTTACCTTTTATGTCTGACCCGTTTTCAAATACGGGTTATGTATTAGTGAAGAGTTGATATTAGGTTCATTTAGGTTCAAGGTACATCTATATGTGTATAACTTTTTATTCTATTTTGTATACATGTTTTTCTATTTTGTATATGTATTTTTTAATAATTGTATACTTTTTTCACACTATGTTTTCATTAAAAAAAACTAGCATCCATATATGTATAACTTTTTATTCAATAGTGTATACATATTTTTTAAATAATTGTATATCTTTTTACACTCAATTTTTTTATTAAAAAAATTAACAATTAAATTTGATATAGAATTAACCATCACTAATATAGAATTTAAGGATTTTACTCTAATAGTTTCAAAAAGTCAAAAGGCATAAATAAATTCATACAAATTAACACTCCGCACAACTATAGCCTGTTGGGCCGATGGAGAATAACACTCCACACAACTATAGCATGTTGGGCCGATGGAGAATTTAATATGGTAGAATGTTTGGTTAAAGGCAAGACTTCTTTGATACCGTATCACTTAAGAGTTTACTTGAGACGGTTAGAAAGTGATAACTTTTATATTAAAACGTGATATTAAATCAATGAAAAATGATAGTGTTATTTTATGAACAATTTATAATATAAATGAAAAGTGATAACATTTTATAACGAAATTGATAACTATTTTAAAAAGTATAAAATGATTTCAGGAAACACCTACACTTAATTTAAAGATTTATATATATTAATTATATTTCTAATACTTTTAATAATGATAAACCATCATTAAAAGTTCACTCTTTATTCTGCATCATTGATTAATGTTTGAATGTTGACTCTCAATTAATTTTTTAGTATATTATATTTTACTATTTTCCAAATTTTATCGTAGTAGTAATCAAGTAATTAAATTATAAGAATAATAAAATATATTTTTTTGTATCTTTTAAAAATATCAGCATGTATAACGTATTTAAGAGTAAGTATCCAAGATTATTCTTATTAATTCTGTGGTACATTATTGAGTTTAAAGATTTGTAAATACTATTAATTATTATTTCTAATTCTAATACTTTTTAATAATGATAAACCACCATTAAAAGTTCACCCTTTATTCTTCATAATTGATTTATGTTTGAATCTGACTCGCTATTAAATTTTGACAAATTCTCCCGTGAGACATCCATTTAGGGGAGATGGGTCTAAGACGGTATCAAATCAATTTAACCAATTTTCATTAATTAATTAATTAATATAATCCCTAAAAATTTGCCTTGTTAGTTTAGATTTAGGAGTGAGAAGATGGTCTTCCCAAATTCAACCCCTGCATCAATCGAGGAGAGAAAAAATAGTCCCAAAATATCTCCCAATCCATCGGAAGAAGAGAAAAATTATGAAGGTATTCTGCTCAAATTCAGAATGTCCATTCTTCAAATGAACGAAGAAACGAATTAATCCACGTTGAATGAGAGAAATTCCTAAAAGAGTCCATTGAAGAATAAACGAAGAACAGAAAGATTGAACAAGGTATTTTTTAAGTCCTCGTTGATGATGAGTAGTCCAAAGTTTTCTTCACTATCTCCATTCTCGTGTTGAGTAGTTTGGGGTGTTTGTGATAAATTATTAGAGTGGGTACTTATGGGAGGTTTATGTGATAAATTACTATAGTGGGTGTTTATTCGGGTTTAGAGTTTGGGTTGGGGTAGAGTAACTGTGCCGGCAGTTGTGTCTAGAATGTTTGTGATAATATTATAGAAATTAGCATTCCCTGCATCGATTCGTTCCTTGTATGAGTTCCATACAGCAGATCTGAAGCCTGGTCGTGCATAAGGTGTCTCCCACCACTGATTGGAAGCTTCACCGCGAATATGTCATTTGATCGATGTAGTATGTGATAGTTTGTTAGAGAAACATAAATGTGATTTTACTGATATAGTATGTTATTTCTGTGTTAAAGTATGTCATTTGTTCGCTTTAGTATGTTAGAGTTCATTAGCCTACTAATCATTGTAATAAATGTTTTTATATCACTAATTCGTAAAAAGGAAAATAAATAAAAGCCCAATAATAAATGTAGGGTTGGCAACAAGGCCAATTGTCAATCCAAAAGAATACTACTACATCATAATCGTCATTTATTTGACTTAAATATTTTAAATTCAGGATTTAGTTTTGAAAAAATTAAAACGAAAGATTTATTATGTAAATATATCTATATAAAATTTATAAAATTTCAATTCCAATTTTCTATGACTACCACGAGTTCTGCTAAGACGATTTAAAAGACAAAATACCTTCTTCTTCTTTTTCTTTTTTTTTTTCAAAAGAAATAGAAATTATGCTGTTTTGTTTTATTCCTTTAATTAAATAAATAATGCTCAGTAATTGGATAGAAGTTAATTGGAATTGAAACTGAGACGGAAAAAAATCAACTCTTTAACTAAACTGACATAAGACTTATTAAAACGTCAACTTTAATCAAATCTCCAAATTAGGTTATCTTTAAAAACATAAGTACATAAATAAATTGCAACATTTAAAAAAAAGAGAAATTATATTTATATACTATGTACCATGTGCTTAAATAAAATACTCTTAAGAATCCATGATTTTTTTTCCATTTTAAATAGTAATAAGTGGCAGACGCTCAGAATCACTACCTTTTCAGAATTACTTGCTATCTAAGTCTGACTTTAATAACATAATTTAGAGAGAAAATATGATTTTTATTTGTTTAAAAAATAAATAAAGGACACATTTATTTACTTGTAATTAGGCCAAGGACGGCATTATTGCCACCCAAAAGATTACTAAGAGCACCTAAGTTTCTAAAAAAATTATAATGAAAATACTATTATATCCCCACTCTTAAATTTATTATTCATGAACTTATTACTAACCTCCCCAATAAATTTTCTAATCCCACCCTAAACATATCTCAATACACACAATACACCACAAAACACACAAAATAAGAAAGTTGAGAGGAAAAAAAATAAGAAGCTGCAGACGACTAGAAAAGAAGGGAAAGAGAAGAACACCACACGATTTTTAATTGATCTTTATGTAGATCTCATTCGTCAATTTCTGTCTAAAAAGGAAGTGATATATTTTCTTAATTATATGATGATCAAGAACACAACCATGATATTAATTTTATTGACCCAGCAAATTCTTAAATGCTTCACAGATAATTGTGCGTAATCTATTCTATGGTGAAAAATAATTAATTGGGATCTATTGATTAAATTTTCCTGTGGGCATTTTGAATAAAACTCCTGTATGATCCAACAACAATGCCCTAAGTGTCCTAATAATTAAAGCGATCATTCTCTTATTTTTCCTCTGTTCTTCCCTCTTTCCCTTATTTTTCAGTTTGTCTGCGTTTTTCTTTTTAATTTATTGAGATACCTGTTTAATTTATTGGTAAAGTTAGTAAATTAGTTGGGTGGAATTAGGGATGGGGAATATTAGTACTTATTTTTTAATTAAGTAATTCTATGTATATGAATATATTTTTGTGTAGATCTCTTAGGTACTATTTATTTAATGACAAACACTTTATAAAACGGGTTTAGATATATTAATTATGTAAACTCGGTTACTGTTTAGTACATAAAAAATTACTCTTTAGCACATGAATGGTTACTTTTAAATTAGGCAAAAGCTCCTGTGCACCCGGGCGCACGGAACACTTTCCGTGCGCCTTTAGAAATTTGTGCTAAATTGTATACCTTTTAGTATACAGATGTGTACCCTTTATTTTCTAAAGAAAAATCTAGGCGCACGAACAACACTCCGTGCGCCTTTAGAATTTTGTGTTAAATTGTATACCCTTTAGTATAAAAATGTGTACCCTTTATTTTCTAAAGAAAAAAAAATATTAATGAAAAGTGTATACCCTTTAGAACAAAATTGTGTACCTTTTAGTAATTAAAGTGTATACCCTTTAGACCAAATTAATGTACCCTTACCCATAATACAAAATTTCTAAAGGCGCACGGAATGTGTTCCGTGCGCCCGGGTGCACGCAAGCCTCACTCTTTAAATTAAAAAATTACTCTTCAAATTCTTGTAAATCTCGATGTATGGATTACTTTAAGTACATGAAAAATAACTTTTTAGAGATACGAATTATTACTCTATTGTGTAAAAATTATTACTCTTCAAAGAGTTATTTTTTATATATTAAAGAGTAATATTAAAAAATAAGGCTTACCTGTAAACCTGGTTTTCATGAGACTTACTCTTATTTAATTTGGTCGTTTGTAGATTGTCGTATATTTTTGAATTTGTTATTTATTAGAGTATGTTTTATAGCTATCTTTCACTTTTCTAGTACATGATTTTTATAAGATTTATTGAATTTTAGATGTATAACGGTATAGCAAACTATGTAATAGGATGATATATACCGATATTTTAGGTATGGTATGGCATACCGAAATATTGGTAAGCAGAAGGTATACTATTTTCTTATACCGAAATATTGGTATACCGAATTAAGGTATACCGAAAGTTTATGTAAGGTAACGATATGATTTTTTAAATACCGAAAATTTCGGTACGGTATATAGTATGACAAAAAATCTTCGGTATGCCATACCGCCCACCCCTAGATGGAATTAGTAATTATAAGGATATATATATTTTTAAAAATTTGAGTGCTCTTAATAGTCTTTTGGTGACATAGTGCCACCTTAGGCCAATGTAATAGCAGCTAGAGTCACGTGACATGCTTTCCGTTCGCAAGAAGAAATCCCATATACTAACGTTGTGGTCACGTGATATGCCCATCATCATCAAAGGAAATCTGAATGGGGCCGCGAGTACACAGTTCATGCAGTGGGGTCGCATCCATTGGATAATATTTAGTTAAGCTTAATTACATACGAGATTATGTTAATGCGAGAATCCCTCTTCTTGTAATGACCCCAATTTGCTAAATCTCTCTCATTCTCCCCACTTTCTCTCTGGGAATAAAACCTGCTTAAAATACTCCAACATCTGTATCTTCTCTCTCTATAAACGCCCCGTTTCTCTCTCCCTCTTGTAAAGCACACATGTATTGAGTGTATTAATACGTATTCTTTTCTCTGTTAACGTAGAGGAGCCGATACGTTTTCCATAAATCCACATTTCCACCTCTGTTTCTGCTGCTTATTGTTCCTCCTATAACTCCAAAAGTCAACATGCTATTGCGTTAAATTCACCCCCCCTACGAGTTTTGATTTCGAGCACATGCGAACCCACTTCGAAAAATCTTCTTCTCTCTTTGCGTGTAAAAGAAGCGGTGGAGAGAGAAAAGATGAAGAATGAAGAACAGGCGCGTTCTCTGTTTGGGATTTCGCTAACTGACAGACCCAGATGGCAGCAGTTTCTCATCTGTTCTTCTGGGTTTTTCTTCGGTTATCTTGTTAATGGCATATGTGAGGTAATTCTGAATTCCCTCGTTTTTTTTTTTTTTTTTTTTTTTTTGAGATTTCTGTTTATGCAATTGTTTGATGATGGAAAATGTCGTAAGATTAGAGAATCAGCTGTTTTGATTTCAATTGATGGGAATTTTGATTGAATTATGAACCGATCAATCTCTTTTCTATCTTTTCTTCAGATTGATTTTTAACTTGCATGATTCTGAAATCTGAGTGCTTGGTCATAGATATTGTTTTTCTTTCGGTTCTCTGTTTTCCGTCAATACATGATTTATGATGATTCCTATGCGAATCGTTAAAATCCTTTACACAATTAATGATATGAATGCGAAATCTCTACGCTTACTCGACGTTTTGTGCGTTTATGTTGGTGGGTCAATGGGTGGGGTAGAGAGAGAAAGTTGGTGGAGTATAATTTACAGATCATTACCACTCTGTTAAAAATCATAAATTATTGTAATCTTCCTCCAGAGTGAGATTTGGTGGAGTCTTATAAATTACAGATCTTTACCATTCTGTTAAAAATTCGTAAATCATTATCATCTCAATTGTGTTGATCGTCAGCATTTTTGTTTTTATCTGGTGGATGAACGGATTGAGTTTTTGACTGTTAACAATTACCACTTTTTTAATCTCCAATTGCATAGGCAGTTGTTCTCCCCCCTCCTTTCTCTCTCTCTAAATAATAATATAAGGCTATCTTCAATTTCAGGAATATGTATATAACAGACTTCAATTCAGGTATGACTCAATCACAACTTAATTATTATAAGCAAATGTTATTTCTATGAATATCTGGACAGTTTAATATATTTGGTGCTGAATAAATTGTTTTTTTTTTTTTTTTTTTTAAATTTCAGTTACGGATGGTACTTCACTTTTGTGCAAGGATGGGTGTATATTTTACTGATTTACCTTCAAGGATTCACCACTAAGCAAATGGTGAATCCATGGAAAAGTTACATTAAGCTGTCTGGTGTGCTCATGGGTTCCAATGGACTCACTAAAGGTTCTCTTGCCTTTCTCAACTATCCAGCTCAGATCATGTTCAAATCCACTAAGGTGAAATGAATCCCCACTAATGATTATTTGTTATTCAATTGAAAAGATGCTGCATTTCTTTTGTACTTTGAATAGTTGAGAATTGGGTTAATTCTGCCTCTACCTTGATGCTATGTTTTCCATGATTGCATATCTCAATAGAGAGGGTTGCTTTTGCTCCACCCGATAATAGGATCACATGATCAAAAGTTCACCATAAAAATCTGTTTGTCATTAATGACAGAGGGATGAGAGCTTAGTTTGTTACTCTTGTTTTCAGGTTTTACCTGTGATGATAATGGGGGCATTCATTCCTGGTCTGAGACGGAAATATCCACTTCATGACTACATATCTGCTGTTCTTTTGGTAATAGGCTTGATTCTATTCACCTTAGCGGATGCCAACACTTCTCCAAATTTCAGTGTGATAGGTGTTTTGATGGTATCTAGTGCATTGATAATGGACGCGTTCCTGGGAAATTTACAAGAAGCCATCTTTACAATAAATCCTGAAACAACACAGGTGAGATTCAAATTTTGACTACAGTTATTGTTAAAAAGCAGAATAAAATTGTCATTGAATTCTGTTCTTTGGCAGATGGAAATGCTCTTCTGCTCTACTCTGGTGGGCATGCCTTTCCTTATCCCTCCAATGCTGTTTACGGGAGAACTATTCAAGGCTTGGGATTCATGTTCACAGGTTAAAATCAAACAAACAATCAGTCTTACATTCTGTTTAATCAACTAGTTTTCCTAAATGTCTGATGATGTACTTTTGTGCAGCATATGTATGTTTACGGAGTTCTGGTGTTTGAAGCCATGGCTACATTTGTTGGACAAGTCTCGGTCCTTTCTCTGATTGCACTGTTCGGTGCAGCCACCACAGCAATGGTACATGTTTTTGGATATAAGATGATCCCACAGTTTGAGTGTTTGATTCTCAGGCATTGATGTTCTCATTGTTCTAAGACGATTATAATTGTCATTCACAGGTAACAACAGCGAGGAAAGCAGTGACTTTGTTGCTGTCATATATGATATTCACCAAGCCTTTGACAGAACAGCATGGTACTGGTTTGTTGCTGATTACAATGGGGATCCTGTTGAAGATGCTACCTGAAAACAAGAGGCCTTCAAAATCCAACTCTCATCCCAAGATCGAATTCGCTTCTCCTGCTGAAGATAACAGATTTCAAGTAGGAATCGAGGAGGAGGAGGAAGAAGTAAAGAGGCCTTTGGTCTAGAATTAGTGCTAGACATAGATACAATATGCAACCTGTGTAATCATTTTTTGCTCTATCTATGTGTGTCAGCAGAATGGATCATTTACAGTTCACATTTTTCTAGTCACTTTTAACTCTCGATTACGAACATAGTTCCAATCACCTTATATCTCTTGTTCCAAAAATACACAAATCTTTAAGGATACAGTTTAGAATTATATTCTCTTATATTATATTTCAATCATATACGGTGTAACAGGTTATCTGAAATGCTTTTGCCCTGCAAGACTTGAAAAGCCATTTAATCCAGTGTTAATGGAGCAATTAATAACATCAAAATAAGCTTAGAGGAAGTGTGGTGTCCACAGTTAGCAATGTTGACCACCTCAAGACCATGTGGACACCTGTCAAAACCTCGACATGCAGAGAGACACGAATGCATCACAGCTCTTCTTTTGTTTATCGCGGTCAAAGAATAATGGAGGATAGTGGAAACAACAACAATGTAGCTCTGGCCAAAAGTGACGTGGAAAGGGGAGTTGGTGAAGAGTGCTGGCCTTGACGCCATTATCACCTCATTCTCTCTCATCTCCGCCTGCCACCTCTCCTCCTTATCTCTCTCTCTACGTCTCATCTGCTGTATATTAATCTATATACACAATGTCCAGAAGCACACAAAGAGAGGTGGCTGTATCACCGCTCAACACAGCAGCACCAATTGATCCAACGCTATCAGCTTCTCGGGATGACCCCTGCTGATGCAACCCTCGTACGTTTACCATACTCACCTCATCTTCATCAAATCTTCATATTCTCATTACCATCATTTTGCAGGTTGGACATCCTGAGTGCCGACAAAGGAGTTGTAGCACCCGACGAATCGAGTAAGCCAGGGGTAACTACATTCGTCGCATTTCTAGCCTTCGGTTGTTTTCCGATCCTGTCATTCATCGTCTTAATGCCCTTCACCGATAGCGACAGAATAAAGTTCATCGGAGCTTGTGTGCTCTCTGCTTTGGCCAAAGCAAAGATAGCCGCACAGAATTATGGCTCCGCGGTGGGCATAACGCTGCTCAACGGAGCAATAGCTGGTGGCGCCGCCTACGCCATTGGCTGGACCCTTCGCAATGTAGCTGGCTTGGAAGAATGAAATTCATCACTAATTATATTACTACTAAATTCACACCCCTCATTTTGTAACACTATTATTATGTACGGATGCAGTGTAAATTATTTGATTAATTATGTGTTGCTATGAATTTGATTAAGTATATATAACTTCATAGGGGTGAGGTGAGATCCTTTTGACACGAGGAGAAATATAACACTAACTCAACGAAATCAACAACATACGCTACTAGTCTCTCTGTACGAAATGTTAATAGCATAACTTTTTTTTCTCCGACAAAATTAGTTGCTAACATGATTAGTAATTAGTTTACCAAACATCTATACTCTCTCCAAGTCTCCGAAGAAATCGGTGAGCTAGCCCACAATATTTACTATAACATCTATACTCTCTCCTTTTTCCAAGTCTCCGAAGAAACCGGTGAGCTAGCCCACAATATTTACTACTTCATCCGTCTTCTTTCAGATGACATACTTTTCATTTTGGGCTGTCCCATAAAAATTGCACATTCCAAAAAAAGCAAAAACTAAAAAATAACCATCATTCCCCCATACACTTTATTTACAAAAAAATCATATCTACCTAACATACTTTATTATTTATTTATTACAATAAAATACCATTATACCCCTAAAAGTCATCACTTTCTTAATCCCCGTGCCGAAAAGAGGGGCGCAAACTTTTTCGGGACGGAGGGAGTATAATATATTTTGTTAAAGTGTAAATTCATTATTAATTCTCCCTCATTTCCAACCCCAGAGTTAGATCCGTATGAATAGAGGCTCATTTAATTTAAACATATTTAGCCTGTGACTAAGACTAACAACGCCGGTTAAATTTATATAGTTAGATTCGTATAAATAAAGACACGTTTAATATGAACATATATTTAGCCCATGGCTAGCCTGTTTGGACGTGACGCTGTAGGGTAGGCCAACCCATTAACATCTCTATTCATGAGCGTGGTACTTACGGACACGGTTATATATGAGCCATGCAATTAATGACCTCCAAAAAAATCTCTAGACATATCCCTATTCCAAGGAAAGGGAAAATATTGTTTTCCAATTTAAAATTCCCTTCATAATATTGGTTTGGCAGACGTTAAATAAAAAATAAAGATCATCATCAAATCTTTATTGATAATTATATTTAGATTTAACTAATGCACAACAAAAGGAATGTAATTAATATTTAAATCGTAAATATCTACCCAATCTTTTTTAGCCTTTAGTTCGAATTCATAGATGGGAATTGGGAACCAACAAAATACTTGGAATATATCCTTAAATAAAAGAAAAAAAAATCCATATACACTTTTTAGACCGAAATTGATTCGGCGCTTATATATATTTAAAATATATACTTATTAATAAATAAATATTAATTAATTAATTAATTAATTAAGAGAAACTGTTTTTACGTTTTTTACAATAATTATCATTTTTTATTATATTTTTTTTATCAAAATATTACTTTTCAGTTAAAATATTATCCCTTCTTATCCAAGTTATAATTCTTTTTACAAAGATATTATAACTTTAAAAAATATGTTACTATATGTTATCACTCCTTATCATAACTTTAAAAAATATGTTACTATAGGTTATCACTCCTTATCCCATGAGATGAGATGGTGGTAATTACCAACCAATTGAATTCATTTGTAAATTAAATAATATTTTTTTTTTTGTAGTGAGTGTTAATTTCTCTAAATAAAAATTTATACGATGTGGTTAATTGTTAGTTTTTTAAGGAACAATGATAATATACTATTCATTACTAAAAACATGTACAACGAACAATGATAATATATTCATTACTACACACATATAACGAAATGACTTCAGAGTAGTATAAATAATAATAATATTCTAAAAGAAAAGTAATAACGGTTAATTAATAAAATCCATCCCGTAAAATCTGCCCAAAAATACAAAGAATTAAAATACTAATATAGTTTGCGAGCAGAGGGTGGTAACGAAAAAAACCCTAAAGAAAAAATCAAGAATCAAGATGAATCTTGATTAGTTTATCCAATCTCCGATGATGAGCAGAAAATTTATCCTGAAAGAAAGAGTAGTGCATGAGTTGAGTGGTAGTTGGCCTTCTCTTTGGATCACTCCATAAACATGCAGCCAACACCTCTCCCAACTCCTCTGCCATCTTCTTCTTCTCCCCTCCCAACACCTTTGGAATCTTCTCCTGCTCATGAAAACATGAAAAGCACCCTGATCTCATTCTCTCATTTTCCCTCAACTTCCCAAATTTATACTGAATCCAACTCACTAACGAATCCAACTCTTCCAGATCAGACGCCGGAATCCCCCCGTAGAACAGCTCCAACGCCAGCAATCCAAACATCCACACATCAGTAGATTTGCTGCTCTTCATCTCGAAATGAAGAGCGAGCAACGAGGCGGGGATCCACGATGGATATCCTCTTCATGAACCAGATAATCGTACCCGAGTTTGACGCTGGATCCCTTGCCCAAGAAGATGCACCCGCCATTGATGTTCTCGTGGAACTTGTTCTTCTCGTGCATGAAGTGTAAACCCTTTAGGGTTTCTTTCAGGATGTAAGCAGCCGTGCTTTTCGGCAACCCACGTGGGAAGTGGTTCCGGATCATGGATCTTACCGACAACCCGGGTTGCGACATGATTACCCAGAGGTGGTCGTCGCTTTCTTTGAAGGAACAGTGAACTTTGATCAGGTTTGCATGGTCCAACACTTCCGCTAGGTGAAGTTGTGTGGTGAAAGAATAGATATTTTCGATTTTATTCGTGTTGAGGATCTTGATTCCGACAGGAATTACTACACCGGTGTTCGGATCCACGTACTTGGCGTCGTAGATGGTGGTGTTATCCGGCGGGTCTGCGGCGGCGGTGATCACGTACTAACGTGGGAATTTCATCACTTCAGGCGATTTAGGATTCTCTCTAGTATGCAAAATAATTAAATTTACTTATCAAGGGTTCCAAGGGCTTGTTTATATATATAAGTAGTTTTGAAGAGATTATTGTTAAATAATATTAGAGATAATGATGGAGTTGGAGAAGGAGATCTAATTAGATTTGGTTTACTGTTGGATTAGATTAGATATTTGTAGGTTCTCTCTGTAGCTATATATGCTCTTCCAATTGTATTCATTTAATTTAATTAATTAATAGGTATAATATATCCTATATTATAGGAGTATTAGTTAATCTGAAACGCGCCAATTACATATTCGATTTTAAGTCTTAATTACAATAATAATAGTTTTTGAAATTATTTCCCATATTAAATTTCGAAATCCACAAGAAGTGTGTTTGTTTTAGAACATAATAATAGAAAAAACCATGTATGTGAATCAGATAACCTTTGGGGTGTGATAGATCATAGAAGAAAAGACACCAACCATACCATGTGTGTTAATCTAGTTCTCGTCGCTCAATGCCAGTTGCAATGCATGCTCCGCCTCTCTAATGAAACGACGAGCCAGCTGCTTCTGGCCTTGACGATACACTATGCTTGCCCATCTGCTTCTACTCATCGAAATGCAGCCATTGGAGCAGAAAAGGAACAAATAACGGATGAAGTCATAGTAAAATTACAAGTTGTGGATTTTCGAATTGTAGAAAGATTAGAAAGTTTATTCATATGATATCTGGCGTACAAAAGCCATCAGTGTTATCACTGTTCACTTACCTCTGAGTTTCTTCGACGTGGGCTTTCTTGAGCAATTCAGCATCACTATCTTCCGTTCCTGAACCCTCTTCGAGTTCCATCATCCTATTGCAATGGTCAAAATAATTTAAGAGTAAAAATACTATCAATGAAACATGATGTAGTGCAGGATCCCTTATTCACTCCTATGTAAATGATGTGTCATGGACTTCAAATCAGGAAACATGATGAATCTTTTAAAAGCAAAATAGCAACAGATTAATTGACTAGGTTTATTCAATCCTCAAGGGTAGTTTTTTATTATTAGCTATATAACATAAAATAGGTAAGGGAAAATACTTCATGTTAAGAAGATCAACAAGTAGCTGTAGAGCACCAGAATCCCCACAAGCCTCCCATATAGCTGTTCTAACTTCATCTTCAGATGGTTGTCTTTCTCCTTCAGATCCAACAAGCTTTAAAACAATTTTCAGGATTCGGTCATTTAATCTTGTATATATAACCAACTTTCGACCAATTGAGCAACAAATATGGATGAAAAAATATACACACACATATCAGGCTGATTGTGGCTTACTACACAAAATAAAGGTCAGTGACAAAAATAAATAAATAAACCTTCAGCATTTTCATTATTGCTTAAATTAAGAGAACTTGGGAGACAGCGCACCTCCTCAAGTAATGAAGAAACCTGGAAAAGCTCATTTTCCTTCATGGCAATTGTTCTCAAGGCAGTTAAGAACTGTTCGGGGAAAACAAGTTTATTACTGTATGAAGGTGTCTTGCGCTGCCCACTCCAACTATAATTGAACACCTTATTAGAAGAGTCCTTGCCATTTGTAAATCCGGGCCCTTTACTTTCAGGGAAAAAACCATTTTTTAGCGAACTTCTAGGCAAAAGACACCTCAACTCGCCTTTCTGTCATTATGTTCAGGAAATGTACCAATAAGGACACTTATTTACTCACATTACAGCATTTTTTAGAATTGTGCACATGCATCTGAACAGATTACAGCTTTTTTTAGGCAGAGCAAACGGTTAACCTGAGCTTCAAGAAGCTGCACTTTGGCCTCTGAAAAGGGCACATCAGCAATAGCTTCCATAGGATAATGTATCTGCAACATTTATGGATGCAAAATAAGTTAAGAAAGGTGTATACATAAATTAATAATAAAAATCATATATTCAGAAAGTGGAGGAGAAGGTGGTGAAAGAGAGTTGCTGAGAAGGCTCAATAAGTATCATTATCGGAAAAAAGTTTTCAACTGATTAGTGAAAATGAAGGTGATAGAATCTGTGAGGATTATTTACCATAAGATAATCATCTGTGTTGTCCTTTATGACAAACCCATAAAGATATAAAAGTTCCTGCATCAAATCGCTGCTGATCATAGAACTCTTAGAAAGTTTAACAAAAAGACAAAATTTAAATTTCATAGAAATTCAGCATACCTCATTCCCCTTGTTACCATAACTGATGGATATCTCTTTCTCACCCTGTAGACTGATATTCCCAGCTGATGAAAAAATAATATTTCGTCAAGAGCTTGGTATTCTAACTGAAAAACCTAATTATGCTGAAGTAGTTTATGGTAGCATTTTTAACCAGAAGAATAACATTCAAGCTGCGAAGATTACAGAAATATCAGTTCAAGATTGGTCCAGAAATTCAATTGTACACAAACTTTGGATATAACAAGTTCTGACATGTTCACAAAGCTTTTAAATAGAACATTGCATTTTATATAGACTGTATACATAAAGAAAAATACATTCCAAATGGTATATTTAGCATAACTCAAAGAACAAACGACAAAAGGAAAGAATGATACCAGAAAGAAGGTACATAGAAAAAGGGATTCCAGTTGACAATCCAGTTGAATCAACCTCCCAGGTTGCTGCAGCCCTTAAGTCTGACAAAGAGGTTTTGAAGAAGTACACACGATTAGAACTTGAAGCATATATAGAGATATCAAATTGGCACATTATCATGCGACTCTTATATATATTGGTGGTTTTCAAACATTAAAGTAGTGACTAAGAAATTAATACAGACCGTATCTATTCTTTCTATAAATATATAGAGATTTTCAAGGAAATTTTTGGTTAGTGGAAATAAGGATGGAACAGTAGGCTCCTATATAAATAATCAACAACTTTGTATGAGCAAACTGCACATCATAAAAAATAATTTAATGTAATCAAATTACCATGATTGCAAAAATCAATGCCAGGGACAAGACCCTCGACCCATATAGTCTCTCCTTCTCGTGAAGTGGATTCAACTCCAGAAACTTCGCTTGTAGAGTTGTTTATCTGGAGAGCTGATTAATCACAGTATTCCACATGGTTTGAGAACAGTTCTCAAAGTCAACATCTCACAGACTAGAAGAAAGTACAAACTTCATTTACTTGGAACTAATAGCAAGCAATCTTACGCTTTCCGTTATCTCTGTTTTCATTAGAAACAAGAGTGGAGGGTGCACCAGGAACATTGCTACTTGAGCTGCCTTGCTCGGTTGGAATTATTGGAAAAACATAAGACCTTGGAACAGGAATATTAAGAGCTCGAGTCCAAAATATGGAATTTGCCCTGTTGGTATGTCCACTATTTGTCAGATGTCTTCATAAAGCATAAATGCTACAATATTACACCTTATTAGGTTAAATCTATGATGAAAAGATAGAGCAAAAAACTTGGACGCACCAAAGGAAGTCTTCAAACCGCACTTCACTGCCAAAACCAACAATTAAGATAAACTCAGAAATCTAAATAACCAAAAACACTAAAACAAAAATATTTCCATCCATGGTCTAAGTCTCCACTTCTTTCAAGCTCATCAGTCTATGAATGTTCTCTAAGAAACTATACATGTAGTAAAGATTTAGTAGAAAATGAAGGAAACATCATATACCATTGCACATCATGAGCTCAAAAGTGGGCATACAATGTTGAGAGAATGAACACATAGATTACAGAACATACCTTTCTGGGTTTCCATCAAGGACCAAGAGCTTTTCTGCTAACTTTTTAACTTTCTCATCAAATAGGATCTTCAAATTTTTCTTCTGTTAACACAAACCTGTCTTCAGTCACATATACTAAAGGGTAAATATCAGAAAGTATAACAAATAGAATAATACATTATTATGAATCATCACAAATAGCCATGATCACACACATAGTATAATACAAGGAAGTAAAGATTGTCAAGATCGTCGAAGAGCATATTAATTCATGATTCTATTCTTGAAAGCAATAGAAAAGTCCAGTCTTGATATTTTAAGTAGTCATCAACACAGATTTAAACATCAAATACAGCACCTGCAGTTCAGTTGCCCGATGCAATGTTGTTCCCTTTAGCTCCACGAGATCAGCTTCAGTAAACCACAGCGGGTTCCCAAATTCAGTTGGAAGCATATCAAGATACCTGGATTGAGATCAGAAAATGATATATTTTCATTCGAATAAGCATTCCTGCTCAATTATGCATGAAACTTCTTTTTACAACATGAAAAAGTGTATCATATGTCATGAACATACGGCTTCCAAGAAGAGTTCTTTCGTAGACGTTCCACGATCAGAAACAACATCATCAAGAATCGGTCATCAACTTCACCTTGCTCAAACATTGACCTACATTCAGGTCCCATTAATGGATCTTCTAATACCCTCATAGGAGTTATAGCCAGATCAAGGGGCACCACGAGCAGTATTCCTGAATTTATCAATTTAAGCAATCAAATCACCCAACTAGATGATTAGCCAATTCTAGTTGACAGTAAACTGAACTTCATAATTCACATTGTTTTCCTTCTCTCAAAGAAAAAAAAACTCAGAAACAAACACCGAAGTATCATAATTTTCTTAGCCATCCAATTTTCACCGAACAATATGGAGTAACATATTTGCCAGAGCATTCTAATGTTCGAAATGAATTTCAAATATAGCATTCTGGACTGAGTTTTTTTACAGAAGACTCAATAAACTTTACCATGAGGAACATCATTGGACGAAAAAATCCCAAACCCTTTATTCGAATTGTGGTATCTGATTTCACAACCCCGTAGCTCAGCCCCATTCACCTAAATCGAAATGCCACTTTCAATCTTTTCTGAATTGCAATATGGAACAAAAACAAAGATAAACTCAAATAAAATATTGAAAAGGTTATGAAGGACCTTCAGCCATTGAAGGAAAAGCTCGAGCTTGTTTTCTTCTTCTAAAACCGTAGCCATTGCTGTGATCCTGCGAGGAAAAATGCAGTTTTGCAATAAGGGCTTTCAACGTGGGCGGGTAAACAAACCCAAAAGGCTTTAAAATTATTTTAATATAAAGCCCAGTAGTTGAGCCCAGTAGAGATAGAAGACCCATATCAAAATGGGCCGCAAGCTTCAAAATAATTAGGTAATAACGCGGTAGAAATTTAATTATGGTAAATTGGTAATAATTAAAGATAGCTTAATTTTAAGGCGGTGGAACTCTTTTTTCATAAATAGAACGCAAGTAATTAACCTAGTATTTTCAGATTCCTCGAATCGATCATAACCTGAAGAAGGAAAACAGATTATTTCTCTGATCAAACGACGCCAGCCTTTGTTAATCAGGTACTTTCGTTCTGGTGATCCTCCGTTTGAATCTCGATTCCGATACCTTCCGTGACTCCATCGATTTTCCGGCCTCCTCCTCTGTTTGCGCTTTTCTTTCTATTCATGAAGTTGTTATCCATCTAGGGTTAGATATGTATAAAAAAAGGTTTACAATGAGGCGGTTCCTATCGGGCCCAGAAGTTCGTACTTTTAATGGTATAGATGATTCGAACTGTGATGAGATGTGGTCGTTGGCGCTCTTGATTTACATGGTTTTAAATTTTTGTATTCCGAAACAAGAGATCACGTGACTTCGGTGGATTTTCTGGATTAGGGTTTCTTAAATTTGTATTGGTTCACGTATTCTGGATAATTGTGAATCTTAATATGGACTTGGCTTGTGGTAAAGATCGTTGGGCTTTGTGGATTCCTTTATTCTCCCGGTGTTCTCCTACTTGGGTTCCTGAATCCGAGTTCGGATGTGTTGGATTAAGAGTTTTTTTAGGTTTTACATAGTGGGAGCAGCAGATTTATTTTTTGATGCTCCGGAATCCGATCCGTCAGCAGATTTATGTTTGAATGTCTCCTCAAGCTGGTTTAGAGTTAGATTAATTTGTAATTCTGTTGTCAGATTAGTATTAGATGGAGGTCAAGACTACACGAAATGTCTCCATCTTTCGACGGATTGGCGGAACGTCCGAGAAGAACCAAGTCTGCCGCTACTGGCTTCAAGGGAGGTGCAACAGAAATCCGTGTAAATTCATGCACAGAGAATCACCGCCTCCAAATACCGAGCAGGCCATAGCACCAGCTGCCATTGATAGCAAGAAAACTAGACATGCAGCTGGCATTGATAGCAAGCAAACTAGACATTTTACATGGAAGAATAACTCCTCTCAGCCTTCCAACAAGGGTTCTGTTTCAAGAAATAGCTGTGTACAGGCTCAGAAAAAGGTTTCTGGAGCTGCTCATGAGAAAAAGGTTTCTGCAGCTGCTCATGAGAAAAACAGTATTGGGAAAGCTCAGGCAACACAATGCAAGTATTGGGTTGATGGAAATTGTGTGCATGGAGACAAGTGCAAGCTTCTGCACTCGTGGTTTTGTGGCTCTGGATTTTCAATGTTGGCTAAGTTAGAAGGCCATGGAAAGGTACTTTTTTCGGATCTTTAAATGAGTTTGATGGTCATGACTCTTTAACTAAAGTGTTTCTTGTTAATTTGCATACTAGTTGTAAAAAGAGCTTTTCTTGTTTATGTGAATGCTAGTTGTTCACTGAATAACTTCATTATCCATGCGTTCTTCTTACTCAGGCTATTACTGGAATTTCCCTTCCCTCCGGTTCAAATAAGCTATTTTCTGGTGGCAAGGACCAGACAGTTAGAGTCTGGGATTGCAGCAGCGGTCAGTGCGCTGGATCTGTAGCCACCAATGGCGTAGTCGGATGTTTAGCAACTGAAGGCCCATGGCTGTTTGCGGGGTTGCAGAATGCTTTGAAGGTATAATTGATTTTATTAACATTATCCATGCTTTCAGTCCCTTATCATCATTTATTCTTCATTCATAACTGTTCTGTTCTATTTTTTTTGGCAATACAGGCATGGAACCTCGATAATAATACAGAGGTTACTCTTAATGGACCAGCTGGATTAGTCTGTAGAATGGTTGTGGATGAAGATAAGTTGTTTGCTGGATTGGAGGTACTTTACAGGGGCCCTTCCCTCTCGAAACATTCACTCGTCATTACAGATTCTCACTCTTTGTGCTTGTGCAGGATGGCACCATACTGGTGTGGAAGATTAATCCGGACACTAAAATACCGGAACCAGCTGCAATGGTCAAAGAGCACAAGGGTGCTATTTGTTCACTTGTTATTGGGGCTAATAGGCTCTATTCAGGTTCAAAGGACACTACCATAAAGGTATATATATATATATATATATATACATCTATGTTATTCTTGTTATTTTACATAATTAGTAAGATCTACTTGAACATCATCATAATATGTGCTCTTATAATTAATCTACAGGTGTGGGATCTTCAAAACATGTTATGTTTGCAGACTCTAAGTGGACATACGATGGACGTTACGTCCCTAATTTGCTGGGATAGTTACTTGCTATCCAGTTCCTTGGACAATACACTTAAAATTTGGTCTGCATCAGAGAATGGAACAATACAAGTGACTCATGAGATGAAAGAAGATCATGTAAGTAGAAATCCTCATCAAACCCAATATATGTTGTTGTAAGGCTCTGTTCTTTAATACACTTCTTTATTACGCAGGGAATACTTGCTTTGTGTGGCATACACGATGCGGAAGCCCATCCCATCCTTCTTTGCTCGCTTGGCGATAGCACTGTCCGCCTCTACGACCTACCATCGTGAGTAAAAACACTTTGTAAAAACACTTAGTGCAGTAGTACTTATAAGATGTGTTGAGAATAACCTACCATCGTGAGTAAAAACACTTTGTAAAACAGTAGTACTTATAAGATGTGTTGAGAATAATGAACCATCGTGAGTAAAAACACTTAGTGTAGTAGTACTTATAAGATGTGTTGAGAATAATGATCTAATTTGGATTTTGTGGTAATCAGATTTACAGAAAGAGGCAGAATATTTTCAAAGAGGCAGGTGGAAGTGATTGAAATCGGAGTGGAGGGACTCTTTTTCACGGGTGATGCTACCGGAGATATTACCGTTTGGAAATTGTCACAGTTGTAAATTTACTATGAATATTATTGTGGTTCGATCCTAATGTAACCACCACGAATTTTGTATTGATGTTCATATATATAATAGATCCATTTTATTATCAGTGTTTTTTTTATAAGTAAACGCTCATATATTACACGTGACGTGATATTTGATCGAAGTTTAAGTAATTAATTTGCTTAATTTTTTTTTTTACTTTTTATCAGTAAAGATAGTTTCATTCACATAGAATAATTAATTTGCTTAGTAATTGCAGCTTGGTGACAGAAGTTACAGTATACAAAGGGTATGGGTAAAATTTAATATATGGGTTTTTAACAGTTTTTCATAATGAATATCGAAATACTTGCAGTTGTCAACAGTCTGACCAAGAAGCAGTGTAATTAATTAATTGGAGTATTATATTTATTGAAAAAATACAATACAATACAAAAATAGCGCGATTGGTCCAATAAAAGAAGCCACTACTCCCATCACCACATCGTGTCTCCGCCATAATCAACCTATAAACTCTTCTTCTTCTTCTTTTTCTGTAAATAAAAAAAAATAAAATCCAGATAGATGGGGGGTGGTTGGTATGGTGGTTTTCTTGTGTTTGTGTTAATGGCTTCCGTGGTTGGAATGTATAGTAGAGAATGCAGCGAATTGTATGAAGTGAAAGAAGGAGAAAGCCTTCACAGCATCAGCGACAAGTGCAACGATCCATTCATACTCGACAACAATCCTCATATTCAGCAACACGACGACGTTTTCCCTGGTCTCATCATCAAGATCACCCGCAGACCACCTTCTTCTTTTTCTCTTCCTCTTCCACAATAACTACGCATGTTATGTTTTCTTTTTTCTTTTTTTCTTACTTTTTTATTTTTCTGAAAATTATTATAGGAGTATTAGTATTATCCGCTGTCTTGTATTGTCTTGGATATATGGATTGCCTACAATGCATTCTTGGAGGATCGACCAAAATATTATTTTTACATTCTCATCAATTAACACTGGAATAAACTTATTCAATATTTAGTAACTCAACTTTTAATAAATCAATCACAAATTCATACACCTCTTACTAAATATCACTCAGGCCATCTTATTATTTAAGGTAAATAATATTTTCCTTCTATAAATATCAGAAAACAAATACTTCCGCTCATCACTTTCTCTTTATTTTGGTAACTGGAATATCTCACTTGTGAAGTTATTTCGATCATTAGATTTAGTCCAAAAATAAAAAATTATATACTATTCTAATAAATAATTATTATTATTATACAAATATAAACAAAAATATACTACAATTATGAGCAAAAATGTATACAATTTAATTGTTAGTTTTTTAATGAAAAATTGAGTGTAAAAGAATATACAATTATTAAAAAACATGTATACACTATTGAATAAAAAATTATACATATATAGATGTTAGTTTTTTTAATAAAAATTTTAGTGTGAAAAAAGTATACAATTATTACAAAACACATATACAAAATAGAATAACATGTATACAAAATAGAATAAAAAGTCGTATACATATGAGTGTACCGGTGCACCCGATATACACTCAAAAAATAATGAGCAAATAAGTCGCCCACGTTTATACTCCATAATTATTCATTTTAATGCGGTATAAGACTTAAGGGTTTATTGCAATTTGATGAGTAATTAATTACTCAAATTAATTAGCAATCTAGGCCATTAATCCGTTTTAATTAATTTGACAAACAAGTCCATTAATTAATTAATATTCCAGAGGATATTAATTGGCATATTATATTTCATTCAAAAGTCTAACTTATACATTGGCTCAATTTAATTTAAGTTGAATTAAAGTATATATATTTTAATTTTCATGTACTCCATTTAATTGTCTTTTTTTTTTAAGATTTTCATGTATCATTAATTGTGTAATGTTAGGCAAGTTGTGATATATAGTTCATTTAATGATATGAATTTTTTTTATATGTGAGTATCAATTTTTTGTTGAATGGATGAGTTTCAACCAATTCTCACAGACAAAAAGTCTAGCCCAAATGGAAATGAAGTCCAAGCCCAATGGGTAGCTTTATTTAAAATTTAAAGGTGCTACTGTAAATTTGGGCCGACTTGCATGACCACGGCTCACGAGTGACACTCATAGAGGGGGTGCATACACATAAGTGATCCTCATAAATTTGTGACCAATTTGATCAAATATACGGAGTACGATATATTTATACTCCATAATCCATATTACTCCTATATAAAAAAGGACTAATATAATATTTGACAAAGATTTATGGGAGACCGTCTCACGTCGTAAGCCCTTATATGAGCGGATAAAAAGTGATAATATTATTAACAAAAGTGATACTCAATCGATGAAAAGTGATAATAGTGCAATAAATTGTTTTTTATGAACAATTTATAGTATAAATAAAAAGTGATAATATTTTATAGCGAAAGTGATAACATATTATAGCAAAAGTGATCATATTTTTTATTCGTCTCACGTAAGAGCTTATATGAGACAGTCTTACACAAGACCTATATATAATATATTATTTTTAACGTTTAGAAAAGTGTAATATTATAATTAAATATAGATCATTATATTATTATCAATGCATAGATATATACATATATACTATTGTTTTATTATTAATTGAAATAAAATAAGAAAAATAAAAAAGAATCTTACAAAGTGATGAAAACCAGATTTGGAGAGGGTTCACATCGGCACCTTCTCCACCACATTTTTATTTATTTATTTTATTAATTCTACATCCATCTCAATATTATATTCACATTTTACATTTTCTAAAATATATCTCACAACTAATTTCACTACCAATAATTTCAAAATTTATCTTAATTTAAAAATATTATTTTCACCAATCACATAATATATTTTATATTTTTTACACTTAAATAATCAATAAAAAATAAAAAACCCTTTAAATTATTTATATACATTACCAGTGAAAATAAAATTTTGAGAATTGTATATAATGTAAAAATCATGATTGTGACTAAAAGTAGTAATGATTTATTTTTTGAAACGGAATAATATTTTTAGATATGGAATTGATTTCTATCACTGATGTTGCATTGGTAGATAAGAACTTGACACAGACCACGAATTTTTTACGAATATACGTATAATACTGCATCGAAAATTAAAATAGACAAATTCTCTTGTGAGATATTATATATGTGAGACGATTTGTGAGACGTGTTAAAATATATTTATTATATAGATAAAGTATGTTTAATAATTGTTAAAGTATGTTTTCAAAAGTATGATAAATGATAAATTAAAGTATTATGTTAGAGTGTTATAATATGATTTATTATTGACAAACTTTAACTACAAATAAACATACTTTACTTATATAATAAGTATACTTTAGTAATGGGTTGACCTGTCTCACTAACGTCTCACAAAAAATCCGTCTCACAAGAGAGTTTCTCATTAAAATATCTACAATAAATTATAATTTTTTTTTTTAACTTTATAATCCAAAACTAGTGGAGATAAAAATGAAATACGCATAAGCATACATATAGCAACCCTGAAAAATAAACACGGTTTCTTTACGAATTCCATGTGAAAAAAAAAAAAAAAAAAAACTTACACTTTAAATTGAGAACGATAAAAGGGTGATAGAGTAATTAATATAAGTGTCAAATAATACGATGAATTTGGAGGCCTCAAAGATGGCTTTTTTTTTACACATTGAATAAAATCCCAATTAAAGATGTAGGAAAAAAAAAAAACCTCTTTCAATTAAGATTTAATTTAATTATTTTATGATTCATGCCCATTTTACCTTGTTTTACTAACTCATAATTAAGAATGTTTCACCGGCCACCGCAACTATTAACACAAACACAAATACATATTTTATGCGCCTCACTCCCGCGTGTATGATCTTCTCATCTCTCCCACACTTATTTGTTCGATAAAGGAAATATTACATCAATCAATAATTTCAAAAGTTAACATACATGACCGGTCCGAATCCCCTTGATAAAAATCTAAAACATGGAATAAGAGATGAAACATAGAATGAAATAAATGATCTCATTTGCACACCCAACATACTTTATATTTTATTTATTATCTTAAAGTACAACAATATCCCTAAAAACTCAATAAAGTTTATCGATAAGTAATTTTTTTAAAACTACATATCTGCATTGTCGGTGCAGATAAGTGTGGGTGGATGATTAATACTCCCTACAATCTACATCCGTCCTAGGGCTGTCATTTGCTTTTTACATGTGGATTTGAGAGTATTATTATTTAATGTGTGTATGAATAATTGTATTAATGAGTGTGTAATCTTACTCCCTCTGTTCCTCATTAAGAGGGTCTTTTGCTTTTTGGCATGTGGATTAAGGAGTATTATTATTTAATGTGTAGTGGGTAGTTGTATTAGTGGGAGTGTGAGCCCCATATTTTAATTGTATTAGTGGGTGTGTGGGTCTCATGTGTGTAAAAAAATAAAGAGAACTCTTTGAGTGAGACGATCAAAATTAAAAAAAAACCCTCTTTAAAGGGGACGGAGGAAGTATATTTTAATTGTATTAATAATGTTTACGAGTTTCATATATTTAAAAATAAAAATAAAAACTCATAAGGTGGATGCTAGAAAAGAAATGAAACTCTTGCTATACATGAAGCCAAACGAAGCAGATGAAAATAGCAAGTTTAAGTGAAAATTAGTAAAGTTGAAATAGATTTGATGGAAATGGAGGAGGACAAGAGAGGAGAGGCATGGAATCAAATTAGGTTGGATTTTACTATTTTGGTATTATAATGATGTCTCCTCTTTAAAGGCAGCTAATTTACACGTGTCGACTTGTAATAGAATAATGAGTTTAATGGCTTTTCGAGGACTCCGACTCCTAATACTAATACTACTATTTACTGTATATTTTTTATCCAAATGTGGTTCATTACTTCACAGTTAACACTCCCTTTAAAAGACACACACAACACTCATTCCGAACACACATTCACTCAACTCACACTTCACTACAAGGCTCTCATAGAATCTTCTAGAAGCTTTCCTTCTCTGTAAGTAATTAATTAAACGCTTCATTCTTATGCTCATATACTTGTGTATGTATGCATTAACTTTAATTACAGGCAGTTTGCAGTAAGTATGCACAACTTCCCTTTTTTTTTTTTTTTAATGATCTTGTATGAATAATTATTTAGGTGAGACTTTACAGTAGTTGATTCGATCCGTAGTGTTTTCGTCACACCCGATCATACAAGTTAGTTATTATAATCTGATGATTTAAGAGAGGATATAAACTATAATGCCACAAAAAAGTATATAGAGTGTAATCTAGGTAAAGAGACGATGGAGATGTAGATGGAAGGTTATAATATACATATATGATATTTATATTACTATGCATTTAAAATAGTTAATAGTTTAAGATGTTTGAGATTTTAGAGAAAAATTAACATCAAAATGATAAGATATTCTATAATCTTGCTAATTAGTAATTACGTCTTATAAATCGATCATCTATTCAAAAACTTGGGCTACAATTTATTTTGGTGTAAGATTTCTTAAATAGTTTTTTTAATGTTATCTTTTTTTATTTATTCTACAAATTATTCATGAAATATAATTATATGCACTATTATTACTTTTTATAAATAGAATATTATTTTTTATTAAAATATTATCACATGTTATACGTCTCATAATTAAAAATCTTATCGTAAAATTTTACACAGGTCTCTGTTCTTATAGAACAATAGTAATCAAATTTGTGTATGATAAATTTTGCTCAAAAGAAACAAGAGAAAAGAGACATGCAGATCGATTTACAAATAAATAAATATATATATATATATATATATAATCTTTGGATAATTTATTGTTTAAGACAAACACTAGTGTGAATATCTTACTAAAGGCTTTTCATGAGATGATAAAAAATAATAACAAATACTTGAATTAATATAAAGTGATAATAGTATATTAAATTATTTTATGAATAATTTATATTATAAATAAAAATAATAATATTATAAATAAATAATAATAATATATTTTATAAAAATTATAATTATTTAAGAAAACATAGAAATAGTTTCACGTATATCATTTTTTATTAATTCGATATCATTTTTTTTAATTAAAAATATACCTTTCATATTAAATTTACATTCATTTTAAATAATTTGTTATTTATTTGACGTTTTGTGAGGTCCACAATAATTACATTAGAAGCCAATAAAAAATGAAAATATTTCAATGGTCAATTATAAATAGTGATGGTAACATGGAAACCCATGTTACTCATGAATATATATATAGTTAATCAACTTAATTAAATCTCAATTATTATTTATATTATGGATGTCATTATCAAGAAAGACCTTAGTCAGTGTTCACATTAAATAAATGGAGGTGATGGTGAAACTTGAAAGATAGCTTTTATTTCACCACATTTATAAAATTGAATTGATTTATACATTTGTATATTTGAGTTTTCATAACACTAATAACTTATAGTTTCTCTTTTGATCAACTTGTTAAGTTCTAAACCAAATTAAATCAGTGTAATTGATTTAATTACGCATTATATATCAAGCGAAAACATTCGTACACATTTAATTCATGCACTCAAATTACTTCATTATAATTCTAATTCATTTGAATTTATTGCAAATTATAAGTCGTTCGAGAATGGATTAGTCTTAATTTAAATATTATTTTTACTTAAAAACTTAGTCGAAAAATAAATATAATTCATGTGGTTGTCACTTGACGATAATGGAAACAA
The DNA here is from genome assembly GCA_023678885.1 of Pogostemon cablin. NCBI lineage: Eukaryota > Viridiplantae > Streptophyta > Magnoliopsida > Lamiales > Lamiaceae > Pogostemon > Pogostemon cablin. The sequence continues at coordinate 2,194,437 of CM042965.1, forward strand.
AAACTGGTGAAAAGAAATATATATGGCGTGGCGATCAGATTAACATCGTGATTTCACTTTATTTGGTTTTTAACTTTTTCCCACGTATATTTATAAGAGGAGTATGTGAAATTAAATCAAAATTTTTTAATTAAGTAGCTAGAAAGAAAAAATAATAATAAAATTGTTAAACGACCACCTCATCTAAAAGCTTAAGCTGGTAGAGAGTTTAACAGTTTAATATTTAATCAGGTTACACTCTAATACGCTCCCTCACATGCAGGCGGGGAAATTTTGCCTCAAGCCTAGCATGTGCAATTTTCTCATAAATGGGTGACGGTAAGGTTTGAACCCTGGACCTTTGTTAACCATGAGCTCTGATACCATGTTAAACAACCACCTCATCTAAAAGCTTAAGCTAATAGAGAGTTGAACCGTTTAATACTTAATCAGGTTACACTCTAATAAAAATAACACTTTAATTCGCAAATAAATATTAATAGAAAATCAAGTCATAATGCTTTTCAGTGTGCAATATTTTTAATTACATATCTCATTTTTTTACGTCTCATCCTAATGGTTACGTTTTATCGTTTCATTTTTTAGCATATGGATCCATATAAATTAATTACTTCTCTCTACATGGGCCCACTCATCACACTAATATACATATTCACTTTACACTAAAATATTATTTCTCTCACCCCAATACATATTAAAATATTATATTCCTTAATCCACGTGTAAAAAGCAAACGTAACCATAAGGACGGGACGTAGTGAGTATATAAAATGATACTTTTGATACATTTTTCATAATATATTCATATTTTGAAAAATAAAAAATCCCAATTTATAATTCGTGTTAATTAATTAAATAAGGCAATTTATAGTGTGCACCCGGGTGCACCTAAAGATAGGGTGCACCCACATACAAATATAAACAAAAACATATACAATTAAGAGTAAAAATGTATAAAATTTAATTGTTAATTTTTTAATGAAAAATTGTATATAATATTCAATAAAATGTTATACACATGGATGTTAATTTTTTTAATAAAAAATTAATGTGAAAAAAGTATACAATTATTACAAAACACAAATACAAAATAGAATAATATGTATATAAAATAGAATAAAAAGGTATACACTTATGAGTGCACCTAATATACATTCATTAAATAAATAGGGTTAAGGGTGAACAAAGGTATGCCATAGAATTATTCAATAGTAATATAAACGTGTTTCAAATTATCCATTTCCAAATATTTTGCACCAATACCACTTAATATATACTCCCTCCGTCCCGGGAAGTATTTCGCGTATTGGTGTGCGCGGAGTTTAAGAAAATTTTGTATTTTTATGTATAAAGTAAGAAAGAGAATATATATTTTAGTTGATTTAATAAAAAAGGTGTGTAAAGTTATTGAGAGATGTGAAAAAAGTGTGTAAAGTTTTTGGGAGATGTGAAAAAGTAAGTATTATATTGGGATATGTGTAAAAAGTGAGTATTAGTATAATGTATTTTTTACCAAATTTAGTAAAAGTAAAGTGTGAAATACTTTGAGGGACGGATGAAAAAGGAAAGTGTGAAATACTTTGGGGGACGGAGGGAGTAATATTATTATATTATATTATATTGATTGAATGATGTTTAAAAGCAATAATTTGGAGAATATTTTAGTGCAATACACGTGGCGAGTCCAGGTTCAATTACCACAGTGCGCCATCCTCAAGTCAAGATTAATTCTTCACATAATCATAGGCAGGCACGAACTCGTCAATTCATGCAATCTCTCTCTCTCTCTCTCTAACCCAGTTTTTTTTTTTTTTTTTTTTTTTTTTGGAGTAATATTTTTTAAATGGGGTAATAAGTGATTCTGCATTTGGAAGTTGATTCGAATTTCTGGGGAGGTAAGTGTAACATTCTGTTTTAGTTTATATTATAATTATTATTAAAATATGAATCTTGCAAAAGCATAATTTGATAGAAGGCTACATGCACTCCTTTTGTCGATTCGGGTTTCGATATGTACGAGATTGTACTGTACGACATAGTAAAGATATGGGTTCCTAAAAAATGTGATCTTTGGACTTTTTACCATGATTTCAAAATTCAATGTGACGATTATGTTGTATTTAAGAATCAATCCTATTGATAATCGATAAAAAGAAGTTGCAGTAGAAGTGGATCCCTTGTGAATTTCCTAAACTTATTTTCAATTGATTAAATAGGGCTTTGCAGGTGGGTGGTACGATGGTTGCCTTTGGGAAGAAATTGAAACGATTGCAAGTTCAAGAATGGCAATGGTATGTTTAGATGAGTTGCTATGGTTCAATTTTATCTTATTTGTTAGTATTTCTGTAAAATATGATTAAGATGATAAATGTGTGGCTGTAATGATCATTTCAGCCACTATATTGACTACAAGTTAATGAAGAAAAAAGTGAAGCAGTACATTCGACAGATTGAGGTTTCGGAACAAAATCGCGACCTTGTCATCAAGGATTTCTCAAGAGTTCTAGATAAGCAGGTATATTATACTCCCTCAGTTCCGTAGACCACTTCCCGTTTATTTTTCTACATTGATTAAGAAAAGTTACACTTTTTACCAATTTTATTGACGTAAGAGGTAATGGTATGTATGTGAAAAAAAATGACAAATTTGAAATTAAAATAATTTTTGAAGTTGTGGGATAACTAATGTTTCTTTTTTTGGGTTGCGAAAGTTTTGTGAAAAAAAAAATAAGAAAGGCGTGAAGGGTTTTGTGGGACGATGTGGGGGAGAGAGTTTTATGTCTATGCCCATATATATAGAATAATAGATAGTGGAGTAGTAGCTTTTTAACAGTGTCTATATTGCTTTCTTTTCTGACCCAATGTGAGCAACTGAGGAACATGTTTTGATTAAAACATTGAGTTTTCTAACGTTAAAGGTAATGGAACAGTTTACATGTTGTTGTCCGAAAATTGCAGATTGAAAAAACTGTGTTATTTTTGCTGGAACAAGAAGGGCATCTAGCAAGCAGGCTATCCACTCTTGGAGAACAGCATGAAGCTCTTATTCAACTATCAGATGCGAGGAGCATACCGGAGTTGCAAGAAGGGTATAGAAATGTTGGAAGAGAGCTTCTTAAACTCTTGTATTTTGTGGAACTCAATGCCATTGGGCTTCGTAAGATCCTAAAGAAGTTCGACAAGAGATTCGGTTATAAGTTCACCAATTACTATGTCAAGACTCGTGCAAACCATCCTTATTCTCAGCTCAAACAAGTGTTTAAGCATGTGGTGAGACTAACTTTAATTGCATCTGTAAACAAACAAGTTAACTAGTATGGTCTGAGATTCAAAAACATGTGCAGGGAATTTCGGCTGTCGTTGGAACTTTAACTCGGAACCTTGTGGATCTTCAACACCACCACGATAGCTTTGTCTCAATCTATGATCAGCCTGCCTTGTCTCTCCCGGTTTTCGCTCTCCTCCATCATGTGTTCATGTCATTACTAACTGTCTAATTTCTTTAGTTCCTTCTGAGATTTTCCCCTGTGCAGGATCCCACCATGGAATCTATCAAAGCTGCAGTGAACCGGTTATCAAATTCAACCGATTTCCTGCAGTATTTAGGGACGCGTGCACTTATTCTGGAGGAGGAATTGGCAACTCCATCAGTGGATGATGCAGAGGAGAGATATCATCTCATGTCTCTTCTTCTAAACCTGGCAAACACATTTTTGTACATGGTGAATACTTATATCATTGTACCCACGGCAGACAACTACTCGTTGAGCCTCGGGGCTGCTGCAACTGTCTGTGGAGCTGTGATAGGGTCAATGGGTGTTGCTCAGGTTTTCTCTTCAGTGTATTTTAGTGCATGGTCAAATAAATCATATATGCAACCCCTTGTCTTCAGCAGTGTTGCTCTTTTTGTTGGCAATACATTGTATGCTCTTGCTTATGATCTAGACTCCATATACGTACTTCTCATTGGTCGTCTAATCTGTGGGTAAGAAGTCATGATCTTTCCTGCCCTCCCTTATTGAGAATCATTGGAAATGAGTTGTGAAAAATGCATAGAAATTTGGTTTCAGATTAGGATCTGCAAGGGCGGTTAACCGACGTTACATCAGTGATTGTGTTCCTCAGAAGCTTCGTATGAAGGCATCTGCAGGTTTTGTTAGTGCCAGTGCACTTGGAATGGCATGTGGTCCAGTTCTTGCCTCCTTAATGCAAACCAACTTCAACATCTTCAAGATCACCTTCAACGAAGAGACTTTACCGGGATGGGTTATGGCTTCGGCGTGGCTTGTCTATCTGTTGTGGTTGTGGGTGTCGTTTAGAGAGCCTTCGTTCGATGAGAAAGTGATTCCGACGCAGCAGCAGACCAATCACAATGGTATATATGCTTTATTCAATCTTTTACATATTTGAAGAGCTGTCATCTGTTTTACTTGACCAGAATATGATTAGTACCTAGATTTTGCATTGTAGGAATGGAAACTGGTGGTACAGAGAATGGAGGTATATCCCAACCTTTGCTCTTATGCTCGGAGGAGAAGCATCAAGACGAAGACCAAGACCAAGAATTCGAAGACGCTTCTGACGGAAGCCAAAAACCGGTGACATCAATTGTCAGTGCATATAAGTTGCTCAAGCCATCCGTAAAGGTACAAAACATTGCAAGACCATCTCTAAACTAAAACAATTCCACTTGTGAATCAAATCAGTGGAGTAGCATTTGGTTTTGTGAACAGGTACAATTATTCATATACTTCATGCTCAAGTATGCTATGGAGGTTCTGCTGGCAGAATCTAGTGTTATTACCGAATACTACTTCGTATGGTCAACCAGCAACGTAGCTATCTTTCTAGCATGTCTTGGCCTAACCATCCTTCCGGTGAACGTTATAGTTGGAAGCTACCTCAGCAACATGTTTGAGGAAAGGTACATTCATAACAACCTTACAAGCAAGTGTTTGTATTAAATTGGCTATGTTCGACAGGCAAGTTTTACTGGCATCAGAAATCATGGTATGCATGGGGATACTCCTCAGCTTCAACCTTATATCCCCTTATTCGGTGCCACAGTACGTGTGTTCGGCTTTAATAACTTTCGTTGCTGCTGAAGTTCTTGAAGGTAAAATTGGAATGATATATTCATGTGTGGTAGTATTTGAGAATCTAACACAAGAATTAGCTGAAACACTCAACTCTGCCTATGTATGTTAAGGTGTGAACTTGTCACTCCTGTCTCGAGTAATGTCATCACGGCTGTCTAGAGGGACCTACAACGGCGGGCTGCTGTCGACTGAGGCTGGGACGCTGGCGCGAGTAGTGGCGGACGGGACGATAACACTGGCCGGCTATTGGAGCATGAGCAAGCTCTTGAATGTCACCCTTGTTCCTTCACTCCTCCTCTGTATCTGCTCCATCATAGCTACTTGTTTCACTTATAATTCTCTCTACTGATCATCTAAACTTTTGTATTTTGTACATAAATAAATTGTAGTAAATCATAATCTTTTGAATTTGCCACTCATCTTTTTTTAATTTCTTACTTTTGCTACCCCTAGTCTTATTACTTATTTTACATCTTCAAAGATGAAAAAATAACGTCAAATCCTTATTTAAATAAGAGATGGACTAAAGTAGGATCATTCCTACATAATATTAGGTGAGATTGACCCCATTTTCAAGAGTGACCAGTGACCTAATTATTTCTAAGGACAATCCAAAAAATAATCTAATTATTTTACCGTATGTAATTTAGGTATCAAAAATTGGGAGAAAAGACAAAAATTTGGGAGGAAGAGATTTATTTTAAAGAGTATCGAATTATCTCTACTACAATTTTGAGTGCCAAAAATTGGAATGAGAGGCGAAAATTTGAAGAAGGGACGGTCTCATATGGAATGTCCTGTGAAGGTCATCGACTTAAATAAAATCTCAGTTAATTAAATATTCATCTAAAATTGTCATGATATAAATTAGTCAACTTGATGCCAATTTTTATTTATTTTTAATTTAAATTTTGTAACATGTAAAATTCAATGGTTTGATATAAATACGGTAGGGATTAAGAATGAAATCCTCGAGTATAGCATACATTGGCCCAATTACATATACTATATCATAAATAAATATTTTTAATGGAGTGTGTATTCCGTAATAACGAAAAGATATGTGGGTAGAGTGAAATTAATAAAAAAAGGGTCTGTTCCGAGATAATGGAGTAATAAATAAAAAGGGTTATTCCGTAATAACGAAAAGATATGTGGGTAATAAAAAAGGGTCTGTTCCGAGATAACGAAAAGATATGCGTGTAGAGTGAAATTAGGAAATAAGGTTGACGTAGGAAGACGATACGAGACGACTGCTCGGACAAGGAAAGAATCACTGAATCAGACCCTCTCTCTCATCAGATCTCTACCCAGCTGCGACGCCAATTCTAAACTCTCCCTCTCTGTTTCTCCACATCAATTGTTAGTATTGATTTGATTTCCCAGAACTGAAGAAACAAGTGCAGAAAAACTGCATTCTTATCCAAGACATGGGTTCCACCGAAGAATTGCCGGAGGGAACCGTGCAGAATATACTGGAGCAGGATTCGCTCAAGTGGATTTTCGTCGGCGGAAAAGGCGGCGTGGGTAAGACAACCTGCAGTTCTATTCTGTCGATCCTACTCGCGCGTGTGCGACCCTCTGTGCTCATCATCTCCACCGACCCTGCTCATAATCTTAGCGATGCCTTTCAGCAGAGGTTCACCAAGTCTCCCACCCTTGTTAATGGCTTCTCCAACTTGTACGCCATGGTATGCTAATCCTTTACGTACACCCCTTCAATTTTGTGTTTCTCTTTTTTGAAGTTTTTGTTCTGTATCTTGGTTGGTGGATTGCATTTAGATGGGCTGAGAATTGAAGATTGGGATTGGTTTTGGATTTTTGGATTGGGTCTTCAATGAATTATGTTCGATGGATTCTTGAGGATTGTTCCGGATTGTTTTTCTTTGTAAAAATCTTACCTTTATGTCAGTATGAATTTGTGTTTTCTCCACTATTACTCCACCTGATATGTATCTGAGAGTTTTCTTGGTGTTGGCAATATGAAGTAATGTTCTGATTCTATTGTTCCTCTTTATATGGTTTTGAATTTGAAATCTTTCTGGATTGATATGTATGATGAATTGGATTTTTTACTGAATTTAAACATGTACTAGTGATACAAATAAGTTTTACATCGGAAAGGATCTGCGTTGAATCTAACGATTCTCATGATTCTGAGAGAACAACTGTCTGGAACTAAATCACAATGACACTGATTTTGTTTTGAAAGTGTGTCCGTGGTTAGAGTTTATCAATAGGGATATTTTGTTAGCTTATGTGCTGGAATTTATGGAATTATATGATGTTATCCATGTTGATGAATGAGAATTGTCTTCTAGGAAGTTGATCCTACTGTGGAACATGAAGATTCTCTTGGTTCAGATGCTACAGATGGATTTGTATCAGAATTAGCAAATTCTATCCCTGGAATCGATGAAGCAATGAGTTTCGCGGAAATGCTCAAGTAAGTAGATAATCCCCTCCCATTTAACTTTTTTTCTTTTTTTAAAGAATCTTTTATCATCATCTTTCTTGAAATGCCTCAAATGTGTTGGGATCATTTTAAACCATCAACTATGACAATGGAAGGGACAAAATATGTTGTTCATACTCGGTTTAATAATGTAAATATGTGGTTAGGAATCTATTTTTTATTTTCCAATAAGATGTCAGGTTCATTTTTCTTATTAAACTTAATTGAATCTTCATCAGGCTTGTGCAAACAATGGACTATTCTGTCATAGTATTTGATACAGCTCCAACTGGCCATACTCTTCGGCTGCTACAATTTCCTTCGACATTAGAGAAGGGACTTGCTAAGATGATGAGCTTGAAAAATAGATTTGGTGGCTTGCTGAGCCAGGTATCGTTTTTTATTCTGATTCCTTGGGTTTATGTTTTTAGCATGAAGATCTGTTTTTGCCTTCCTTATTGCATAGCTTTTAGGAGGAAGCATAATACCTAAACCCTATATACTCACTTAGAATCAGTTTTTCAATATGAAGATGCAATATTCATCCTTTTTTTTTATAATTATTATTATCATATTTTTACTGAACATAAATTTATAAATAGCTCGGAAAGAACTATTATACTTAGAGAAATTGTTATATAAATAGATTGTGACCAACCTGATAAACTAAGTTGCGAACCCAAAGTTCCATCTGTTGGCTTGAAGAATTTCCAAAGATCTCGTATGTCACTTTGCAACCGCACAACTTCAAACTCTATACAACTCTTTAGTCATGCCAATTTCTATTCAATAATTAGTCTATTTCCCTTAGGCTGAATAAAATGCTGACATGATTTAACCATGTAATGTGTCCAAACCACTTCTTAGATCAACTCTAATTACTTGTATGTGAATAATGCTGGAAGAGAATTTTGTCATTTTACTTGTATGTGAATAATGATGGAAGAGAATTTTGTCATTCTTTTAAAACCGAGAACAAGGCCATTTGCTGGGGTTTATTGGAGTACTCTTTCTTCATTTTTTTGGTGATCTCCTTAATTTCTCTTATATTTCTCGAATGCTATATTGATGTATAGATTAAATCTCTTTCATTTATTTCATGCAGATGACTCGTCTCTTTGGTGTTGATGATGAATTTGGTGAAGACGCTATCCTTGGAAAACTTGAAGGCATGAAAGATGTGATTGAGAAAGTGAACAAGCAATTCAAGGATCCAGTAAGATTTTAATACTTCCTATTAAGATAAACAAAGATGAATAATTTTGTAGCAATGCTCTGAAAGAGAATATTTGTTAGAGGTAGCAAAAGAGGCATAAGCTTCATATTACTGCGTCTCTAAAATAAAATTGAGCCACTTATATCTTAAGAAGCTGAAATATTGGAAGGGGAAATAGTGTCATTGAAGTTTGTAAGGATAGAGCTTGTTGCTTTCATCTTAGTCTAAAATTGCTGTATCACATGATTAGTTCAAGTTTATCCAGAGAATTTGACGTTGGAAAAAAATTGAACTCAATTTATTACAAACCTATTGGTTTACTTAATTTTCAATAATTTGCTGATTATTTGTGGAAGAAACTCATGATGCAATACGGTTTACTTTTTGGCAGGATATGACCACTTTTGTCTGTGTTTGCATCCCTGAATTCCTCTCTCTTTATGAAACCGAACGACTAGTCCAGGAACTTACGAAATTTGAGATCGATGCACATAATATTATCATCAACCAAGTAATTTTTGATGAAGAAGGTATATATATGTCTTCATTTTTCTTGCAGCTCCGATGTTCTATATCGCACCAAATCAATTTCTTACCAAAATTGTTTCATTATATTTACAGTTATTGAATCAAAGTTGCTGAAATCAAGAATGCGGATGCAGCAAAAATACCTGGATCAGTTTTACATGTTATATGATGATTTCAACATTACCAAGTTGCCATTACTGCCCCAAGAGGTACTAAAATTTTCATGGTTCCTTGATTCTTGTTTTTCCATTTCCACTGTTTAACGAGCGAGTTCTGATAGGTTTGTGGGGTTGAAGCGTTGAAAGCATTTTCCGGGAATTTTGTATCACCGTACGAACCATCTATTAGACGAGGAACGATGGAAGAGCTAGAGCAGAGAGTAACAGCACTTAGGGACCAACTGAGGGATGCTGAAGCTGAATTGGAAAGACTTAAAAAGGGAAAACAAAAGATTTGATGCAAAAATTCAGGACAGAGCTACAAAAGGAGTCACCAAGCATAGGCACAATGGCAACTTATGTTTCCATTATATTTTAGAGGGAATACTATTCAATTTTCTGTCTGATTTTATTATAGATATTCAACTCTTTTTTTTTTTTTCCTATAATTTTTGGGATGCAAGAAATGAGGAAATTTGTTTTGGATGGCGTTTTTATTTCCTCTTTATTAGTACCTGGATGTTGTATCATATACTGTAAACTTCAACATTATGAACATATGGATAAGCATATTTTAGCCCAGAGAATGAGAGCACTTTGGTTTCATATATTTTATTGAATAAGTTTAGCAATTTCGGTAAAGTCGTTTTTCTTAAGTAATATTATTATCAATCAAATCATTTGCTGTCGATTAATATCTAAGTTATTAGTATTTTCGAAGGTATTTTCAGTCAAACATGGGTCTTTATTATCTTTGATGATAATGGGTATAACAATGGAGTAGCAGTTTTCATTCATTTTATTTCTTTTATTCTTTCGAGCGCAAAAATACTTCCCTTTAACCTTCTCGATAAAAAATATCTGTTCATCAATTCAAGATACGTTCTTTATTTCCATCATCGTCATCCACTTCGGCAATTTATCGGGCTTATGTAACATATATACTCACGCATCCCAAAGAACCAACCAAATCTCCGAAGGGGTTTATCTTTTGGGCTTTTCTTGAAATCGCGATTAAGCGCTGGATCGTTACTGACTTTAGTAGATTAGGGTTTCAATCTTTGAATTCTACCGTTACTGTTCGCAAATTCTTAGATGCTCGATTTTCTCCATAGTTTCAATCTTTGAATCCAATGGAAGTTTATAAGAGATGGGTTCGGAGGAATAAAGAGTACGTGCATTCTATGGAGAATTTAGCTAATGTAAGCCTCCTGACACGAGCTTTTCCTTTTCTTGTTGTTTCTTCAATGATGTTGAGTTTTCTTGTGTGATGCTTTGTTTAGTTTTTGCTTGAATTGACTAGTAAGTAAAGAGATATAATATAAATGAATTCTGGATGTATTCCTAAGCCTGTATTCTTCTGTGATCATTTCTCGATATGGGGTTCGGATATAACTTTTTGATAATTAGTTGTTTTATGGAGTAAGCACACTGCAAGCAGTTTGGGATTTGTTATGTGTTATGAAAATGCTTAGTACCTATATGACATTGAATGGAATTGAAAGCGGCGATCAGGAGTCCCAACATTATAGTGATTAGATAATGTAGTGGAGTGATACTTAATTTATAATTCTAATTGTTGTAGTTACAACTTACATGTGTGAAGATGATGGTGGATATGAACATAAATAAATTAAGTGGTATAGCTAATGAGTTGCTGTAATCTAGTTTTACTAAAGTCCAACTAGAACAAGGAATGGATTACATAATCAACTAAAAACCCAAAACAAACACAGCCTAAATGTTTGATGCACGAGATTAGTGAATAATCTGCGTCTGGCAAATCATGCGCTTGCTCCTGCATGTATTGCTCCCATGATAAAGATTTCAGTGTTCCTGCTAATTCCTTTGAACTAAATTGTGTGAAGTCATGTTAAGGTTTCTTGCAATTTGCTTGGCTATTTTTTTTATGATCCGAAGAGGTTGTCTATAGCCAGAAAATGTCTTGTGTAATGAGGCTTTTGCCGATTTTCCTGATATGCAGTTAATATTGTTAGGCATTACAAATCATAGCCTGAAACTTCTTTTCCCCAACTGTTGTGTTCTGAATGATTTATTTGTATGCCATTTTTATTGGGTAAAGTACTTCATCAAATATAATTGCATTAAAAAAATTCCATTTTTTTTTCATCAATTAACTGGGATATCTGGATCACTTGCGCACCTTTTTGTGTCATCTATGCTGAGTCATTGAGTGGAAGTGTAATGCACAAATGTTGATTTTCACACAGATTTTCCTGCTTTTCCTAATGAGATTGTCTGAACTTTCTGTTTATAGGGCTTAACATGGCTTCTGCCGGAGCGGTTTTCAGATTCAGAAATTGGACCTGAAGCAGGTTTTGTAGAATTTTGGTAACAATGGCTTCTTCCTATTGCTAACAAGATGTACCAGAGTGAAATTTTCCATTCTGTCTTTCTTATCATTTCAGCTCTCGTACTTTTTTCCTGATCAGCATTTGAGTGTATGATCCATGATTTTGCTGTGGGTATGATTACATTAAAGAAGGAAACCAAGAGGAATAGAAATTGTAAAATTACAAAAAATTAGAGAAGGCATGATGATAAGAAACACAAGGCTGTATAGATAACTTCTGCAAGGGGACTGTATCGTTCTAGAGTCAATATGTATTTAATCTGTCTGGTAACTGACTGTAAAACTTGTTGATATTTGTAAATAAAAGAACTCTGGTTTTATGAAGGTCGTTAACATCATATTGGATTTTTTTTATGTGAAATTTTGTTGTTAATGGTTTAATTTTTCTCTCGATACATTTTGTAAAATCGGTTGCAGTAACATCAATTTTGGGATTTATCACTGCCATTAATGAACATATACTCGAGACCACTCCTATACAGACGCCAGCAGGTTATGTAGAGTCTTCGCCCTTCTCTCTGTACATAACTTTACTTAAGGGCTTGGAAACTCTTGTTGAAGTTGTGGCACAACAATACTACGGTGAAGAAAAGAAATGGGATTTCATGGCTGTTACAGAAGCAGTCAAGTAAGCGCCTTATTTCTTTTATTGTGACTTAGCTTTCTGTCCAACTTTCCAAGACTAGTGACCATGGATAAACTTTGTTTGTAAATCGATTTCAGGGTATTACTTAGGTTGGCAGTTTTGAGAACAAGTGGGTATAAGATGCTTTTGCATTCTGGAGAGTCTATAAATGACGGGAGTGATACAGATGATTTAGGTGCTCGCATAAATGGCCCATCGCCTAGGCCCAGACCGCAAGGGGTTGCTGGCATTCTGAGAAATCATCATGGACAGACTCCATCATATCTTGAGGGGAGAGCATTGTCTGCCTTAAATAGATTTGGTGAAAATGCTCGGACAGTTTCTGAGCCCACGTGGCTTCGTAGAGTTCAGCAGCAGCAGGAAATCATTGAGCCTCCATGTAATATATTCTGTTTTGGCAAATCATTGTTTTATATATGTGCTGCTTATATTTTATTTTAATTATCATAATCTTTTTCTCATCACAGCATCAGTGGCTGAGACGCCCAGTCTCTCGGCTTTCTTGTCCGAGAAGGGTATACCCGGGGGCCTATTTTTAACTGGTGAGGTGATGTTTATCTTAAGACCACTTATATATGTGTTGCTTATCAGAAAATATGGGACCCGATCTTGGTTTCCTTGGCTTACTTCTTTGGTCGTGGACCTCGGTGGAAATGCAATTACTTCATTTGTTGCGGTGGCATGTCACAACAGCAAGGATTTTCGTTTTTCCAACGCAGAGAAGACCGAGGTTAGATGCTTGCTCTTTTCACTGTTTGATTCTGTTTTATTGTCTCCCTATATTCTCTGTCCATACTCCTGAAAATACTTTTTTTCGCTATATCTACTTGGTAACTACATTTGTAATTGAGTTCTGTTGAAGGTCTTTTTCATGTTTTCCCTGATCATGGTAGACAGTTTGCACATGAGCATTCTATTCATCATCTACTGCTAAAATGGATATTTGCATATGCAATCACTGCAGTTAAAAAGGCGAAGACTGCTGTGGGCACTTTACCTCATGAGAGATCCATTTTTCACCAAGTATACCAGGTATATTTTGTTTCTCTTGTCAGATTTCTGCATTTATTTCATATCCTCCTCCATAATCTGCACATATAAGAGTAGTAATATATTGACGTGTATGTGTTCAGGCAAAGACTTGATGGTACCCAAAAGCTACTTGAATCGGTTCCCATTGTAGGGCTTCTTACGGGTAGGTTTGGTAGTCGCGTTATTTGATCAGCCTTATTTCTTGTTGCAACATTCTTAAGAAGTTTTATGTGCAGAGAAACTTATTGAACTTCTCGTTGGAGCCCAGACGCGCTACACTTATATGTCGGGTTCGTGAAAATTTCCTAGATGTTTCTTCAGAGTGAAAGCTACAGGCTCTCTTATATCTTCTACAAAAAATGCTACTTTTGGCATTTTGTAAAACACGACTCATTGATAACTAGTTGAAAACATTGGCATCTTTCTGCAAGTTAGGTGATAATAGTTGCGTTCATTTTATCTTCTTTTTGTTGTTTACTCTTGGCAACTGCACTTGTAACTTGTATCATTAAAATAGATATATGCTCTATTATAATATTCCCTCCGGTCACTTACAAGGTAACCATTTGATGTTTGCACGTGGACAATTCTAAGGTCTTTATTTGCTTTTTGTATGTGGATTAAGGAGTATTATTATTATAGGTAAAATGGGTAGTTGTATTAGATAGAAGTGGTGGGTCATATTGTGTATTTTCTTTACTAAATAGAAGAAATTGATAATTTTGAAGCGGATATCAGGATTGGTGAAATAGATATCTTGTAAGTGTTATAGTACTACTTTATATCAAGATAAAAATTAAAAATAATAAATGAGCAATAGTAAAAGGTTAAAGATGGTTGGCCTAGGGAGATTATTAGCCACCCTCAGACATCAGATTTTTGCAGCTATTGTTGTCATTAGGTAATAAAGTGGTGTTAACATGGGCCAACTAGGCCCACCCCCTCCCCCTCAATAAAACTAGTCCAAGTCCACCACTCAAAATTTCCATCATCCCATTTACCATTATGGCCCCTACTAGTTACTACTACAAGAGACAATTACAAATGCCAATGCTTAGTCCACTTGATATCATTTCTAATGAATTCAATTCAATCAAAAAAGTTTGTCTGCTTTCACACTTTTGATACCATCTCCTCTCCTCCTCTTCATATTTAGGTGTAATCCTTGTTTAAGTATTTAATTAGGAGAAAAGAAGGGAAGTAGTTGTTTGGGAGAGTAATAAAGGGGGGAGGGGAAGTAGTAGTAGGGCAGAGGTCCAATAGGTATTGGAGGTGGGGCCACCCAAATAGGAGGGGTCCTTATCCAGACCAAACCCATGGCGGGGACCAATTAAAGTGGGCTAAGTGGCGTTCACAAGCCGTATAGGGGCCCATTTAGAGTGGGCCCAAGTGCTACTATAGGGTCTACCGCATTGATGAGTATGGTAAATAAAAAGGTAGGGCCACCACTTCCCTAGAGCTGGCGTCCACCACCAAAATGCCCAAACGGCCAAACCCCGATGTGGGCCCCCACCTTCCCCTCTAATTCAATACTTAAATCCCCATATTGCCCTCACTTCTTCTCCTCTTACTATTTTTATCTCTCACTAATACTCACCATAAATCAAACCAAATTTTATTTTTATTTAATGAAAGTATTATTTATTTAGAAAACACATCATAATATTAGATTAATTTGATTCAAATATTAGATGGACCCCATAGATTGTCAACACGTTGTTCCTGGATGTGTATACTTGGCTTACAACCGTTAGATTTCCACATCAAATTTTTTGTCTATTTTTTCTCTAATTTATTTTATTTTTATGAGGTACAACTATTTATTGCACTCATACTTCATTCCTTTTGTTCGCTTTTTGCTTCCAAATTTTCAGCCTACCTGCTTATATATCGCAGTTTCTTGTTTAATTTCATCAATTCTTCTGAAATCATGGATTCTCACCAAGATTTTCGAGCAGATTCTGGAGAAAACCAAACGAATCCTGAACAAGATTGCAAGGATTTGTTGGGTTCTCATCCACGGCCACTGGTCACGGCGGCGCAACCACTTCGCTTGGCGTCCATGAAAGAAGAACAACCCGATGACAAGCCGGCGCCGCCGCTGATTAAAAGATCTTCCACTAAAGACCGCCACACCAAAGTAGAAGGCCGCGGCCGGAGAATCCGAATGCCGGCCACGTGTGCCGCCAGAGTCTTCCAGTTAACTAGAGAGCTCGGCCACAAATCCGACGGCGAAACCATCCGTTGGCTGTTGGAACAAGCCGAACCCGCCATCATCGCCGCCACCGGCACTGGAACTATCCCCGCCATTGCTATGTCGGTCAACGGAACTCTGAAAATCCCCACCACCGCCTCTGCTTCCGCCGGAGTCGACGTCGATAATCGCAAACGAAAGCGTCCGTCCAGCAGCGAATTCATTGATGTGAATTATCATCCGCCATCAAATTCCGCCGCCGCAACTGCCACCAGTGGCAATAATTTTTCCGTTAGCAATGCTAATAATTCCGCAATTATGTCGAGCAATAACGTTTCGGTTTCGGCTCCATTAATGTCAGTGATTCCAATACCTGCCATGTGGGCTATTCCAACAGTATCATCAAATTCAAATTCATCAACTCCAACATTTCTCATCATCCCTCCAAATCAGGACACGCAGGTTCTCGCATTTCAACCGGCGACTGCTATGAACGTCACGCCAATGGTCAATATCTCCGCCGCCGCGAGGCCGATTTCCGCTTTCGTCGCCGCCATGCAACCCTCCGGCAGCGGTGGCGTTAACGTCGCGCAACACGTGACTCAGATTAACCTCCAGCATGCTTATGTGGTTGATAAACCTAATTTACCGAGTTCCAGTAACAATTCCGCCGCCACAAAAACTCAGAAGCTAAGAGATATTTCCTGGGAGATTCACGATAAAAAAGAATATCCATCCGCCGCCACTCGTTCCGGCAAGAATTGACGACCGATCGTCACGATGAGCTGCAATGGAAGGTCAACGGCGAAAGCTCCGACGGCACGTATTTGAGAGGGTGGTGGTGGTGGAGAGCGCACGTGCGACGGCGGTGGTAGATTGTCAGATTTGTTGGAGCGGGGGACCCCGAGATGGTGGTCAGATGTTGGGGCCCGGGACGGCGGTGGACCCTCCGGAGAACTTTCCTGCGAGGCGGCCGCCGGGTGGTCCCCGGTTGTAGGGCCTAGGTTAAATCCAGTGGCGAAACAGAAAAAGCAGGCTAGTGGGCTCCGATAGACGTGGCCGTTAATGGGCTTCTGAGTTTGGTGGGCCTTCTGTTTTTATTGGACGCGTTTGGTGGTCCAGATTTTCTTTAACTTTCTGCTTATTTTAGTTGTTCATTGAGATGAGTAATAAACTTTAGTATTATGGATAAGGTTTGAAGGAGTTTTCTTTAAACTAAAATTTCAATTTCTTGTGTTCCATTATGTTATGTAATGTTTTGTAAAATTATTTCAAATTTATCTAATTTGGATCATACTGTAATTAACAATTTCTTGTTCATATATCTTATATTTTAATTATTAACTAATTTGGATCATACTTTTCCATCTAATAATAATTTAATGATTATAGAGTTCAATCATGAACAAAGAACTTGCAATCTATCTATCTATCTATACATATATAAAAGCAAAATGATTTTGCTAAAATTGGACTCAATTTTTCCCCCCTTTTCTAATTTTACCTATTTTGGAAACCTTTTAATTTAATCTTAATCTTTTATTATTTAAGAATTCATTTCACCATTAATCTTCCCTTGACATTTTTATTCAACAAATTTTAAATACCTCATTTTCTAATTTATTTATATATTTTTATTCAACAAATTTTAAGTATTTTTATTCAACAAATTTTTCATCTTCACCATTAACCATCCCTTGACATTTTTATTCAACAAAATTTAAGTACCTCATTTTATAATTTATTTATATATTTTTATTCAACAAATTTTAAGTAGCTTCTTTTCTAATTTAATTGTCATTTAAATTTATTTATATTTTTAATTGTCATTTAAAAATCCTAATCCTTTATTATTTAAGAATTCATCTTCACCATTAACCATCCCTTGACATTTTATTCAATAAATTTTAAGTACCTCATTTTCTAATTTATTTATATATTTTTATTCAACAAATTTTAAGTAGCTCATTTTCTAATTTATTTATATTTTTTAATTGTCATTTAAATTTATTTATATTTTTAATTGTCATTTAAAAATTTAAGTACCTCCTTTAGGGTTTAAAATCAAATTTCAGTCTGGTTTAGTTTCTCTAGCACTTGCTCCCGACAGTTGGTCCTTACGACAGCACGTCGCGAACAGAATCCAAGACTTATCTTAGTTCAGACTCAACATCAAAATCTGACTCCAACATTGATATATTGGCTGATGTCCACACGCCAGAATTCTTCAATTCAATTAAATGTTCTGGAATACCTAACCATTAACTCATTTTGAAGATTGGAACACCAGTAATGCTTCTAAGAAATTTAGATCATGCCAGGGGATTGTGTAACGGGACAAGGATGGTGATTACAAAACTAGGAGACAGAGTTTTGCAGGCTAAAGTCCTAACAGGTAACAGTGCAGGTCAACGTGTTCTAATTCCAAGATTAACATTGACACCTTCAGACTCTAGAATTCCTTTTAGGTTCCAAAGGAAACAATTTCCAATAATAGTCTCTTACGCAATGACAATAAATAAAAGTCAGGGACAATCATTGAACCACGTTGGCATCTACCTAAAGAGATCAAATTTTGGTCACGATCAGTTGTACGTTGCGGTATCTAGAGTTACAAATCGTAAAGGTTTGAAAATCATGCTTTGTGATAAGAAAGACGTTGACAGCAGTACCTGTAAGAATGTTGTTTTTAGAGAAGTTTTTAGAAATTTATGACTTTCTATTTTATATGGATTTTAAAAATGATACTACTTTATGAAATTTCTATTTTTTTTAATAATTACTAAATTTTTCATAATCAAATTTTCATTTATGTATGTATTTTTTTTATACAATCTGACTAAATATTTTTTATTATCCAGTTATTAAAACTTTACAATCGCATAATTGGATTGTAATGCTTCATATTTCCACTAAAATTAAACAATCCATTACATACTATAGTTCTATTATAAAAATTCATGACCGTGCAACGCACGGATCCGGGTAAATACTAGTTGTGAGTAAAAATAGAATATTAAGAATATAATATTACATAAATTAATTATAATTTTATCCTTTGTAATTTTGGGGAAAGAATAAATTGGTATTCCCTCCTTGAAAAACATCCACTACACAAATGAATCATGTAGTTTGGGTATAATTCATAGGAGTATTATTTTCTTCTAAGTTTACTTTAAAAAAAAAACTAGCAAACGAGGGACAGTGGGATGAGTGAGCAAATAACAATTAAAAAGAGAGCTAAAAGAAAGACAAATTGCTTTAAAAATACCATTTCTCTTTAGTACATTCAAATTTAGGGGTAAATTATAGGAGTATTATTTATTTTTAAAATTTATTACTTTTTTTTATAGTTTAATTCAGTAAAATTAAACAATGTCAATGTGATGTTAATACTATTTTAAATAATATATTATTTTTCCTAAAAATTTACTTATTCCTACCTAATAAATGTTTTATGGTAGACATGGACTTTTTTATTAATAAAAATAATAATACTAATTATTATTATTATTATTTTAACTTTATAGAGATAATTTAGTCATTTTATATTAATAAATAAATTAAATAGTAAGTTATTTGCTTAGACTTTATAAAGAAGTGTAAAGTAATATATCTTGATAATAAAGCTTTTTTTTTAAAAAAATATTATTAATTCATTCAAATTAAATTAGTACAATCTACAAGACTTTTTTTAAAAAATTTAATGTTACTCAAAAATAATAGTCCAGTAAAATAAAATATGGATTATATAGGATAGATTTGAGGAGCAGGAGGTGTGAAGTTTTGGAAGAGTGTTAATTAAGTGGGTCGGAAAAGGTGTGTTAATGAGCTGGACACAATGTGGGCCAGAGTGATGGACCATCATTCCATAATTTGGTGCAATAGTGGGGACAACTCTTAGGTAAAGTGGTCCTTATTTGGACTACATAATACATTACTCGATCTCTTTCCATCTACATTTTCACATTTTTAAATTATGTACTAATGCTCTTACTATTTAATCACTCCTCCTAATTATTCACATTTATTTAAACTGCTCTCTAATTATTTACATTTCCTCATAGTATATTCCATTAAATATTAATCACAAAAAATTGATATATAGGTAATAAAAGAAAATTAAAAGTGGAGTGGAGATATTAATATTAAAACAGATTGGTGGGCCCATAATTTCTGTAGTAGTCCATGCTTAGATAGCCCGTGTAAAATGTGGTCCACTTCTTAAGCCCTGGCCCATTTCATCCCACCAAATGCGATTGCCCAATTTCCAACGCTTCTACTCACTTATGCCCCCCACCCCTCATCACAAATTTTAATTTAATTAAATTAATTAATTATGAAAAAGTGAAAAAATCTGAACTTGTAAAATGTCCATTAAAGGCTTGTGAGTAGTCAATGGTCAATTTATAAGTTTATAGTGAAGGATTATCAAAATAATGGGGGAGAATTGTATCATAGCCTCTCAAATCTAAACCATTTTACGATTTTTGTAATTTTTCATGAAACAATATTATTATCGGTCTTTATTCATCTCACGAAAATCATTTTATAATGCGATCCCAAAATAATTTCAGAAGCATGGTAATCAGGTTTAAGGAAATCAATTTATTTGACAGACTTGCCAGTATACAGTCGGTATAGCATAATTCATTCTCTTTCACTCCCAAAAAATATAGGCAACAAAAAGGGAGTGTAGAACTCTAAAAAATAATACTCCAATTAAAAATAAATAAATAAATAAATTACAAAAAACACAAGTCAGTTGAAGCTACAACGTTGGAGAAAACATAAGATGATATTAGATAGTAAGATTTTCCTGTATGGCAAGGAAGGATCCGACAATGTTTCCTCCAACATCAGGGAAGGCTTCATGTCCGGCTAGGGGCTTCACTTTCCCTTGTCGATCGACGTCCACCGGGTATTTGAGAAGGTGTCCCTTCATCTCAGACACCACCGGAGATGCAAACTGATCCCAGTTCGCCTCACCCAACGACCTCACACGTCGAACGCACTCCAGAGACTCAGGCCGGGTGAAGGTTTCCTCCAAGAACCCTACATGCTCTGCCCATACAGACATCCTATATCCATATATCTACCAAAAACATACATAAATGCATCATGTCTCCATATTATTTTCTCATTGGCTAATGCATTATATTTAAAAAGAACTGCAGATTCTTACCTGTCCCTGTGGACTTGACATTCTTCTAGCCCAGGTGTATTGAGGTTGATAGGCTCCCATTGCTATCTCCGTATCTCGTGTGCCCTCCATTGATCGTTGATTGATGTTTGCAGACCCCAGGATCACATACTCATCGTCCACTATCATACCTTTTGAATGAACGTAAATCATGAATCTCCGGTTTTTTCTGCTAAGTCCCTGAAATGAGAAGATGGGATGGGAATCAGCATCTGTGGATGCTAAAATGTGGTGATTGATTGATTTGTGTTAGGAGAATGGAGTACCTGAGGGTTGTTTGTTGCAGGTTGGTTCTCAGTCGAGTCTCCCTCGTCGAGAGCCTCGCGGTTGCCAAGGCAATAGAAGTTCAAATAATCTTGGGGTGAGTGAGCATCCTCAAGCCCAACCCCCACTAAAGCTTTGTAAATAGTTTCATACATCATTTGCATTGTTTTGTTCTGGAAAACAAAAGGCTGATAAGGACAACGAGTCGAGACTAAACTATATAATGTACTAGCATCCCTCACCAAATAACAATACTACATGACCACCAGAATTAAAAGAAAGATGCAGAAAACACAGGAAGCACCTGCCAAAACAAAATCCTTTGCGTAGCAGCCCCGGTTGGATTACCTTCGGGCCACATTGGAATTACAATGTAAGCTGCAAACCTCTCGTGGGCTCTAATCTTCTCAGCAATTTTTAGGGCGATTTCCATTGGAATCAAATTATTAGCACCTGCATTGAAATAGAGCCAATGAAGACATCTTGTGGATCGTAGGAGCTACGCTACATTGTAAAAAGTTCAGTACTTACCGATATCCTTGTATTGACTCCAGTTATATGAAGATCCAATGAAGTACTGATTCTCGATGTATATAAAATGTTGGGCAGCACGGATAGCCTTTACATACGCTGTATGTATGCTCATGTCTATAAGAACGTTCTTCCCGCACATCAAGTTCTTTTTACAAGAAAATAGCATTCTTTCAGTTAAAAAAGTTACGTATTCAATCTACTTTGAAAGAGAATCTAGTTTCAGCTCACCCTCTTTAGACCATCCTTAGGATCCTTTGGGAAATTCTTTACAGAATTTGAATCAATGGAACGAAACACCTGCAGAACGCACCAAAAAAAGAAATCAGTCTGTAGCAGCAGATCCATTGGATGTTGTTTCGAATGATATGGATTTAAAATCAACCAAAGTAAATTTACAATCATCATTGTTATATTTTGACAGACTGATAGCTAAATGAAACCAGTATACCTGCACATGCCAACACTCAGGATCATTTTCACTCACACAGGGTGCATCGGATAGCCCCAGTATTTCAGGCATTCTTTCTATTCGTAGCAAAGCATCATCATATGACATCTTTAGTTTTTTAATGCCACGAGGCTTCGAGGCCTTCAGCCACCGCTCCTCAAAATTAGAAAGAACATCATATGCTGCAGGCCCGTCAATTTGACTGTGCAAGTCATGCCATGGTTCTCTTGGACAACCAATAACATTTCCCTGTTCATGTTCGACAAATACTAAAACAATTACACAAAGACACTGCTTTTTATTAGCAACAAACTGCTCTTGTTACAAGCAAATTACAGATATAGATAACCATATTTATATACCAGACACAAGGAACAAGGGACTCACTGATACACAAACCATAAACACAAACATCAGATAAAAAGTCTACCGAGTCAAAGTCAGAAAGAAGATATATACAGAAGAGAGAACTGATACATAGTGAAAGGATTTCAAGTGGTCGCAAAAAATAGGATGTGCAGTGCATTCCAGTAGTATGAATTTCATATTGTGTTCATTGAGTTCAAATTAAATGTAATCAATAAAGAGACACTTCACTTGTACAACAGCAGTTCAATGTTAGAACTTACGGTCCGGATATATTCCCCCAGAAGTTATACAGAGAGAGTAAATTAAAAAATAGAAACACAATGCAAAACATAGGGAGCCACAAATTAACAATTTCCTGAATTCTTAGAGATTTATTTTTTACCCATGAACAGAAATGCACAATGATCAGAATTACATTCACGAGAGAGAATGAAAAAAATTACCGCATAAGTTGGGTTGTGATAATCGTCCGAATGCCAAGTTTGTAGTGTTTTAAATATAGGATGTTGTGGAGTATCATATCGCCCATCACATAAGTCCAGTCCTCCTAGAAAAGCAATTATTTTTCTTTTGTTATTTCCAGCATCAGCATCCACTAACACAGTTTTCTGATGGTGTGTATAAATGACTCCAACTTCCTAGTTACGAAATTCCAAGGCATTAAACATGAATTTTAACGCTCTTGACGCAAATAAGATATGAATAACTTGAAACCAAAACTAAAAAACCAGAAACCATACCCTCTGCTTGACCCAGCTGTGACGCTTTCCGGCCACTCGAGGACAAAGCAGCACTTGAACAGAAGAATGTTTAAAGTAACTGCGAGTTTCTTCATCATGAGTTTGCATGACCCCATCCTGAATATAGACAAAATCACGTGAGGATTGACTAGGAAAGTGGAACAAGATATTGTTCAACGCTAGACGCTAGACACTACTTACAAGAACCATATTCTAACCAGAGCCATATTAAAATATACTTTAAGAGCACAGCATAGGAACCAAACAGAAAATATATATATATATATATATATATATATATATATATATATTATATCGGAAAATTAAACTTTAACAAGGCTATCTGACAGTAATTCTCACAGTAAAATACGTTCAAAATTAAAAGACGGTGAAGGAGGTTAATTTAGACTTGCTAATAGATGATTCCAAACAAATCTCAAAAGGTATTTGCATTTTCTGGTTTTACATTAAAAACACAAGCAAGGTAACTGAGGCAGGAAAAAAGCCTATCTGACTTCATAATAATATTTTAAGATTTCTTGCCAGAGAAGAACCACAATGATCTGGTATCATGCTGGAAAATATTTTAGTAGCAGAATTAGATCACAATACGAGATAACATTCCGAGGAAAATTCAAGATGCACCAATCCAAATACCTGGTATAATTCAAGCACTTACCGTCTTGTATCCCAGTATGCTTCTCGACGTGGGGTCATCCCATACCAGAAGCAACACTCTCACTCCTTCCTGCGATTTTGACTTCAGAAGTTCACCCAACGTGTGCTCAGAGAGAGAATCATCAT
The DNA here is from genome assembly GCA_023678885.1 of Pogostemon cablin. Lineage (NCBI taxonomy): Eukaryota > Viridiplantae > Streptophyta > Magnoliopsida > Lamiales > Lamiaceae > Pogostemon > Pogostemon cablin. The sequence goes on from CM042965.1 coordinate 2,218,501, forward strand.
CCCTAATAAGTCTAACTTTGTGCCACACTGACCATCCAGTAATATAGATCAGGCGTCTTGCTTGGCTTATTGCATCAAAGATGTCTTTCCAACATTTTCCATGCACATATTGCTTCCCATTTTCTAGTATCAGATTTGGGAGACATCCATCAGGTACATGAGCATCTTGATAAAGAGTGACTCTTCCTCCTCTCCTAAGAGGGAAATATGTATTAGAAACCCCCCTATAATCTGGGCCAGCTCCAACTCCATTATGGTAAATGCTCAATTGCTCTATTGGAGTATACTTTATCCACAGACTCAAAACAGCTCCTGCCTTGCAGGGCTTGCCACTAGCATTAAGAATTGGAAAAAATTCTTGAACTTCCCGTTCTTCAAATAGGCGCTCGACTGGAATTGAGACTGTTCCTATGTACTGAGATCCCACAATATCATTATCCTTCACAACAAAGTGAACTTCGGCAGCATGATGAGCTACAGGAAGTATAAACTTTTGCATCCATACAGGATTCTCATCATTGCTTATAACATAAGTCCTCGCAAGAGTGGCACCGGCTATTAGTACTGAGACATATGGATCACTGGTAATTTTACGGTTTAATTGTCCTTCAATCTTGCTGCTCATATTACCAGGCAATTTGTTGAACATATCCCCTATTGTTTTGTGGAACATATCCATATTTGGGAGGTTTTTCGCTTCCTTTATCTCAATATCCAAATTTCCATGTAAGAGCAAAACCTTCAAAGATGTTTTAGAAGATGGTATTTTCACAAGCTGCATATGAGAAGGTGAGGCAGAACCTGATACAGGAGGAGAGCTCTCCAACTTGCCCATGGATGATGTCTCCCAGCCTGAGAAGCTATTACTATACCCATGTTCGACCCAAGACCCATGATTAGTCACTGGCAAAGGTCCTGAGTAGAACTTTACAGGGGGGACAACTAAAAGATCAGAAGAAGGGGCAGGAGGGGAAGCTGGTACAGATGGATTGTTTTGATGGTCGGACAAATGCATATTTGCCAATTGATGATCAATAGGCGGATAAAGTGGAGGATAGCTGGGGGAACTATCATCTAGGCAAACAGAGTGTGGAGTTGAATCACCAAGAGAAGACGCACTATCTTGGTAGTGGTGATGATTGTTGTAATCACTGCTTAGTCTAGGAGGAGCTTCAGATTGAACATGTGGAGGTTGCAAAGTTCCAGATGGCTGATGATGGTGATGAAAAGAACCATGCTGAAAACTACCATATTGCTGAAGGGTTGTTGGTCGAGGAGGATCTGATGATGGGGGAGGAGAAGGGTATACATTATATTGATAAGGAGGGGCTGAGTAATCCGGTGGCTGTTGTGGTGCAGGAGGAGGTGCCATTGATGGTGGAGGACTTGGATACAGATAATTTATATGTCCTGAATGTGAATGGGTATAAGGGTTTTGATACTGAGCATATGGTGGATATGCATAGGGACCAGAAGGTGGCGGAGGATAAGCACCACCGGGATTAGGCGGAGGATAAGCAGGCTGTACACCGGAGATTGGCGGCGGAGGATAGCCATAGGGTGGATTGTAGGGGTATGAAGATGGAGGAGGGTAATTGTTTTGGTTATCCATTTACAGAACAAATTAACATTCAGGATGTGCAAAGATCACAAATTTCTATTAATGGACTGCACATTCATTAAAAGGGGCTTCCCTTATCGAATTCAAGAATGATCTCAATCACCAGAATTCGCAACTACGACTAACGAGTGCCGGGCTTCTGGAGAAAATGACGATATCTAACAGAGAGGGATAGAGAGAGAATCAACTCAGCAATATATGAAATAGGGTTCCTTCAATTATTCAAATACATGAAATCTTGTTCGTTTCCGACGAAAATGAAGATGATTACCTTCTTAAGATAGATCCCTCAATGAATTCTTCAATGTTGGGTGAAAGTTGAAACTCATGATTATGAACCAGATACCCTATTTGACGCGTTGTGTGAGCTCAAAATCCAATTTTTCTATAGAAATATTCAATCAAAATTCAACCTTTGACCGGATATCTCAGGTTTCTAATGGGAGGTTTTGCCGTTTTGGTGATACATAGGTTGGACAAATTCAGGGGTACACCATGTTCGACCTCATACGTGGAGATATCCAATTGGCGGCTACGAAAAACACGTTGCTTCCTTTGGTGGATTTACACCTTTGCTTTTACCAAACTATACTGAATATTCATAGAAAGATCTGCTAAAATTAAAATGAAGTCAAATCTTTGTTGAGAAGTCATGTTCTTGCATCATTTGCAGGAGGATCTCCAACTTCGTTGTTTGTGTTTTGATTGGCCAAACGAAGCTGTTTGGTTTAATCTATGATCTGCCCCTGTGTTTGGTCCATATTTTCAATAAGTCTAGAAAATGGTGTGGGGGGTTACCCCTTAATTTTTCCCACAAGTACTAATTTTTTAACATTTCCCTTATACTTCCCTATTCCTTTTTGTTTTAGTTTTCTAAAAAGCTAATAAATGCTTATTAATTACTCTAATTTGTTAATTAGTGATAATTTTTAGAAGTCTTATCATGTTGCATATGTTGTTTAAAAATTACTCCATTCCATAAAGACTATTAGTATATCTTAAATATTTAACTTAAGAATAAACCTTCTAAAATTTGTAAATATATTTTAGAGTGTAGAGTACAATGGATGGAAGGTACAAACTACTAAACAAAATACTTCCACCATCTGAATCAAATTATTTTCCTTTTTTTTACATGTAAATTAAAAATATTATTTATTTTATATATAGTAAAAAGTTGTATAAGTAGAAAGTATTGGAAGGTACAAACTACTAAACAAAATACTTCCACCATCTGAATCAAATTATTTTCCTTTTTTTTTCATGTAAATTAAAAATATTATTTATTTTATATGTAGTAAAAAGTTGTATAAGTAGAAAGTAATAGCATGAGTGGACCTTTTATTCTGGAGAAGAAAATGATACCCTTTGAATCGAATATCCAAAATGAAAAAATGATACATTTATAAACGGACGAAAGAAATACAATACATCAACATCTACTAAATACGTGAATTAAGAGTAGAGATCACCTCTTTCATGTGGTGTTTCATCTCGTATTCCAAAAACACCTTATAAAACACCGGAATTTGGATTCATGAATATGTAGAGTAAAAGTAATCAAACATAGCTAAGATTTGATACTCTCCACCAATTGCTAAACGCTCTCATTTTGCCCTCAAAAAGAGCGTTTCTTACTGCTGCCCAAATCATATAAGTTGTGGTTCACAGTTATGGCTGTTAAAAAGAGACGAACGAATTCGAATAGTGCATATTTGAACTTAGCTCGAGTAGTTATTGAATCGAGCTCGAGCTCGACTCGAAAATTACTCAGTCGAGCTCGAACTCGACTCGACTCGACTCGACTCATTAAGTAAAATGAGTAGAGCTTTCGAGCCTTGACGAGCTTTCGAGCCTAATTGAGCCCGATTTTAATTAATATATTTTTAATATTGTATTATATTTAATAATTATTATATTAATATATATAATTATTATATAATACTCCCTCCGTCGGCTTTTAAGGTATTTATTTTACTATTTTTGACGTCCGGTTCAAAGGTATCCATTTCCCCTTTTTAGTAAAAAAGTACTCTACACAATATGGCACATCACTTCCCTCTAATACAACTACCCACTTTACATATAATAATAATACTCATTAATCCACGTACAAAAAGCAAACGAACACCTTAGAATCAGACGGATGGAGTATTTATTATTAATACTAATATTATTATCAACCCGAGCCACTCGTTAATGTAACGAATATTTAGACAAACTCGAATTTTGTTGTGTCGAGTCGAGCCGAGCTATCGAGCAGCTAGTTTATTGTAACAGCTCTATTCACATTGCTAAGCGTTTCAGATTTATCAAGAGAAAAGAAGGTGAGATCACAAAACTTAGAATATAAAGCTAAAAACGAAAAAAAAAAATGAATGAAGAACACCAAAATTCCACATTAAACGAGTTCAATGTAATACCCTCAATTTCATTACGGTGAAGTAATTTAATTATAAAAACCATGGGTCTACAATGTCAATGTTCATGGGACGGAACTAACAGAAAAGATAGTATTATTATATATTGAGAAATACGAAATTCAGCTATGTGTCATCTCATCACAATGAAATCCTTGTATCACAGCCAGCTTACTGCAATTGGACTCCTCACAGAATGTTTTTCCGAATTCCAGACCAGAGATCCGAACGAGGAACTCCTTGATCCTGCAACCGCCATGAATGTCACTTCGTAGCTTAGCTTTTCTCCCACCTTCCGGAAATTCAGCACTCGAGGCCGAACAATAACAATCACCCCATCTGGTTCCGACACTTCCACTGCATAACTACTCACTGCCATTCCCACATTTGTTACTGTTCTTTTATATGTAGCTGAACTGTTTGTATAATTGCCGCTGAAGACCACTGCAAAAGAAGGGTAGTTTAAATCACCAGGTTGAAGGCCGAAACCATCTGGGCAACTGAATTTCTTTCCTCCAAAAAGGGCCATTTGTGAAGCGTTGTAGTTCAAGCTACACAGGTAGAGCAGGTAATCATGGGTGGATATGTCGTAGATCAGGCCTGGATCAGAAGCTTTCTCAGGATCCACGTGGCCAGAGCCCATCGACCAAGGGGTGGCAAATTTTGAGCCTGTGGAAGCAGCATCACTTATGGGGGAGTTTTGATTGTCGAGAGTGTAAGCCGTTGTCATCAAGGCGGATTTGATTGCAGCGGGAGACCAATCTTTATGTAAAGATTTAAGCAGTGCAGCTATGCCACTGATATGGGGACAGGACATTGAAGTGCCTGAAATGATGTTGAATCGGACACTTCTTGTGTCGGTTTTGAGCTCTGTGGGGCTGATGTTTGGTGGCCATGCAGCTAAAATGTTCACTCCTGGTGCAGTTATATCTGGTTTGAGGATTTGAGGTGCAACAAGACTAGGTCCCCGGGACGAGAATGCCGCCATGATTGGAGCTGGATTGTTGTAAACTGTTCCTTCAAACATGATCATGGCTGTTGCATTGGTCGAGATGTTGTAATATATTTTCACAGCTTCTGATGCTGTAGCTCCCAGAGATGTAGCCGGTAAGACATGTGGATCGGCGAAGAGTTCCTCCCCTTGGGTTTCTTCGTTTGCTAGTATCATTCCAGCTCCACCAGCTCTTTTCACTTCCTCTCCCTTTGCAGCTCTGCTGTTGAGCCCTCTGTAACAAACGACGATCTTTCCTTGGACTAGACTTGGGAAAAGGGAGTTTCTGTCGCAAAACTTAGCAGTTGCTCCACCTGCTTTCTCACCGTACGCCAATGGCAGTTGTTTGGTGGGCTTTCCGGTGTAGAGTGAGGCCCCAGAGAAAACCTGGCCATCGCCAAGTAGGACTTTAGTTGGAAAACCACGATCCGTGTAGCTTGCAGCAGCGGTGATCATCCATGGCGCGATGTTGCTCACCAAAGAATCTGTAGGACCGGAGTTTCCAGCCGAGGTAGAGATGAGAACTCCCTTCTGCATTGCTCCAAATGCTGCAATAGCCATTTTGTCATTGTAATACGGCCTTGAAACACCTCCGAGTGAGAGAGAAAGCACATCGACCCCATCTCTGACTGCTTTATCCATGGCAGCTAGTATATCAGAATTTGCACATCCAAACAGGTAGCAAGCTTTGTATGCTGCAATTCTTGCTGTGTATCTCATCCCAGCTGCTGATCCTTTAGCCAAACCAAACATACTCGCACCCTTGACAAGATTACCGCCTGCTGTTGAAGCGGTATGAGTTCCATGGCCTTGAGAGTCACGAGGAGACCGATAATCCAATGTTTCGTTTATCCTTCCAACTATGGCCTCATACCCTTTGAAGAAGGCTCCTGCACCTATAAGCTTCTTGTTACATTTTGAAGCCAGGAATTTGGGGCCATCCTTGCATTTTCCTTTCCATCGAGGAGGCACCGGGGGCATGCCCGAACCACTGAAGCTGGGGTGTTCTGGCCATATTCCTGTATCAACAACTCCAATGATCACATCTGAAGCCAGATTGTCAGCATCCCATAAGCCTTTGCCCTCTTGTAGGCCAAGGAAATGAGGTGAGTGAGTTGTGTGAAGGAAGAGCAGCTCATCCTTGGTGGCAGAAAGAAAGCCATCAACTTTTCTTAAAGATTCAAAATGTTTCCTGGAGAGCTTGGCAGAAAAACCTGACATGACATCTTCATAAACATAGAGAAGCTCTGCAAGTGATGTTGGTTGATCTTCCTCTTCGTCTCCATCTTCTCCTGCTGAAGATACATTGATGGAATCAATGATTGCTTCGTACCATGTCTTCGATGTCCCAAGAGAGACATCTGAAGCCATCACCTTGGTCTTTTCCATGTGAACCACGTACGTTTCCAAGTCAGTGGCAGCATAAGAACTCAAAACTTTGAGAACCAAAACTAGGAAGAGTATCCTGAACATCATTACTGCTTCTGCAAGGAGAAAAACAAAATCATGAAAATATGATACGCAACCAGACAAGTGATTAGTTGGAGCATTTCATGTCTTGGGCATTTTACCTGTTAACGTCACGTTGATCAACTTCAGTTGTCACAGCATGGATGTCTAATTTGCAAAGGTGAGGTTGTACTAGTTCAAAAAGGAAGATAGCCAAAAATGGCATTCGACCAAGCCATGCACTTGGAGAAAGACAGGTAACTCACCAATCCTCTCATCTCTTTCTCTTCTACAGTAATAGTTTGTGCTATAATATAGAAAGTGTAAGAAGCCTTTTTATAGACAATGCAAAGAGTGATGGGTAGACAAATTGTTCTTTTCCGCGCATGACCTAAAGTGTGCAAGTGCACGCCTGAATTGTATTAGAGATCAAAGGATGCTAACATTTAGTGATTACTAAGTGCTGGTAGCAAATTTAGTAATATGCTTTTCATGCCCTTCTTATTGCTCTAATTCTAGGAACACTCATTGTCATTCACCTTAGCATAACAACATCATCAACATATAGGAATTACTACAAAAGATCAATGGCCTAATGCCATCATACAATGTAGTGGACTTGTTGCAATAAGTGGGCATGTGGACCAGCAATGATATTCCCTTGCTTGAACCTAAAGCTACCCACCATTGTCCATGCTTAAACTGTCCCTTCAACAGTTGCTTGAAGGGTTGAAAAGTGATCCTCTCAATTGTTTTTCCTCTCTTTCTTACTTCTTTTAGTAGTGACAATGGACCATCTGATCTTACAACCTTAGGCCACTCCTAGGTTTCTTGCATCACATTTCACCTTTCGACGCTTCTGGAAAAGGTTAAGCTAGTGTTTCCAAGGCATCAAAAGATATAGTATTGTGATTTCCTCGTTTTTCTTGCATTGTTTTTGTTTGCTGCATAGGTGGTCAACTGTACTTTAACCAAACTAGTTGTGTTTTCTTCCCTCTCCACAGTAAGTAGCATTTGGAGAATAACATTTAGAGGGAGTCAAGTGTCCATCAATTGCAAAAATAATACATGATGATCAACTGATGAAAAGGTGGTTTCTGATCATTTTACATCTTCATACATGAGTTTCCTAGGAGGCTAGGACGTCAGATACATGGTTAGAGATTTATTCTTGTATTAATTAATTAATTAATTTAAATGGAGTATTAATTTAGCCAAATATTAGTTCCTCCTAAAGCTAGTAACGTAATTAATTAAAAATAAAAAAATAATTTAAAATTGTAAGGTAAAATTTTCACTACACCCAAGAGTTTGATCAGTCGTCAATCGCTGGGCAAAGGTTTTGCTAATCCTAAACCCTTCGAAAACCCCTGCGACGGGAGATGTAAATGGTGGGCTTTCTGACCCTAATTTCCCGCCGGAAAACGCCGCCGGCTATCGCTCTTTTCTCCACAACCGCTTCATCATCTTCTAAACTCCACTCTAAATACTCATTTGTAACCCCACCGTCTCTCCACCCGCTGCCGCCCAATAAAAACACCAATTTATATACCAAACCCAAGTTTCAAGCTCGGAAACCACCCTACCGCCCCCCATCGTCCCTGGACCGCTCCCTCCCGCCGATTAGGTCCGACCTTCCATTTGAGTTCCGCTTCAGCTACACGGAGAGCAACACAAAAGTCAGGCCTATTGGACTGAGGGGCCCCAAGTATTCCCCTTTCGGGCCGGATCGTCTGGACCGGGTATGGACTGGCGTTTGTGCTCCCGCTGTGGACCCAAAAGTGAGATCCCAAGGAGTTGATGGTGAGTTGGAGGAGAAGAGGAGAGAGATGAGAAGGAAAGTTCAGGGCGAGCCCTTGACTAATGCTGAAAGGAAGGCTCTTGTTGAGAGGTGTCAAAGGCCTAAAGCCAAGATGCAGATCAATTTGGGTGTGTTTCATTTCCAGTTCTTAAAATTTTTATTTTTATGCAATTATGCCTTGGCTCTCTTCGTATATTTGTTGAAATTTGATTGATTACATATAAGCTAATTTATATGCCCTTTCATTATCCTCTTCTGTGAAAAGTGGAATGTGTGGTTGTTATGAGGGCTGATTTGAAGTTTCATTGTAATCATTTGGAAATTTGATGAACTTTTTTTGGATGTGATTCAAGTGGTGTTGGCATTTGATGAACTTGATTCCTGAGCTTGCTTGTAAAACTTAACTTACAGAATAGCTAAATCGTAGTTAATCAAAATTACTTTTATTACATTTTGAGGACAAGAATTGAATTATTTTGGCTGTCATATTGTATTTGAGTGTGCTTTCATGTTTTCAATTATAGGGAGGGATGGTTTAACGCACAACATGCTGGATGTTATTCATAAGCATTGGAAACGTGTGGAGGCTGTCAGGATAAAGTGTATGGGAGTGCCTACTGTTGATATGAAAAATATATGCACTCAGTTAGAGGTATCTTCTTGACATTTTATCAATTGTTTATAGTATCATATCGCTGGATGAAAAGTGTTGTTTGTTGAATTCAGTTCATATTTTTAAAAACATTTCCTTAGTTTACCTTTGAAGAGTAATCTTTTGACTTGTTGTAGACATTGCTTACATTTTTTGTGTTAAAAGCATCTAAAATGTGTGTATCCCAGGATAAAACATTTGGAAAGATCATCTATAGACATGGTGGCAAACTCATAATTTATAGAGGTAGGCATTATAAGCCAAGCAGATGGCCTGTGATTCCATTAATGTTGTGGAAGCCTCAAGAGCCAGTGTACCCAAGGCTTATAAAAACGACAATCGATGGCTTAAGCATTGAGGAAACTAAGGAGATGAGAAAAAGAGGTTTATCTGTCCCTGCCTTAACAAAACTCGGTAAAATTTCATGTACTATCTCTTTAGGTACAAAGTCAGTATGATCTCTTTATAATGTTTGAATCACTACTGCAGCTAAAAATGGCTACTATGGTAGTCTTGTACCCATGGTTCGCGATGCTTTTCTTTGCGATGAGTTGGTTCGGATAGACTGTAAGGGCCTCCCAAGAAGTGACTATAAGAGAATAGGGTGCAAACTGAGGGTAATTTTTTCTTGTTGAATGAAATTTTTTAAAGTGTCTCGTCTCATTAGTTACTGTTTTTTGGAAGACTATGTGCAGATCTATCTGGAAAATTTGTGCTGACAATGCTTCTTTGTCGAATAACTATTCGAACATTTCTAATTATGTCCCAAACTCATGCTGCATTGAATGTTGATTAATTGCTTATGATAGGATGATTTTTCGGAAACTAGCTTCCACATTAAATCTCGTGGCATTTTGTTTGATTGACTTCAAATTGTCTACTCTGAAACTGTTTTCTTGATTATAAGCTAAACAAGTGCTGTAATTGTTTTGCTGGTGCAGGACCTTGTTCCTTGTATCCTCGTCACGTTTGAGAAGGAGCAGGTTGTCGTGTGGAAGGGCCAAAACTATAAGCCCACAGAGGGTGGTTACTTCCTTGCAGATAGGGAATCATTTGATGATCCAAATGATGCAGACGAAAGCTATAGCACAGACGAGCAGGGCACAACCATCTTGGATTCTGGCAGTTCTGATGAAGAGTAGTAATCTACGGAAACATGCTTGCCGTCCTCAAATCACGATTTCTCTTGTTTGACAATGGGACATTAGGTAACGTGCGGTAGTGTAATACACATGCCTTGCATTAACATTCTTCGTTCGATTTAAAAAACATATTTTTATATACACTCAATTCTGTACAAATCTCAGAACATGGACACAGGTGGAGAAAATAGATCCAAGAAAACATGGATCCTACGTTGTTTAAGCCCTCACATTCACATGTTTGCTGAAATAATCAGATTGCTCACATGGTCTGCATATTTATTGGCATCATGTTTATTGATGTAGTAACTTGCATAGGTTTTTTTTTTGGTTCCAATATTTAATTATCGTTCAAGTGGCTATATAATAATTGGATCCACCCCTCTTAAAAGTTAATTGAATAATGTCATCCACAGTTCAGCATTGATTTCCATGGGTGCTATGGTTAATACTCCATTATTTTAATTTTCTTTATTTATTCATTTTATATCAAAACCAGGAGGATTTCCAGGGAGTGCTTATCTGTTAATTTGTTATAGCTTATTTATTTAAAATAAAGATTTTGTGATATGGGATTTCGCAAAATCATTTAAATCTTAATTTTATTTTTTTTGAAATTAGGAAGCGTGATCATGTGCGGAAGATTAAATTTAATTGGTAGAATTCTGTAAATGTTTTTTTTACACGAAACGTATTGAAATATTTGCAGTAGCAATTTTAAAATGCATAATTAAAATTGTAAACATATTAAAATTAAAAAAGAAATAAAGATAAAGTGGAAATGCGTTTGATTGTTAGTAGTATTTACTAAAATTTCTTGAACAAAAAAAAATATATGTATTATTTAGGGTTAATTGCAAAAAAAAATTACAAACTTTATACATATTGCAAATTAATCCCCACCTTTAAGAAATTACAAAAAAAAACTACAATCTTTAAGTATTGTTGTAAAATGCACCCAATTTGTAATTAAAAATATAGATTTTTTGGGTGCATTTTGCAATTATACTTAAAGGTTGTAGTTTTTTTTGCAATTTTTCAAAAGTGGTGATTAATTTATAATGAGTGTAAAATTAGTGGTTTTATTTGCCATTAATCCTATTATTTATTTATGTATTTTAAGAACAAAACACTTTATATGATTAATCATCAAAATACAAAATTCAAGATTTTATTTGTTCAATTTAAAGTCGGCAGCTACTTGGCATTAATTCATTAAATTAGCAATCAACAATGCACACAAATACACAAACTTTATTTCGTCATTTTCTTCTGTCTTTTCATATTTCCAAGTGTGTGGGCATTAAACAATTCATTCAAATCACAATATTTATTTCCTACAAATATAATATGATAGCGACCTTCAAACAACCTATCATTAAAAAATGTATATTTTTTCATGCTTAATAAAGGCATAAAATAACACAATAATTAAACGTGCAATTAATTATGTTAAATTTGAGGTACATCCATTTTTTAGATACCAAGAATTGAATTTGAGTCCATACCAATATATTGATGAAATTAATCTTTTTTATTATATTCTAGCCGGACCAATTACTGATCCTTAATCCACCTTTGGTATAAATATGTACATCTAAGAATGGATTAACTACCAAAATAAATAATAAAAATATAAACATGTATATCCATGATTATAGGACAGCAAGCACATACGTTTAAGAGTTACGTGCATTTCTTTTGATTGTGGATCATAATGAAATGACCAGTTTTTTCGTAAGGATAAGTGGGACATAATAATTACATTTTATTTAATTAATATTCCTTCCTTTTTATCATTAGTAAAAGTTTTCATTTTTAAATAATAATTAAAAAAAAGCAAACAATCAATTTTCCATACACTTAATATAAAAAAAATCTACTTTACAAACTTAAAATAATTTATCTTTTATTTATTAAACATATTAAAATATTTCTAAAATAACGATTTTCTTAATTTTAAAAAAATGTGAAAACAATAATGGAATGGAGATGTATAAGGGGGTGTAAAACTATGTTGCGAAAAGATATTATATTATAATTTTATTGTATTTTTCATAAATAAAATACTAACAATATAACTTGCAACTTCTTCAGTATGATACGAGTTGGTGAAAATATTTGAAGAATGTATATTAGGTGCACCCGGGTGCACCTTGCACCCATATTTATATAACTTTTTATTCTATTTTGTATATATATTATTCTATTTTGTATACTTGTTTTGTAATAATTGTATAATTTTTCACACTAAATTTTTCATTAAAAAAACAAGCATTCATATGTATATAACTTTTTATTCAATAGTGTATACATGTATTTTAATAATTGTACATTTTTTTACAATCAAATTTTTATTAAAAAATTTAACAATTAAATTGTATACATTTTTACTCATAATTGTATATGTTTTTGCTTATATTTGTATGTAGGTGCACACTATATTTAGCCATATTTGAAAGACTTAAATTTCAAGGGAAATGAAGATCACTAAAAAAGGCAACCAAATAAATGACCTCGTAGTGACTACTAATCATTGTTGTTAGAATATTATTATAAATTGAAAATATAATTATATCTATAGTAAAATAAATTGAATTTTAATTGTAAAATTAATACGAAACACAAGATAAAATATGAATGAACTACATATGTTATAACATTATAATTATATATATATAATTAACATTAAATACTAAGAACAAAAATGGAATAATATACCAATTGCCTAATTTTACAAATTCAGAATAAAATAAGCAAAATATTAAGTAGTAATTTAATTAGAGGAGTTAGCGTACGCGAAGCGAAGAGCGTCCAAAAGGCAAAATCCGATATGTGGGCCAAAGTGTAATTATTGAGACATTAGGGGTGTATTAATTAATAATGAAAATTATAAAAAAGAAAATCACTAAATTGGCGCTCTCTCTCTCTCTCTAACTTTTCCCTCCTTCCCAATTTGACTAGCTTTTATTCCAATTATATACTCCAAAATAATCAAAATCCAAATCAATTCAATTCCTGGATCACAAACACCCAATTTAACCGCTCTGCTGTCTCATTTTCCTCCTCTCTCCCCCTTTTTCTCTCTCTACAGCAGCAATGGCGGCACAAGAACACTCTCTCTCTACTCCCCTCCTCTCATCCGAACACCAGCAACAACCTCACGTAATCGTCAACGTCTACGACCAACCTGATCCGCCTCAATCTACGTGCTTATCCGACAACGATCCTAAATCCCCATTTCATTTGGGCGATGAAAATCGTCAAAATCCGTATGCGTTTATTGAGGCGCATGATGCGTTTGAGGTTCCCGGATCCAGCACAATCGACCCGTTCCGCAACAACACGCCGGAAATCGAGGGTTTATACGAGTGGCTCAAGATTTTTATCTGCCTGCCTATTGCTGCTGTTCGGCTTCTCATATTTGGGCTGTGTTTGTCGATCGGGTACTTGACCACCCGTTTGGCGTTGGCGGGCTGGAAGGATAAGCAGAACCCTATGCCCAAGTGGCGATGTCGGCTCATGCGGGTTACCCGTCTTTGTGGTCGAGCGATCCTTTTCTCGTTCGGGTACGACATATTTCAATCTTTAGTCGAATTAAAACACTTCTGCCAATGGTTGAAATTATGTTGTGTGTATTTTTTTTTTTTATAAAAAAAAATTCGTTGCATATTTCTCTCTGGATTTACCCTTTTTCTCACCGTATTTTATCAACGTTGTAAAACTACTTTTTTAACTTTCAGTGTTTTATTCCGTGAGAAGTGGAAGTAAGATTTATAGTTTTCTTTTTTTAACGTTAAAGAGTAGATCCTGTGCTGTTTAGTTGCCCGTGTGATGATTTATTCTGAAAAATTATGAAGCCAATCACGCGCATTCTCTTCTCCTTTCCTGCAAGTTCTATAACTCATTAATTAGTTTACTGTTTCTGTCTTGAATTCAAAAATTGAAACAATTATTATTTTTTCTTAATTAAATAACAAATGTTTGACTGGGGGAAGTCGACATTTTTAAGGAGATTATATAGTGATAAATTAGAATTTTCAGTTTCGTTGGTTATTTAGGCTCTGCAACTTCACATATATGCTCTCTTTATCTTGAGCGTGTTTTGATTTAGAACCTCACTTTCTTTTGCAATACCATGCAGCTACCAGTGGATAAAAAGAAAAGGAAAACCTGCTCCGAGAGAGATTGCTCCTATAGTTGTATCTAACCATGTATCATATATCGAACCCATTTTCTTTTTCTATGAATTGTTTCCCACCATAGTGTCTTCTGAATCTCATGATTCCATGCCCTTTGTTGGAACCATCATCAGGGCAATGCAGGTATATTTAGAATCTAAGTTATTGATGCATGCAGCGTTTTTTTGTTGCCTGAGTTTCATGTAATTATTGCATTAGAATTATGATATATGAATTTTAGCCAATTGATATATTATTTTGTCATGGTGTTGTTCCTCACTCTGTAGGTTATTTATGTTGATAGATTCTCAAGGTCATCAAGAAAGCATGCTGTTAATGAAATAAAGGTAGGAATAGCCTGCATGCTCAGTTATGTTTTAGTTTAAACTGAAGAAAAATAAATGAATACCTCGGTTCAACCTTTAATAAGCAGATTGATAAAGCATTTAATTATTAAAAAATTTTATCTATAGAAGCTATTTGATACAGAAATTTCTTTTCAAGGAACTGAAAACAGAGAAAAGCTTCTTGCAATCAGTTTCCTAGATTGCTATTATTTCCTGAGGGGACAACAAGCAACGGAAGAGTTGTTATTTCATTTCAACTTGGTGCATTTATACCTGGTTATCCTGTTCAGCCAGTTGTTGTTCGTTATGCCCATGTACACTTTGACCAGTCTTGGTATTGTATCTTTAAACTTTCTCACTGTTTTCCTCTGGATTTGAGTTCCACTTACTTTTATGTTCATTTCATGAATTATGTTTTCTTGTTTAGGGGAAATATTTCTCTTGCAAAATTAATGTTCAGGATGTTTACGCAGTTCCACAATTTTATGGAGGTAGTATTCATTTTCCTGTTGTATAGGTTTCTTATCTATTTAATAGTTTTTGCTTAGTTTTTTTATAACTAAGATTATCTGTCTGATTACACGCCTTGTAAACTTTAAAAGCACTGTCATTCACTTCAGAGTAATCATATATTGTAGTAATTGGCCATTCTACGGAGTGTATTTTGTTCCAAGTGTATGGCTAAATTGCTGAAAAATTATATCTTGTAGACTTCCATATTTTAATATGAATAGGGTATGGGGAATTTTTAGAAAATTTTCATGAAATAAAAAGGATTATCACTAGTTATTTTAATATTATATGAATGTAAGATATTAATGCTGCAATGAATGAGAAGAGTTTCATATTTTCAGCAGTGGGCGATCCTCGCTGCATTTTCTGCAAGATCATGTCAAAATTGTATTTTCATACCTTACGCATTGTTGATCCAATAGAGTTGATTTAATCTTTGTCATTGTTTACAGGTTGAATATCTTCCTCTTGTGTATCCTAATGAAAATCGGAAGGAAAATGCTAGTAATTTTGCTCAGAGGGTGAGTCATGTTTAATTTCAATTTCGATATGCTACCATCGTCTGTCATTTGACGATTCTAGTTCTCAACTTTCTCCCTGTTTATACTTTATTATCACTTTGTTTCAATATTCATTCTCGACTTTCTTTCGTTAATGTCTCTTTTGCATTTATCTTTTAACTCTTTCCAAGCTTAAGTACCAGCATTTTATGAGCATGGTGATGCAACGGTGTTATGGATAATGAGTAGTATTGAGCATGTTTTAGAATCCTATTATAGGTTTGAGTCCCCCAGTTTGCATTTCACTTGCCTCCAAACAAGATAAAATTAATGCCTTTTACCGCTTATCTTCTATATGCAAGTGAAAAAATGCTTTCTGTCTTTTTTCCTGCTTTAGTATTCAATTTCGTTATTTAAAATCTCATTTGCTTATGTCATTTGTTTGCTCACTGCAGACTAGTCATGTAATTGCAAGTGCTCTAAATGTGGCGCAGACATCACACTCATATGGAGACTTTATGCTACTTAATAAGGCATCCGAGTTAAAGCAGGTTCGGAGTTAGTTTTCTTAATTGCTATTGGAACCCTCTTAATAGCTAAGATAGCCAAAGTTCTGTGTATTAATATTATGTCCTTCATTTTCTTCCTAATTTTCATCTTATATAAGTTGGTTCTGTCATCTCCATATCCTCTCTTTTCTCTGATAATCAGACCAATTGTGTCTGTTCAAATGTCCTTTGCTCCCTTTAGGCAAATATCTACTTCAATATTTTGAGAATTTCGAAGCACTTTGCTTGAAGTTTATATGCCAGCAATATGAATGTACTCAGAATTCATTCCTTAAATTTCAAAAGAAATTTTTACAAGTTTGTATGTTCTGAATAGAATCATGCCTCTGTTAGCCTTTTTCTGTGTTGTAGTAATATGATTTGACATGCCTCAAAAGTCATTGAAACTTGTGGTGTGAAAGCAATATTCCTTAGATCTTCCATGCATTGACCTGAGATTGAGGAAGTTGGATTAGATGACTTTAGTCATGCACTGCAGTATTATGTAAGGCTGCAGTACTGATTGGATTTGGTTATGGCTTCGGTTCTCTGACTTGTTCTGTTCATATAATGTGATGTTCACTTTGTTTTTTTTTACCTCTAATTTTATAAAATCCTATGTGTTGATTTTTTATTTAGTCAGCCACCAAATTAGTGGAGGCCCTATGGTTTTTCTTAAAATTGATTCATTTTCCTATCATATTTTCGTTTACATGTGGATACTATTATTCTCTATTGTATTTGATATTTCTGCTGTCTTGAGAAGTTTTTTAAGCATATTTAAAGTGGTTTTGTTGGAAGTATTTTTGAAGGTTTTATGATGGGCCTGTCTACTTGTGTTGACTGTAATCTGCAGATATTCATTGTTCATTGATATCATATTATTATTTCTTTTATCAGGAAAATCCGTCACTGTATATGGTAGAAATGGGCTGGATACAATCAGTAAGTTAGACATTCTTCACTGAAGTTTTTGCAGAACTTTATTTAACTCTTAAACTAAAGCACTTTCAGTCATACAGACACTGAGGTAGCAACGCTTGTTGCTGTATTATTAGGCTTTAGTGTCTTTTTTATAACATAAAACTTTTGTTAAAAAAAGGTGGTTTTAGGCCTAGTTAAGCAATATAATACGCTCTATAATTGCTGTAATGTTATGATGATTTTTCAAAATATGTTCCACTTGTTCAACATTTTGTTTGGGCTATTGTTACATCACTAACTGCTGAGGGCTTCATAATTGATTTTTGTTTCAGTCATTACATCTGACAGCTTTGCAAGCTTTAGACTTTCTGGAGGTATTTCTATCAATGAATCCAGATCCCAGGTATTGTAAAATGATGTCATGCTTTTAAGTGTATATTGACATATTTGTATTAAATTGATTTATCTTCTCACTCAGAAACCGATGCAATTTTTTTAGCATGCTGGCTATTTATACTTTCTTAATAAGTTTATATAGAACTTTGTAATACTTTCATCCTGACTCAATTGCCAAAATCATCTTGGTCCACCATATTTACAATAACTTCCCTCATTTAATTGGTTTACATCTGTCCACCTCGAGGTAATGGAGACATTGTTTACCTTCATGTGGATTATGTCTTGATATTCCTGTGAAAAAAGGGACAAAAAATAAATCATTCCATCTTAGGTAGCCTATCTAACATTATGTATCTCTTTATTTTTCCTATACCTTTTGGTTGATTTGGAGATGGAGAGTAGAGTTTCTGTTTTGAAGACAACTTGTATAGGCTTTCTTATGGGTTTTCTTCGCTCTCATCTCCTTTTTATTAAAACATGCGGATCATAAATTGTCATTACATTTCAGTTTTCACTTGTATGCCTACACTGAGTACTCCATTAAGCTGAATAAGTAATTTTTTTCTTTTCAAATTGAGTCTGAGCAAATGCATTTTTGGAATTATTTCAAGTCCGTTCGTACAATATTGCAAGCATGCATCTGATGCAGTTATGGTTATTGCAGTGGACATGTAGAATTCCATGACTTCCTTAGGTCTTTAAAACTGAAACCTTGTGGTCTTTCGGAGAAGGTAAGCTTTTAATGTTATTAATTTCAATTTACTTACTGTTCGGTTTACCCCTTTTGAAGTTGTATAATTGATGTTTTCTGCATTCATTCTCATTCGAAGAATGACAGATGAATGATAGCAATTCCAATGCAATTAAATAATTCCTGATTCTTAATCATTTTATTATGTATCTTATAAGAGTTTATTCACTTTGTCCAATTGAATTTGCATCCGTGGTCATTATAGAGTACTATATTAGGTAGCTACTGGTACATTTAATATTCAAGGTGTTTACAGTGATGGTTTTATTCCCTTGTTTGCCGAGCATAAGGTATTGGGATGTCAGCATTATTATGTATTTATGTGATATTTTCCATGATTTTGGCATTCATATTTTTTAATCTACTGAATTATCCTCGTTTTCCCATTTGACAGATGTTTGAATTCATTGATGTGCGGAAGATTGGTAAAACAACATTTAAACAGGTACTTCTGTAATAGGATACCCAGAAATGTATTGTAACTTTGCACGTTCTTGCTACACAATGCCTGTGGCATTATAAAGACCAAATAAACATGTTCTAGATATCTGATTGCCTAAAGAGAATTCAAGGAGAAGATTGTACAACTTAAACAAAACACCTGTGGGATCAACGTTTGCATTGTAGATCATACATCACTAATTAACGAATGAGTAGATTTTATGGGGTATTTCGTTCTCATTCATATGTTGAAGCCATCTTTTCAAGCCTTTTTGAGTCCACAGATCTTCCAGTCTGGTTCACGGGCATAATTTTCCCATTGTAGATTGATCTCCTGTTACTGATATTAAAGTTTGTGTAATTTAGCATCAGAATAAAATAGAGTGTTTTTCGGGGTTTGGTGACTCTTTAATATTGGTTAGATGCATCATCAAGAATATGTTGCATATCCATATCCTATCCACATTAGATGTACTGAATCATTAATTATAAGCTTCAGGAACCCTTTGTCTGACAGGATTCTAAATCATCTGGTAGTTCTTTGAGTGCACAATTTTACACTTCAGATGAAGTTGGAAGATGAAAATTTTCTCACAATTGTTAGTTTATGTTATTTCAGTTCTTGCTTGGTTCAGCCCATATCCTGAATCAGCCACTATTTCGGCATGCTTGTGAAGTAGCATTTAGTGATTGTGACATGAATTGCAAGAATTACATTCTGAAGCAAGAGGTTTATATCTATTATAATACTCTTCAAGATTCTGTTTCCCTAGTGTTTTAACTTTTAGTCTCTGATTCTCCACCCCACCCCTTCCTTTTCTGTGACAGTTACAAGATGCAGTTTCTCTAGCAATTCCAAGTTGTAATAGCGATGAGGTTAGTTGGGAATATCTGCCATAAAGCCTGTTTCTGTTTTAAGTTATGGTTCATGTCTAGAGAAGCTTTGCGTCAATTAAACTTGCAGCAAACACATTTCGAATGCCGCTTAGTTTATGTTGAAAGGAAGCAAAATTTTATGTTTCCATCTAGTTAATTGTTGTTCAACATGACTATTTGTGCTCCATCTGTGTTAGATTTTTATAAAACACGGATAATCATCTTTCTAAACAGCTTTGATTGTGAGGTTGCAGATTCATGGGCTTTTCAGTTTATTCGACGTGGATAATGATGGGAGAATTGGCAGGGATGATTTCTTGTCATGTCTGAGGAGATATCCGTTGTTTATTGCACTTTTCGCACCAAAATTGTTGCATAGTGGGTCGTCTATAACTGATCATAGTCTAGTAGAGGAAGTGTTGTGAGGAGTCTATATGAATATTATTGGTGCTTGAGAGCCTGGAGGTTCTTGTTCAAGAATCTACAATCCTTAATGTTTGAATTTTGTATCCTACAGTTGTGTTAGACAATTAATATCATAAAAGATTGAGTTTGGTTTCTGGCTTTTGTCATGTTGTAGAATCCAGGGATGGACTAACTGATCTATCTCCCTTTATGGGATTATTATAATGTTGTATGTAATCCTTGTCAATTTTATTCCTTTGAAATACACTAGGCCATACTTTTGCTTTGGGATTTGAAGTTGAAAATACACGGAGGAACTTGAGAAATGTACCTTCAGTTATCAAAAATTTCCCAAGGTTGGTCATTAAATAGGATAATTAATTAAAAATGATAAAGATAGTTATACCCTTAAATATTTTAAATTTTAAAAATAAACATTAAATTCTACTATAGTTGATATAATTAATTTTGTGAATCCAGTTTACAGGTAATTTAATGCCTTTAATAATGTAGCTATTTTACAATGCAATGCACGTTATTTAATCTCAGGTTTGTGCTGATAAATGTTTTGCCAAACTTTCCAATTCCAGTTATTCACAATTATCATGAATGGGGGGATCTAATATTCATTGAAAGAGGATTTAAAATGTTGATCCAAATTATAATTTGATGGAGCAGTACATATAAAAGAGGGGGTGATGTATAAATAAATAAATCCAATAATTAGACAGTTGGTATTGGAGCAAGTTGTGTTGTCCTGTTTTCATTTCAAGGTTGGATGAATCATTGCATGAACATATTTTGTGGTCATTACTCAACACTCCAATCTTATCTCTCCCATGGTGCTATCTGCATTTACACTCCCATTAATTTGGGTCACCATTATACATGTCAGATTTTTTATGATTCACATGTCAAATTAATATATCTACATTTTTTAGCAAGTCTTCGTCTCATAAATACATGAAAAATGACGTATCTCAATAGAAAAAATTATACCCTATTTTATTTTATACCTTAAAAATGAAATCGTAAGCATTAGTAAGTGTAAATTTTTATTGTATTTAATATCACACAGACTCATATATACTACATTAATATATCCTTGTCATTGAGATTTTAGTTCTATACCTAGTTGTAGCTTAGTATAAAGATTTCGTGGAACTATTAACTTTAAAGCCCCAAATTCAAATAAGAATAATACTATATGACTATATATAAATTTATTCTTAAAATACTTATATTATTCGACTAATAATTCCATACATAAACCCTAAACCTAGGGTATATATCCTACTCTATAGGAAAAAGAATATGAAGTCACTTCTTGCGAATAAACATTTTAGTACAATAATTTGTTGAATTAGCAATTGATTTTACTAAATAAGGAAGACTGATTTATGCAAGAAAAGATAGTGCTTATCTAGAATATAAATTATAATATACAAATGTAGTAATTGTTTATATTTGTATTATTAAGAGCAAAATTAAATCACGCGAATTCGCAAACGAGCTCAAGTAATTACGTAACTATGATCCAGATGGACAAAGAGCAATCCAATTTTAATTTTATTTAAGAAATCATGACTTTTTTTTCTACCAATTACTATGCCATGAATTAAATTTGAACTATACGAATTGTATTAGTTGGGGGTATAGATCGATGGATGAAATAAATATAAAAATAACGAACTATAAATATGGGACACCCATTCTTTATCTGTAGTATGTACTATATCTATTATTTTTCTTAAAATAATTAAGTTGAGCACCCATTGTGACCACCAAAAGGCAAATGCATCCCCAATATTTAAAGTCCTTGTTAGAAGTGGATTTGAAAATTAAATAAAATAGAAGAAGAAAAATTATATTCCCTCTGTCCCATACTCCCTCCGTCCCACCCAAAGAGATGCATTTGCTTTTTTCACGTAGATTAAGGAGTATTATTATTTTAAGTAAAGTGGGTAGGTATATTAGAGAGATGTGATGGGTAGTGGTGGGCCATTGGTCGGCCTTTTTACTAAAAAAGAAAAATGTTGCAATTTGGATGAGACGCCCAATATAGTAAAATGATGCTATTTGGGTGGGACGGAGGGAGTACTTATCTTCACACTTCTTGTGTAATTTACAAAAAAAGTGTGAAGATAAGTATGAGACGGATGGAGTACTTAATAACCTTTAAATAAAGTCTCTGTGAGACCATGGTTATATGAAATGGGTCGATAAACATGTTAAAATTTTATTGTTATATAAGTAAAGTATATTTATTAGTATTAATATTAAAATAGATTTTCTTAAAATATGATGAAGATTATATTAAAATATGATTAAGGATGTATAAATAAATATATTTTATATAATTAACATACTCTGAACTAATCATTTTCGCAAGTGTCTAACAGACCATATTTCTTTAAATTCGTTTCTTATGTATACTATTAAATCTTGAACTGATAAATTAAAATAAGGAATTGAATTAGAAAAACAAATCATGATTATTTGTGGATTCGCATTGTGTGCCCTCAAAAGATTTCTATATATACTGTCGTTAACCTATACTATTATGATTTATTTTTAATTCTTTAATTCGTTATAGTTTAATTTTTACTTATAAAATTTAGAATAAATTTATAGTGTATAATTAATTATCTTTCCAATTCATAATTGAAAAATGTATACATACTATCCGTTATACCACACTGAATCTCTTATTTTATTTTCATATAACATTTTACACTGAAACGTAGAAAAAGAAAATTGTAGATATTTTCTGTCACAATTTATACTTTCTTTTATTATTTTTCTTGCATTTCTCTTATAAACGTACATGAATAATTGAGTAAATAAGTGACGAAATTGGGTGTAGTGCCCACTCAGATTTTGCAATTTACTTTTCTATCTCAATTATAAGGGTATATTTTTTTATGCCCGAATTGACGAAAATACCCTTTACTCGAATACATTCGAGTAATGTAATTTTTGAGTAATATGAGTGAGTAATGTAATTTTCGAGTAATGTGAATAATGTAAGTGAGTAATGCAATTTCGAGTAACATGAGCGAGCGGATAATGCAATTTCGAGTAACATGAGGAGCTGGTAATGCAATTTCGAGTAACATGATGATCGGGTAATGCAATTTCGAGTAACATGAGCGAGCGGGTAATGCAATTTCGAGTAAAAGTGTTATATTCGAGTAATATATTTCAAGTAATGTTTTTTTTTTATTGTTTTATTCCAATGCTTTTACTTAAATATATTATTCGAATATTTGAGTAAAGTGTATTTTGATCAATTCGGGTATAAAAAAAATTTGTGTTATATTTAGGATAGAATAGAAAATTGGTATTTAAATTAGGATATACTAGTGATTTTTTCCCCTAAATAAGTATAATATGTGAATTTAGGTGGGTTTTAAATTAGGAATGAGAGGAAGGGCTGAAATGTCACTCCAAGAGTGGTCCCCCACCACGTAGAATTTCAGCTATTTTCTTAAAAATTGAACCCAAAAAATCTTAAAAATGCCAAAAGAGAAGAAAATTTGTACAAATCTATTGGGCAACCAACCCACTTGCCGACACCTGTCACCATTACCACTTTTTTTTCAGTTTTGGGCATCAAACTCACATGTACTTTTATTTTCATTCTTAATTACTCCACATAAATTATAAATAATGCCAACTTTTGGGTCTCTAATATTATTACTTTTGGGAGTCCCAACTTTAAATATCACAAATAAATAACACATTTTTACTGCAAATATCTTCTCGAGAATCATCTCATAATTCACCACTTCTTCTCTCACCGGGACCATTTACATTCTCCCTACTTTTAATCTTGCCTTATAAACCTAAATCAAACCCAAGTTTCATTTTTATTTTATTAATTCTTAGTCTTATCCCTTGTAATTATTGAACCCTAAGTGGATTCCATCTGTATAGCGATATTTAAATCACACGGTTCATAAAGATTGACATCCGTGATTATTGTGATCGATGCGAATCACTATACGTGTGGGTACCACCATTTGTATTAATAATAATCGCCGATTATATTACGTTTTTTAAAAAATTATTGTACGTTAGGCCAACATCTGATGCGTTTATTATTAACATATGTTTCGTCTATATAGGTAAAAGCACCGAATCCATTTTATCTTTAATCGATAAGTGTGTATATCTTCAATATTCTTTTTTATGTAGGAAACTATTCACTTTGATTTAAACATGAGATTGGGAATTCTAGTGATGGGATCTTTATTACCTTAAGTGGGAATAGTATTGAACTTTTAGAAGGTTGGAAGAGATTTTTTTAAAAACTAAGGAAAAAATGAAAAGCCAAGTTCATTGCATCTTCTCATTGTGGGATATGCCAAATCATAGGATGAAACTATTGAAGAGACAAGGAACTTTAATTGCCCTTAAATAGAAATAAGAATTTTCTAAGATTGGTAAGTGGAAGCAAGGCAAATCAATATGCCTTGGCTATTATTTTGGGGCAATTTTTGTTTTTATCTTTTCCTCCTTTGAACTTGCTTTTAATGACAAAGGTTAAAATTTCTATTTTATATGCTTTATTAGAAACATAAAGAGAATATATATATATATATATATATATAAACATAAAAATTTCAAAATTTTCTTTGAATGTAACATGAAATATAAATAACATCAAGATATAATAAACATTTGGTGTGTTTTCCTTTTCATATGAATTCTGTTTGATTTTTTGATTAATTATTATATTGCTCCCTTTATCCGGATATTTTTGCAACTATGCAATTACGTGGATCATTTTTTTTTATTTATAACGTAAGATCAAGTATAAGTAACTTGGATAATTGAATAAGAAAGTGATATTTTTGAAATTAAGATAACTTTTGAGGTTGTTGGTTAATGTGAAGTTTTCTTTTTTGGGTGGTGAAGATAAGTGTGGAACGGACGAAAACGAAAAGTGAGAACATAAGTGTGGGACGGAGAGATAAATATTTTGTAGTATTTCCATTTTTGGAAAGAAGTATAATGGTGGGAGTAAAAATGAAAAATATGGAGGAAAAAAAAATGGGGGAGTTCTAATTAAATGAGAAAATGAGTTAATGGTGTAGAATAAGGCAATTTAAAAAACGAACACATTTTTGGAAGTATTTGATACGGTTAAATACGTACACATTAATTGGCCGAATTAAATTCTACACCCTGGAATAGTGTAGAGTGACGTGGAATGCTGGGGACCATAGTTTTGGCAGTTAGCGGTAGGGTAGTCCTAGACCCAACAATATTTGTCCTTTTCAGCCCAGGCCCAACATCTTTTTATTTATGAATTACTCTAATAGGAGTAATATTTACTTAATTCTTCATAATTTCCTTTACTCAGATTATAATTTTTTTTACTGTAATTTATAATCTAATTTTATTTAAATTTTAATATTTACCATTAATGTTTAGTAACCTTTCTGTTTTAAAACAACACACAATATTAACACCCTTATAATACTACAATATTATAAAAATATCACATTCTTTTTACACATAATTTAGTTTAAAACAATTACTCCCTCCGTCCACTTCTAAAATATTTATTTTACTATTTTTTGCATTCATTTCAAAGGTATCCATTTATCCTATTTAGTAAAAAAGTACACAATATGACCCACAATTTCCCTCTAATACAACTACTCACTTTGCATATAATAATAATACTCCTTAAATCACGTGCAAAAAATAATGGATACCTTAGAATAAGAAGGAGGGAGTATATCATAGTACACTTTATTCAATTAAATTAGCCAAAACACCTTTACTTTTTCTTACACTATGACACAAAAAATAATTTTTCTTAAACTATATGTAAGTCATCATGTAGCGGAAGGACTATTAATTTTAAGACTATAATGCCACTTTTTTTTTAAGAGTATATTTTTTTTTCCAGAAAAATACAACTTTTTTTTAAAAAGAAAGTTGAACATAATTGATCATAGTCTACAATTTCTTTTGCGACTACTACGCTTGCTATCCTACATGCGACCTTATGCGAAACTCTATGTGCGATCATACAATCATATTTTATTTATTAACGTATGTGCGATGTGTTGGGAAAAGCAGATCCACATTAATTCCTAAGGGACAAATAAAGAAGAACATAAAAATCACAACACAAGAATTTATGTGAAAAACTCCAAAATCGGAGAAAAACCACGGTCCGAGAAAATATCACTATGTGAAAAATTTTTATAATCACACAGAATTTCTCTCTCCCGACCCCAATCCCTACACTCTTACAAAACTTTGATTAATTCTCACCTTTCTCCCCATTCTCACAACCGATAATCAAAGAAAAGAATTTAACTAAAATCAAATATAAAGATTAAAGTGTACTTGATTGGTGCATTTGACTTAAAGTTCAGGGCCTCCTTATATATCACCAAGAATCCCTCCCCTTTTGCTCTTCTTCCGATGTGGGATAAAAAAACAAAGGAAAAACCCTCCTTTTATTCTTGACAAAATCCAACCATCTCTACCTTGTCAAAATAAAAGAAGACACATTGTCTTCACCGACAATCATTCTCAACCCCGAGAATTCCTTAGAATCAATTATTCTAAGAATCATTATCTTCACCGACAATCCATTCTCTATCTCGAGAATCCTACTCCAATCATTCTAAGAAGACACATTATCTTCACCGAACCGGGCTCTGATACCACTTGTTGGAAAAAGCAGATCATCATTCATTCATAAGGGATAAATAAAGAAGAAAATAAAAAGCACAACACAAGAATTTACGTGGAAAACTCCAAAATGGGAGAAAAACCACGAACCGAGAAAATACCAGTATGTGAAAAATTTTTACAATCACACATAATTTCTCTATCCCGACGACCCCAATCCCTACACTCTTACAAAACTTTGACTAATTCTCACCTTTCTCCCCATTCTCACAACCGAGAATTAAAGAAATGAATTTAACTAGAATCATCAAATACAAAGATTAAAGTGTACTTGATTGGTACATTTAACTTAAAGTCCAGGGCCTCTTTATATATCACCAGGAATTCCTCAACTTTTGCTCTTCTTTCCGATGTGGGATAAAAAAAAAGAAAGGAAAAACCCTCCTTTTATTCTTGACAAAATCCAACTCGATGTTGCACGCGACTATATGTGCTATGTTTATATATTAATTATACAATGAAGGATGATTTTTTTTTTTAAAAAGTGATATTTTAATATATATTAATCACATCTTTTAAAATCAACTATTATTTTTGAAACATTTTTCACGATTTCTCAATGTCTTATCCATGGTCATCCATATACATGTAGTTACTAGTCCGTATTTAGTCATGTGAGGCTCGATTTTGTAATGCAAGATTATTGAGCTGACTATTATTTCATGTTTATCTTATAAAATAATTATAATCTTTGAGTTATAATATTATTCATGCCTTTGACATAACTTTTCTATATGAAATAATCCCCCGAAGAAAATATTTGTATATATATCCTGATCTCACATTAGGCTTTTCCATATGAAATTAGGTTGTTTGTATTTGTGGCAGAGGGTAATTTAGAGGTGCTTTAAACAATTTAAAAACAATAAAAATCACTTTTTTAAACAAAAAGTTGGGTCATTTTCTACGGAGAAAAATCCCTGGCAAACACGCCGTGAGGCATGAGTTAGTAGGGGTCAAAAGTGTAATTTCACGATGTACAAATTTGAGATTTTTTTCTTCCCCTGTTATATACATTCATGTATACTAAAAAATCTCAACTTTCATAATTACAACTTACTCTCTCTTATTTGAAATACTCGAATTTGATTTCTATAAAAGAATGAATTAATATAGTATTTTAATATGTAGTGAGGTGAGAGAAATAATATTTAAATATAAAGTAAGTAATTATATTAATGTTGTATGTAGACCCAACAAATTAAAGATATACTCCCTCCGTCTCACCCAAAGAGTCTTTTTTTTCTATTTTGGACGTCTCAACCAAATAGTCTACTTTATTTTTTTACATATATGAGACTCACACACACCCACTAATATAATTAAAATATGGGACCCACACTCTCACTAATACAACTACTCACTACACATAAAATAATAATACCCCTTAATCCACGTGTCAAAAAGTAAAAACTACCCTTAGTGTGGGATGGAGATTACTCCATCCGTCCCGCCGAAAGGTCACCATTTTATTATATTGGGCGTTAGGGATGACAACGGGTAGAGTACCCATTTATTTTGAGGTACCCGTATCCGATTAAAAAAATAACTACCCGTATTTCGTATCCGTCTCGTTTAAAAAATTTATTATGGTACCCGTACCCGTCCCATTACCGTTTATCAATACCCGCGGGTACCCATACTCGTTTAATATTCATTTATTTTATATATATATATTTTTTTTTATTGTCTAAATAAGTATATAATAATAAAAACTACATTATTATTAATTAAATATAAAATAAATATAATATAAATTGTATTATTTTAAATAAATATTTAATAAATATGATTAAATAAAACTTATAACTATTAATTAAATATATAAAATATCTTATCATATATACATTATATAATATATATTAATTTTTATAAAAAATATATATATATAATCGGGGTACCCGCGGGTATTTGAGGCATTATCCGTACCCGTCCTAAATCCTAATGGTATTTTTCACAATTACCCGTACCGTCTCAAACCCGTTTACAACTACCCATACCCTACCCATTAGGGTTCGAGTAGACCGGGTATCCGAAAATACCCGTCCCATTGTCATCCCTATTGGGCGTCCCATCCAAATGTCCTCATTTTTCACTTTTAGTAAAAAGGTACCACATGTGGCCCACTACTCACTACTAATACAACTACCCACCACACATAAAATAATAATATTCATTAATCTACGCATAAAAAGCAACCGGTGACGTTTGGGCGGGACTGAGGGAGTAATTATTTTGTGTTGTTTCATTTATCAAAAAGACTATTGAACTAAGAATAAACTGGCGTGCGATGTATGATTATGTACTATATGGATCATATGGAGCACTCGAAACAAATTTTGTTTCAAGGTAATTCTTGGGACGGTGAGAATATATTGAATGAGATAAAATCACAAACATAGAGTTGGTGGGCTTGGAAGAATAAACGTTTAAAAAGTAAGATTGACTTTTCTGATTGGAATAATAATCCTTGTTATTGTATTCTTTAACTTGTTTCGCATGATGAGATTTTTATGTGGTCTCATAACTTGTCATCTCCAAATTTACTTAGGTAAAACTCTTACCCTTTGCAATAAAAAATTTTCTCTTCAAAAAAAATAAAAAAAACTATTGAAGTGAGACGTCTAAAATGAGAACGCGTAATTATTATTGTAGGATAAAGGGAGTATTACTTTTTATTTAAATGTTAAATGTTATCACTTTTTATTTATGTTACTCCTTCCGTCCTACCGAAAGGTCCTCATTTTACTATATTGGTCGTCTCATTCAATGGTCTCTTTACTCTTTTAGCAAAAGGGCACCACATATGACTCACCACTCACTACTAATACAACTACACACTACACATAAAATAATAATATTTCTTAATCTACGCGCAAAAAGTATATGAGGACCTTTTGTCCGGGACGGAGGGAGTATTACTCCGTCCATTCCCAAGGGTCTCATTTTCTTTTTTATCCACACACACCCACTAATACAACTAAAAAATGTGACCACACCTCCACTAATACAACTACCTACTACACATTAAATAATAATACTCCTTAATCCACGTACAAAAAGCAAATGGTATCCTTAAAGGCGGACGGAGGGAGTATATTATTATTATTCACAAAATAGTTCACATCACTGTTATCACTTTTCATCAATTCCGTACTCTCTCCATCCCACCCAAAAAGGGTATTTGGATTTTTGCACGTGAATTAATAAGTATTATTATTTAATATTTAATGGGTAATTGTATTAGTGAGAGTGTGAATCTCATATTTTAATTATATTAGTGCGTGTGCTAGGGGTGTGCGGATCGGGATTCGGTACGGATTTTTAAAAAATCCATTCCGAAATTCAGATCGGATTTTTTTTAAATAATCCGATATTGAATCTGTAAAGAAAAATTCGATATTAAATTCGTACCAAAATTCGGTTCGTCTCGGAATGGATTTTTGGAAAAATAAATTTTGACGGTGCGGAGCGAATCGGATTTGATTTCTCGAGAAATGGAGTTTTGCATATATAAATACTTAGAAAAATATCAACTAAATTAAAAAAAAAACTAAATTTCCCGTATCTAAATATAATTCAAGTAATCAATGAACAACCAAAATAATCATTAAACAAATTCAAAGTTTTAATATAATCACAAAATGCTGTAAATTAAAATTTAATAATGTTAATTTTTTATTATTAAAAAATAATTAACATATATTTACATTACATAAAAAAATAATTATAGTATATATATCTTTTTAGTAAAAGGTAATAATACTTAAAAAAGTAAGAAAAGACTTATGTAATATTGCTTCAGAGTTCACATTAAGAAAAGTTGTACTCGAATTGATGAAAAGTGAGAGTGGTGCATTGTTTTATTTCATAAATAATTCATATTATAAATAAAGAATGATAAACTTTTAATGAAAGTGATAATATATTTAATAAAAATTGATAATTATTTATAAAATGTAAAATAGTCTTACATAAGACAACCTCATGTGTTTGCCCTAAAAAATAATAGTACTAAAATAAAAAAAAAAAAAATTTTAGATATTTTTTAAATTTAAGGTGTATTTCAATTAAAGTCTACTCCATATAATAATATTTAAAATCAAATATGGATTATTATTTATTTTTTGCATTTTATCTTCATTAAATAAATATAAAATATATTAATTTTACGACTGAATTTAAATTTTAGAGATATCATTTACTTTATTCATTATATTCTCTGAAATAATAATTTGAATTTTGAACATATTATTTTATTTATTTTCTATTATTTTAAAATTTTATTTTATTTTATGAAATATATATTTTCTGATATACAATAATAAATAAATATTTAGGGCATTAGATATATTTTTAAATTATTATTTGTAATTATATTATAACTAATTTTAATTTATTTATTATGATTACATTATAATAAGTAGAGTAAAATTAATTAATTCATAACATAAAAAGTATAAACTATAAATAATAAGATAAATATATTATATATAATTTTAATGCATAATTTAAATTCAATTTTTCGGTACGGTTAGGTTCGATTCGCTTATATCCAATATTCGGTACGGGAAAATTAAAAATATCTAACTCCATACCGAACAAAAATTCGATCCGGTTCGGTTCGGAAAAAGTCAAAAAGTCAACAGTTTTTTTCAGTTCGGGATTAATTTGGTGCGATTTCGGTACGGTTTCGATTAAATCCAATATCCGTGCACACCCAAAATAAAATAAAATAAAATAAAAAACGGAAGGGAGTCTTTTCAAGTTATCACTTACTATACATTAATAACACTTGTCACAGTATTCTTTACCAAAAATCTTTTAAATAGTGTCATTGAAAAAAATGATTCAATATTGGCAAGCATTGAAAAAGCTAGTAGACGTACTAAATTAGGAGTAAATGATAGGTGTACATAACAATTGATTAATCAATTCAAATTCCCTGTAGTAATTTAATAATTCATTTATTATTACAAAATTTTAATTTACATACCCCTTAACACCCCCCTTGAGTCCTTGACTTACCTAACACTCCCTCCACTCAAATAAATTGGAAATAAGCATTTTAAAATATACTATCTAAATATATTTATATATATAAAAAAAAGCCATGCTGTGATTTCAATTTTAAATTTGTGTCGACACGAACAATTTGATAATTTTTTTTTTTATTTTATGAACAGATAGAACTAATTCTATCAGTCAGATACAGAGAAGAATAATTTTTGATGGAATCAATTAATCAAAAATATACACTCCTACGTGATTCGATTAAATTTCACCGTTATCATTTACTCCCTCCGTCCCGGGCAAAGAAATGAATTTCAAGAAAATGTCTTTATTTATTAATTTTATTATTTTTTATAAATAATATAGTTTTCTTTTAATAATAAAAAGATATAAAATACATTTACGTGTAGACAATTTATTGTATGCAACTGGGTGCAAGGTTGCACCCAAATCCGACCCATTTTTATAACCCGGAGTATAAATATTGTTCTTAACCCAAATTTCACTTTTCAGATCTGTGTATTCCCTCAAACCCATAGCCTTCTTCTGTTCTCTCTTGCGAAACTCTATCCATCTCTCTTCCTGTTCTCTCTCTATTCATTTCTTCAATTAAAATCTTGAAGGCGTCACTAGAATTCTGATCCGCCACATCTCCATCTGCATCGGGAGCATCCGCTGAAGAATCTGACGGAGCAGGTGGAGCCTTCGACGATTTGTGCTTCTTATTTGCTCTGCATCGGCCTCGGGATTAGGCGCCGGCACCGGAGGCAAAGCTCCTTTGAACAACTCCTCCGGCATCAAAATCTTATTCAATTTGTAAATCGCCAATGGCTGCTCGTCCTCCAAGGTATTTGTAATCTTCGCCATCGCGATTTTCGTTACAATTGTGACGCCACTGTAGTCGTTCTTCACATCGAAATCGTAGGTACTAGCGCCGTCGGTGGCTAGGGTATTAGTGATGTCGTTGCTCGATTTTAAACCAGATAGTGATTGGTAAATCGTCATTCCATTTTCTTATCATAGTTTAAAAGATGCTAACTAGAATGGAGTCCATTATTTTTGTGCTAATCTATGTTGGAAAGTTATATTTGTTCATACTGTATAACTTTTTAGAATCAATTGTATAAGTTTTTTAAGTTAACTGTATAAGTTTCTATCTTGGTGTTTATGTTATTTTATACTGCATATGTGTTTGCCTCAGTGTTTATGATATTAATTAATATTATATAAGTTTTGAAAATCAAGTATATAAGTTTCTACTTTAGTGTATTATTGGTTTCTAATTATTATATAGAATATTAGTTCGTACTGTATAAAATTTTGAAACAATTGTATATGCTTATGCTTAAGTGTTAATGTTGTTTTATGCTGCATAGGTTCTATATGGGTAATCTCACCGCCCTCAAATTCTCATATGATGTGGGAAAAGTGTGAAGTTTGATATTGTCAACAAAATTTGGAAACAAATGGAGTAGCTTGCTTGTAAACGGTGGTGTTGGTGATGTGGAAATCAGTTTTGGATTTTATAAATTTCTGATTTGTATACGATATTGATTCATATTGTATATGTTATGAAATATAGTGTATACGTTTCTGATTATCATATCGTACATCATTTGAAATGTAGTGTAAAGTTTTTGATTTATATACGATATTGATTCATATTGATTATGTTTTAAAATATAGTATCTACGTTTATGATTATTGTATAGATGTTAGTTCATGTTGTATAATTTTGAACCATATTGTATAAATTTTTTTATTATTGTATACGGTATTAGTTCATACAAATTTTCATTTATAGAGATATTACTTCAGAAAGTATGTGAATACTTTAGATAATCAATTATATAATGAAAATATATTATTGAATTAAAAAGCAATACATTATTAAGAAAAAATATACGTTAATATATTAAAACTAATATACTTATTATTCAAATGTGCATAAATGACTAAGTACTTTTTCTTTTGCAATAAAATAATACAATTAACTATAAAAAGTGATACATTTATTACTAAAATCATATACAATACATTATTTTCCATTACTAACTAACTCTTCCACCAATCATTTCAACACCTGCTTTAGCACTCCAATACTTACTTTGTACTTTTTATGATGATTCTTCAATGAAATCAAGTCCTTATTGCATCTGTTACTTGACAATTAGAAATTGGAGACAGAATCTCACATGAATTCTCCTGGTACAACAAAATTTTCATCACTTGCCTTACTCAAGAATAAGAAAAAATCATGTCAAATTCACTAAAAAAACTAGAATAAAGTGTATTCCACAATATTTAATTTTTAACCGACAATTCAGTTTGCGAATGCTTACAATACAGTTTGTGCATCTCCTTAAGTGTGTCTCTTGGTAATCCAACTATGAATTTGTATCTTTCTCATATTCCATATTTTCCTCATCTTCACTAGAGCACAGAATATGAATAGGATCTGCATATAATAAACAGAACTGATTATTACACCCATGTACAATTCAGATGATATTTATATACAATTAACAGAGAAAACCTATACAATAAAGAAAAATCCACCACTTCGAATGCACAACCCTTAGGGTTTAGGGGTTTAAGTTTTAAGGTTTAGGGCTTTAGGGTTTTCTCTTTTCACCAAATTCATTTTATCGAATGCACAATGCTACCAAGATGCCCATCATGACCACATACAATTTAGAATATATATATGTACAATTAACGGAGAAGCATATACAATTAAAATAATCCACCATACTCATCATGCCCATATAAAATTTAGACCATACATATATACCATTAACAGAGAAAACATATACAGTAAAGAAAAATTCATCACATTAAATGCACAATGCTACCAAGATGCCCATCATGACCACATATATATAATTCAGAACATATCTATATACAATTAACAGAGAAAACATATACAATTAAAATAATATAACATACAAATCATGCCCATGTACTATTCAGACCATACCTATATACAATTAACGGAGAAAACATATACATTAAAGAAAAATCCATCACATCGAATACACAATGCTACCAAGATGACCATCATGACCACGTACAATTCAGAACATATCTATATACAGTTAACGGATAAAATATATACAATTAAAATAATCCAACATACTTATCCTACCCATGTACAATTCAGACAATACCTATATACAATTAATAGAGAAAACATATACAATTAACAGATAAAACATATACAATTAAAATAATCCAACATACAAATTATAACCATGTACAATTCAGACCATCATTTCATACAATTAATGGAGAAAACATATACAATTAGATAAATAAAAATCAATACTAATTGTATGCAGCATTAAATAACAAATTGGATTGGCAATGAAACTACAATAAGCAGAAAAGTAGAAATATACAATTGGTTTATTAGATATTTTGGAGAAGAATGAATCATAGATTAGAAGAAAAAATTTAAGCAATTCTAAAAAATTAATTAAATTGAACTTAAATTGAAATTAAATTGAACTCAAAATCAGTCACAAATAATGACTGAAACAAGCGAAAAACTCTAAAAAAAAAAACCAAAAGTTAAAACAGATGTGATATAAACTAAATATCCAAAAAAACAGTATGAATCAAGGATGAAACTAAAATTTCACAATCACAAAAACTAACCAAATGTGATGGAGAATGCATTGAGAGGTCACATGCTTCGCCACCTTCACAATACTCCGGCGGCGTGGCGAACAACGACAACAGCGCAGAAGAAAAGCGCTGCGGTGGATCTGGCGGCGCGGAAGAATTCGCGACCAGCAGCGACGAAATCGAAGGGCAGTAGCGGTGAAATCGTTGAGAGAATCGTAGTGGTATGAGATTGATTCGTAGGTATA
The DNA here is from genome assembly GCA_023678885.1 of Pogostemon cablin. Taxonomy (NCBI): domain Eukaryota; kingdom Viridiplantae; phylum Streptophyta; class Magnoliopsida; order Lamiales; family Lamiaceae; genus Pogostemon; species Pogostemon cablin. The sequence continues at coordinate 2,254,073 of CM042965.1, forward strand.
GTGAGAGAGATAATAGTAGATGAGGGAGAGAAAATCGTATGAAAGAGAGGAAGCAGGTTGAGAATGATTTTTACGCTGAAATTTTAGGTTTTATATGACCCATTTTAAAATGGGTCAACCCGGTGCACAATTGAAATTAAGAAACTGGGTGCACCTAATATACACTCTTACGTGTATTACATTGGAATGACAGATTTTAAAATTAATGTATAATTTAAAGTTATTAAATTGAGATATTATTATTATAATTAGGTTGATATGCGCACAAGATGTTAACGAAAATTCTTGTACTTAATTTATTAATTTTATTTAGTAACGTGTTTTATATTATATATACATAACTTTTTAATAAAAAATTAATTGAAAGCTAATAAAATGTATAATCACTTTTTTACTCCATTTATTAGTATCCTTTCTCCATTCCACACTTATAATCACAATTTTCATTTTTATTAGTTATATATACTTATTTTCAGCACTAAAAAAAATGTAATATTATATCAATCAATAATCTAAAAAATCATTTAAAAAAAAAAAGTACTCCACTTTCACGTCTCCACCTAACGCACATACTTAGGGAAATGAAAATAGAGTGTGAAACAGTACCCTAAAAGGGCTGCCAGACTTAATTAGGAATTGAAGGAAGTACAATTAGCCGTAAACAAAGACAATTATCTCAATTACTTTACTATCCAATAAATATAAACCCACACACATTTATTAAAATAATCAAGTAGTAAAACTATATATATCATCTCCTTCCCAAAATTATTTTCAGCTTTTTTTCACTTTTACAATTGTGTCTACTTTCTTTAATTTTTTTTAATAAAAATAATAACTAACCTACCGACATGCGCATCATTTTTTTAAAAAAAATTATTTTGTATGTAATGATAGAAAAAATAGGAAAATTTTGGATAATTTAATTGAATAAAATGTACAATATAGTCACTTAATTCGAACAAAACACCCCTACAACAACAACGTTACATCATGAGATCAAAATTGATGCTAGTGGTTACAACATTTACTAGAACGGAACATGACATCAAAATTGATGTTAGTGGTTACGCCAATTAAACGGCATACGTTGGACCAATATTTACTTATAACTCTATTGCTCAATAAATTCCGTGAAGTAACATTATTTCAAGAAATATATAGCTACATTCTCCATCACAGAATATATAGTGAATTAATTCCAATATCCATTTTTCCAGACTATATTTTATGTGTCATCAGAGTACAAAATTATGACAAAGAAGTGTGTACAACATCCAATTGGTACAACCCCCAGTATAACCTCATTCCTTCACTTTCAGTGTATGTTTTCTTTTTTTTTATTTTTTTATTTTAGGGATATAATTGCAATTTTAACCTTATGTTTAGATATAATTTATCTCTAGGATTTAGGGTATAATTGTAATTTTATCCTTATGGTTTAGGCCTTAGGGTATTATTTATCCCCTAGGGTTTAGGAATTGTAATTTTATCCTTAGGGTTTAGGGTATAATTGCAATTCTACCCTTGTGGTTTAGGGTATAATTTATCACTAGGGTTTAGGGTTTAGGGTTTAGGGTAAAATTATAATTTTACCCTTGTGGTTTAGGGTATAATTTATCCCTAGGGTTTAGGGTATAATTATAATTTTACCCTTGTGGTTTAGGGTATAATTTATCCTTAGGGTTTAGGGTATAATAATCATTTAAATAAAATAAATTTAAAAATAAAATAAAAAAACAACATTAATAAAGGAGCATGAATTAATTAAGAAGGGTGAGGACCAAGGTTGTACCCTAGTCCCTCTCTAAAATTATTTTTAAATAATAAAGTAGTGTTATGTTTAGAATGAATTAATAAATAAATGTTAATTATCTATTACTCCTTAGTTTAAACTTTTCACTTTTGAGTATCCTCTTCAGAATTTTAATTTCAATTGGGATTTCATCTTATAATCTTCGTTACTTAAAATGTTCACTGATCAAAATTTTCAATTTTATAAATATTGATGTCTCAACAAGAGGTGTGGAACACAAGATGAAGGGGATCTCATATCTACATGTGGGGTGCGGAATTAGGGCTACCCCAATGGCATTTGTGATCCAAATCACCAGATCACCAAATTTGGTGCATATATCTTTCAATAGTTTTTGAGTGAGGCTTGCGTGCACCCGGGCGCACGGAACACATTCCGTGCGCCTTTAGAAATTTTGTATTATGGGTAAGGGTACATTAATTTGGTCTAAATGATATACACTTTAATTACTAAAAGGTACACAATTTTGTTCTAAAGGGTATACACTTTTCATTAATATTTTTTTTTCTTTAGAAAATAAAGGGTACACATTTTTATACTAAAGGGTATACAATTTAACACAAAATTCTAAAGGCGCACGGAGTGTTGTTCGTGCGCCCAGATTTTTCTTTAGAAAATAAAGGGTACACATCTGTATACTAAAAGGTATACAATTTAGCACAAATTTCTAAAGGCGCACGGAAAGTGTTCCGTGCGCCCGGGTGCACAGGAGCTTTTGCCATAGTTTTTACCCAAAATTTGGTGCAAAATGGAATATTCTATAGAATCTTATTAAAATATTATTTTATTAAATTTAAATAATTATAATATTCTAAATTGATTATTTATCTCTCTAATTTTAAATTATTTATTAAATAATATATTTCTATCCGACAACGATATCCGATCTTGTTCGGCGTGAATATTTTCGACTTCAACAAAATATTATTGTGCAAAGAATGAGTTTAAACCAGTCAATGAATCAAAACAATATTTACGGGGATTACTTTCCAACTGATCTTGGAGGTTCGGGGAGTGATTTACCCCCATTTTAATTGTGAGAATAAAAATTATGTTGATTTATTTTTTAAGTATTTGTATTTGTATTTGTATTTTTATTTATCGTGATAGTGTTTAAGTTTTAGGATATTTATTTATATGTCTAGTGTCTAATGTATTTGTATGTTTATCTTTTTTAATGTTCAATGTAATTTTTTAATGTAATATGTAATTTAATTGTGCAAGAAGTAATTTTTTAAATTATTTTAATGACACATAATTTATTATATATTAATTATATATAAAATATAAAAAAAGAAATATATATTTAACAAATAAAAATAATTATTAAGAGTGGTTAAATATATATATATATATATATTTAAATTGAACATTAAAAATAATTGTAAAAGAAAAAATTTGGGTAAAACCCAAATTTACCCAAATTTGAATCACGTTTCCCTTTTACCCAAATTTTTTTTTGGATAAAAGGAGTAGCCATTAGAAGAAGTTGACACCTTTTACTCAAAATTTTGGTTAAATGGGATAACCATTAGAGATGACCTTACACTTGCAAATTTCAAGTCTATCCAAAGGCAACGTGCTATTCCTTCCGTTTTACGTATTTATGCACACCTTTTATTTTCTAGGTATTACAGGTATTCATGCACAATCTATGAATAGTAAAAATATAGCCTTAATTATTTTTTATATTTTATTCACCAATCTCAATAATTTTGTTTATTTTTTTACACTTTATTTATAAATCTAATAATTTTATTTACTTTTCTTTTTAAATTATCAATTTAATTTCATACATTTTATATTAAAAAAATCTTAATTCTTGTACCAAACGGGCATAAATAAGCAAGGTAAGACGCTAAGACTATATTTTTTTAATAAAAAAATCATAAAACAAATACTCCTGCTTGAGTATGTAATCAGTAATCAAATTGTAATTCCACGTCACTTTAATCAAATATGAAATGACAAAATTATGGAGTATCAGGTAAAGCTGACAGAAATACAGAAATAATTTAAAATTTAATTAATTTATTTATGATGCAAGTTGTTATGATCATAAATTAGTAAGTGTGATATAATTGTGTGGGGAAATTTGTTTGTGATATGGTGAAGGTGACAGGTAGTAGAACGAATAAGTGAGTGTGTGGATGTTAATTTTGGGTAAATAAGTTAGTCGACAAATTAAGAAAGATGTGGATGTCCGAGTATACATCATGGATTGGGGGGTAGGGTAGGGGTTGGGTGGTGGGGCCCACTTGACCCTTTAATTCCCTTACTGGGGATTGAGTTTTCGAACGCTGATTGGCTGCTTTGTGTACGTACTTCTACTGCGGATGTTGACATGTTTCTAACATCGTACGGAAACCCCATTTTCCTCGGCAAAATAACTCATATGGCATGTGTGCTATGTATGTGTTTGTGTGTATGTGCCACAAAGAGCCATGCATCACCCTACCCCACCCCACTCTACCCACCAACCTCTCTCTCTCCTAATTCATTGATGGTGTACCCACTGTCAGGCCCCACCGCTCCTACATTGAAGATTGATGAACTACATTGAAGATTGACAAAGAAGATAAATAACATGATGTACCTTAGGTGACTTATAGAGATGACTCATTGTTAAACTTGTGCTCGCAAGGGGTCAAATCCATGCCAAAGGCATGATTCGAACCCCCACCCTGCAGCAATCAACCTCAATTGGAAGGTCTTTCCACCATCCCCTCTACAGCTATGCCCTAGTGGCCTCATAATTCATTGATGCTTTTACTTGTTGCAAGTGTATATTTTTACTTTGGGTGTGGGTGGAGGGTGGGGGGTGGGGGTGGGGGTGGGGTGCAACAAAACTAGGAAAGGATGAGGTTTTGTTTATAAATAAATCACCCCCATTATATACATAATGGGTTTATTCTTTTGTTGTTGGGGTTTGAAGAGGAAAAAAGAAGGAATCAGAGGGAAAAGTTGATTACACATGAATAAGGAAACTGGTTGTGTGTGATAAGTTTGTGAGTCAATTTTTTGCCATTTTCATTTTCATTCTCTTGTTTGAATTTTATATCTCATAATGGTATTCCCAAATATAGGGACTGTTTATCAATCAGTCAAATTAACCCATCCTCTGTAACAACACACCTTTCTTTCTTTCTTTCTTTCTTCATACCTTACCTAAACTCTTTTTATTTTTTCTCTCCTCTTGGTCTTCTTCCCTCATCTCTCTCTCTCACACACACACACATCAGATTTGTTTCTTCCCTTTTTTGGCCTATTTCACCTTCTACCTCGAACCAAAAGTTTCTCTGGGTTTTTGCCAAATTAGTAAACACCCCTTTTATCTCATCTTCAAACCTTGCTCTCTCTCTCTCTCCTCTCAAAACAAACAACATCTGCACACACAAGGTACATGTAATTGGTTGAAGAAACCATCTTTTTTTGAAGAAAGCATCTTTTTAATCGATCAAAATCAAATCTTTGGAGCTGATTGATGTTCTGTGGCAGTTTTTGAGAAAAGGGGGGTTGTTAGAATGGTGAGGGGAAAGACTCAGATGAGGCGTATAGAGAACGCTACAAGCAGACAAGTGACCTTCTCAAAGAGGAGGAATGGTTTGCTCAAGAAAGCCTTTGAGCTTTCTGTTCTTTGTGATGCTGAGGTGGCCCTCATAATCTTCTCCCCCAGAGGAAAGCTCTATGAATTTGCTAGTTCCAGGTACCATTCATTATTCACCTCCAAATTACTTTTTCCACACCTTCTTGGATGAACCCTCTTTCTCTCTTCTTCTTTTCTCCCTTGATTTCACATCTCAACAAGGCATATGTGGAAGGTGGGCTCTATTGTTTCAGATCATAGTACATATATACCTAGCTAACTTCCAATTTACTAAAATTAATTAACTAGGTTAAATTTATGTAGCCCAATATATTTGTGTGTGTGTATTTTTGAATGAAATCATTTTATAGACATTTTAGGAGAAACTGCAGTAAATTTGGTTTTGTTGTTTTCAGTTTTGCTGCATAATCTAATTATTACAGGTTGTACTGTAAAAGACATTAAAGTTTTAATTATCTACACATGTTTTTTAGAAATACTATGAATGTTTACTGATCAAAACAAATAAGCTGTTATGATTATGACAATTTTCATTTCTTTCTTTCTTTTTTGTAAATATCACTAGTAATTACTATTTTTTAGCGTGAATGGATGCACAACTGAGAATAAAAATTTTACAAAATTATTAATGAGTTTTGCATAATTTCTAGCAGAGAATTATTTGCAATAATTGACTTGTAGTCAAGTCATTGGATCAATAGCCGACATGAAAGATCATAACTTGTTAGTTGTTGCACTATATCAAGAAGTAAGAAGTTAATTGATAATCTTCTCAAAATAATAATAATTGAATATATCTATGCTACTGATAATTATTTGTACGGTACTACTTTATGAAAACTTGAACAGTTTCATTCATTTGGTTGCAATTAGTTTCTTTGTATAATGATAAAGCCATCTTTTTCTACCTTAAGTTTCTTGAATAATACTTACTACTATTTTAAGTGTATAGTATATGTTAAAGTTTACCCTCAAATTAAGACATTAACTAAAACAACTGAAGTAAGTCAGGCCTTTAATCATAGAAGAATGCAGTTCCAAAGAACCCTTGTGTAGTAGCTATAGCCACTAGCTAGGCTTTTACAACAAATCCTAATTAATAATATTAAAAAAAAGAAGATATATATTGATGTGAAGATTACAGCAAAGTCTAGAGATTGATTCCCACTAAGGTGCATATATCATGAAAACTAGTGATGGTTATAAAGATTAAAAAAGGGCATGGATTAATGTAGTGAAAATTAGATTGTTTAGTGGCCCAATTAAAAGTGATTGCAGTTGTGAAGGGGGGTAGTGTGGTACAATGGTTGAAGCATCAGAGGCCATGCTCTTGATTTGTTCCCTTGGTATCACACTTGGGGAATCTTTTTGTGCATCAAATGCTTGTACGGATACCATCTATTTAATGTTGCTATTACCAATATCACTGCATTTCCTTTTACTATTTTAATTTTCTACTTGTACTTTCCCTCTTTTCTATATTCTTATATATATTTCAAGATTCTCTCTATTTATTGTACTACTACTATATATTACCTCTACCACATGCATACAGCCTATGTATAATGTGTATGTATAAATGATGCATTTTATAATTTGTGGGGTGTACAATAACTTTTTGAGTTTATATGCTGGCTATTTGAGCTTGTGATTTTGTTAGAGTTAGAGCCTTATAGGTTCACTCCATATCAAGAGTGTTCTAAGTTCAATTGGTAGAGTAAGTGAGCTCGATCGGGCGGATTAAAAACGATCAGTTTAAGGTCTAAATTAGTTAGTGTCGATTACATCCCATCGCCAATCCCGGATGCAATAACATTCATATGAAATAATTTGGAAACATTTTAAAGAATAATGACATACTTGTTGAGATTACCTTTATGACAATTGGTAATTACTATTCTGTGACTTTTAGGTGAACCATCATTTAGGGTTTATGAGCTTTTAATAGAGCCTAATTATTCCCTAAATGGATTTATATCCCAATACTCTAGTCCCTAAGTTATTATTAGTATATATTACCTTGATTGTACATAGAAAAATTAAGATATGAAGCTAGTATACATATATATACTGAAGGTATTATTGCTATAGAGTTCTCATCTCAATTTGGCAATCAATTTAATTTGACATGGGAAATTAGATTGATTATCATCATATGTATTAATGCTTTAATGTACTAATTAATTAATTTTGGGAGATATGAACTTGATGTTGTTTAATATCAACTTTAACACCTAAGCTTCCCAGTTTCTTAGATAAATTTACTATTTTCATTCATGTAAAACTGACACACACATGAGATTGATTTTTTATTTATTTTTTAATCATTCACTAATTAGATATATTGAAATGTTTCTTGCCTTATGAAATAAGAGAAATTCTTAAAAGTACAAATTTTATAATAAAAGATGTTTTCTATCCCCATAAATTAGGACACCTTATTTACAAATTGTATGTTAATCAATTCAAAGTGTATTTTCTCTTTGATTTCTCTCTTTCTCACAACATTATTTACAAATAAAAACATATATTTATATAAGTTTTGCAATATATTTTTACTCTTCCCATCCCATAAAACCATTTATGCTTTTTTTTATTTATTGTCTCATGTCATGCATCACACTTCCAAAAGGAAAATATTACTGTTATTCATAACCTCAAAACCACCTTAATTTTAAAATTGTCTCTTCCACCTAATACTTATAACATACTTTACATTTTATTCATTATTATATAAAAAAAAATCAATAAAATTGATTAACAAAATAACTTTTCTTAAACCATATGGGACAAAGGGAGTGATTAGTCAAAACATATCTTGAATTTATTTTCACTTTGAAAAAGTCATCTCAATGGTATTATTCATCTGATGAAATTTCAACTATGAAGTTGATCTCGAAGATTAGGAGCTTCGAGATGAGGCAATAAATTTTGAGATAAAGTTTAAAATAATAAGTGAAGGAGCTTCATCATAAAGTAGAGCAAGTCTTATATGAGACCGTCTCACGTAAGTCTTTATATGAGACAGATAAAAAGTGATAACATCATTAACGAAAAGTGATATTCAATCAATGAAAAGCGATGACATTTTATGGCGAAAGTAATAATAATGTTATTATTTTTTATCAGTCTCACGTAAGGGCTTAAATAAGACAGTCTCACACAAGTCTTTATCCATATAGTAATGAGCATTGAGATGAAAACTTTAAAATAAGATAATGAGTTTTAAAATGAAGTTAAAGTTATAAAAATGATTTCAAAACTAGTGTAATAGCTCTGAGATAAGACAATGTGTAAGGAGATGAGAGCTTGAGATAAGAAAATGGCCCTTGAGATAAATTTTGAATTTGAATATTTATTTTGAAGTGTAGGAGCTTTGATGAAGTAATGTACTTAAAAAAAGGGATCAAAGTTTAATTGTCAGGCTAAATTTAAAGAGAGGTCTATCATAGTTTTGTCTCAATTTTGGGTAGAAAACTTCCTTCTGATAGAAAATAATTTAATTAAAAAATTGTGATTTGTTGACATTAAAAATATCCAAAAAAATAAAAAAAATAAAACTTGAATATGTGAGATCTACCTCAAACTCTTAAAGGTGGGTTTATTGTCTGCATCCAAATAAAGAAACAGCAAAAGTTGATGAAAATTAAAATTTAATAAAATAACTTTAAGGTGAAAATTTTGAAAATAAATGAATTGAATCAGTGAGAGAGATATATATATGCAGCTACTGACATTTAAATATCATATTATATGGAGTATACAATAAACAGTTTTCTTTAATAAAATAGTGATATTAACTTATTAAGTATGATTTTGTTTGACATGATATGAATTTGTCAGCATGCATGAAACAATTGAACGCTACCAAAAGCATGTGAAAGAGATTCAAGCTAACAATCCCCCTGTCGAGCATAATACACAGGTTTGGTTTCATCTCATCATCACCAAACCAATCTCAATTTTTCGACGTCCTTTCGATTTCTCACTTGTTTACTTGCATGGATACTGCAGCAGCTGAAACATGAGGCTGCAAGTATGATGAAAAAGATTGAGCACCTGGAAGCCTCAAAACGGTACAAATCTAAATTTAATTAATTAATCAGTTCATTTTGAAGAAATTAATGTTGTGTTTTTGGGTCTGAATGCATGTATGAACTACATGTGTTGCAGGAAGCTTCTGGGGGAAGGAATTGGAACATGCACCATTGAAGAACTACAGCAGCTAGAACAGCAGCTCGAGCGCAGCGTCACTTGTATTCGTGCAAGGAAGGTATAATTATACGCGTATACATGTATGTATATGTATATGTTTGTGTATACTGTATATATACTCAGTTGTTTTCTTGGGGTGGTGATCAGATGCAAGTATATAAGCAGCAGATTGAGCATTTAAAAGAAAAGGTGAATAAATAATAGTATCACATTCTTTTGATCAAATCAATGAGTTTACTTAATTAAATCCTATGATGATTATTTATTTTCAGGGTAAAGCCCTAGCTGCTGAAAATGCGATTCTCTGTGGGAAGGTATAAATATTTTTGTATTATATTTATGCATGCATGCTAGCAAGAACAAATTAAAAATATTTTTATTTCTGTTTAAGAATATGTAACAGAAAGTTATAATTTTCATCACAATCCATGTTATTATTGTGAGACAATAGGTTGAACTTCAAGCGCAAGCAAGGGGATCAAACGAAGACAAGGCGATCACACCGTCTGCAGACATTAGTGAAGTTTCGGACGTTGAGACGGAGCTGTTCATCGGCCCGCCTGAGACGAGGAACAAGCGTCCCTTCAACATGTGATCAACATATCACACACGTGAATAGCTTTTAACAACCCTACTACTACTACAATTTCTACTGGTTTTGTAAGTTATATATATATTCTATATAATATTATATATTGTCGATTAGTGATGTATTTGATGGATGCTGCAAATAATATGCCTATTTTGAGCTGTAACAGTAATGCCACCTAATTGTTTTATATATCATCGCTTTCTTCTTGCCAACCTATCAAACTGTTATCTGTCGATTATCATTGTTTTTTTTCCATTTGATTTGTACTTTTATTTGTGAATATTTAGCAATTATTATTTTTATTTGTGTGGTGTTGGATTTTATATAACATATTCTAGACTTTTTTTTTGTACGGTGTTAGATCAAATATAATATCAATTATGAGCAGATTTTTTTTTAATACAGTTAAACATGCACGTACCGGTTGTACAAGCCCTTGTTTTATAAACACATACCTTAAGTAATTAAAAAAAATAATCTATACAGATATATTTATAGTCCTAGAAATTTACATCGATTTTTAAAGACAAATATTAAAGTACAGTGATAAAATAGAATATAAATCAGGTGTGATTGTTTGCAAAGAAGTTGTCTTTAAATGCATAGATAATTTAAATGTAAAAAGAAGGAATGTTTACTCAAATCTAAATTTACATAATAATATTACTTGGTTAAGTAAAAGCATCCCTTAATTATACTGATCTTACTCAAATACTCTACTTTAATAAAATTTGGTTTTTCAATAAATATTAATAATATATACAACTGTAATTTTAACCATCAGGAAATAATTTAGGGATTGCAATTTAATAAGTAATAACATACTCCCTCCGTCCCGGGAAGTATTTCGCGTATTGGTGTGCGCGGAGTTTAAGAAAATTTTGTATTTTTATGTATAAAGTAAGAAAGAGAATATATATTTTAGTTGATTTAATGAAAAAGGTGTGTAAAGTTATTGAGAGATGTGGAAAAAGTGTGTAAAGATTTTGGGAGATGTGAAAAAGTAAGTATTATATTGGGATATGTGTAAAAAGTGAGTATTAGTATAATGTATTTTTTACCAAATTTAGTAAAAGTAAAGTGTGAAATACTTTGAGGGACGGATGAAAAAGGAAAGTGTGAAATACTTTGGGGGACGGAGGGAGTAACATTTTAGAGTTTAATATTTAAACAAATGTCAGCTACTTAATTCATGAAATCTTGACATCTTGCTACAAAATAATCGGCACTACAAATAAAAAATTAAAAGGAAATGATATTATAATGGTAAGAAAATGGAAAATATATATTTGCACTGTTGTCCAAATATTATCCGTTGCTTAATAAAATACTAAATACATTACATGAGAGTAACCCTAGAAGTCTTATGGGTTCATTAGCCGTTGCGACCATATTTTTCAGCCCAAATAAATCAGATACTGGGCTGAATTGGGCCCAATATATTTCATTAACAACATTTTTTTATGTATATATGGGCCTACACCTGTGCACTTATGCTTCATGTGGGCCGGTGTAAGCCCTGATTTGCTAGTTTTACATCAGATTATTAATCATATTTAAAAGAACGAGTATCCACTACATCCTTACATTAGCCAATATAGTATAAGAGACCATGGAGTGCCACCTAAGATGACTCACTAACGATAATTAACTGTAATCAACACTTAATTATCTAAAGTCTTACTTCAAAATAGCACCCAGTGAAATTTTCTAAGATCTCGAATTCGAAATCGTGTTTGAGATCAAAAATTGTGGGTCAGTTCGACTGGTGAAATTTTTTAAGATTTCGAGTTCAAAATCACAAGTGTGATCAACAAATGTGGATTAGTTCATGGAAAGCGCAAAGTTCTATGTTGAAATGAATTTCTAAGATCTCTGAGTTCAAAATCACTGGTGTAAAGAGTTCTAACATAGTTGGGGGTATTATGTTAAGTTGAGTTAACTTTCCCGGAATGGAAATAATTGAATGGTCCAAAAGTGGGGTTTTAATTTCATTTTTTCCACTTATGAGCAGCCCATCTTTATCAAAACAACTTTACATTTTTCACCACAATAACCATATTTTTATTTTATTAATTTTTTTCGGGGACCATGCTTTAATCTTCTTTTGTCTCCCAGATGAAAATATGCTTACATAAAGTTTGTACGTATGCATGTATATATATCGTGTTTGGCAATATATACACATTAATATATACAAGCAAAACACATGAAAAATTAATAGACAAGAGTGAGAATTCAACGAAGAAAACCTAGATACATACTCGATGCAGCATCTAATAAGTCGCAAATTACAATTTCATCAGAACCTAGCCACCACACTAATCTGGAATATAGGGCTCAAAGAGTCTCTCTCCCGGATTAGGGTAGAATTGCAATAACTCTGCCGCGCGTAAAAACTCTTCGCGCAGGACCCTGATGCTGAACTTGTCCACAACTCGACCAAGATCATGAGACGTTTCAAACGGATCCTCAATGCATATCAGGTGTCGATCGTTACCAACCCTCCTTGTCCAATCTTTACTTCTCTTGCTGCCAAATTTGATTTTCATTTATTATCACAAATCACATAAACAAACAACACAGTGAATTCCTACAATATGGATCCACATCATAACTTGCATGCGTACACGCACAACAAACATGGAGCAGTATATGTGTTTCTCACCTCAGTGTGCTTCCTGTACGAACTGATATGACATCATTTGAGTAGTCATGGCAATAAGCCCAATAATGGAAGAAGGCCCACACTAATTGGGCTATACTTTCCCCATTCCGGGACCCAAAATTCTTAAGTTTCTCCACATCATCGAAGTATGCACATTCAACATTTTCTACAGTAGCATAGTAAGTTACCGGCATTCCCTGTTAAAATACAGAATATGACAGGTTAAATTGCGTTGCAAACGGGGTCCGACGAAAAATAAGGAATGGAAGGAAATGCAACGTAGTCATTGAAACCAAACAGCACGTCTGGAGAGTCGTATATTTCCTTCAAAAATATAATTCAAGAAATACTAACTAGATTCATCAACAGAAAATTGCGCAATTATTATGACAGGTTGTATCAATTATGTAACTAAGATTGGTCTCTTCAAGAAAATCATAATTAACCCAACCAGTCAGATTAAGATCTCAAGTGCAAGCCAAGGTATTTAAAGTCAGTCCAGGTGTTCTACAGTGCAACATTACTCATTAGCACAAATTTATAACCTGGATACTTATTAGCATCATTGTGCCTGTGTGTGTACATGTACCAATCAATATAAAACAAACAGATCGAAAGACAGAGGTCTGAAGAGCAGCATAATTAGATATACCTGCAAGCATGGAAGAATTGGAGGCTGGCGCTGTTGTAAGAAATTAATGCACATCAATACGTACCTGAAAACAATTTTCAAGTATAAAATCAGCCAAAATTTAAATTCCAAAAGAGTATGGAGAAGTAAGGATGGCTAGTTAAGGCAACTCACGCGTAACTAGAGAGTGTTCCATGATAAGTTTCATTGACCCCTCGTGATTTAGCCCAATGTTTCACAATGAATGCCAATTGCCGCAGTCTTACATCTATCTTTGCATAATCATGAAGCAGCTTCGTGTTTATAACAGCCAGCACATTGTTTATACAGATGTCACAGGATATACCTGTGACTGGATCCATGAGCTTAACTACAGGCACTCTGGCACGTGTAAGTGCCTGCAGATGAAATCAATCAATAAAAAATAAAACTGAGATACAGAATCTTGGTTGAAACTAATTGAACTTATAAGATAACAAAAAACACTGAAATTTAAGTTTTATAAAAAGGAAAAGAAGCTATTTTGGACCTGTACATTCTGCAAATTATCTGACTCAAACACATCAGCGAGCTTTAGCAAGACAGTAGACTTGTCAATATTACCAAGATCCATTTCAAGGCAAACATCAATATCGCTCTTCTGAAAGCCGAATGAGTTGGCACATGATCCATAAAGGTATAAACGAGCCTCAGGCCACTCTTTGCTAACAAGCTTATTCAATAAGCTTAACAATTGCTTCTGCTTGATCTTTTCTTCGTCGGATGGGATTAACGACTCAAACACAGCTAAAAATTGACCATTAAAAGCATTAATGTCACTTCGACATTTTATGTGGCTTTTAACTTCCCTTATCCTCTGACTCATTATCCACTGTCCTCTCTTATCAGATCTATAATCCTGATCATAAAGAGCAAAGGTGGGATTTTAAGAAAGTGAAAGTCTCATGCATATAATTTTTTATCAAACATATTTGACACTAGAAAGCCCCAACAAGACTCAGTATATCATTAAAGCAAGTACTATGAAAATAAATAATCGAAACTATCAGAAACTAGTTACGGAAACAAAAGAACATGTAACATAAAAGTATGCAAGACATTAACTCGCTTTAACAAAGTTGAAACACAGCCAGAGAGAGAGAGAGAGAGAGAGAGAGAGACTTAAGTTAAATCACACTAGTAATCCTGAATAGGAGCCGACATATTCTCACTCATCCACGATTCCACATGACCAAGCATCCAATTTCGATTGTGGATTACGTGGTTTAACAAAGGCTCAGAGATAATCAAGACATTCAGAACATAAATGAAGTTTTTCTAGTGTACGTTAGGGAAAGAGATGTTTTCGTATTCTGTCACTTGGCAGATTCAACTAAAGACTTTAGATATAGAGCTTATCTAAAAACTTTTAATATGACAAACACTAACATAGTTCATTAGAAGTCTGCCTTCAGAGTGGTCTATATATGAATTAAGTTAGCAAATTATCAAGAAAACAGAGTTTATATGATAATCAAGATTCGAATATATTTACTCAATGCTTATGCCATGTACTCCAAATCTATACCACAACCTATTTTCTTCCTCAGATTTTGCGGTAGAATCCACCAAAGATATCAGTTTATTTTTCACTCATTCAAACAATTCTAACACGACTTGGTGCCCGCCATTAGATGGAAAGTTAATATTATCGTTCACCACCAAAGCAACAATGACCAGCACTTTGATTGTCAACTAAAATGTCTTCACTATTACTTTGCCACTTTATGATGCCATTACACACTTGATAAAATTCAATCTCTTTTCAAATAAAAACAGTCATAAGCTGATGAAGGCACAATAAAAAATCAAGATCCCAATAAACCTATTCAGAAAAGGGATTACCTTGTCACGATGGTGCTTTTTATCACTCTTCCCAATAGATTCAATTTCAGATACTATAGAATGCAAGTACCGATCGTCGTCGGTACCATTCTCCTGCCCAACAGGTCTCAAATCTTCATCATCCTCACCCCGATGTCCTATCACAGATTCCTCAACGGCAGATGCAAGAGAAGACGTACGGTTGCTCCCAACTGGAACACCATGGGAGTCAAACTGATTACCTGATGTGTCATTCTTACGCACACGAGCAGAATGGTCGGAGGACCTCCTACCATATCCATATTCCCTGTTCCTCGTATTACTTGAAAACCCAGGTGGGGGAGCTATGACCTTGTAATTCCCATTATCTCTTTGATTTATCCTGTCATTACTATTGCTACTACTTTCTTGCTTGTAACCTCTCAATCCACTAGAATTTCCTTGTGCATTCTCATTTACCTCGACAGAATTCTGTGGAAACTTATCCAGCCGTCTATCCAAGCCCAAACCATCCTCGAGATGTTCGCTGATTCGATGTAAGCTCTGATTCTGATTCAAAACACTGCCAGCACCTTTTGGCAGAATATCCCGATTCAGAGAACCAAAAATCAGATTGTGCCCTTGCTGTTGAGTCACACTAGGCTTCGGATTAACAACAGGAGACCCTGATTTCCTCGCCTCATCACCCAGTGAGAGGGATTTGAACTGAAGATCAATTTGAGAAGAAGCGTAATTGAATCCAGCAGGAGGCGAGGAGAAATCAGGGTTTAAATTAGGGTTCGCATTAGGGTTTTGGTGGATGTAATTGAGCGGAGGGAAGGTCGGGGGAGAAAAGTGATTCCACGTTGGGTAGGGAAGATTTTGGGCGTTGAGTGGAAACGGCGCGTGTGGCACTCGGAAGGTGGATATTGAGGGACCGACGGCCGCGACGGCGGGGTCCTGCGTGAAATTTTGCGAAGGGGGCTGGTGCGTGGAGTGAGTAGGAAGGGCGAAGTTGGGTGCTCTCTGCAGAAGTTGGAGGAGGAACTCTCCGCCGGTGGCCGGCGGCGCGTCGCCTCCTGGGCTAGTCATGTCGTAAGCTACTGGACGCGGATGCGCATGTAAGGAGTAACAAAGTACTTATTTGCCTTAATTCGATCCAATCTATTTTATTTTATTTTATACTCCTCCGTTCCGGAAAGGTTGATATATTTTTTTTGGGCACAAAGATTAAGGAGTATAATAATTTAATGTAAAGTACAGTGAAGTGAAGTGGGAGAAATAATATTTAATATGTAGTGGGTAGTTGTATTAGAGGCGATATATGGGGGTCCATGGAAATAGATTAATTGTTATTATGTGGGTCCCATGTATTAAAAAAGAAATGTGTCAATTTTAATGAGACAACCTAAAAAAAATTGTGTCAACTTTTATGGGATGGAGGGAATACCAACTACAATGACATCACTATTGGATTTATGAATTAGTACATCTCTTATTGGATTTATGAATTTGTCTAGATTACCATTGCTGTACGAATATTAACTAGGTATAGTATTTTAATAAAAAAAATATATTTTTAAAAATACATAAGCTTAGAAAGGATAATAATTGAATTTCCTCCACTTGTAATGTATCAATCACAGTAATATATTCATAGGAATAGGATGGAGGATTAATCAACTTAGAAATCAGGCAGTATTATAGCTTATCTATTCTAATTTCATATTTTTATAATATATTCATATGAACTAGCATTTTAATTCGAGAGATGCACGAGAAGGCGTTATGACAAAAATAATGTATTTCTTTGTAATTTATAAAAAGTTTAAAAGAATGAGCTTTTGTTATTGGAATTTATATTAAATTTATTTAATTACATTTAAGGTAAGATATTGTGATTGCAATCTCATATATTATTTTTGGTTTAATTTTTAATGTATTAAAGCAAATATGATGAATCCTTTATTAATATAATAATATAATAGCATATATATGAAAGAGTTTAGGTCAACAATAATAAAATTTAAAATTGAAATTTTGTTATACTATGAAAAATGAAAGTGAAGATAACATCACATGCTTTCAGAAAGATACATTTCTAATTTATATTCAAAACATAAAGGTCAAACAACATCTCCTCTTAGCTCGTAATACCAACTATTTTCCTATTTTTAAATATATTAACACCATAGATATATGTTATCCTATTTTTAAATATGTTAACACCATAGATATATGTTAACATATATGTTTCTATGTACTTCATGCATATGAGATCATTCGACTAATTTCATATTTTTATATACTATTATTATACTATATGTTAAATATACATCATACAATTATTGTTAAATTAGAGTTAAGGAGATAAGATTTAATAATTGATTGTTAGAATTTATTATTATTTTAATAAAATGACAAACTCACTTTGTGAAATGTTAGGACGATTTGTGAGATGTGTTAAAGTATGTTTATTTTATAAATAAAGTATGTTTAATGATTGTTAATGTATGTTTTTTGAAGTATAATAAATGATGAATTAATGTATGATTTTAGGATGTTATAATATGATTTATTATTAACATACTTTAATTATAAATAATCATAGGTCGGCCTATCTTACTATCATCTAAAAACCATCTCAGAGAAGACTCTCTCCCAATGTTATCATGATGCAATATCGGGCAATGTTATTATGATGCAATATCGGATCGGACCTATAATTTAGGTTTTGAACCAACAATCTGTATTGATCATTCTTGGCTTCTCACATTTCTCTTCACACGTAATGATAATGATGTCATATCATATGTCATATTTATTAAAAGAAAATTTGAAAAAGATAATCACAAAACGAAAAAAAAGTTCACCCATAAACATACTCATTAGGGAACAATAGTTATCTTTTTCATCCATGTAAATGAGGGTGTGTTTTAAAAAAACAAGGTCAATCAATAGTACATAATAATAATAATACTCCCTCCGTGCCGGGTATTTTTACCCGTTTGTACGGGCACGTAGATTAAGACGTTTTATTTTTTTAATATATAATGTAAGAGAAAGTAGAGATAAATTAGTAATTTAAAAAGAAAAAGTGAATAAAGTTATTGAGAATGATGAATAAAGTGTAAAAAAGGTAATTAAAGTTGTTGAGATTGTAAAAAGTAGGTAATAAAATATTATGTATTTTTCCTAAAAATGGAATGGGTAAAAATACGTGGGACACCCCAAAATAGAAAGTGGGCAAAAATATGTGGAATAGAGGGAGTAGCTAGTTTTTAAAAGCGGGGCGAGTGGAGCATAGCTGAGTTTTACGAAAATTGAATTCTGTTTGTTAAATAGAATACGAGCTTATCTAAAATTTTATAACTTTATTCAAGCTCAAGTTCATTAGTTGAATCTTGTTTTATTCGTGAATAAATTTGATAATGTGTTCATAAAATTTTTGTCTGTAATTATCTGTATAATTTTGTTAAATTAACACTAAATGAGCATATTTACGAATTTTTAATAAACAAACTATGTATACATAACGAGCTTGTAAATATGTGTCGTTAAGTATTCTTTAATTTAATTGAACGAACATGAACAGCTCTTAAAGAGTCGAGCCACGAGCCCTCCCCGGTTGCAAGGAAGTTGAAGTGAATAAAATCAAATAAAGAGCTTGATAATATTAAGAATGGCGGTCTCCCTCCTTGAGTCCAGCATATATTCATTCCCATGGGGGGCATCAATATCCAAACGCGCCTCCACCGGAACTCCTTCCGCCACCAGCATATTCACGAAATCCCAATGCCGCTCAATCGACGGATCCCCGCCAAACCCTACAACCAAACACCTCCCAATGTTCTTCACCTTCTCCTTCATCACAAACGGATTACAGAACCGGTGATCGCGGTCCACTCCGACCGGCAGCGCCAGTTCCCACAACAAATCCTGAACCGGCGCCGGAAAATCCTCATCGCTCAACTCGCTCACCGTTCTCTCGTTCGCTCCGAAGAACGGTTGGCTCAGAATGGTTCCGGCAATTTGCAGCGGCCGCAGGATCATCTCCGGCGCCTTCACCGCCGTGTTGAACGCTATGTTAGCGCCGCAGTTGACGCCGTAGAGGTAGCACCTGGAGAAATCACCGTAATCTCTGATCCACTGATCGCCGCCGCCGCCCGCCGCCTGGACCCTGACCCACTCGACGGCGTCCGCCGCGTCCTCGTACTGCGCGGGGAGGCGATTCTCTGGCGCGAGACGGAACTCGACGGCGATGAGAATGGATGGGACCTCGGCGGCGATGCGATTGCTGTTATGGTGGGTGATTGAATCGGCAATGGTCATGTGAATCCATCCACCGCCGTGGAAGTAGAAAATTATGGGGAGGCGGGCGACGGTTTTGTCGTTGGAGGGGAGCTTGGCGGGGAGGTAGATTCGCATCCACGTGTTCCTATCAGCGTTGAGGGTGACGTCTTTGCTGAGGGCGGCATGGCCGAGGTTTTGGGGGGATTCGCCGGTGGCGGCTGAGGTGGTGGGGTTGAGGTGGCGGGTGAGAGAGCCGTCGGGGTTGAGGGAAACTTTGAGGTGGTCGTAGGGATTGAGTTTTGACATGCCGTAATGCAGTATTAATTTTCACTTTTGAGTGGGATGTGTGTGTTGAGAATTGTTATGCCAAAATATGGGGCCATCCTTCAATTTCGTAACAGTCATAAGTTTGTTACTTGCAATTATATGAACTCAACTCATCAATTTAACTCCCAAAAATAGATTTAATTAAATGGATTTATTTTAGGTTTACCAATTTAATGCACTCTAATCTTTAATAATGTATCAATTTTAAGTTTTGAATTGTTGATTTGTTTCCAACGATTTTAGTAGGGACGGGACACGAGAGTGTGCAAATGTTTGATTCTATAGTACAGTAGGATGATCAATGATGTGTCAATAATTCAATCTCTTGAAAATAAACAAGAATGTTCATTTATTTAAGAGTGAGGCTCCTGTGCACCCGGGCGCACGGATCACATTCCGTGCGCCTTTACAATTTACATACCCCTTTACAATTTAAACCCCTAGCAATACATAGGTTTAAATAGGATTGAAGGGGAGGGTGTGTTCACATGGAGACACGGAGCATCTTTCCGTGTCCCTGGGCGCACAGTAGCTTTTTCCTTTATTTAATTACAAAGTGGTTAATCAAGTTCATATAATTGATAAAAAGCTGATGATGCAAAAATTCTATCAACTATGCACAGCATGATGATGACAAATGAATGAGTGTATAATACATGTGGGATCTCACCATGAAAAGTTAAATTCAAAATTAAGCAAATTAGCAAATAAAAAATACTATAGTGGAGTATACTGTAATTAAAGACGTACTTTGCTCTGGTACATAGTTCAAGTAGTGATAAATGAATGGGCAGGATCCAACAGCTGCATAATACTCCCTCCAATCCATAGAAATTGGTATAATTTTTTTGGGTAAGGAAATTAAGGAGTATAATAATTTAATGTAAAGTAAAGTAAAGTGAAGTGAGAGAAATAATATTTAATGTGTAGTAGGTAGTTGTATTAGAGGTGATATTTGGGGCCCATGAGAATAGATTAATTATTTTTGTGTGGGTCTCATGTATTGAAAAGGAAATGTGTCAACTTTAGTGGGACAAACCAAAAGGAAAATGTGTTAACTTTAGTGGGACAAACCAAAAAGGAAAGTGTGTCAACTTCTATGAGACGGAGGGAATATGATTTTTGCATCTGGGGTAAAAAAACTCACTATTTATTGCATAATTACCAATAATTAAGGAGTTAGTCTATTATAAATTATATTTACATTATAAATTCTTATAGATTCAGTTTTTTTATTTAATTTAAATTTCTAATAATAGATAGTTTATAATAGGATTGAGAGGGAGGGTTAGAAAAAGTTATAAGAATGTTTGTGATCACTAAATAGGTTGCCATCTCTACGGATGCCAGCTCAACTATCAATGGCTTATAGGATGGTGTAGGGCCCATGAAGTTGATAGCTTTATTTATTGTTTGATTAAATATAAATCGTCCTAACGTAGTAGTAATTGTTTTTCATACAGTATATATCAAATAAAGGGAAAATTTGTCAAATGATCATATAGTTATTTTCGAAGAAAAAGATTATTTTAATATACCCCTTGAAATTTGAATTTGAAAATGTGAGAGCTGGGATCTAGAAATTTGGCATTGTGAGAGACTGGAACTATTTCAATTTTTTCTTTCTCACACCAAAAAGAGAACATAGTATACGGAGTACAATATATAACTTGTATTTTATTGAACTGATTTCATATCAGAACGATCAATTTTCTAGGTGATAATTTTTTATTTTTTTTTATTTTTAAACTCGCTGTACAGCGTTTTAATAAATTTTAGATGTTTAATACTCACCTCGTTCCACGTATTTTTACTCACTTTCCATTTTGAGATTTCCACGTGTTTTTATCCATTTCATTTACAGTAAAAATACATACACTAATATTTTATTACATGTTTTTTACAATCCAAGCAACTTTAATTACTTCCTCCGTCTCCTTTCAGATGACGCACTTTCCATTTTGGGCTGTTCCACAAAAGTTTGCACAATAAAAAAAAAGTAAAAAACAACCACCCTTCCCCATGCACTTTATTTATAAAAAAAAATCTCTACCTAACATACTTTATCATTTATTTTTTACATAAAAATATCATTATACCCCTAAAAGTTATTACTTTCTTAATTTCCGTGCCGAAAAGGGAGCGCAAACTTTTTCGGGACAGAGGGAGTACTTTTTTATACTCTATTCATCATTCCCAATAACTTTATTTATTTTTTCTTTTTAAATTTCTAATTTATTCCTACTTTTTCTATATTATATAGTATTAAAAAAATGCCCGAAGTGATTTATTATGTAAATATCATTCTTAATTACATGCGGATATATAGAGAATTTTGGGGCAAAGGTCAATTTGGCCCTCCAACTTATCCATCAAGATCAAATTAGCCTCTAATCTTAATTTTTATTCATCTAACCCCCTATTCTTATTAGATTAGATCAGTTGAACCTTTATTTTTTAAAAAAGATCAATTAAACTCCTCATATTATACAAATAGAACAAATAAACCCTTCATCTATTATTTCAATAATTAAACCCTTATTTTAATAATAAATATATCAAATATACCCTATATTAAACATAAAACACTTGATCAACCTCATTTTTAATTGCCCAACTCATTTTCATTGACTTTTGTTTTTTTATGTTTTATATTTTTCTTACTGCTTTTTTTAAACCTCTTCTTTTATTTAATTTATTATATATTATGCTATTATTATATTTTAATGAACTAAATAAAATACTGTTTCATTTTTTATTACTTTCTTTTCCGTTTGGATTTTCTCAATTATTAGCATAGACATATAATTTTAAAAAAAATTATAAATTAGAAAATATTATATATAAAATAATACTTCATGAATAATTAGTATAAAAGGTAAAATGAGACAATATTAGTGATACCATTTTTAATAAAAAATAATGTATAATTAAAAAAATAAGATACTTGTCAATTGAATTACTTAATAAAAAATTTATATGACTAATAAAAAAAAACATTTTTAATAAAAAAACTAATACTTGATAAAGGAAAAAGTGATAATTATGTATCCGATTAAATTATTTCATTAACATTACGTATGTAATGATAGTCACATACGTATTTATTAAATAAATAAATAAACAACCTGGATGAGGGTTAAAATATTACGTATGTTTAATTTTTATATATTTTAAAAATGATAGTCACATCTGTTCTGTTGAAATAAAAGAGGTTTTAGGATTTTAAATTATAAAATAATAAATGAGGGGCTTATATGATCCAAAGAATTAAGATGGAGGGGTTTTATGAACCTTTGCCCTTTATTTAAAAAGATAAGAGGTTAAATTGATATAACTTAAAAAATTTAAGGGTTTAGGCGAACAAAAAATAAGATTAAGGGCATATTTGATCTTGAGAAATAATCGACCCTTTGCCCGAGAATTTTGGGAGTGAGTTTCAATGGGTCCGGATCTTCTGTGACACTTTGGTGTGATATTTTTTGTGCCACTTCATTAAATGAGCGATGTAGGAGAGCTAAGAGATATTATACCCTAATCAATAAACTCTTAGGGTAAAGATTGATTCAACCTGCCACGTGTCATTCTATTAAAAGATATCACAGGAGATATCACATTAAAGTGTCACCGGACATCCCGTGCCAGTTCGAATATTGATGAATTTGGTGCTACGCCTGATCCAGAATCACAGTTATTATTATTATTTTTTAATTGATTCATAATTATGCAATTAGAAATAAACAATTTCATGTGGTGGGTAGCTGTACTGATAAGATAAAACATGCATGCCACTACTCACCCGCCCCTCCCTGGATCCAATCATAGTAAAAATAAAAATATATATATGCATCACACAGTGTAATTTTTTGAAGATATATATCTTTAATGATGGTCATAAAATATTAATATCAATTCATATCAGATCCAATTTAATTTAGTCACTCACTCCAGTAAATGTTGTTTTACCAGCCTTATCGCTTCAATAAATGATGATGTTGATTGATGTAAATATGACAATACAGATGGATAGATTTCATAGATCAGCGCCAACCCACCTTATTAAACTCCAATTCAAGAAAGTGGACACAGCTCAAAGCAAAATGGTAAGGCAGTAAAAAAGTAAAAACACATCCACTTTACTGCGAAGCATGAAGATGCGAAGTACTAATCCCCACTGGCATCTCCACTTCTCCATTCACACTGTTCACGAACCATTTCATGTCATTGTACAGCTCCTCAGCAGCCGTACTGTTCTGAAGCTCAATCCCATGGAACCCACCCGGGTTGAACCGGTAGTAAACGGGCACCCGACAAGACGTCAGGAACTGCGCCAGCTGCACCGACCTGTCCACTAATGGGTCGCCGTAATCGCCCTTGATGTACACTTTCGGCAGCCTGTAAACCCGACCCAGATACGTTCCGCCGGAGATCGGGTTGCAGAACTCGTGATCGCGGTTCAAGTTCCTCGGCAGCGCCAGAGACCACAGCACGTCGTTCACGTACAACGGGACGTACGGGTCGTCGATCAGTCGGAGCTCCGACTGAGTCCTCTTCAACCCGCCGAAATACGCCTGGTTCAGTAGCAGCCCCTTGATCTGCAACGGGCGGAGATCGTAGTCCAGAGCTCGGAGAGCGGCGTGGTAGACTATATTGGCTCCGGCGCTGCTTCCGAGAAGGTAAACCTTAGAGAAGTCGGCGTACTCGAGCCATGGATCGCGGCCGCCGACGCCGAGGGCCTGGTTCTTGACCCAGAGGATGGCGTTGAGAGCGTCGTCGAATGCGGCAGGGATGCGGTTCTCGGGGGCGAGGCGGTACTCGACGGAGACGACGACGGCGGGGAATTTTGAAGCGACGTCGTTGCAGAAGTTGTGGAAAATGACGGTGGAGGCGCTGAAGAGGACGAAGTCGCCGCCGTGGAGGTAGATGATGAGGGGGAGCTTGCGGTTCTTAGGGGGGTTAAGGGGGATGAAGAGGCGGACGTAGGCTTTGCTATTGAAGGAGAGCTGGATGTCCTGCGAGAGAGCGAGTGGGGGAGGGGTGGTGGAGTCTTGGTATGGAGTCGGATCCACCATGGGGATCTGGATAGTCCGGTTTAAGGTGCCATCTCTGTTCCAAGCAATTCCGAGGGCTTTGAAGGCTTCCTGCCACGTGTGTTGGCTGTGAATGGTTTGCCATGAAAGGCAAATTAGGAAGAAGAGAAGAGTGGGTTTGAGCATTTTGGAAAAGGGGAAGAAAGAACTAGTTGAGTGAAATAAGTGTTGCCCCTAGCCTGTTTTATAGGGCAATTGGATAACATTATTCATTGGATAATGAATTTCATAAAATCGTTTTCTCATTATCACATACTCTCTACTCTCGCATATCACATAAATTATTAAAAAAACTCAAAATTAATGTCACGTGTTTAAAGATTATGAAATCATAAAACCGTTTTGTTGGTTTATGTGTGAACCAACCAATCACTTTACAATATTATGGATAGAAATGTAAAAGGAAGAATGTACTAAATATAGTACTAACAAAGATTACAAATGAAATTAAAGGAGAAAAAACAGAGAATCTTCTTACACATTTTTACAAAATCTTCAAGAGAACAGCGTGTAGAAGCCGAGTCAAGGTTTTCCACAAGAAGAAACACGCCCTGGTAATGCTCCGGTCTTAGCGGATCTTCTCCAAAGGTAAAATGACTTTTCCTTTCCTGCGAGACAGCACCGCAATTACTGGAACTCCGACGAACAAAGATGGAGAACTGGATCGTTAACTAAGATGCAAATGCTTTGAGATGTAAGTACTTGTTGATTGTGGTGTTTTCGAATGAATGGTGAATGACCCTATTTATAGGTGCACCATTTCACTCATCCATAATGGTGATTGTGACGTATTAATTGCTCATTGCGTGATTTTCTCTAATCAGCAATTATGACGATTCAATTTGATTGCGTGATTTCCTCTAATCAGCAATTATGGAGGGTTATTGCGACCAAATTCAATGAACCTACTTCAATCATCATTTATGAAAAGATTAGTCTTCCGACTTGATCCGATTTTTGAGGATTTTCCTCCCACTTGGGATAATAATTTCGTATTAATTCCCATTACGCCTCACATAACCTCTCCAGTAGATGAGTCAAATTACACTTACCCACTACACTCATTTAATTTGTGATTAATTTAACAATCAACCCTTACTAACCAATTAAATTCAATTAATTTAATTAATTAATTAAATTAATTCCTACACGTTTCTACATCATCACCTATTCTGCTATTCCATCGTGTTATAATCGAAGCATTTGATTTAATATTCATTTATTGACGTATAATATTTTAATGAAAAAATAAAATATGAAACCTAAATTAAAATACTTATGAAATGTGGAATTCCGTTATTCTGTTATATTTTAATGTTACATCGTTTGTTGCACACTATTAGATGATTGACACATATGATATAATAAAACATGCTATACCCTAAAATAAAAGTTTAAACCAATGATTGAGATTTTCTTCCTCGTACACGTGTTACTCATCTAATACCTGTAACAAGAGATGTAACACTAAGTATAATAGGACATCTATGATCGAAATCTGAAATCTCAATCACCATCCTAGAAAATTGATGAGTGTAGAAATCTCATGAATTTGGGGTCCAATTATAGCATGGTTCCATATAATTATGCTTAGTTTGAGTGTTTAAGTGCCCTAAATTGCGCGATATATGTAAATATTTGGAGAATTTGTACTTTGGTGGAATTTTTATAATTTTCAGATATAAATAGATTCTAGAGGTGAAGAGAAAGATGAAAAAAAAATGAATCTCAATTCGGAGTTAAAACGAAGGAGAACGAGCCAAAACAGTGAAGCAGCGTGAAGCTGTCACAAAAAATCGACCGAAGGGGAAAATTCGATTGAATTTTTGTACATTTTTATGAAAAACACAGGCGAAAACAGAGCATCGAAGGCTACGCACACTGTAAGAAAAATTCGATCGAAGCACGAAAATTCGATCGAATTTTCATGCAAAATGTCCAATTCTGCAGTGCGAAATTAGGGGCTTTTCAAGGGGGTATAAATACCCAAAATCTCCCAATCCTCCACTAGAACAGATTTGGGGGCTGCTCTCACACACCATCCATCCTCCTCTCCATTCATCCATCCTCCATCCATTCATTCTCCTCTCCATTCATCCATCACTCATTCATCCCTCTTCATTCCATCCATCCATTCTTCTTGATTTCCTCAAATCCATCCATCCATTCCACTAATCCACCAATCTAAGAAGGGAAGAACATCAAGGAGTGAAGATTGGAGCATGCTGAAGGAAGAGAATGCCAACTTCAAAAGGGAAGCCCATCAACATTTGATTTGTTGTTTTCTTCATTATTTAGCTCAATTGGAGCATGCCATGGACACTATTGATTTTATTATGATTTGTAGTGGATAGTCCTCATGTGAGGCTAGTAATATGATTGGTGAAGGATAATGTAGATTTTGCACACCACGTGTTCGAAGAAATGATTGTTATAAATATTTTCTATTATGAATGCTTATTCTCATTTTATGTATGATTTGTGTGGTTAAATTCTCTATTCATAGTATTAGAATGGTTATTCCAATATTATGCTTAGTGGTTTAATTGAATCATTGATTGCATGAGATGACTAAGTTAGCGTGATGAGAGGTAAGCCATACCCTTCAAGTGCTTAGAACCTCATGATAGAACATTAGTGATGAACTAGTGAGGGGAACCAAACTTATGATCATAGTACCTTCATGGGAATTGAGAGTAAGAGACAATCCTATGAGATTAAAACTTGTAAAAGAGTTGAGAACCTAATTACCTTGGCCATAGGAATTAGGGGTACATAAGTGAATGCCCTTAATATCATAACATGATGACCTTCAATGCATGTGTGTGTGATTCTACATTAGCCTTTTCCATAATATTGCTTGTCTTACATACTTCTTAGATTGTTCACCATCACCCATCATCCATCTCATTTGTACATGTTCTATCTTTAATTGCTTTCTTAGTTAGTTTGTAGTGTAATTAAACTCCTCCTTTATTGATTAGTCCTTTTAGAGTGAAACAGCTTTCGAATACTGATACATCACTTTTTCTCTTGGGTTCGATATTATAAATTTTGCACTTAGTCACCACGTTCTACACAGCGATAGAGTACGCTTACTCTTATCAATTTGTACCAAAATTGAGACTAAGTTCAAAAATAGAGTTAAATTCATTTTTTGCCATATAACTAAGCAAAATTTTAATTTTTACCCTAAAAAAGATAAGTGGTTCAATTTTGCCCTATAACTAACAAATTGTATCAATTTTTGCCCAAATTTTGCCGAAAAATGTGAATTTCATCGGAATCTGCCACGTCATGCTTCAATTCTGGTTGGTCAATTCGATGTAGCAATTTTGACTTTTTTAGGCCAATGAATGCGCCACGTCATATCCACTTATTTATTTATTTATTTCCAAATCAACAAAATATTTAATTAAATTCCAGATATGCGGTTTGACGTTGTTGGGTCGTGATCCGCGGTTTTACTGAAATTCCAGATTCGATTCGCGAATTCGGAGCAGTAGGAGAACCCTATGGTGTGGGCGCCGCTGAGCGCCACCATCTCCTGGACGGTGAATCCCTTGGCGGCGAAAATGTCAATGATCTGATTAATTGTGTGGTTGGCGCGTGCGATGTGGCCTTCGACGTCGTCGACGAGCGATGTGGTGCTGTTCTTCCAGCCGAGGTGGACGGAGTAGTACGGATCGCCGGTCATGGTGACGAGGTCGCGGGTGGCTTCGGCGAAAATGTTGGAACAGGAGACGATGCCCGGGCAGGCGAGCTCGAGCTTCATTTTGGCGCTGATTATGACGTCGAAGGCGTCGCCGGGGAGGGAGTGGTTGATGTCGTGGTCGCGTTCGGTGGAATTGAAGAGTTGGATGAGAGGAGGATGTTGGAAATTATTAATTTCCATTATAATCTAATTATGGGCAAGTGACTTATCATTCAATTATTTTGATTATTGATAATTCAAACTGTTCCAATACATATGTGTAAATAAGTGCAAAATTATTGGAATTTGATGCATATTTCAACTCAAATAATAATCACAACATTAATCTTTGACTTTGCTTATGAATTTTCAAAGTTTCGTGATACTAATTGTGACAATTTATTCTTTTTAATGTGCATCTATTTATGGTATCCATGTTCATATGTCCAAATAATTGAATTCAATGCACAATTATGTGATTCCGTAATATTTGGTTATATTCTATTTATGGCATAAGAAATTAATTGTGCAATATTTATTATTGATTCTGGAATCAATTACAAGTCCATTATTTTGGAAAGGATCAAGTTTTATATTAAATTGGGATTTTGGAATCCCTAATTAAATTAAGAAATCTTTCATTATGGTATGAATCATCTAAAGTTTCCATTTAATTTATTGAATTAAATTAATAAAATTGGGGAGACATTATTTTTTAATGTCGTTCAATTAAACGTAATATTTTTTTTTAATATTTGTTTAATTGGTCTAGTAATTTTTCAATCTAATCAATCAAAGCCTCATGTTGCCACAGCAGCCTCTGTGTGTGAAGTGCGACTTTATTGAAATTACATAGATGGGTGTGTAATTATTCATGTGTTCTGTGTTCGGCCCATAGGTAGGCACAGTTTGACAGAATAACAACATACATGTGATAATTATTTGGATTGTTCATGTGAACATTAGTCGGTCCACAGATAGACTCTTGTTTGACAGAACTTATTGTCAATACTTGATTATTACACCAAGATTACTCCTGCAGTTAATTTTTGTCCACAGACGAGGTTAATATTGCACAATGTGTTTTGTGATGGGTCCCCAATTAATAATGTTGTATGAGTGTATCTTCATGCGGGTATTGATCAGCCCACAGGTAGATTAATATTTGGCAGAAATACATAAGTACCTGTGGTGGTAAATACATGACAATTATTTGGTTTGACATGTGAGTAATAAGTCGGCCCACAGGAAGGCTATTGCTTTACAGTTTTATCGTCAGTATTTGACTACTGCATGAGAGCATCATTTAAATTAGTATTTTTTGTCCAAAGACTTGATACTAATATTGTGCTCGAATCTTCAAGATGATTCTAATTTAGTTAAATTTTGAAAGACTATAAAGTTTTTTTGAAAGATTATAAAGTTTAATGCGAGCATGAAAAATTATTTTGCATTAATTCTCTGTATAATTAAGAAGTCTGCTAATTAAGTTTTCCATATATCAACAACAAAATCATACTGATGAGTGAACTTCCACAATAAGGATGAGACTAATAAGTCAAACTTAATCTCAATAAAGTATAAGGGCAATACAAGAAATCCCATTAAAAAAGCTGCTAAAGACAACTAAAGTATAACCTTTTGTTTTCTCCTAAAGGCCTGTGGAATTGTCTTATAATACACTGCATTAAATTATTCAGTATGCATGGTGCAGTTAAAAGACATAATTGAACTCCACAACACATGGTCACTAATGTGAGAAATACTTAAGATTGCAACTTATGGTCTCAATAAATTTTTAACCAAAGTAGTTGTGAGAACTCTTTGAGTTTCACATATGGTGATGTCCAACTAAAGCTAGATCATTGGGATCTACTAAAGAAAATTGGACTCAAATAAATGTAAGCTACTTTATTGGTTATGAATAAAAATAAAAGTTTATGATCCAATTAATCGGATCATATTTGAGACGGGTAATACTGTATTCTGTGAGGATGTTGATTTGGGGGAAGAATAATATTAGAGACATTGTCTTTGAGGGGGAGTCAATACGGTCCCTAATTAAACTTTTAGAAATTATGTAAATTCAGAATATCAATGGAACAATGTCAATAATATTTAAGGTATAATAAAATCAACAACCTCAAGAATTAATGTCACTAAGAAACCACTAGAGTTCGGAGAAAATCAATTCGGATAATTATGTAGTTTTCTCCTAAATAAAGATGACACTATGGAATTAATGGTAGAACATTCAAACAATGTTAATCAAGCCATGTAAGGTCCAAATATTTTAAAGTGGGATAATGCTATAAGTTATGAGTTTAAATAAATACAAGATGATTAGGTCCGCATCTTGGTAAAGGATTATACTCAAAAGGAAAAGAATGCATTGCTTTAAAAGACTTTCTATCCGGTTACTGAGAAAGGTTCTTTTAAGATAATCGTGATATTGACAGCACATTTTAGTCTTGATTCACATTTGATGGATGTAAAAATAAAGTTTCATGATGGTAACATTGATGAAACGATTTCAATGATTTAAGAACTAAAATGAAATCCATCCATGATTCAAGAAAACTTTCCCGTAATGGAATCACAATCATCATCATGTAGTTTTTTTTTATCTCATTTGGTTTTGAGACAAATGTAGATGATTATGTGATTCAGTGAGAGAATGTTTAAATTAAACTAAGTGAGACAAGTGAAGTCTCAATCAGGTGCCCTAAAGTTAAATTAAAGATTTAAGAAATATATAAACATTCTATATGTTTTGATTGTTGGAAGTTATTGTATGATGAGGTCTCTACAAGACTTAATTTGACTTCTGTTGTTGGTGTATTAAGTAGACATTTAAGTAACTCTAGTATGGATCTTTACAGAGAACTAAGGATAACATGCTTTAACATTAGAGATAATCATATTAGTAGGAGATCATAAAGTAGTCTGATTATGAGTTTGTTGGATGCCAATACGATATAAGATCCACTTCAGGCTATATTTTCTGTTGGTCGGAGAGCTATACAAGTAAAAGTATTAAGCAAACACTTTAGCTCATTAACCATGACAACAGAATCAGTAGCACACTAAGGGGCATTCAAACATGAAATAAAGGTTGCGAAACTTTGTCACATAAAGTTTATTGTGACAGTTAATTCGCAGTAAAGTATTAACAACAAAAGTACTTACAAGTCAAGCATATTGACATAGAATTCGTGGTTGTTAAAGAAAGTGTTTTGTGTAGATAAAATTTTAGAAGAGCATATTATGATAGACTCTAAATATGGATCCACCAATTATGTATTCAACGCCCTGTAATTTTTATGAGCTAGCTACTCATATGGGTATTATATGGTTTTAGAATACATTAGTTCAGTGGGAGTCTATATTTATTGTTCTTTAAAATTTTCAAGACACTTTGATTTGGATAATTCAGTTTTCTGCAGAATAAAGTTGATGGTATTGAATTCATTGTGAATTCACTTAAGTAATTTCATTTTGTAATATTTTACATTATGGATTGATCTCACTAAAGTTTAAAGTAGGACCAGTTGGAAATAGACATGATGTTGATCACGTTGCATGTAATTTCCATGCTACTCACCATATTTGATCTATGTCATTGAGTATATTGATATTGGTGATTGTCGGGGTTTAACCACGATTTATAATGTGGTGAATGCCGCGGTAGTTCCATATTAGTATATGAGATGGACCAGATTGTTAAGTATAGCCTGAAGAGGAATAGCATAAAGTTGCGCAACTAAGGACTCTTGATATAATTGCTAACGAAAAATATATAGCCCAAGTGGGAGATTGTTGGAAATTATTAATTTCCATTATAATCTAATTGTGGGTAATATATTATTATACAATTATATTAGCTATTCAATTATATTATGGACCTAATTAAGTGATCCAATTAAGGTTAAAGGTCCATGGGCTATAATAATAAATGATATGGGCTTATTGAGTAGATACCCAATACTACGTGATTAGGTGATTATGGGTGGTCTAGTCAAGTAGTATATAAGGTTACCCGGTTATGGTCCCCAATATACTAAGCCGCACATGGTCTTCCCTTCTCCCCATCGGGAGGGATTACTACGGTCTCCATAAAGGAATAAGGAGGCTTAGTTGAGGAAGGTCATATAACCACTGATCCTGAGTTCGTGTTCCGCCTAGAGACTCATTGGATAAGGTACGCTTCCGCTTTACGGTTTAAATCTCGTTAATCATAATAGGGTTAATGTTTCATGGATTAATTTTCAACAGAGGATTGAGGCGTCGCAGCCTCCGACGACGCAGTCGTGGAAGAATACACGGAGGGTGCCGGCGGTGGTAGTGGGGACGTTAATCCTCTTTTTTCTTTTTTCTTGTAATTCATTTTACAGGTTTTTATTTATTTTATTGATTTCTTTTTTCTTTTTTATTTTAAATTTTATTAAATATTTTGTTGATTTGGAAATAAATAAAAAATAAATAAATAGGTGGGATATGACATGACTGATTCATTGGCTTAAAAAAAGTCAAAATTGTCATGTCGGATTTACCAACTGGAATTGAAGCATGATGTGACGGATTCCGGCGAAATTCGTATTTTCTGGCAAAAATGGGGAAAAATTGAAACAATTCGTTAGTTATAGAGCAAAATTAAACCACTTATCTTTTTTAAGGCAAAAATTGAAGTTTTGTTTAGTTATAGGACAATAAATGAATTTAACTCCTAGAAAATACTTTACATTAAGACAAATTTTATTATGAGAATGTTACAAAATTCTATGAAACTATATTCATTTTTAAAATTTAATATTAATTTTAAATGTATAATTATATTTATTCTTAAAAACGGGTCAGTACCACAACGATATCACACGAACCATGAAATTCATAGGATACTCCCCTCTATTAATGTTTAAAATTAAAAATTAAAGGAGTATATTTTAAAGTTATTGACTTTATTATAAGAGCTAAACGTTTATATACAGTGAAGCAGATCCGACCGGGGCGGGTAATATTTACTAAGTAGAGATTAATTAAGTTGATAAAACCAAATTAGTGAGGCAAAATAATCGAGCTAATACAACTTGATAGGAATAGGACCACAAGTGGGAAAGCAGGGGCATGTGCCGCATTACAAGTAATTTTTATTACTATTATATATGGAGTTATATATTTAGAAAGATTAATTAGTTGGAATTTTTTTGTTAAAAGAGTATATATACTGTAAAATTATTAAAGTTAAAGCAAAGTCACAATTAGCATAATAATTAATCAATTAGGCAACGGTAATCTCGAGTGATCGCACAAGTTGGTACAAAACAGGACATCTATATGGCAGTATATTATAAATTTTTATTTATTTTACATTTTAAAATAATTAATCATCACATAAAAACTGTTGTACGTACATTGTTATGGGTGTTATGTCCCCGTACTCGTTAGACCCAAAAAAACCCAATAACCTTTATTATACTTGAAGAGGAAGACCTAATCCCTTGGCAGCCCAAACGGTGGACCAAAATAAGAAGGGAACCAAGACAGCCCAAAAGGGATCACGACAAACCGAAGGCCCAGCCCAAGAAAGAATAAAAACGAGCCCGCCGAACAAGGCCGAAGCTATGAAACACACTCTGCAGGAAACCTCGGCGTTCACCCTTTCCCTAGCCAAGAGCTCGGATGAACACCCCAGCACCGAAAGCCAACCTATCCGAAGACCAAAGAGGGCAGCGAAGAGGGGACAGTAAAGAACATACACCATAATGAAAGAGAACAAGTACTGCAGGCTAGAAGACAATACTAACGGGAAGAAAAGGTATCTTGAGCAGCAATTCTAACTAGAAGACAACGACTAACTGGCGTACCCGACTCCAACAACCAATGGGAGGCCAGCAAAGGACGGAGACACCCTGCAAATCCCGACAGTGCAATAAACGGCGCCCAGACTCCCCCTGCGCAGGATCGGCGTACCAGGCGGCCTCATTAAAGGCGTCTTGTCTTCTTCCAGATGGCGCAAGACGATTGGCTAGATTTTAAGGTTTTGGGACAATATAAATAGCCTCTCTCACAGGAGAGAGGCAGGTCACTAATACTCACTTCAGACATTACACTTGTAAGAAAGGGAAAAAATGAGTGTTGTTCTAAGAAGGAGAGCGCAATAAAATCAGTCGAGTTTTTTGGTGGAATTGAATTTCTATTGGTTGTGATCCTTTTATTTATAGTTTATTAAGTTTGATCGTGTTCATTATTGGTTTCGTTATCAAATACTTTAATCCATCATACGCAAAATTAACGAGTCAAGAACAACCGTCAACATATATAAAACCAAGTTAATTGAAGATTTGAAATATATTTGTTTGATTAAAATTATTGTGATTTGAGAGATTGTATACCAACAAATACAATAGTAGTCAGTAATCAATAGATGATTAATTGAGACTAACCAGATCCAGAATAACAGAATAATACAGCCAATGGTACATGTATTATACTAATTATTTTATTATATTTCAATACTAGAAAGTAAATATTGATTAGTTAAAGATCTGATTGGGATTATATTCCAATATTAGAACTATGATTAGTTGTTGGGATTGCTGCTATCGCAAGATCCAAGATAACAGACTTTTTAATTCTTTTAATTCGTATTTAACAAACAAGTGTGCACCACAATTGGATCATCAACGGTTCTAACGCTATTTATTTTCGAAACTATATGATATATTTTTTATTTATTACTTATTTGCATTTTTGTTTTTTAGAATATACTATCATATCCGTCCAAGTATAATAGTATTGCATTTTTTTCATGAGTTAATCTCTTATAAATCGGTATGTAAACCTATTTCTCTCTTTAATTTAAGTCCTAGCAATACATAGTGTATAATAATATTAGAAGAAGAAGAGTTTAGAATGAGAAAAAATCAAGTTTCACATAATAAATTTTGTTTAACGAATTTATAAGAATATTTGCGTTCTTACATTTTTCTCTATGTCATCCATGTTTAATGATAATATCAAGTATTCCTTCTATTCTAGAAGGAGTGGCACATTTATAGTAACACTTAATTTAGAAAAAAGTATTTTAACTAATTTTATTGATATTTAGAAAATAATATATATAATAAATAAAGTATAAATTATATTATGGGTTTGAGAATAGTAAATTTGAATAAAGATGTACTAAATGTTATAGATTGATAGTGTAATATTTCTATTTTTTATTCCAATATTTATTGTGAAACAAATTAAAATGAAAATTGCAAAATTTATTATTACGTAACAAAAGAACTACTCCCTCCGTCCCTGGAAAGATTGCACCATTTTTCTGGTACGGAGATTAATAAAATGGTAATTTTTAGGGGTATTATGGTATTTTTTGGTGATAAATAAATGATAAAGTATGTTAAGTGTGTTAGGTAGGGGTGATTTTTTTGTAAATAAAGTGTATGGAGAAGGGTGATTGTGTTTGACTTTTTGCTTTTTTAAGAATGTGGAAACTTTTGTGGGACAACAAAAAATGGAAAGTGTGTTATCTTTCTTGGGACGGAGGGAGTATATGCAGTATGTAAAAGCTTGTCTATAAGGACGACTAATGACTTTTATAATACTCCCTCCGTCCCGTTTCAATGTTTACGTTTGCTTTTTGCACGTTGATTAAGAAGTATATATTTTAATAGATAGTGGGTGGAAAAATATAATATTTAATGTAAAGCGGGTAGGTGTATTAGTGTTGGATGATATATTAATTGTTTTAGGTGGGTCCCATATTCCAAAAAAGAAAACGTAAACATTGAAATGAGACGCGCAAAATAGAAACGTAAACATTGAAATGAGACGGAGAGAGTATTATTTTTCGCACGTGGATGAATAAATTTATAATTGACTATATGAACTCTTCATACAAATAAACTTTTCAATGTTCATCTTGCACACAAACTTTTCCTCTCCACACAAATAATTCAATATTAAAATGATAAATACGTCTACTGGTTTTCAAGAAAATATTCAATATCAATTTACTAATAATTATACTTTATCGTTTTCATTGAAAAAATCTTTAAATTATTAACAAAGGACAAAATTTTAGTAGATCCAAATACTGTATTAAGATTATTTTAGGATAGTGCCAAGACTGCCTCTAAAAAATTGTTTACACCAAAATAATTGATATATATAATTGATTGAAATGTCGTGTCATATTTTATACTAACATTTGACGAGGATTCATGCCAACATCATAAGAACGATGGGTAACAAGCGATACTAAAAGAAAATTATGATTTTTTTTTTAATCCAAAACATTCCATCAGGACAGCTATCACAATATTGTTAAAGAAACATAATTTTTTTAATCAAATTTGTTAATTTTTAAATTGAAGGAAATGTAGTTTATAATAATAAATTAATTTTCCAGCATCATAAATAGGTTGCATTTATTATGAATGAAAATAATAAAAAGTAAATAGAATTATATTTTTAAAGGGCATGAATATTTTATTTTAAAAATTAAAAAATTAGTTTAAACGTAAAAACATGTTTAAGTGAATTTGAATACTTAATAGGTAGGTACGTGTAGATAAACATTTTTTTTAATTATATTAGTAACTAATAATCATCACGATGATGCCCTAAATTCAATTAAAAAACAATTGGTAAATTATGGTATAATAAAAATTCTTTTAAGCTAGAGGTATATTTTATTTTAGTTTATTTATTAAGGAATTTACCAAAAGTCAAGGGCAAGGATGTCTACCAGCCTACAACTCAAGGGCAAAGATGTCTCACTTGATTTGTGTAACAATATAATTAGCTGAAATACTATACGAACTTCTTACTTCTTTTGAGTAATTAACTAAAAGTGATCATAATAAGGCCTAATTATAAACCCAAATAAATTGGGCTGATCCAAATACCATTCTCATTGCAAAGCGGTGTGCAAAATTTATACTTACTAAAAGGGTCAAAGAATAAATTAAAATTTGGGCCATTGGCCCAATTACACACACCAAATGAAAACAATTACTTAAAAGTACAACACAGACTAAAAATTTTAACTTTGATCCTGTCCAGTTCGGCCACACAACAATACCAATTTGATTAAATTAGGACCCAAATGAAAGAGAAACTCAGTTTACATGGAATAAAAATAGGGGAAAGCCTGATTGAACACATACTTGATTAAATTAAAAATCAGACAATTTTGGGTGATACGCCATTATCATTTTTTATGATAAGTATTACGTTTTATTATAAGATTATCCCTTGTTACCGGTATCATAAAATTCTTTTGCCATTAAAAATAAATAAATGTACCATAGAAATTAATCTAAAGCTTAGGATGATCACCCACAGAAACGGAGTTCACAAAATGTTTGACATCATCGTACAAAGCCTGAGCAAATTCGGGATCAAAGAGCTCAACAGCATGATACCCTCCATCGATAAACTCAGTTCTTACGTGCCCTCCACATGCTGCCACCATCTTTGCAAACTCCCTCTTCTTGTCAATAAGGGGATCTCCTGAGTACCCTCTCACAACCATGGGTGGTAACTGTCGGATTTTCTCCTCCGGGGGCCCACCACCAACAAACGGATCACAATACACGTGTCCCCGATCCGCACCCTCGGGAAGTGCAAGCGACCACAGGAGATCGGAGCCATGCAGAGGGAGGATCGGGTCGTTGGCATTTTTTAGCTCCGATTCAGTCCTTTGCACCCCACCGAAGAACGGCTGGTTCATTATAAGCCCCGCGATTCTGATTGGCTGGAGATCGATATCCAGTGCGCGCATCCCCACGTGGTAGACCATGTTGCCGCCGGCGCTGCTTCCCATGAGGAAAGCCCTAGAGAAGTCGGCGAATTCTTCGATCCAAGGATCGGCGCCGCGGCCAGCGAGCGCTTGGGTTTTAGCCCACTGTAGTGCGTCCATGGCGTCATCGTAGGCCGCCGGAAGATGATTCTCCGGTGCCAGGCGGTACTCGACGGAAGCGATGAGGGCAGGGACGTGAGCCACCATACGATTGCATGACTCGTGGAAGAAGAAGGTAGTGGCACTCAAGAACACGAATCCTCCGCCGTGGAAGTAGATGATGAGGGGGAGCTTGGCGGCGGGAGGGGGGTGGAGCGGGCGAAAGAGGCGGATGAAGGTGTTGTGGGCAGGGTTGAGAGGGATGTCCTTAGAGAGGGCGATGGTATCCGGGTCAAGTGGCTCCGGGGTAGCGGGTAGGGTGGGTATCTGAGCAAGGCGGGTGAGTGAGCCATCCGGGTTAGGGACGACTTTAAAGAACTTGTAAGCTTCTTCCATGGATGGAATTTTCTCTTGCGATTCAGCCATTGTTGGATGGTATTGCAGAATGAATGATCACAACGAAACAATTTATTTTGGAGAGAGAGAGATGAATGGTTTTTGCAGTTAGTTTCTTAGTTGTATCATTAATTGCTGCATTAATGAGTAGGGCTGGTTGCAGAGGTTCTAGGCGCAACTAATTAGGGATGGCAATAGGGCGGGTACCTGGCCGCCCTGCCCGTGTTCCGGTATGGGTCAGACTTTTAATACCCAGATTTGCCCCGGTACGGGCAGATCCGCCCCGCCCCACCCTATTTTTTTTTTAATTATTTTTTTTAATCATTTTACTGTTAAATTATAATACATTCAAATATAAAATTTTAAATTAAAATAATATAAAGTGAATTTAAATTTTAAATTAAATAATTAAACTTTATTTTCATTTTAAATTTTTTTTATTACATTATATATTTAATGATATATATAATATTGTAATAAAGTATTTTGTAATAGTTATATATAATGACCATATATTATTTTTTTATTTAAATTAAATAAAAATGTATATATAATATTTAATGTATATTAATTAAATGATATTATATAATAATATTTAAAATAAAAATTTTAATATTTTTAATACGGGGCGGGGCGGGTCAGGGCTGGGCAAGGCTAGGACCCAGACCCAACCTGCCCCGTGCACGGGTCGGGGCAGACCCGCCACATTCTTTGTGCGGGGCGGGTCAGATCTGCCCCAAACAGGACGGACCAGGACGGGTCGAGTGCGGGTCGGGACCAATTGCCATCCTATTACTAATACTCTTTTGGAAATTTTTCATAATTAATTAATTAATTACATTTTTATTTTGATTTTGATATGTCGCAACAAAGAATGTCCAAACCGATTATATTATAATGTAGATGAATTTTTATATATGAATAAGTTATGTGATATTATTGACTTTTCTTTTTCTGGCAATTTAATTATATGCAGACGAAAAGTATAAGTGTCAAACTTAATTAATGTCCTTTGATATTTTGTGGATGAAATTGTTTTTTGTCATTCTCAAAATCTTATTGATAGCAAGCGATATCATTCTTGTTTAATTTTACTGATTTAGTCAATCACATTATTTAATTGTAAATTATAATAAAAGATTTGATTAGACTTGTCTTAGATGTATATATAATTAATAGCTTGTAAAAAAAAATGTTATTGGGGTAAGTATTGTGTGAGACTATTATACATTTTCATAATTAGTTATCATTTTCGCTAAAAAATGTTAGCACTTTTTATTTATATGTACTATAAATTATTCATAAAATAGTTTACATTATTATCACTTTTCATTGATTGAGTATTATTTTTATTAATAATGTTATCACTTTTTATCCGTCTCACGTATAGGCTTACAATAGACAGTTTCATACAACTCTTCACCTTTTATTTTACATGGTATGAGATTCAAGGCTTAGCAATTTGAACTCACTTATTTATAAAAAAAAAAAAAAAATCTACATTTTACTCGTGGAAAAATTAATCTCGATTGCATGTATAATAGCGTGTACAATAATTACAAAGCCTCAAGTATAATAGCTTATTTGATTTTTGTTTTTATTGTAAAACGCAATGTGTGATTTTAGGAGAAGAGAAATATGAAGTTTATAACGAGATTGTGAGTATTTTATATACTCCATATAGGATGATGCTTAAACGTCAGGGTGTTATTTAAAAAAAAAAGTGTTTTTTTTTAAATTTAATAGTTGTGAGTTGTGAAAAGAAAATGATTTATAAGAAAGGCATGAGTAGTGCTTTCAAATTTTTAATTAACAAAGCAAATGTGAGTGTTAGTTAAAGTAGTTTATACGTGGATTATCAAATAAAATAAAAAGTGGTAATGGTATTGTAAACTTATATTATTTTTAATGTGTAATATAAATAAAAAGTTACGATATTTTTAATAAAAAATAATAAAATATTTAATAAATGATAACTAATTAAAAAAAACATTAAATGATTTCACCGAACGATTTCATATGAAGATAATTATCAAAGTTGAAGATAGTTCATGGGCAAGAACAGCGTGGGTCAAGCCCAACATATCGAATTGGAATATTCAATTATGGGCTGAGGAGAAAATATCAATTTTGGTCTTGTATCTTTTACGAAATTTAATTTTAGTTCTATAACTTTTAGTATTTTTAATTTTAGTTCTTTTAGTTTTAATTTTGGTCCTATAATTTTTAAAATTTCAATTTTAGTCCTATAAGTTTCAAATTTAGTCCTGTATTTTTTTTAATTTTCAAAATTAGTCATATTATAAATTATATCATATTTCAAAAGATACAGGACTAATTTTGATAATTTAAAAAGATACAGGACTAAATTTGAAACTTATAGGACTAAAATTAAAAATTTAAAAGTTATAAGACCAAAATTGAAACTAAAATGACTAAAATTGAAAATAACAAAACTTACAAGATTAAAATTGGATTTTGAAAAAGATATAAGACCAAAATTGATATTTTCTCTGGGCGGAGAGATAGCTCAGTTAAATTATTTTTTGAATTATTTTTCCATTAACTATTAACTAACGCTTTTATAATTTATTATTATCAGACTTAGCTCTTTATTAATATTAATTAAAATTAAAAAGAACTCCCTATCCCAAAATCATTAAATGACGTTTTGACTATCTTATCATTCCTAAAGTGACATTGAAAATGAATTTGGTTAGACTAGTTGTTAATAGCAAGGACAAAATATCCCGATATATCCACGATATATCCATTTTTTGAGAGTACCGATATCGATATGGGGGAAAATGATATATCTTTTTTGATATCGAGGATATATTAGAAAATATCGGTAAAAATATCGATATCGAATTGCCACAGTTCAAATTTTCCCAGATATCGAGGAAATATCGATATGATATCGACAAAATATCGAGAATATATCGAAAATATCAAAAAATTATCTATAATTTAAAAAAAAAATTACTAACCAAATACTTTTGTTAAACGACCATCTCATCTAAAAGTTTAAGCTATTAGGGAGGATAATCATTTAATACTTAATCAAGTCACTCTAACAATTTTTTTTTGTTATTAATATGTTTAATTTTAAAAAAAATAAAATTAAAAATAAAGAAACACTTGCGTTAACCATCTTATGGTGCTATTATTTTATTTTTGATTAATTAATTATCATTTTTTATTAAAATTATTATCACTTTTCATTAATATTATTATGACTAAGTAAATTAAGAGTGTTCAATCATTGTTTAATCATGCCTCAATAACATGGTGATTGGATTAATCCACACTATCCAATCCATAGTCAAACAATTGGATAAGATAGAACGATGTACTACTGGCACATTTAGAACTATGTTCAAAATTTTTATAATTTGATGAGTTGGTACAAATATTGTTTAGATTTAGACGGCATGGCATGTTTCACATTTGAGACTCATAGATCATTATTTTGGTATTAGTTATTATGTATTAACAACAAGTATTAATTATTGTATGACTTCAAACTATGTAAATACGTTATTAATTTGTTTATCATGTGTTATAAGTTTTATTGAGATTTAAAGTGTACTTATATATTAAAATTAGTAATAATATATTGAAAAGTTAATAACTTAATTTTCTTCTATTTTTTTCAAGTTTTCGTGATTTTTTAAATTTTTACCGATATCGATATCGATATTCGATATATCCATCGATATATTCGTAAATTTGAAGTATCTATATTTTAATCGATATCGATATTTTCATCCATGGTTACTGGTGTAAGTTTCATTTTAATTCCACACTCTTAACAATAGTATAATTGGAAGTCACCCAATAGTTTATCACTGTATTAACATGAGTGTATTGTGAGAACTAATTTATCACTATATTATTAAAATGAGTGTCTTGTGAGAACTAATTGTTCACACTTTTAATTTTACTCTTTCTGATAAATTAATTTTTTTAAGTAATTTAAACTTTTTTTGAAGAACAAACCATTGATAAAACGACTTGATGAGCACTTTGTTGTTTTTTCCTTTTTATGTCAAATAAAGTGAAGTTTTTCTTTTTAGTTAAAACAAAGTCTCTAATAAGACGTGTTAAAAGTAGTATGTTATTCTAAATTATGATGAATGATCATTAAAATATGATTTTAAGATGGTATAATATAATTCACTGTTAATATACTTTAATATACTTTAACTGCTGAATAACACTTATTACCTATATGAATCAGTCCCATCTCACATGCACCCGTCTCACCAGGGGATGTACCTCGTCAAATTACATGTTAATTAGTGATGTGATATAAATTTTTTGCAACTTTTAAACAAATTTCTATCACAACCAAAAGGTCCAAAACGCCGAACTAAACTCAAGAAAACAGTAAAATAATGTTCTTCATCATCAATCTATCACAGAAAAAATCGATCTGGTAAGCTTTATCCATATTAAACCACCCAAAGTCATCAACTGTAAAGAATAAAATTATGTAAGATATTGTTACTGTTTGATAATTGACACTGATGCTGATTTAGTTGGTCCACAGAGACATATTTTAAACAGCAACATAAAAAATAAATGGACATATAATACAAGTCCCATAATGTAATGTGTTGATGAGCATGTTAAACAATAGTAAGCAACATCACATGTTTTGACATGTTTCATCACATACATTCTTTTGTTTTGATCGATCATGTTCTACTCCTCCACAAGATGCAATGCTAGGCAGGCATGCCATGTGTGAGCTATCAATCATATTTGTCTGCTTCTGCAAAGGCCTTGTCTTAACAGTCATATAATATCGGGTATCGCCTATCGGCAGAGAAAAATACAAGCGAGACGAGGGTCGAGTAGCGAGTGCCCCGACACAATCAACTAGTGTTCTTTTTTCTTGAATGACCTTCATTTGGATCATTGCAGCATCACATGAGTTATGTCAAAGGGGGGGTCTCTGTATGAATGCCAATCTCACTTTTGTGATGATATTGGGACCTAGTTAGGTTTAAGTGTACTGAAATCAATGCTCCTTTTGGACAAAGATGGCCCCATTTCTAAGGAAAAGAGAGCTTTGGGTCCCAAATGAGGTATATCCCATAAAATTGTAAAAAAGGCAAAGCTCAGCTCAACAAAGTTAGTTGCACTAAAAAGAGGCTCAATTTTCTTGAAAAGTTGAGCATTTATGATTGATATTGGAGCTACACTTTATGGGATTCCTAAGTATCAACACTGTGTGTGAGATGAACTTGAGCACTCATCATTTCTCAAACCAATAACTAACAGACAAAATTATGTTCATCTCAACACTTGACAAAGAGCATGTAAAAAATGACTAGCAAAACTCTAAACTAATGATCTTACCGAGCTGCTTTTCTCCTTGACTTGAAAGGGAACTTTGATGGCGGCGACGGAGAGAACTCGAACGGTAAATGAGGCGGCTCCGCCTTCCCCGAAAGCATCT
This sequence comes from Pogostemon cablin, assembly GCA_023678885.1. Classification (NCBI taxonomy): domain Eukaryota; kingdom Viridiplantae; phylum Streptophyta; class Magnoliopsida; order Lamiales; family Lamiaceae; genus Pogostemon; species Pogostemon cablin. Next base: position 2,298,624 of record CM042965.1, read on the forward strand.
CCACATTGTCCTTCATTGAGGGGCGTTTATTAGGTGATCTCTGCAAACATAAAAGGGCAATGGTGATGCATAACAATGCTTGTTCTCGATCCAAAAACTGTATGTTTGAATCAACAAGATCCAATAGTCTCCCATTCAAGGCCAATTGCCGAGCCCATGATATCAAATTCGCCCTTTCGAATTCAGACATTGGCGACGCCATCACTTGCAATGGCCTTCGCCCCGATACCATTACCAACAACACCACACCAAAGCTGTACACATCGCACTTGTCTGAAACCTCCGCACCACCACCGTACTCCGGTGCAATGTAACAAACTGTTCCCCTCATACTAGGGGTGCTACTAATGCCTCCACTCTTTGGAATATCTCCACTAGTAAAATCTTGGCTGTTTCTTCTCCCTATTCGAAACTCCCCACTGAAACCATCCAACCACCGGTCAATGCTGTTCCGGCTACCCCTGCTCCGCCTCCTCTTTCTCTCCGGCACCCCTTCTTCATCCCTTTGCCACCACAGTTCACCCTCATTGTCCGATGCAGATCCCCTTTTTTTCTTCTTCTTCTTCTTCTTCTTGACCAATTCGTCACAGAACTCTTCCTTCCACCATTCCCTTGGTTTCCTGTTCTTCTTATCTTTCCTCATTATCTCCCTATCAAGAGACGCCCACCACTCCAATCTCTTCCCCTGCTTCTTTTGATCCACTTTATCTTCTTCTCTGATCGAACTTTTTGACTTGATCAAATCCTTCTTAGGCCTATCCTTACTAATCTCACTACCAATCCACTCCATTACATAGTCCTTCACCCTCCCTGAATCCGATAATCCACTCACATTTTCTTGCTTCCACCACCAATCGCCGGAGCCCTCACTCTTCCCTGTCCCTGCTCCTACAGCCCCTTTCCTAGTCCCACTGTCGACACTGATTCGATCCAAAGGCCCTTCTGAAACACTGCATTCCTTCTCCAAACGCTCCGATGGCGTCGCCTCCACCACCCCCACCCCTTCCTCCCCATCAATTATCCTCACGCAATAAGAATCAGGGGATTGATCCACATTCACAACCACAGCATCCTCTGTCACAAAGCTCTCATTCTCCTCGATTATCGACCCGTAATCATCCCCTTTCTTCTCAATTTTCTCCTCCTCTTCCACGAAAGACTCTACCATGTTCTCCTCCACCCTGGTCAACACCTGGGCCAACCCGAAATCAGCAATCTTAGCTTCAAATTTGCAATCGAGCAATATGTTGGAAGGTTTAATATCCCCGTGAATAATGGGCGGATCGCAAGAAAAATGCAGATAATCGAGACCCTTGGCGATGGACATTATGATTGCAAACCTCTTACCCCAATGCATCAACTCCTCACACTTGCGATCTAATAATGCATCTTGCAAGCTCCCATTCTGCATGTGCTCATAAACAAGCGCTAGCCTTCTCCCCCTTCTCCTCTTCCTGCAACCATGGTGCCTCAAGTTGTAATCTCTACTCCCATTGAAAGTCGAAAATCCCAGAACACAGACGACATAAGGGCAACACACAGTGTCAATACGCGAAGCGAGTGAGAGCTCGTTGTGAAACTCGCGTTCGCCTTGAATAGAAGCTTCGCTCATCAACTTCACAGCAATTTCTTGGCCGGAAGGAAGCAGCCCTTTGAAAACCGACCCAAACCCTCCCTGACCGAGGCGGTTGGCCGCGGAGAAGGAGTCGGTGGCTCGGCGGAGGAGAGAGTAGGAATATCTCTGCGGCGGAAAGGGGGGCTTCAGATCCGTCGGAACAGTTCTTTTGCGCGTGATCTTCCGGTAGATAATAACGGAGAGAAAGAAAAAGGCCAAAGCAACGGCGGCGGCAAGAAGTGGCGGCAGGAGAGGGGCGTGACGGCGGTGGGAGTTCGGAGAAGGGGGTGGCATTGTGGTAAATCTGATGTAGGAAAAGGGGAGAAGGGAAGCAAAGAGTATGTATAGAGGATGGAAAGAGACTAGTGGGAGAGAAGGTAACACAGTTCGAATCTGTTGATGAGAGTGAAAATGTTTTTGTTCGTTATCGCTCGCACTTCGTCTCCTTCCTCCCTCCCTCTTTGTGTAAGCTGAGCTTTGTAAAAAGGCTAAAGCTACAGGGTTGTGATGGGTGAGGGTGATGCAACTCTGTGGGTCACCACCTACGTTGCTTCATACAAATCTGAGTAGTTTTATTAAATTTTATTTTATTTTATTTTAATACTCCTCTAATTCAAACCTGATTATAATATATGGAGTAATAATTTCTGGATCTTTGAAAATTAAAGCAACACGTTCCCTGCCTTTTCTTTCGAGTTTGATATCGTCTCACATATGATTAATTTTTTATTTTTTTAAATCAAAATTATTATTTTCATAATAAATATTACTACTTCTGTTAATTTATAAAGGAATTATTGATTTTTTTACATGAATTAAAAAAATAATACTCCATTCGTCACGCGTTAACGTTTGACGTTTGCTTTTTGCACGGAGATTAAAAGATATAATATTTCATATTTTAATGTGTAGTGAGGTGAGAGAAATAATATTTAATGAAAAGTGGGTAGTTGTATTAGTGTTGTGTGTAGGGGTGGGCGGTATGGCGTACCAAAAAAATTTGGTCATACCAAATACCATACCGAAATTTTCGGTATATAAAAAATTATACCGTTACCTTACCTAAACTTTCGGTATACCTTAGTTCGGTATACCGATATTTCGGTATAAGAAAATAGTATACCTTCTATTTACCAATATTTCTGTATACCATATCATACCTAAAATATCGGTATATACCATCCTATTAGTAATTTGCTATACTGTTATACACCTAAAATTCAATAACTCTAATAAAAAAACTGTACAAGAAAAGTGAAAGATAGCTATAAAATAAATTTTCATAGATAATAAAGTCATAATAAGAAAAATATACGACAATCCACAATCGACTAAATTAAAAAAGAGTAAGTCTCATGAAAATCGGGTTTACATGTAAGCCTTATTTTTTAATATTTCTCTTAGTATATAAAAATCTCTTTGAATAATAATATTTTTTATATAAAAGAGTAATAATTCATATATCTAAAAAATAAATTTTCATATACTAAAATATAATCAATAAATCAGGATTTACAAGAATTTCAAGAGTAGGTTTTTAATTTAGAAGAGTAACAATTTATATGCTAAAAAGTAGTAATTTTTTAAGTACTAAACAGTAATCGAATTTACATAATTAATACAAGTGTTTGTCATTAAATAAATATTCCCTAAGAGATCTACAAAAAAACCATATGAAATTTATATTAAAATCAATACTTTTAAATTTTCATATAGGATATAATTAAGTAATTAAAAAAGAAGTACAAGATATTATGAAAGTCAATCAACTTTGTCATCAATTTAAATTATGAAGAAATATATAGCAGGATTTTAGATTTAATCTTTAAATTAATTAGTGTATATATATAATTTAATTACAAATTATAATATATAAATAATAATTATAATTGGATATATCATGTAGTATGGTAATATCGATCATATTACTAAAAAATTGAATATTTTACGGTATTTCGGTATATACCAAAATACCGCGGTATTGATCATTCACATACCTTTATCGTACCAAAATTTTCAATACGGTATCATACCTTACCAAAAATTTCGGCTTACCTAACATTTCGGTAAAATCGGTATTTTTCGATATGATAAGGACGGTATACCGAAATTTCGGTATTTTTCCCCAGCCCTAGTTGTGTGTGGACCCTACATGAAATAATTAATTATTTTGTGTAGGCCCAACGTGAAAAAAAAGAAATGTAAACCTTAACGTGAGATAGATGAAGTATATAGCTGCAGTATTTAGCCATTTTTTGACTTACTTTTAGAGGTAGTATGTTATTTTTGTGTAATAAGTAAATGATAAAGTATGTTACATGTGTTAAAAAGGTGATGACAAATTTAAAATTAAAGTATATTGGAGGGATATTATTTAATTATTTTTTCTTTTTATGATAGTGTGAAGTTGAATTTGGGACTGAGAGAGTAGTATTTTTAGGGGTGAACAACAAAAAAATACTCCCTCCATCCCGGGTATTTTTACCCGTTTGTACGGGCACGGAGATTAAGACATTTTATTTTTTTAATATATAATATAAGAGAAAGTAGGGATAAATTAATAATTTAAAAAGAAAAAGTGAATAAAGTTATTGGGAATGATGAATAAAGTGTAAAAAAGTAATTAAAGTTGTTGGGATTGTAAAAAGTAGATAATAAAATATTATGTATTTTTGCCAAAAATGGAATGTGTAAAAATACTTTGGAACACCCCAAAATGAAAAGTGGGTAAAAATACGTGGGACGGATGGAGTACCATTTTTATTCATATTTTATGAAATAATTAACTCCATTATTAAATATCACTTTTAATTAATTCAAATATTATTTTTTATTAAAATATAATTATATATGATATGGTATATTTTATTTTATTTTATATTTATTCATTATAAAAATGGGAAAGTATAATTTCCAATCATAGGTTTTAATGCTCAATTTAATGATGATTACAAATGAAAGAATATGAGTAATTAATAACTAAAACGAAGAGCCGCCATTTTCTATTTTTGTAAATTAAATTGTAGACAAAGTTTCACACTTTTACTTTGAAAGTCCATTGAAAATACATTTTAATTAAAAATAACATCTCTGACTAACTCTACAACTAACAACAAGAGTACCTTTTTTTATTTTTAATAATACAGGGGGTAATCCATTTTAAATAGAATAAATCTCATTTTGTGAGATAAATTGGAATTTTGGTATTAATTTTTTTAATACTGTTTAATATGTAATACAATATAAAATATCTATTTAAAATAAATATCCCTAATAAAAACACAGTCTTTCTCTTTCTTGAGTTATTATAGATTATGTGAAAGGAATACTCATATGAAGGTGAAAAACATTATCTCGATTCGAATAATAAAATAAATTTAAAAAAAAAGGATTGAACGGGGGGAGAGGTATTTTGTATTTTGTCGAGGGTAATGTGGGGGTAAGCTAGAGTAGTCTATATCAAGTTGACTAATAAGTAATCGTATACATCAATCAATTCCTATTCCTATTCCTATAATAATACTCCCTCCGTCCCACGTATTTTTACCCACTTTTCATTTTGGGATGTCCCACGTATTTTTACCTATTCCATTTTTGGCAAAAATACATAATATTTTATTACCTACTTTTTACAATCCCAATAACTTTAATTACTTTTTACACTTTATTCATCATTCCCAATAACTTTATTCACTTTTTCTTTTTAAATTACTAAATTATCCATACTTTCTCTTACATTATATATTAAAAAAATAAAACGTCTTAATCTCCGTGCTCGTACAAACGAGTAAAAATACCCGGGACGGAGGGAGTACAAGTGTATTTAATTAATTTAAAATATTATAATACTCTCTCCGTCCCGGATAAGTTGATATATTTTTTTTGGCACGGAGATTAAGAAGTTAATAATTTAATATAAAGTGAAGTAAAGTGAAATAAAAAAAATAATATTTAATGTATAGTGGGTAGTTGTATTAGATGTGATATGTGGAGTCCATGAGAATATATTAATTATTTTGTGTGGGTCCCATGTATTAAAAAAAAAATGTGTCAACTTTAATGGGACAAACCAAAAAGGAAAGTGTATCAATCTTTATGGGACGGAAGAAGTAGAATATATGGATTTTTTGTTTTCGTTTTTGCTTTCTTTACTTATTATTGACGTAAAAAATACATACTAAATGCCCATCATATGTTAACATATATCGGATTCCATTTGTTTTTTTTTTCTTTCTTAAAAGAAAGAATTTTCAATATATTAATAAATAATAAAATGTAGAAACTAAAGGAAATCTAAGAGGAATAAATAAAGAATGTTATACTTTCTACGTAAACGAAATTTTGAAAATGACACCACTAAACTCCACCGGGACTATTTTTTATTTCTTTAGATTATTTCCCTTATTGCCCTTGAAAATTTATTTAAAAAATTAGAGAGTTTATATACTCATTGTATTTAGATGGACGAAAAGCCATTAATAAAATTTAAGGAATTCGATGAAATACAAATCTAAAAGAGATGAATTAAAATATTTCATAAAAAGTGACATGGAATTAAGAGAATTTTAATGTTTATTTTTATTAGGAGCTTTATTAATTAACTTATTAATTTTATTAAACCAACACACTAAAAAAAAGGCTTAAATATGCATTACTAGTACTCCATACAAGAACATCTATCTTATTTAACCAACTAATTAATTATGAATGTATTTAATAGATGAACTGACCTTACTATCTTTTTGGAATTCTAGAAAAAAAAAATCGAATCGAAAAGTAAGGTAGGCCAGCGTGTCGTAGTTGTAATCGTACTCGCAAGAGGGTGCGCGTGCAAAAGGTACTTAACGCCTGCACATTCCTGAGGGGGCCCTACCGTGCTCTCACTAAGAAACTAAATGCCATAAAAAATATCTCACGCGCTACGTTATGCGTGGATACACTAACTTTGACTCTCAAACTATTCTTCAGTATTTCAAAATGGATTTTGTAAAGACAAAGTCTACGTGTTAAAGTATGTCGATTATTTAAATAAAGTATGTTTAATGGTTGTTAATGTATGTTTTTTAAAGTATGTTGGATTATGTATTAAAGTATGATGTTAGTGTGTTATAATTTGATTTATTATCGACATATTTTAACCACAAATAAGCGCACTTTAACCACAAATAAGCATACTTTAGTGACGGGTTGACCCGTCTCACATCCGTCTCACCAATAACCCGTCTCACAAGAGACTAACTCCCACGTATTTTTACCCACTTTCCATTTTGGGGTGTCCCACGTATTTTTACCCATTCCATTTTTGGCAAAAATACATATTATTTTATTACCTACTTTTTACAATCCCAACAATTTTAATTACTTTTTTACACTTTATTCATCATTCCCAATAACTTTATTCACTTTTTCTTTTTAAATTACTAATTTATCCCTACTTTTTCTTACATTATATATTAAAAAAATAAAACGTCTTAATCTCCGTGCCCGTACAAACGGGTAAAAATACCCGGGACGGAGGGAGTATTATATTGTATACCCTTTAGTATATAGATGTGTACCCTTTATTTTCTAAAGAAAATTATTGTGTGTATCTGGGTGCATGAACAACACTCCGTGCGCCTTTAGAATTTTGTATTAAATTGTATATCCTTTAGTATAAAATGTGTACCCTTTATTTTCAAAAGAAAAAAATATTAATGAAAAGTGTATACCCTTTAGAACAAAATGATGTATCTTTTATTAATTAAAGTGTATACCCTTTAGACCAAAGCAATAAACCCTTACCCATAATACTAAATTTCTAAATGCGCACGGAATGTGTTCCCGTGCGCTCGGGCGCGCGCAAGCCTCACTCAAATAAAATTATATCCAACAATCTCAAAATTAGTTACATTAAATCCAATTTGTCACTTAATATTTTCCACGTAATATTACTTTATATTTTATTTATTACCTAAAAATATTAAAATATCTCAAAAAATCAATGAAATGAATAAAAAAAGTAAATCTTTTAAATAATTTGCTACGGGACTGTAGTGAATTGTTGTTAAGAGGAATTTAGATTTTTTAATTATTTATTTCGATTTATTTCATGAGTTTAATATTTAGAAAAAAACGAGAGAGAAATTGACATAATTAACATGAAGAATGTCAAAGTGGAAAATATGGTGAATAAATACCCATATATGTTATCTGATAAAAAAAATAATGTGCTATTTTAAAAATATTAAATTAGGTTAGGGAACTCAGGGTTAATAACAGTAATTATATATTATCACTCTTCGTAATTAAATTATACAATTATTACGACTAAGAAATTAATATATTCATCATATTCGAATGAATTGGACAGGAATTGCGTATGAAAATAAAATGCAAATCAAACATAACTTATATAGTAGTATGAAAGAAGGCAGTTAGTTAATTAGGAATGGAGCTTAGAGCTCTTTTAGTACACACTATACTCACCGCCTTTCTCTTTTAGGATGAGGAATGAATAATATCGTGAAAAATATGTTACAATTGCCCCTGGTTTGGTTAAGACTTTAAATAGATAGTTGAGGGAGCTAATTGATATTTTAGAAGACTAAGGGAGCAAAGGAGAATTTACCGTATTTTAAAATTGAAATGTTGTACTTTGACTTATAAGGTTTGACATTTTTATGAAATTTGGAAATAAGTCTAACAAAAGGATAATCATAAAAGAAACTGAGGCTCTAAGTTATTTATAAAGGTAACGAGAGAGATAAATAAATAAATAAATAAAGAAAGAAAAGGTGGATATCACGTGACTACCACCCCAGATTCATATTACTAGTTTTTTTCCCTCGAGAGACGTAATTAAAATAACAATAATAATGTAAATAGACTGAATTCGAGTTTGGATTCACAATTTAAATTAGGTTCGATTAAAATAAATAATTACGGTATGTTTTTTTATGTTTGCATTCTCATTGATTGGTGTGTTTCACTTGTCTTCTCTCTTGTCTTTATATTAATTGAACTTATTTATTTATTACTGGTCTCTCTTCATAGATTTTTTATTTTGAGAATTGGGAGTCAAAATCAGAAATTCTAGTGTCCAATATACTGAAATATGGAAACTGATCCTGTAAAATAAATAAATAGACTCGTCTTCGCCATATGATTGAGTTTGAATTTCTTGGGGGTACAGAATTAGTGTAGGCATGTTGTTTTCATAATTAGATAGATGTTGTTGGATTTTACTTTATGTTTGTATCTCATTTGTAATTTGGTCTAGGCATGTTGTTTTCATAATTAGATAGATGTTGTTGGATTTTGCTTTATGTTTGTATCTCATTTGTAATTTGGGTACTGCTCATACCGTTTAGAATTAAATTTATTTTTCCTGAAAAAAAAACAAAACTATAGAAAAATTCAAGTTAAAGTTGAATTTATATTCATCTATGTTAATTTAAGATATTAATAAGTTGGTGTCATTTGTCAAGTATATCAAACAAGAAGACATTTGGTAGTAATTTTATAGTGAAACTTTACATCAACAAAGATGACCAACCACCTAAAACAAACAAACATATAGACATCCAGACCTACCTGTAGAACATGAAGGAATCAACAAATTCAAGATTCAACTTCCATAACAGAAAGAAATCATCAACTATTTGGAAAACGAATTTCAAGAAAATCTCAACCCCTCAAGCAATCAACTTCACCATTACAGTGGCTTTACACCTCCATTTTCTTGAGGATTTACAGGGGTTGAAGATCCACTCTTCCTAGACGTGCTGGATTGGCCGGTGATGGTCCGCCCCATGAACTTTCCGGCTTTGGAAAGACCACTACCAACAGCTCCGAAACCAGTCCCAACAATGCCAGCTCCAGCATTTAAGCCGCTTCCAACGAGCCCTGCTCCACCTACAATACCGCTTCCAACTAGCCCTGCTCCACCTATAATGCCAGAACCGACCAGTGAGGCTGCACCGTCAAGGGCATCCATAGTGCTACCTATTACTCCGGCCTCTTTCAGTTTCTTTCTCTCTTCTAAGATCCTCTTCTCTTCTTCCAGAGCTGCCAACTGCTCTTCCTTGTTAAATTCATGATACAAGATCTGAAACCAAGCCACATCTTGCGAATGAAAAACTTGGTGCAAGTTCAAAGTAATTTTTAAATGCCATTAGTGGAAGTGTGACCATAGTTTGATACAGAAGACAATACCCTTCCAATGCACATACTATTTGTTCTTTCTGGCAGGCCTACCAATCATCCTCGAGTAGGGGGAGGTATCATGAGCACAAAAGAAAACTTTACACAATCATAAGCACTAATGCAAGTACCTGAATAACTAGGGTTCCTCTATCCTTCTTATCTTTAATTTTAAGCATATCAAGTGATGGAAGAAGCCTTAGTTCAACTTCTTTTGATTTTTCAGCTTCAAGCTCGTTCAGAGATAACTTTGCAATGCCCAACCGCTTGTCCTGCCCGATGTCTTTATCAAATACCTGTATTGCATGCCAGGATATCTAATAGTTAGCATTTTGCGGAATGAAAAAATAATAAAACAAAGAACGTAGAGGAACTTTCAAAATTTCGCACACTTTAAGACAATGATATAACAAATGATTTAATAACAAAAACAAGCACTACAATGACCAGGGTCAGGGAAGAATTATGTAATCTATATTGTACACAAGAACCAATCTCATTCTTAGGTAATTGGGAAACACACTGCAGTAAGTGAAAGAGAAACAAAACAGAATATGGAGATTAAAAACCTCAAAAACCAATGACTGAGTCTCCTTGTCTTCAGCAATTATTTCAAATGTTTGATTCCAAACAGGATTCAAGTTGTTTTCAACAACCTTTGTTTTGACTTTAAACAGAGGACGAATGTATACAACAACATAGGGATCAGATTTCCCAATCAATTCCATGTTTTTCAGTTCGTTAGCCCGTATGACAGTTACTGTGAGCTTTCCCACAGGCTTAAGCTCCAATTCACTGCAAAGATTCAGAATAAACAATCAAAAGTAACCCACGAGAATCCATGTTCTTACATGTTTTCTAGGTTAGATGTTAAATAGAAATGAGCTGCGAAAGATGAGAAACTGAATTCACGCTATCCTTATTCTATATATACCTAAGTTACAAATAGCCACAGATTCATTAGACTATGCAGACATGTGCTGACAGCAGCAAGAGAGAAATGCATGGGTGTTTAATGTTTATCATAAAAAAAACTCGTCCATTCCACTACCACACTAAATCATTACCTTTTTCAATAACAGATGATATTGAGCCTTGTAACAAAGCAAGATATCTCTACTTGCTTCTCTGATCTTAACTAACTTCTTGTTGTAATGCCTATATGAGAATGCTAACCTATAAATATAACAGAACATAGGTACTAAAAGGACAAAGGCATACAACCCTTACCCTCGCTTTTACGATCTCTTAGGTCCCTATATTTACCCTCACTAACAAGCTAAGGTGATGAACAAAAGAAAGTTTACTATAACGGGATGTGGGTGAGAAGCAAGCAAACTTCTTAATATGCACTATAATTGTGTCATGTCATGACTTTTTTTTTTAAATTCATTTTATTATTGATTATCTCAACCCCTTGCTTCAGCATGTAGTTATGAGGTCATGTACAAAAAATGAAAGTGTGAAAGTTGCTGATCCATCAAGAACTGAAAAGGTTACAATGGATATCAGACATGGCCCGAGTAAAAGGCCAGTTCAAAGAGAGGAGAAAAATAGGCAAATAACTGAATCACCTCTGATCAAAAGGTATGCCACCAATAGGAACAACAATCCTGTGAGGCCATTGTAGCATATCTGTAACAATAGTTTCAACAGTGTCCTTGGTGGAAAAAAAAAAGCATAAGAGTTGGCCCAAATAATCAAAATGCTTGAGTAAGGAACAATTGCAAACTTACCTCGATCATATCTGAAATCCCAGGGATAGCTGTTAAACTTCCACCAACGGCTTTCAGCGTATAATCAATTATTGGCTTTGGCTGCATGACATGGAACAGCACAAATGACATACAATAAGTAGCACACCAACATACAACAAGCAGCGTGGGCCAAATTCTCAAAGCTTTGGAATGTTCTAATCCCAAGTCCTTCCATCAATTAAATAAAAAATTTGACACTCAACATCACATACAAAGAAACACAGGCTATGAATTGTGAGTTTCAGTTTTCCTCTTTTTTTCAACTAAAATATCACATAACCTCCCTTTACAACATCCGATTTAAACTTAAGTCAAGTCTGCTGTAAGCAAAGTAGCAGGTATGGTCAGGAATGAACCTCAGCCAGAAGAGCAACAACTACTGCAGAAATGCAAGGAATCTCATCCGCAAGTTGAAAAATAGCACGAACCACCGTAAAAACCTTAAGATCCTTCAACTGCAACAAACACAGGAAGGTAACCTTTTCAATTTCAGTTTAGAGTACTAAAATATGAAACGGATGGTTTTGGATATATGATGTAAGCAGTACCACAGATAAAAGCAATAAAACTTGATAGGATCCAAAAAAAAGAAGCTACAGGGCCGAGTGATTAATTATTAAATTTAGTGCACAAACCTGAATTGGAATAGAAGCCACAAGGGCAGCCTCAACAGCTAGAATAATGCTAGGATCACCACCCCAGCGTAGGTCAATATCCATTGTGATTTGACCTTCTTTAAGACTCTGAACCCGAATCCCTGCATGACTCAAAACAATTATGCACGCAAAGAGGCGGTAGCCAACGCAGAAGAAAATTCATAGTGCAAGGTACAATATCCAGATATATAACAAACAATTTAGAAATATTTAGGCACAAACAGCATCTGCAACTAATTCTTATCCGCAAACAATCTAGAATTACAAACTTGCTAGGACCAAATTATGAGACACTGTAAAGTTGCTTGGATAAAAAATTATCTAAACTTCTCAAGACACAATATCACCAGACTGATTACAAGGTAAAGTTCAGTGTATGGTTCACAGAACATAAGGAATGAAGATATTATGAAATACAGCATGGAAATAATTTGGGACAATGTTGTAAACTCAAAGCATCTCATTAATTTGGACTGTTCGAGGGAATAGATAATGCAGGATACAAGGTTATGGTACCCCAAGCATAAAATATTATTCTTAAATTACTCTACCAGGATTCTGTTGTACACACACAGGATATTGAAGCAAAGAAACTAAAACATATGGCCTTCCTTAATATAGCTTTAAATAATGTATAGGAATAACAGTTGAATGATTTTAGCGAGTTAAACTATGAAACATTTCCCATTTTACATCAAGGTTTGAATATGTCTTCTCTTCTCTTTTATTAGGGCCTATAGTTCACAGAAGATTTCCTTTTAATCAAAATGCACTATTAGTTAACCCCATTAGTAAACAATATAAGAAGATGAAAAAAGATTGATTACAGCATTGGTGAAACTAAATCCAATAAATGTTTCCATAAGAGACCAAATTGCAAAAGCTATGAAAATACAACCAGATTTAAGTTCTAGGCAGTTTGATACAGCATGAAAAAGAATATAAAACTAATAAATTGGATAGAAAAATGTAAATACTATACGAAATTAAAAATCTTAAGTCGGGTTAACGGTGTTGCAACCTTCAATTTTGGGAGCAACAGTTCCAAGAGACAATTTGCTGAATTTCAAGGAAGTAATCCCTACAGGACGATATTCTTCCAACAATGGTTCAACAGATTCTTTTATGACAGCCTCTGCTGCCTGAGAAAGCAAAAATCATGAAATTTGAACTTAACTGATTAATGCCCTAAAATCAGAAAACATTGAATGAGGATAACGTGAAAAAACAACTTATTCAGCAATAAAGATCATATATTACACTATGTATAGAAATGGAAAGAGATGAATTGAAACAATCTTTTAACAAAAGGGTTGTACACCAGCTTCATTACATTAAAAAAGAGAAGCTTACATCTGCAACAAATGGCCACAGTTTGCTTAGTTGTTTATTTAGCCATTTAACCTGAAAGAGTGACCAAAAAACATTAAAATCAATGACAATGACCAATCCCATTACTCATGAAGCACGAAAAAAAGAAGCATACGCTTACACAAACTTATTTATTAAGCAGTAGATGAGTAACTTATTCATGGCATAGCTTAAAATCAGATAGGCTGATACAACTATAATTTTATAGCTTAAGAAGTACGCACTCTAAAATCTAAAATTAACACATGAAAAATCAGTGACACAGAAAAGAAAGTAATCACTCAAATGTAAAAATTCCAAGGTTTCATGCTACAACCTGCTCAAAAACGGGAAATGATATCCACTCAGGACAATTCTCCCCACATATTTTCCTCATGTCCTCCCTGTTCAGTGAGCTCAGTAGTTTGATATCAACTGCCTGTTCGTAAAACAGAATAATATATTTTGAAATGAGTCAAAGGATCCAAGGAAATCGCCACATCAGAAACAAACAACAAAATGCAATTAAGGGCCAAAATATCAAAACCACATTCTAGCAATAAGGAGAATAAAACCTAAGATAGGTATTCTACCAGTCAATTAGGAGTATCATGTAATCAGGAAAATAAATCGGTCAACTAAAATTCAACAATAATTGTGAAAATGAATAACTGGAAAACCTTAGCAACACGCTTCCTGCTCCGATGGGCCATCATGTACTTCCAACCCGCCATCAACGCGACCCCGAACACCATGCCCATCACCATTCCCGATACTAGCCCCATCTCGTTTACCACAAAGTATAATCACAAACCTAAATGTTAATTCCAGTAGAAAACGCAACAGAAATGGGATTTTTACGTAACAGATAACCCAGCCGACTTCTCCAAGTGGAACTACTGTTACGGTAACTTAATCTGATTGAACATGATTCAATAATTCCAGTAAAACAACAATAAATCTCAATTATTCATGTTGTCGTTATCAAAAGGTGTGAATTGTGGAAAGGGTTACATCTAGCAGATAGGAATTAATGGTTGAAAAAAGAAATGGGCAGCATATGACTGTGGGTGTGGGGAAATGGGATTTACGAGAGGGACGATAATATCTGAGAGAGCGGTGGTTATACGTATAGGTGTAATCAAAGGGTAGTTGAATTCTACTATTACTTTCAAGTCAATTCTACTTCCCTCTCTTTGTTTCACTCTTTAGAACCAGATTTTTCTTTCTTTATATTATTACTCCATCCGTTCCGCCCATATTGCACCATTTACAGTAACTTTTGTAAGAGCTTTATACAGTCAAACGATGCAGTTTGACTGGGACGGAGGGAATACTTTTTTTTATTTTCATCCTATTAGTTATGGGTCCGGCTATTAACACCCCACTTCCACTGTACACACCCCAATAGCTAAAAACACCCCAAATTAATTTTTTTAATTTTAATTTTTTACTTTATACACCCCATAAAATATAACTTTACCCTTCATACTAAATATTCTTTTGAAACCCTAATCTCCAATCTCCACTTCATAAAATACGTACCATTTCTCACTTATTAAATATTTCAAGAGAAGAATTATATATATGTATTTTAATTTAGGGTTAATTGCATTAAAATACATGACATTTTCCTCAATTTTCAATTTAATTACGAACTTATTTTTTTATAAAAAAATACATGATCTTTCTATCATTTCTTAATTTAATCACGAATTTTTTTAATCAATTAAAAACACATTCTTTTTATACTTTCTCAATTTAATCATATTTTTTTTAAATATATATAATTTAAAATTTTTAGAATTTAATCATAAATTATTTATTAATAAAGTATAACTATCTTACTTAATAAAAATCAAGATATATTAAATATTTAATATATAATATATAAATCTACATAATATAAATATTAAAAAATTATACAACAATTCATAAAAATTCATTGTGTTTTAAAATTAAAGTAACTCTATTATAATAATTGTTTTAATTTTGAAATTAATAATTCTATATCGGAACACAGTGTAGTTTAAATAAATTCATAATAATTAAAATAATAATAAATTCTGAAAAATAAAAAAATTGAACATATTGTAAGTTTAACCTTTTAATTTATTTCATTTAATTGAACTGCGTAACGCCTTGCTAAAACAATTTTAATGAATTTTTTAAATATTAATATTATAGTATTTTAAATATTATTTATTTAATGAGTCTTAATTTTTATTAATTAAAATAGTTATATATTTTATTCATAAAAAAATGTGATGAATTAAAGAGTACAAGTTAACCCTTTAATTTATTATTACATATAATATATATGTAAGGTTAAACTTATCTTTTTGTCTATGAATAACTTAGTTCATATTATTATTGAGGTATGTATAGTGAAATGGGGGGTGTTAATAGTCGGAGCCATTAGTTATTCAATCGTTGTTTATTTTTCTCCAGGTAAAATTTGTTATCACGTGAGAGGGTCATGCGTAATGGGTTATCCAAGAATTACCCTAAAATTGGTGATATATTCAAGATGAGGATATTTATTCTGCATAATTTAAAAGACATTTTTGACTAACTTTAACCGACTAGAATTAACATCCTTTTATGGAGTAAAATTTTCTTATATATGGAGTATCTATTTTGGCGGATTATTGTAATATTTAAAAAAAAATAAAAAATTGGAAAGGTGATGTAATTACTGTTTTTAGTTGTTTATTATGGGAGAGCACAAAATTGGTGGGGCCTAAACCGAGGGCGTTCTGATTTTTTAAATAATTATATATATATAATAATTAAAAAAGGAATTATTTCAGAAATTTATATAAATAATAATAATTGGAAATTCGTTTCCACTTTGATCATTATATTTATGGATGCCCACTCCTCTTTTGGGAAAAAAAAAGTTTAATACTAGTTGATATTAAATATAGTGACTGTATTGTGTAATATCCTTTGCCGATATAAGGTTTGACTAGGACATGTTATAATTCGGGTTTATTCACAAAATATTTCTAAACCCGAATAAAATCGGAGGTCTAGATTTGTAATTTGCCGGCTTAACAATTCCTAAATAAGCCGGTTAATTCGCTGACGAGATTTTGTTTCGCGTAGTTGGGCCATGTGTGGGTCGAATTTTGTTTGGGCCAATTTTAATCGACGGTCTGGCCCAACAAGTCCCATTCAGAAACATTATTTTTCAAGCTCCGCCCATTTAAACACTAGATGCTTTAACATCCAATGAGACCACCCATTCTAATTTTATATTCCATATCTTAAATATTTGATCACAATCATTGTTTAAATTACCATTTAAGTGTATAAAAATTGAATGATTATTTGTTAGAACATACTCCCTCCGTCCCATAGTTAAGTTCACCGACGCTATAGATACGGAGTTTAAGAAAAGTTGCTCTTTGACCAACTTTATTGACTTTTTATGGGTATTGTCGTATTTTTAAGTAATAAATAAATTATAAAGTATGTTATGTGTGTTAGGTGTGCATGGTATTTTTGAAATTAAGATAACTTTTGAGGTTGTTGGTTAATGTGAAGTTTCTTTTTTTGGATGGTGAACATAAGTGTGGGATGGATGAAAACGGAAAGTGTGAATATAAGTGTGGGATGGAGGAAGTGTATTTTAATAAATAACATGTTATGAAAAACGAGGTGGAATAAAATGGAATCACTTATTTTATCTCTTGTTCCCTCTATTAAATGTATGTCATGTGTCACAATCATTCTTCCAAACCGTCTACAAAAATGTAATAGTAATTTATTAGAGTATACTCCTTCCGTTCCGGTAAGTATTTCACGTATTATGGTGCGCGGAATTTAAGAAAAAAATATTTTTTTATGTATAAAGTGAGAAAGAGAATAAATATTTGGGTTAATTTAATGAAAAAATTGTGTAAAGTTATTGGGATATGTGAAAAAGTGAGTATTATATTAGAATGTGCGTAAAAAGTGGGTATTATTATAGTGTATTTTTTTACCAATTTTAATAAAAATAAAGTATAAAATACTTTGAGGGACGGATAAAAAATGAAAGTGTGAAATATTTTCAGGATATGAGGGAGTAGTATTTTTATAAAAAGAAGGGATTCGTGATAGAGAGTTGAATCGTTTAGTTGCACTCTAACATGCCCCCTCACATGAAGACGGGGAATTTTTGCCTCAAGCCTAGCATGTGGAATTTTCTCATAAATGGGTAGCGGTGAGGTTTGAACCCTGGACCTTTGTTAACCATGGGCTCTGATACCATGTTAAACGACCACCTCATCTAAAAGCTTAAGCTTGAGACAAAACTTCCCCGCTTGCATGTGAGGGGGTGTGTTAGAGTGTAACCTAATTAATTATTAAATGATTTAACTCTCTACCAGCTTAAGCTGATAGAGAGTTGAATCGTTTAATACTTAATCATGTTGCACACTAACAATTCGGATCAAAGTGGAACCTCTTTATAGAATAAAACCCGCTTAAATCACATTTGCCATCTTCTTGTATTTACAGTTAAATATGCACAAATAAATGTATGGTTGAACACATTTCTATTATTTAATTAGTTAATTTAGGGAGATGGAATAAATTTATTGAGGATATGTGCAATGATATGATTGCAAATAAGTGGGGATTGAAGAGACATATTGTTCCCACTTGCCAAATATGAACATCTAAATTACTGTCTCCATTTCAAAATAAGCATAAGATGCTATACATAAAATGCTCCACATGTCAAAATCACCACCTTTTGAATAGATGCTTGTATTCTTTTAATAAATAATCAAATGATGGATCATATTGAAAAGGAATTCAATTCACAACATCAGTGAGGTCATATCATGACGATACATAGCATTAACTAGCTAGCTAGTAATTAGTTAAGGAGTAGATGAAAGAGCTAGGTAGATGTAGTTATTCTAAGGGAATATGTAAGAGTAGTATAAATAAATGAGGTTAATTAGGGTAGAATGAATTGTGAATGTGGAAATTGTAAAAAAAAGAGCATTAATAATGAAAATGTGGAAAGCAATAGGTGCAATGGTGATTGTAGAGTTGAGTTTAGGTGTGGTGAATATACTCTTGAAGGAGGCTCTTAATGGAGGGATGGACCATGCCATCATCCTTGTCTATCGCCAATCCATCGCAGCTCTTTTCTTGACCCCCCTCGTCTTTTTCTACGAAAGGTACCCGCCCTGCCTCACAATGTGTATATCAATTATTCATGGATAGTTTGTGTGAATGGCAGGAGTAGTTGGAAGAAGCTGAGTGGTGGTTTGATTGGTCATATGTTTCTCTGTGCTCTGCTAGGGTAGGAACCTTAATTTCATACATCAAAATATATAAATGAATTATAGTATAATTATAATGGTGCATGCAGGCTGACCCTATGTCAATACCTCTTCTTGGTGGGTTTGGACTACACATCAGCAACATTCACTTGTGCTTTCATTAACATGGTTCCTGTCATTACATTCCTCCTCGCTCTTGCCCTAAGGCACCTCTACCTCCTAATTAATATTTACTAATTAATTAATCATTCATTAAGTATATATAACTGTGTGTAGTGCAGGATGGAGAAAGTAAAGATGAAGACAAAGAGTGGACAGGCGAAGATGATTGGCGCAGCGACATGCGTGGTGGGGGCCACCACGCTCATGTTGTACAGGGGCATGTCGCTGGCGTTGCCATTTACACGTGTCCGAATCCTGGGGAGGCGGCGGCCGAAGGTGGGTCCCGGGTCGGCGCTATTATGCGCCGGAAGCCTGGCTTGGTCTTCCTGGTTCCTCATGCAGTCAACGCTCGGACATAAGTTTCCGTACAGATACTCAAGTACCTCCATCATGTCCTTATTCAGTGCCCTCCAGTCAGCCCTCCTCTCCCTCATCACCCACACATCTGCCTCCTCATGGATCCTCAAAGGACACTTTCAGATCCTCACTGTTGCATTTGCTGTAATCATTCTAGTTATAATTATAATTATAATTAATTATTAGTATTAATAACTCATGATAATGTTGTGTGGTGTCGCCAGGGAATTGTGGGATCAGGGTTGTGCTATGTAGTGATGTCGTGGTGCGTGAAACAACGCGGTCCGGTTTTTACGTCTGCGTTTAGTCCGTTGATACAGGTTTTTGCGGCCATTTTAGACGTCTTCGTCCTGCATGAAGATATTTACCTTGGAAGGTACATATTTACAATTTGTGTTTTGTTTTATGTTGTCAAGCACTTATTTATGACATGGTTGGAGTACATGGGATTTTGAACAGCGTTTTAGGATCCATTGTGGTCATAGTTGGCATGTATGTTCTATTGTGGGGGAAAAGCAAAGAAGAAGACATTTGTGAAGATGGTCTTCCCAAAAGAATACATCAACATTCTGCCCAACCTCAACTTACCAATGATCACTAAATTTATGTAGTAATTAATATTATACTATGTGTTTGTTTCTTTGATATTTTTAATATTCTGTTACATATATTACATCACAACTTATTGCAAAGATTGGATGAATTACACGAGATATTATCAAAATTCACACTTTAAAAAATATATTAGCCCCCCCAAAAAATGGAGATTTTCCTTCCACTTATTACTCATTTAGGGTCATGTTGTAACAGTTAACATAAGAAAATTATGACACCACATCTCATTCTGCTTTAGATTTACTCGATCCTATGAGTATAATTTTTTGACCCATTATATAAGAAATCTTTTAAGTGAACCCAACATATTACTATTGAATCAATGCGTTCTTTCTCTTTTTTTAAAAAAAGTAAATGTAATGTCTCATAAAATAGTTCGTTTTTCTTATGTGGTCCTAATTTTAATAAATTCACATGACCCAGTATATTGGGCCAACACCTACCTTCAAATTTGTTGATCCGGTCACTATTCAATTAGCATATCACAAGCTCAATTCAGGATTAGGCCCAAACTCAATTTTGACTCAACTATTAGCCAGCTCGGCTCGAATTCTGAATTTTAAAATCAAATATATTTTTAATTTATTTTTATTCTGGTAATTTATCATTACTATTATATATAAAATTTTTACTATAATTTATTTATACAATACTATTATTTTCACCAAGTTATTTGCGAGCTACTCACATCAAACTCAACTCGACTCTTTAATATAACAATAAAATATCGAGGAATGAATGATGGTCACATATAATTCTATTATAAAATAATTATAATTTTTATGTTTTCAAAAATAATGTCATCGAAAGATATATCGACAAAAAATGTGACAGATGCTCTTAATGCAATTCATGCCACAAGAAAAAAAAATGTTTTATATTAACGTTATTGAATCATTAATTTTCAATAGATTTGAAATCCGGAGGAACGTAACTTCTTGTATTTAACTGCGGTGTAACCTAGGTGTCGGTACTGGGATTGATCAATAGATTGTGGAATTAAGTCATAGTAATAATTAGGGCTGGGAAAAAATACCGAAAACTCGGTATACCGTGCTTGCCGTATCGAAAAATGCCGAAAAATATCGAAAATTCAACATACCGAAATTTTCGTTACGGTATCGGTATAGGATATTAAAATTTTCGGTATTTCGATATATCAAAATTATTTTCGGTATTTCGGTATCGGTATACCGATACCGATATAACGAAAATTTTATATAATTTTTTTTAAATTTAATTATACATAATACAATATTTAAGTATATTTTATATTATAAATATATTTAAATTATTTTTATTTTATTATGTATTACGTTTATTCATATATATTTTTTAAAATTTAAAATAAGTTCTAATTAAAATAAATAAAAATATAATACACATCTAAATAAAAATATAGGAGTATAAAAATATAATAATAAAAAATTTGTTATTTAATCATGAATAAATTAAAAACAACATAAGTATAATGTTTGAGATTAGAAAATTTAATTATTTTGAAATATTTTTATATTAATTTTATTATTTTGATTAAAATTAAATATTATTTTTCGGTATGGTTTCGGTAAATCGGTATTTTTCGGTATGTTGAATTTTCGGTATGAAACGGTATGTCAATATTTCGGTATTAATTGGTATTTACCGAAAAATCGGTATGGTGTAAATTTCGGTATGGTATCGATATCCGATTTAATTTATCAAAATTTCGGTATACCGAAAAATCGGTATACCGAAATTTCAGTATCGGTATCAGTATGAATTTTTCCATACCGAAATTTTCGGTATACCGATATTACCCACCCCTAGTAATAATAATTCTTTTTTAAAAAAAAACATTTATTAATGTTATAATTTTCAATATTTATAACATAATCGTTTATTATTTATTAATCAATCGCATTAAATTCTCTTTCCATCACCAGTACTCCAAGTCCAAGTAATGACCTTGTACTTGATGATTTCAGTTTGATTAATGAATATCAATGATTAATTATCATGTATAATGTTAACCCTAATTTTTTTTTATTTATATCCTTGAACTACTATGCACGCATATAAATATATCCTTTTATGTATGATTTACGAGTAAATTTTGAATATTTTTATTATTAACACCGATAAATAATGGTATAATTATTTGAAAATTTAAAGTAATATTAATTGAAATTGTTTATAAATTATACTATTGCTAATTTAAGCTAGCGTACGTGTGATAATGGGATATTACTAAATTACTCCATCTGTCTCATAGAAGTTGACACACTTTCTTTTTTAGTTTGTCCCACTAAAATTAACACATTTCCTTTTTAATACATGGGACCCACAAAAAAAACAATTAATCTATTCTCATTGGCCCCCATATCACCTCTAATACAGCTACCCACTGTACATTAAATATTATTTCTCTCACTTCACTTTACTTCACTTTATATTAAATTATTATACTCCTCAATCTCCGTGCCAAAAAAAATTATACCAACTTCTCCGGGATGGATGGAGTAATTCGTATCGAAACTGAATTAAAAAGTTTTGAATAAAAAAAAATCATTGTATTTGATTTTTTCAAAACTCACCGAAACTCGAACAGAACCATATTAAATCGAAAAACAAAAATGGTCCGACCCTCATTAGTTAAATGTGTGGATATAGGTACAAATTATTAAAAAAAATCCACACAATACACTAAAAAAAACTGTTTTTTATCAATTCCGTTGGTAAAAGCCTTAATTTCATTGTTAAATTGACTTACCAACGGATTAGCAACAGAATCCATTGGTAAAGTGGTGGTTGGTAAATTTTAGCAATGAAAAATAAATTCCATTGGTAAATAATTCCGTTGGCCGTTGCTAATAATTCCGTTGGTAATTTATATAATAATTCCCTTGATAATTAGAAACGGATTGAATTCCGTTGCTAAAATAGAGAATAAATTCGTTGACATTCCGTTGTTAAAACAAAAAATTTCATTTTTGTTGCTAATCCCTTGTTAATTACCAACGAATTGAATTCTGTTGATAAATTCGATTACTAAATTTTTTTTGTTTTAAAAAAAATGATATCTCCTATCGAACACCCATTTTAAACAAATACTAATTAATTAGTTGTTTAGATGGCAAAAGTTTAAAATAAAACAAAATAAAATTGAATGACCCTCAATTCATTAGTTAAATGTGTGGATACATATTATTTGGACATTACCCTAAATATCTAATCTGTCGTTAATGTGTATCACGTTGATATGATAGGTGCATATCGTACGTGCACAAGAGATTCTTGTTTCGTAAATGCATCTTAATTTTACTCCCTGTGTCTCAATTCAAGAGTCATTTATTCAGTTTGGTCGTATTATCCAAATAGTCTCAATTTATTTTTTATACATATGAGACCCACACATCTTCTCTAATACAATTAAAATATGAGACTCACACTCTCACTAATACAACTACTCACTACACATTAAATAATAATATTTCTTAATGTACGTGCAAAAAAACAAATGACTCTCTTACGTCTGGACGGAGGGAGTATATTTTAACACGAAATAAATTAGATTTTAAAGAGATAAATATTTTTTAAGAAAAAATATTATTCATATGAATAAAATTAAATATAAAAGAGTAATATTATTCGTTTAGAAGAGTAATAATTCGTCTTTTTAAAGTGTGAATTTTCATTTATTAAGAGTAATTGGTAAATTATGGTGCAAGAATTTAAGAAATACTTCCTCCGTCAAATTTCAAGGGTATCATTTTTTCATTTTGGCGTCCGCCCCCCAGGGTCTCATTTCATTTTTTATCCACACACACCCACTAATACAACTAAAAAATGGGACTCACACCTCCACTAATACAACTACTCACTACACATTAAATAACAATACTCCTTAATCTCCGTGCTCAAAAGCAAATGGCACCCTTGAATCCGGACGGAGGGAGTATTATTTTTCATTTAGAAAAATAATATTACATCTCTTTAAAAAGTTATTTTTTATGTTCTAAAAAGTAATCGATAAATTGGATTGCACGTTTGAACTCGATTCACACAAGTGTTTACTATAAAATTTCTAAATAATAAAAAAAAATCATCCAAAATTCGTGCAATGACAGTCCGTTATTGGATTCCCTCCGCTATTTTAGAGTAATATCTCTTGTATTATATTGTTGGGAGATAGGAAATTATATCCTAATAATGAAAGTATCAATCTCTTGAACAATTATTAGGTTTTCTTTTCTAACTACATTTAAATCATACAATTAATAACATTTGATGTGTGGTTTATTTTCTCTTTTTGCACTTTTTTTTTAATTATGTAAATCATACAATTAATAGTATATGATGTGTGTTTATCTAAATTCTTATTATTTTCTGTATCGTTCACTTTTTTTCTTTAGTTGGATGGGAAAGTATTATTTTATTCGAATATTTTGTTTGTGACTATGACATTAATTTGGTCGGAGAAGAAATCATATGGGATGGATTGGTACATATTTTGAATTTTTGAGCCCTATTAATTAAACAATAAACATTGGCAAGATATTCGAATCCCCATACAAATAAAGGCATTGAAATTTCGGTAGACTTGGATATCAACATTACTTACTAATGAGTAATATTTGTCCACGCAAGTATCACGTAATAATTGAAACATTCACAAATTTAAATTCCTATAACCATATTCAAAACTTATTTATTATTTAAATAAAAGTATATACATTAATAAATAATAATTTGTAGACTTCGTCATTGAACTTTTAATTATTTTTTTAAAAAACATTTATTAAATAATATATATGCACTATTATATAAAAATATATACATATGAATACACATGATATCAACTCATACGAGAGTATATAACAATTTATTACAAGAGCTTATCGTGTAAAAATAATCAGTTAATATAAAAGGATAAATATGTTGTTTGAATTATTAAATTTTAGATTTAAATAATGTATAAATTAAAAAGGTAAAATAGTAGTATTAAATAAAATATAACACGGTATGAAAATAAAATTATATCATAAGAATGAAAACGAAATTTCAGGAAAATAATAGTTCGTAAACCACATTGAAAGAGTGTGTGCACAAATCTAAAATCTTATGTTTATTGAAATTTGAATGCAAAGAATATGTTCGCCTTATCGATTAAAATTTTGTGTGTGATTGACCAGAGTGGGCTTGATGAAAGATGATAAATTTGGGCAAAGTATAGCCACACGATATGATCCGACCAATGAGATGAATTCAAGATGTAGTAATTAACACGAACAAGAAATTAAATTAACACATTCCTCGTGTTTTCTGCTTTTGTTAACTTTTGCATGTGTAGATGGTCCATACAACCCCTATAATTTGAGTTATTATGCATCTATACGAGATTGACGTGAGATGCGAATATATGCATTTAAAATATCAATCGAGAGAGACGGATAAAATTTTCCTTCTCACTCACGTGCGTGTCATTTATATAATGTATATAACATGAAACGTAATATCAAAGTTTAATAGCATATTCAAAATCTCGAATATGCACATGTAATTTATGATCACACCAAAATTCACACTTGATTCTTTTATGACTACATATTACAATTCACGAATTTAGTCGAGATTGATCGTTTTAAATGAGCACGTGGTTATTTAACATTGTGTTAGAGTCAAGATCATCAAAAGTTTAAGATTTGAATTTTACTGTCAACTAGTTATAAAAAAAATTCACATATAAGACTTGAGACAAAATTAACTCCAACTATATTTGTTAGTCGTGTTATTTAACATTGTGTTAGAGTCAAGATCATCAAAAGTTTAATATTTGAATTTTACTGTCAACTAGTTATAAAAAAATTCACATATAAGACTTGAGACAAAATTAACTCCAACCATATATGTTAGTCGTGTTATTTAACATTGTGTTAGAGTCAAGATCATCAAAAGTTTAAGATTTGAATTTTACTATCAACTAATTATAAAAAAAATTACAAAATTAACTACAATTATATATGTTTGTCGTGTTAAAATAAATTTATTAAATATTAGTAATTAATTATCAGCTCTGTATATATACACGTTGAATATCTTACTTATGCGGGCCCCTCATTGTTCAATCTTTGCACTTCTCATGGAAACTGAGGCATCCAATGTGTGTCATGTCTGTGGTTGTACTCTCACTAGTGACATGTGAATCATGATATGAAATGGTGGGAGATAATTTGTTCATAGTTTCCGTTAGTTTGTAGGCTTTTAGTTTAATGTCCTAGCTCCACAGTCTAACCTACTTATTAGTATATCCAATGTGATGTTTACATTTCCCTTTAAAAAAATACTTCCTCAATCTCATTTCAATCTTTTACATATTTTTAATTTGAGCGTTACGTTTTCTTTTTAAGTAAATGGGACCACACAAATTAATTACTATTTAATTATTTCTCCATGAATCCACACATCACACTAATACACCTACCCACTTTACATTATAATATTATTTCTCTCACCCCACTAGTTATTTAAAATACTATATTCCTTAATATACGTGCAAAAAGAAAACGTAAAATTTAAAACGGGACTGAGTAAGTATGATGTTTAGATTTTACCATTTTAATATACAGTTGTGTTTTTAACCACAATAACCCATATAAAATAATTAATATTTTAATATAAATTTTACAAACAATACTAATATAACTATGCAATATATATAAATATTATATTTTTTAATTTACGTGTAAAAAATAATTGTAAACATTAACACAAAACTGATAAGAGTACCTGATAAGATAATTAAGGTTTTATATAGAAATTCAGATAAATGTAGACGTGGATATAGTGTGTTAGTAGTAGTAATTTGAAACTTGCCATTTTTTCAGTAATTCTTTGCTACCCCCTCCGCCCCATAATATTTTTCACGTTTACTGTAAATGTGCACTTTTTGACCAATTTTATTGACTTTGGAGGGTATTGTAGTATTTTTAGGTAATAAAATGTGTATAAAATAATGATATGTGTGTGAAAAAAGAATTGCAAATTTTAATTAAAGTAACTTTTGAGATTGTTGGATAAAGTGATATTTACTTTTTTGGAGTGAAAGATTTTATGGGACAAATAAATGAGGAAAGTGAGAAAAATATTATGAGACGGAGGGAGTACTTTTTAAATTATGCACAATCTTAATACATATATTTGTGAAATATTTCCTTAAATAAATTTGTTACAAAACATATGCATCATCATTTGGTTAAAAGTTGACTTTTTTTTATGTGTCAATCTTGTATTGGTTGGCCTCTATTTATTACAATTAAATACTACATCCGTCCAGTGCAAATGTATTCATTTGCTGTTTGTACGTGAACAATTCTAAGGTCTTTATTTATTTTTTGCACATGAATTAAGGATGATTATTATTATATGTAAAGTGAGTAGTTGTATTAGAGGGAAATTGTGAGTCATATTATGCACTTCCTTTACTAAATAGAGAAAATTAATACCTTTGAAGCGGACGTTAGTGAAATGATTACCTTTGCAGTGGACGGAGGAAGTATTTATTAATGGGATAAGTTAAAAAGTTTCTTTGTTTTGATTTCTATTTAAAATGTATTTTATATATATAAAGAAGAAAGGTATATTTAAATTATTTTTCTAAATATAAAAATTAATCAAAAAAATTATTATCTTTAGTAACTAAGATTTAGATTTGTTGAACAAATAAAATAATTTTATTTTTGAAAAATAAATTTAAATAACTGTAATTATTAATTCACATTAAAAATACAGAAAACTGATTTAAGTAGATTTTCTTTTATTTAAATTTATAAATATATTAATTTTAAAATATTTTTTTATATATAATATTTTTAATTATTATATTTTACACATGTGTAAGGTAATTACGTAATGCATGAGATATATAATCTATGAAATAAGAAAGATATATTTACGAATAGAGTAAAAATAATAATTATTAAATTCATTTGAATATGTTATAATTTATAATTTATATTATGTAAAAAAAAGTAAAAAACAAATAAATAAATAAAAATATATACAATAAATTTTTTAAAAAAAGTAATTATTCTATTCGAACTATAAAAGATTATATTTTATTCAATTAATTAGTTTGCGATTTCAAAGATGTTTTGATCGGTGTACATTAACTAAGAAGTATATAAATTAAAAATTAAAAGGGAGGATTACTACTAGGTATACAAAAAAACCCTAAATTACTATGAGATACAAACATACAAAAGTATTACTACTAGGTACAAAAATATATAGTGATATTCCAATATCACCCCTATTAATGTGCTGCACATAAATATTGTGTGCAGCAAAAGTTCATGTGCAGCAAAGTGTGTGCAGCAAAAAAAGTGTGTGCAGGAAAAAAAAAGTGTGTGCAGCAAAAAAATGTGGTGGTCCGGCGACGGCGGTCCGGCAGCTTTTCCGGCGGCGGCAGTTTTTCCGGCGACCAGTTTTTTTTTTTTCCTTTTTTTTTTTGGACGAACAATTTTTCCGGCGACCGGAGCGGCAGCACGGCAGCTTTCCGGCGACCAGTTTTTTTTTTTTTTTTTTTCTCTGACGAACAGATTTTCCGGCGACCGGCCGCCGGAGCTCCGCCGGCGGAGGTCCGGCAGCGGCAGCGGTGGTCCGGTGGTGGGTGGAGGTTGGGTTAGTGTTTTAAAGGTATATGAGTTTAGGGGTATATTTGGTATTTTACTTTAATATTTTGTATTAAATAATAATTATTTTAAATCAATGTATCTAGTAGTAATTAGGGGTACAAAGTGTGTACCTATCAGTAATTATTTCTAAAAATTAATTATAAAAAATATTAAATTATTATACTACATATTATGTTAGTATTAGTACTAATAATATTTTTAATTTATAAATTTATTTTTATAAGTTTAAATTAAAAAAATACCGTGTAACACACGCCATACGGGCCACACACTAGTCTACGTATAATCCTCCATCTATCCCCTATTCATTTTTGCATTTTATTATAAAATATCATTTACTTTTTCGATTGATATATGACCCAAGAGGAGGATAATATTCAACTAACTACATATGATTTCACACTTAATATTAATATAATTATTCATTACATATTAAAATATTTTATATTTTTTAATTAACTAAATATTAAAGTATTTCATCCGTCCCACGTATTTTTACCCACTTTCTATTTTAGGGTATCCCACGTATTTTTACCAATTTCATTTTTGGCAAAAATACATAATATTTTATTACTTACTTTTTACAATCCCAACAATTTTAATTACTTTTTTACACTTTATTCATCATTCCCAATAACTTTATTCATTTTTTTTAATTATTAATTTATCCATATTTTCTCTTACATTATATATTAAAAAAATAAAACGTCTTAATCTCCGTGCGCATACAAATGAGTAAAAATACTTGGGACGAAGGAAGTATTATATTTTTAGAAAAAATAAACTATTACGTTTCAAAAGGAATAGAGGGAGTATAATGTATGTTTCGATTTTTTTTATTTTTCCTTCAAATTAAAATTCTAACAAAATGGATGCAATTATTTACGATCCTCACAAATTTTTGTGACATTTAAATTAGAGAGCGAAAAAAAAAATTGTCATAATATGGGCCGAGCTAGTTGATTGACGCTATTTTCACATATATTTTAGTATCTTTTT
The DNA here is from genome assembly GCA_023678885.1 of Pogostemon cablin. Lineage (NCBI taxonomy): Eukaryota > Viridiplantae > Streptophyta > Magnoliopsida > Lamiales > Lamiaceae > Pogostemon > Pogostemon cablin. Next base: position 2,328,282 of record CM042965.1, read on the forward strand.
ATATGTGTTTTCGTATTATTTTATCCGTATTTGTATGTTATTTGGTTGTGTTTTGTGTTTTTATGGAAATATGTGTGAATAAGCTTAAACCTATGATTTTCACTTTTTATTGGATGCTAGATATGATAAGGAAGGCATAGGAAAAAGCGGATCTAAATTCGGAGTTGAAACGAGGGAGAACGGACAAAAACGGAAGCTGCACAACACGGGCCGTGTACAGCGCACGACCCTGTCAGAATGGTCGTGCGCTGACACTCGAAACACCAACTCGGCCACGTCTGTGGCCGAGCCGTGTTGGTGCAAAAACGCAGAAAATGCTGGAATCTTCTAGAAGGCCCACATGAAGTATAAATAGACCCCATTTCAACACTTTGAGGAAGAAGATCGGAAATCCCATCCTCTACACACACATCACATACATTTCCTTCAATTTCACACCATCATCTTCATCCACCTTCATCCATCTTCATCCATCTTCATCACATCCATTAATTCTCCATCAAAACTTCATCCCTTCCATTGGGTGTGAGAGATCTCAAGAAATCCATAGCTAGAGAAGAAGATCCATGAGTATTGAAGATCTCCTACAAGAAATTATTGGGGAAGATTTACATCTCCTTTGATTTTCTTTTGGATTTAGACTATGGATATTTGTAATGAATCATTTATGTGTTTTGTTACCTTTATCATGTTAGGCTAATCCCTTTAGTGGGATTAGGAACATGAAGAGCATGTTAGATTTATATTATCATATGGATTAAATTGGTTTTTGATTTAATTGATGTTGATTTATATTCATGGAGTTTAATTGTCTTGATGTTGTGATGGCATGGTTTGTTATTCATAATTGATTATTGGTTTAATTGATTGTTGATCAATGAATTGATTTATGGTAATTAAATGCTATCATGATGCTCATGTGTGTATTGATTGGAGTGAGACGGAAACGACCCTCTATAGTATTAGGAAGACATGAATAGACATTGAATTTGAGTTTGACCGAAAGGATATTTGAATTCAATGAGGGGAACCAATCCATTCGTTGGCCTTAGTACACAAAAAAGGGAGAATTTAATTTAACTAGTACCTAGATGGAAGGGGTTAATGTTGGGCTTTGATCTTAAGTGCTTTTGGGAGTCTAAAATGGATCAACAACCTTTGTAACTCGAAAGGGAGCTTAGGATATAATCGTGATCACCCTTAGTCTACATCAATTGAGTTGAATTCGTTTTGCATGATAATATGAATCGAGTGTGCTTGGATGTTTCTAATCCCATGTTTTTCCATACTTGAACTTTAGCACCCATTTTATTTACTTGTCATTTCTCTTATTTGCTATTCTTATTTACTTGCTCCTTGCTTTAGTTGTTAATCATCTCAAAACCCCCGATCATCTTTACAAAAACGACATGAACATGATCTCACGTATTTTGCTAGTCCGAACATAATTTCTTTGTGGATTGATAATTTTTCTTGGGATATACTACTACAACGATTGAGTATTCTTGCTCGTAAATGCTACAAAAATAGGCAAACACTAGTGATGCAAGCAGGCATATTGGTGGGTCCGATATGATGATGAAGATAAGTTTTATGAGGTGCAAAACTAATGGATCACTGTAAAGTTTCTTACAGTACGTACTATGAAACCCTTTTAAAACCCATTATGAAATAGCCCTACTTATCTTTCTACTTTTTGTCCAACACCATTATTATTCCTCTTCATTTGTCGCTAGCTTGATTTATAATTGTATACATGTTTATTGAAAAAAAAATTACAAACTTTATTCCTATTATAAATTAATTTTATTTTTGAAAATTTTAAATAAATTATTATATTTAATTATTGTTACAAAATAAACTCAATTTTTAATTAAAGTAGAGTTTTTTTGATTTTTTTCTTTTTGCAACAATATTTAAAGGTGGTGGTTTTTTTTAATTTCTCAAAAGTAATACTCCCTCCGTCCCAAAGATATTGACACACTTTCCTTTTTGGGTTGCCCCACAGAAATTGACATATTTCATTTTTAAGAACATGAGACCCACCCAAAAACAATTTATTTATTTACATGGCCCCACACAAACATCACTATCACTACTAATACAACTACCCACTACACATTAATTATTATTTCTCTCACTTCACTTTACATTAAATTATTATACTCCTTAATCTCCGTGCCCGAAAAAAATGTGTCAATTTCTCCGGGACGGAGGGAATAATTAATTTGCAATATGAGTAAAGTTCGTGGTTTATTTAGCTATTAATCCTTATATATACAGTATTAGGAATACATTTTTCTTAAAAATAATTAAGCACATATATAATTATTTTTTTACTATTTAACTGCATATTCAGGACGATTTTCCATTCTTCTTTGTTTGTTAGTTGTTACAATGCCATAATTACGTGTTTTTCTTTTTTTTATTATTATTATTATTTTAACATTTTGTTGTTTAAAAAAGGCAATCAACATGTTTGTGAGCGCTTTAATAAATACGTCCTTGCCTTTGGAATGATGCTAGAACAGGTACTCCTTAACGTTTAATAAGGTTAAGGTAAAATTAGTTACTCCCTCCGTCCCGGGTATTTTTACCCGTTTGTACGGGCACGAAAATTAAGACGTTTTATTTTTTTAATATATAATGTAAGAGAAAGTAGGGATAAATTAGTAATTTAAAAAGAAAAAGTGAATAAAGTTATTGGGAATGATGAATAAAGTGTAAAAAAGAAATTAAAGTTGTTGGGATTGTAAAAAGTAGGTAATAAAATATTATGTATTTTTGCCAAAAATGGAATGGGTAAAAATACGTGGGACACCCCAAAATGGAAAGTGGGTAAAAATACGTGGGACGGAGGGAGTAAGATTTTATAAATCAAATCTTATGATTTATAGTGATAATATATTCTTTAATTATTTCTTAAAGGCCACACTTGTGTAAAACGTTTCACATTATTTTACATTTTCGTAATTAGTTATATTTTTTATTAAAAATGTTATCACTCTTTTAAAATATCATTGTTAATTTATACTATAAATCATTCATGAAAGAATTCATAATAATATTATCGCTTCTCAAAAAGTGAATCATTTTTGATGGTCTCACCCACAAATCTTTACCTTTTTTTTTTTAAATTATAAAGACAAAATATCCCATGAACTTGGGAATAAGAACTCGAGTTTGTCTTAAATTGTAAAGACGAAATATTCCGTGGATTTGGGAACACAGACTCTTGTTTGTGCGTCATGTAAAAAAAATATACACTTTATTAATAAAATAAATTTATAAAAGAATAAAATTAATAAAATATACACTTTATTAATAAAATATAAGAAATTAATTATACATATAAATTAACGAATAAGGAGATCACTTACTGTGATTTGGAATTTAAATTCAAATCCTAATATAATCTCCTGAGTAAAATAGGGAGGTGAGAAAATAAAAATAAAAATGTTAATAAAAATATTGATAAAAAATATTAATAAACGTAGAATATTCTTAACTTAAAAAAATAATAAATTAATAAAAATATTGATAAAGAAAATATTAATAAACGAAGAATATTCTTAATTTAAAAAAAATAATAAATTAATCTAAAATGAGATAAGAAATATAGGATGTTACAGATATCTTTGAATATCTTGTGTCAAAGATATATTTGAAGATATTATTTTATGAACATCATTTATTCTTTGACAGCTCATGATCTAATTTAAGCAAGGAACACCGGAGATGGAGAACGTGACTAAAGTCCAATAGTCAAAGTATTCTATATTTGTGAAGATTTGATTGAAGATTACATGAATCAAGATTTGATTGAAGATTGTAGGGGATCAGATTTGATTGAGATATTTTCTCAATCTGATGGTGTTCTCTCTACGCAATTTATTCTCTAGTGGTTGATTTATATAACACGTCAAAAGTGTTATTTAATAGTAAAAAAAGTGTTATTATAGATAATATGTAACGTTTTTTATGGTGTAATATTTGTCCGTGCTGCTTATTGTCTTAAGCAACACTATTTCGAGTACGCTAAAAGATGTTATTATAGATAATATGTAATATTTTTATAGTGTAATGTTTGTCCGTGCTGCTTATTATCTAAAGCAACACTATTTCGATCATTAATAACACTTTTAAAAAAATATAACAATAGATAAAAACTTTATAAAATGTTATTATAGATAATATGTAATGTTTTTATGGTGTAATGTTTGTCCGTGCTGCTTATTATCTAAAGCAACACTATTTCGATCATTAATAACACTTTTAAAAAAATATAACAATAGATAAAAACTTTATAAATGTTACATGTAATATTCACGTTTTTTATGGTGTAATGTTTATCCGTGCTGCTTATTGTCTTAAGCAACACTATTTCGAGTACGCTAAAAAATGTTATTATAGATAATATGTAATGTTTTTATGGTGTAATGTTTGTCTGTGCTGCTTATTATTCAAAGCAACACTATTTCGATCATTAATAACACTTTTGAAAAAATATAACAATAGATAAAAACTTTATAAATTTTACATGTGATATTCTTTTTATTTAACATAATTTTAAAGGAAAATAATGCACTTACCAGGTTTGAACCTTTAACCTCTTAGATAGAATAAATTACTTCCACCATCTTGACTAACTATAACTTTATTTTATTTTTGAGTTATTATTTTATTATACATATCTTCAACATTTTTTATTTAATTTATTAAAATATAATTTTTAAAATCATCTAATACATTTAAACTTGAGTTGTTATTATACTAACTAGCTTTAAAAATTACTATTATATTATACGATATAATTTTATTAAGAAATATAATAATTTAAATAATTAAAAATAATCATATTATATAATTAAAATATATTTTTATTATAAATAAATTTATATGTATTAAAATTATTTAAAATAAATATAAAATTTTTTTTTCATACGTTACTAATATTTTTATATAATATAGGAGTAATAAATATTTAAAACATAATAAAGATTTTATTTATAGAGCATATATTTTTTTTCAACTTGTATAATATATAAATTATTTAATAGTGTGTAAGTTTTTTTAAAATTATTTAAACTATATAAATATTATATATTTCATTTATATAAAATGTTATGTATTTAAAAATGTAATATGATAGAATTAAATATTTCATAATGTTACATAAAAGGTGTAATATATGAAAAATAATACTAATAAAATATTACATATAAAAAGTGTAATTTGAAAAGTGTTATATTTATAAAAGTGTTATTTAAAAATTATTACTTTTATAAAAAAAATTATTTATTGATGTTACATATAAATCAAGTGTTACATATTATTAAATTTAAATAGTGTTACAATTTAGTGTTATATATAATAAAAGTGTTACAGTGAAGTGTAACATCATTTATGTTGTAGTGTTGTGAAGTCATTAGAGAGATCTTGTCCAGAAACTCTTTAGGTTATTTTGTTTCCATTTTGTTTATTTTCGTGTTCCTTCATACACGAAGAACACATCCTTGTAACATGGAATCCGGAAGGGAGTTCAAGCATCGAGTTCGGGAGATCTCGTCACAGCCTTGGATGGAGTCCATACAGTGCTGACAAGTCCACGTGGTGGCCAGATAAGTAATTGGGAGTAGTAAGGTATTGTCAATTAGCATAGAACGGAGTTCATATGTGTTGAATTGAAATACTTGTACTTTTCTAATGAAAGAGATTTGAGGGATGAGGCGGAGCCTATCCCGTAATTTTTAGATCTTGTGCTTGTTAAGTCTTTAACTGAATCTTTATGTTTATGTTGTTGTTCTTATTGTTCGAAGAACATCTGCACACAAGCACATGTTCAAAGAATATCTGCACGCAAGTACATGTATTTAATTGATTTTAGATTTACAAAAGTAATAACTATTTTAAATAAGAAAAATTGTCTCACGTGAGTCGATCTCACGTAAGAGCTACCCTTACAAAATATAATCAGATTTGATTAAATCAAATCTTTAACTAATTAATGTGTAGGTTAAAAACCCGATAAATTCCTACGAAACCCTTAATCAGTATAATGGCGCGAATTATAATGTTGGATCAACAACATCATGAACACATGCACGAGTAGAGTAAATTGTGACAAGGAAGGATTAATTTTTAAGGAGGTGTGGGGGAGTATTCGCTTTCTAATTGTGAATTTTTTATTCTATTGATATCCGATTTGTAGACTATGTATTTGGGGATGTCAAAATTTATTGTATATTAGCGGGACCTTCATTTTAAGTTATAGACCGATAGTAGTTTATCACACCACATGTTTCAAAACTTAAGATTTTTGAAATTCCACCCTAATATACCTCAAGCTCTCACCCTCACCTCTAGGCTAATCATGTGGTTGTAAAGACTTTTATACTATCTCTATTCTTGTAATTTGTGAATTTTTTATTCTATTGATATCCGATTTGTAGACTATGTATTTGGGGAATGGGATCACCTGTTACGTAATGGTGTTTCATCTCCTATTTCACTAATTAAATGATTGCCACGTGGCATGATCAATGCCCAAAATTCAATGCTTGCCCCAAGGGTTTATTAGTCATTTGTAGGGTATAGTTTTTTTATGTTGTGGAACACCAATGGAACACCGAAAATGTAACAGGGAAATCAACTTGTGTATTTGGGGATGTCAAAATTTATTGTCTATTAGCGATGACCTTCATTTTAAATTGTAGACCGATAGTAATTTATCATACCAAATGTTTCAAAACTTAAGACTTTTGAAATTCCACCCTAAGGTACCTCAAGCTCTCACCCTCACCTCTAGGCTAATCATGTGGTTGTAAAGACATTTATACTATCTCTATTCTTGTAATTTGTGCACACTTCATTTGTAAATTTTGTAAATTTACAAATGAAGTGTTCACAAATTACCGGGGTGTATTTTGTATGTGTGGTATGGAGATTTTGTATTTTTTATTTTTCAATTTTTATAATTTGCACCTCTTGAACTTTAAGCATAAAGTTGCTTCACTCAAACCTAGTATCTAATTGAAAATTTTGTACACTATCGTCTCACAATAACCTTTATATCTTATTTTAAGGAAATATATCTTTATTTAATAATTAATCTCAAAATTACTTTAATTTCAAATTTGCAATTCCAATTTAACACAAGTAACATTACTTAACGATTTATTTATTAATAAAAAATGTTAAAATATCCTTTAAAAATTAATTAAATTAATTAAAAAAATATTTTTTCTAAAAGAACATGAAATAATAAATGTGAATCCAATTATAGGAGAGAGGGGAATAATAAGATATTAAAAGATATAGTAATTTCCTTGACTGAAACGTAATGAAAATATCAGAAATCAAATGAGATCATCTATTCCACCTTCATATTCTATCTCATACTTCATTTATTAGATTCTTGCGATGTAGCATAATTAATGTCCAAATTTTAATGGTCATTTTGTAGAGTATAATTTTTTTTATATTGTGAAATACCAATAAAACACCAACGTATAATAGAGAATTCCATCCGATTAAAACATGGTTCTCATATACTTAATTAAGACTGGTGGTCAAAGATCATCAATTTATCTATAAATATTAGTCTCTTCATCATCACTTTGCAATATTTATATAATTTGATACTCGTATATACTCTGATAACTATCCAAATTAATTGAGATGGAAGCCTATGCCTTGTATGTTTCCTGTGGTATCGAGGTAAAATAGATATTTAATCTCGAAATATTTGTCAATAAATTGTTTGATGAACATTGGTTTGTCATAGATGCAGGAGAAACACTCAGAGAAATTAGAGGAAATGAGAGAAGTGTTGGTGAAAATGGAAGAGAGGTTGTCGGAAAGTTATGATGTAATAGATAGCATCCAAACTTTGGGGCTTGATTACCTCTTCAAGCATGAGATTGAAGCCATTCTCCATCATCATCACAACTCTCCCAAACACCACCCTTGCGAGCCTTTGCCTTTTGGTAGTGTTGCATCTCGTGTTCCACGTGTTGGACTAATTAATACAATATCTCATATATACTCTCCAACTTCAACAATATTTCATCTCGTATTTAATGCAACAATATAATTTGTTACAGATGAATATTTGATGGGGAATAAGAAGGGTAGCGAGGAATTATCAAAATCCAAAGAAATCATGAGCGGAGAAGTCAATAATACTAATGGAGAAAACAAATACAAATGGGAAAATCTGTTGCAAGAAGTGGCCAACTTTGAGTCCACACTAGTTGAGTCCATACACAAGCATGAAATCCTCCAAGTTGTCAAGTAAGCCATCATTAATTATATATTTAATTTTTATCTAATATATATATATATATATAAATAATTGATTAAAATTTGTGCAGGTGGTGGAAGGAGTTGGGGTTGAACAAGGAGGTGGGATTGAGAGAGCAACCAGAGAAATGGCACATGTGGTCCATGGCAATGCTGAAGGACCCCTCCTGGTCCAAACATAGGATTCTGCTAACTAAACCTATCTCTCTGGTCTACGCCGTCGACGACATCTTCGATCTTCACGGCACCATCCCCCAACTCACTCTCTTCACTCACGCCGTCAACACATGGGAAATATCTGCAGCCGAAAACCTACCCGGTTACATGAAAGCGTGCTTCGTGGCTATTCAAGACACCACGCACGAAATCAGTCGCTTCATCTCCCGACTCCATGGATGGAATCCTCTTCAACTCCTTAAAAAAGAGGTACTACTAAATTGATAGATATATGGAGTTCACATATATATACTTCCCTCCATCCCGCTTTAAATTTACGTTTTCCATTTTAATTTGTGTCAAATGAAATCCAACCAAAACAATAATTATTTCATGGAGGCCCACACACAACACTGATACAATTATCCACTACACATATTATATTTTTCAGGCAACTATCTATGAAATATCATACTCTTAATCTACGTGAAAAACGTTAACATGGGATAGAGAGAGTATATATATTTAGTGATGATATTAGTGAATGTTGTGCAGTGGGAGAAGTTGTTGAATGCATTTCTGATGGAAGCAAAGTGGTTTGGCAGTGGAGAGGTTCCAAAGAGGGAGGAGTATCTGAAGAATGGAGTGATCAGCACAGGGGTACCAATGGTATTTGCTCATCTTTATTTCATCATGGGAAACCCTTTGACCAAACACACCCAATCTCAACTCAACCATCCACGTGGCATTACATTCTCTGTTGCCAAAATCCTTAGGCTCCTCGATGACTTGGGAAATGCTCAGGTAATTACTTAATTAATTCTTCAAAATAATTAATTTAACTTACCTATATATAAACTTAGGTAATTAATTAAGAGTATATATTATAAAATAGGATGAGAAGCAAGAAGGATATGATGGATCGTACATAGAATACTACATGAGGGAGGAAAAGGTGGAATCATTAGAAGCGGCACGTGAGCACGTGATGAGCATGGTTTCTGACACGTGGGAACACCTAAAGGCACGTGCTCTGTCTCCTACCACTCCTTACTCTGCCTCCTTCAAAAAGGCATGCCTGGATGCAGCAAAAATGGTGCCCATAATGTATAATTACGATAATAACCATCGTCTTCCCCTTCTGGAGGACCTAGTGCATTCCAAGTTTCACGATACTGTCCTCGTTGACTCAATCTTGGGATAGCCACCTCCAGTTTTTTTATGGGATGATATGTCAATAGGAATTGGAATACTAGATCTCTACCTTTTCCTTCCTCCCTATAAATAAATAATTTGGGGAATATTATCGTATCTTATTTTTGCAATTCTTAGTTTAATTAAAAGATTAAAAATATACTAAAAACCTGATGATATATATTTTAGCATTTTAATTATGATCTCGAACAAATAATTACCAAGAAAGGATCCATTTTATTTTAGAAATAAAAAACATGATTGGAAAAAAGTCAAAAGATTGTCGCAACTTTAATTAACAATATTAAAGCTATTATTAAATAATAGAATGTAAAGTGTTCACAATTTTTGAGCTTTTTAAACGGAGGACCAATAATATATGGCTAAATATAGTGTGCACCCGTACAAATATAAGCAAAAACATATACAATTATGAGTAAAAATGTATACAATTTAATTGTTAATTTTTTTAATAAAAAATTGAATGTAAAAAAAATGTACAATTATTAAAATATATGTATACACTATTGAATAAAAAGTTATACACATATGAATGCTTGTTTTTTTAATGAAAAACTTAGTGTGAAAAAAGTATACAATTATTACAAAACACGTATACAAAAGAGAATAACATGTATACAAAATAAAATAAAAAGTTATACAAATATGGGTGTAAGGGTGCACCCGGGTGCACCTAATATACACTCATAATATATAGACACCACTCACATTTTAGTACAAAACCCCTTTTGAAAAAATGGTGTACCCAGTGGATCCTACCGTCCCTATCCTGGGAATTGATGTACAAGGTAAATCGCAGAATATGTCCCAAGTGGCTTATAGAGAGGGCTCACTGTTTAACTTGTGCTACCCTAGGGATTGGTGGATGAGGTAAATCGCAGGATGTGTGCCCCAAGTGGCTTATAGAGATGACTCACTGTTTAACTTGTGCTTGCAAGGGGCCAAATTCATGTCAAAAGCAAGATTCGAACCCCCACCATGCAGCAACCAAGCTCAATTGGAAGACCTTTTCACTCTCCCCTCTATCACTTGAGCTATGCCCTGAGGGCAACAAAACCCCTTTATTACATCTCTTCTATTGAAATCAATGAGAGCTTCTACCAAATCATCTTCCCCCTTTTTGATTTCAATTTCTCATCGATAAAGCGGGTGATCAGATATCCATTTACTTTTCGAGGTGGATTAAGAATTATTATTATTTTATATAAAGACGATAGCTGTATTAATTAGTTGTGAATGATGGAATATGTGTGTAGCCCTTTTGTTAAAGAAAGAAAATGCACACCTATAGGATGAACAATCAAAATAACAAAATGAATATATTTATCAGCGAACGGAGAGAATATTTTTTAATATAAAAATTTGTATTTTTAATTTTTTGGAAAAAAACTCATTTTTAATCGAACACAGTACTCTAAACATTTTAATCGATATTTTTAATTAAAAAAAAATATTATTAATTAAATAAAAAATTTTAAAACAAAATATTGTAGCTTTATATATATTTAGTACATAATGCACTTTGCTTGGGTGAACAAGAGCCCATTTCATTTTTCAAATAATTTAATTAGTATTTTGCCTTTATAATTTAAACATTTTAGCCGGTCACCTACATGATCAAGGAACAAATATTTTATTGGGCCCTTGGGCTTCTGTGAACTTAAGATTAAGTTCGATATGAAGCTCGTCATCACTAGAACAGAAGAAGATAAAAATTTCTAGGTCGTTTTGGCACATCACACGAAACAATTAATGCCTCAAATTTGCATAATTAATTATCGTTATTTACAATTTTACAATAATGAGCAGGGTACAAAACATTATTTTATTCAACATATAATCATGATTAATTATTTAACAAAAATTGGGGTACGAGTATACGTAATGAATACTCAGTTCGGATCCTTTATTACATAATAGACTACAAAAAAAACTGTTTTTTACCAACATAATATTCTATTGGTAAAAAGATTTAATTTCATTGTTAAATTGGTTTATCAACGGATTAGCAACGAAATCCGTTGGTGGTTGATAATTTTTTAGCAACTAAAATTCAATTCTGTTGGTAAATAATTCCATTGGTAATCTGTTAATAATTTATATAATTATTCTTAGTAATCTGTTGGTAATTACCAATGGATTGAATTTCGTTGGCAGAATAGAGAATAAATTTGTTGGTATTCCATTGTTTAAAGAAAAATGTCATTTTTGTTGCTAATCCATTGATAATTTCAAATAGATTAAATTCCGTTAGGTAAATTCTAATGTAAATTTTTTTTTATAGTGATAGTATTCCATTTCTTGTTTTAGAACTTGTTTTTATTAAAATATTACTCCTATATTTTTATTAAACTCTTGCATGCCATATGCGGCGATAATTTAGACATTGTTTACAACACATGGTATGTAATAAGTGAAATAGTAGATAAAAATACCATGCTAGATAGGCCGGCCACCAATGATTATTGTGTTATGGTAGTGGATAGATATGAAGCTTAACCTAATTATGGTGCCAAAATTTGAATGGGACAGCTTTGAGAGGCATGACCTTTTGTAGTAGAGTTAGTTTAAACTGATCATCAATTAATTTCTATATCTTTGGTTCATGTCATATTCCAAAGGCCATACGCAGTTTCTGCCAATGTTGCAAGCATGAATCTCTCTGTCGGCATTCATCCAGGCGTTGGGATCTCTCCCTTACGTTCACAAAAATCTAAGCGTTCTTAGTCTTTTTTTTCCTTTAATAGTTATCACTTTTGATGAAAAATAATATTTATTCATATGTATTGTTCATGAATTAATTCACCTCACCACTATTTATTTTTTATTAAAATGTTATCACTTTTTATTTGTGTTACTGAAATCTTCCCATAATCATAATTAATTATTGAGTGTATATCTTGGTGCACCCATATGTGTATGACTTTTTATTCTATTTTGTATACATATTATTCTATTTTGTATGCGTGTTTTGTAATAATTGTATACTTTTTTGCACACTAATTTTTTCATTAAAAAAACTAACATCCATATGTGTATAACTTTTTATTCAATAGTGTATACATGTTTTTTTAACAATTGTATATTTTTTACAATCAATTTTTCATTAAAAAAACTAACAATTAAATTGTATACATTATTGCTTATAATTGTATATGTTTTTGGTTATATTTGTATATGGGTGCACTCTATCTTAGAGTGCATTCGGGTTCACACTATAATTAGCCATAATTATTAAACCAAAAAAACAAAAAAAGTTATTATTAATTAATGATCATTAAACATTTCACACTTGCTATAACTTAGAAATTAATTATAACAAATACAAGTATCTAATTAGTGGAAATAGTAAATAAAATAAGATTTGGTCTCTTGTGCCACCGAGAACACTATGTCCCTATGTGAATACAACAATTTTAATACTAAAACCCTTGTATTCATATGGGGACACAGTGTGTCTCCGAGGACACAAGAATTTTTGCCATAAAATACAGGAGTAGAATATGTTATATCATCTAATAAATACCATGGTACACAGTAACACAGGCCACCAAACATTATTGTGTTAATGGTCGAAATTTGATCTTGTGGTTTCATATCATTTTCCAAATTCCATCCGATGTTCCTGCCAATGTTGCAAGCTTGAGATGGCCGCCGCATGAGTGGTCAGAAGTAGTGTTAGGCGGTGGTGAATTTCTGAATGAGAAGGCTAGAGTAAATTGATAAATGAATCAAGACGTGTTTTAATTGTTTTAAATTTGGACATTACTCCCTCCGTCCCGTGCAAAGGGTTGTTTTTGATTTTTGTATATGGATTAAGGAGTATTATTACTTAATTTGTAGTGGGTAGTTGTATCAGTGGGAGTGAGCTCCATATTTTAATTGGATTAGTGGGTGTATTTTGGTCCTAATGTGTTTAAAAAAAAGGAACTTTTTGAGTGGGACATCCAAAATGGCAAAAGGGAACTCTTTGGATGGAACGGAAGAAGTATATTCCAGCGTAAATTAATGCTCCATATAGGTTTATGAGGAAATCTGATGCTAAAAATTCATATTAGAGCACTTTTTATTGAAATATTATCACTACCTAGCTATTCATTCCACGAAAGTCATTCCATAAGATTATGTCACACAAGTCTTTCGTCGTGAACCGAGCATATTACTAATAAATATGATACAAATAATTATTTGTAAGTAGTGTCTAATTTGTTTTGTGATAATTACTCCGTAAATTTCCGGTACAGATACATCATTTTTCTGGTAGTGAGAGTTAATGCACTCAAACCTAATTTCTAGTCAGAAAAGTCGTTGAGTGAGACATATTGAGAATGCTGGAAAAATGCATGGTGGTGGCCTCAATGCATCAATGTATTCATAAATATAAATCTCTTCATCATCACTTTGCAATATTCATATACTCTGATTAATTGAGATGGAAGCCTATGCCTCATCCTATGTTTCCAGCGGTATCCAGGTAATATATATATTTGTGAATTAATTGTTTGATGAATGTTGGTTTGAAATAGATGAAGGAGGAATACTCAAGAGAAATTAGAGGAAATGAGAGAGGTGTTGGTGAAAATGGAAGAGAAGTTGTCGGAAAGTAACGCTGTAATAGATAGCATCCAAGGGGATTGGTTACCTCTTCAAACATGATATTGAAGCCATTCTCCATCATCATCACAACTCTCCCAAACTCCATCCTTACGAGCCTTTACCTTTAGGTAGTGTTGCATCTCGTGTTAAATGCTAGCTTAATTATATACTCCATATGTTTCTCAACTAGCTATAGCTAGCATGGAGTTCATTGCTATAAATTAATTTCAATATCTATTTAGTTCACCAATGTAATCCGTGACAGATATTGAATATTTGATGGGGAATAAGAAGGGTAGCGAAGAATTGTTAAAATCCAAAGAAATCATGAGCGGTGAAGACAAGGGTAGAATTGTCAATAATACTACTGGAGAAAACAAATACAAATGGGAAAATCTGTTACAAGTGTCCAGCTTTGAGTCCACACTAGTTGAGTCCATACACAAGCACGAAATCCTCCAAGTTGTCAAGTAACCCATCATTATATATTTAATTTTTATCTAAAAATATACTCCTTTGTGTCACACCACCCTTCACACTTTCTTTATTTGTCTGTCCTACACCACAATTCGCACAAAAAAAAGGAAATATCATTTTATCCAACTAAAATTGATAAAAAAAATACAACTTTTATTAAATAACTTGGTAAAGTATGGTCTGGACAGAGGGAGTATATAATGGAGTATATATAAGTAATTGATTAAAATAAGTGCAGGTGGTGGAAAGAGTTGGGGTTGAACAAGGAGGTGGGATTGAGAGATCAACCAGAGAAATGGCACATGTGGTCCATGGCAACGCTGAGGACCCCTCCTGGTCCAAACATAGGATTCTGCTAACTAAGCCTGTCTCTCTGGTCTACGCCGTGGATGAGGTATTTGATCTTCACGGCACCATCCACCAACTCACTTTCTTCACTCACGCCGTCAACACATGGGAAATATCTGCAGCCGAAAACCTACCCGGTTACATGAAAGCATGCTTCGTGGCTATTCAAGACACGACGCACGAAATCAGTCGCTTCGTCTTCCGACTCCATGTATGTTTTAAAATTAATGCAAGTATTTAGTGTTGATATTAGTGAATGTTGTGCAGTGGGGGAAGTTGTTGAATGCATTTCTGATGGAAGCAAAGTGGTTTGGCAGTGGAGAGTTGCCAAAGAGGGAGGAGTATCTGAAAAATGGGGTGATCAGCACAGGGGCACCAATGTTATTTGCTAATCTCTACTTCGTCATGGGAAACCCTTTGACCAAACACTCCCTATCTCAACTCAACAATCCACGTGGCATTACATTCTCTGTTGCCAAAATCCTTAGGCTCCTAGATGACTTGGGTAATGCTCAGGTAATTATTCCTCAAAATAATTAATTAATTTAATTTACCTATGAATGGAGTAAGTAATTTAGAGACTATATATATGTATATAGGATGAGAAGCAAGAAGGATACGATGGATCGTACATAGAATGCTACATGAAGGAGGAAAAGGTGGAGTCATTAGAAGCGGCACGTGAGCACGTGATGGGCATGGTTTCTGACACGTGGGAACACCTGAAGGCACGTGCTCTCTCTCCGACCTCTCCTTACCCTGCCCCCTTCACACAGGCATGCCTGGATGCAGCAAAAATGGTGCCCATAATGTATAATTACGATAATAACCATCGCCTTCCTCTTCTGGAGCGCCTAGTGCATTCCAAGTTTCACGATACTGCCCTCGCTAAATCAATCTTGGGATGGCCTAACTGACGATGATCGAGAAGAGACGTCGTAATGCAGCCTATCCAATATCCAAAGCTTTCAATATACAGTCATTTTTTCAAATGATTTAATTGGTATCTTGCCACCTCATAAATTTAAATATATTCGCTAGTCACCACTCATGTTAATGTACATGATCAAGGAACAAACATTTTATTGGGTTTTTTGGGCTTCTATAAACTTAAGACTAAGTTCGTTTTGGCCCACATACATTAATTATTTAACAAAAAAGTGGGTGCGTGTTACGCAATGAATACCATGCTAGGTAGGCCACAAAAGATTGTAGTGTGGACAGATATGAAGCTGCACCTAACGCTAATGGTGTCAAAATTTGAAAGGGACAGCTTTGAGAGGCATGACCTTTTGTAGGGTAAGTCCAAACTTCTCATTCATGTCTATATCTTGTGTTTTCATGTCATCTTCCAATTTCCATTCGAAGTTCCCTGCCAATGTTGCAAGCATGAGATGCACCATTCGATACGCCAACGGCAACCCTGGACATATCCTCCTTCCCGCCCCAAATGGGATCAACTCAAAATCTTTGCCTCTAAAGTCCACCTTATTGTTCATGAATCTCTCTGGCTCGAACGCCTCTGCGTTCATCCACACGTTGGGATCTCTCCCGCTCGCCCACACGTTGACAAGAATCTGAGCGTCTTTAGGGACTATGTAGCCATTTATTTCCACTTGGGATTCAGCCTTGTGAGGTACTAAGAAAGGGGCCACAGGGTGAAGCCTAAATGTCTCCTTCACTACAGCTTGCAAATAAGGGAGTTTTGAGATGTCCATTTCTTCAACCTGTCCTTTTTCTTCGATTACTTTCCTGATTTCGTCTCTCACTCTTGACATTTTATTAGGGTTGCGTAAGAGCTCCGTCATCGCCCATTCCACCGTGCTTGAGGTTGTGTCGGTTCCAGCAATGAATAGGTCCTGATATTATATATCATCAATATCCAACATTAATATACACCTTACAAAATTGAAAATGCTGATATCTGATTTGTCCAAATATCAATCAAATGCTCCCTAGTCCCTACTCTAGTAGACAAGTAACATGTGTTCCATTAACTAACTCCATCAGTATTTTTCTTAATTATTTTAAAATTTCAAAAATAGAAAAAAGCATTCATGAGGAAAATGAAATTACCAGAAGCAGACGCCTAATGTCGTTCCTGGTTAACTCAGATTCATCGCGTTGGTTGATATCAATGAGAACATCCACCAAATCATTTCTCTCATCACCTCTGGATTTCAACTTCTCATCAATTATATCATCAAAAATCGCAAACAATTTCTCGAAATGAATCTTGGTCTGCTTATGAATCCCCTGAGGATCCATGGATTTCAAAAGGGGGAAATAATCGGCCAAATTAGGGGTAGCAATGCTTTCCAGAACTCCCCACATCACATCCTTCATCTCCTGCGACGAATTCGACTCGAAATTCGCGAATTCCAGCGAGAACAGGGTGGCGGACATCAGGTTCAACGACGTCGTAAATGCAGCCTCCCCGATATCCACCGCCCGACCCGATTCAGCACACCGCTCCACGTGGTCGAACAGCTTCTGCAGCTTCTCTCTCCTCAAACCCTGGCTGCCATCCAGCCTGGCAACAGAGAATATCTGCTCTTTGCAGATCTTCCTCAGCTTCCGCCATTGATTCTCCACGGGGAGCCACACGATGGAGAACTTATCGTGTTCCACGAACTTGATTGCGCTGGAAACTGTTCTGCTGGAGCAGACGACGTCGTTTTGTTGAAGCACGATTTTAGCGATTTTCGGGGATGACACGACTATAGTTGTTAGGCTGCCCAGCTTCAGCGACATTATATGCCCGTATTTTCTGGATAGTTTTGTAAGTGATTGGTGGGGCTTGGGCCCGAGATCCAAAATGTTGCCGATGATTGGAAGTCGATACGGGCCTGGAGGAAGCTTTGAGGGCCCGAAAATATTTAGAACAAAAGCTGATATCCAAGTTATGGAAATGATGAATAGAAGAAATATCACAAAATCCATCTTGATTTTTCTATTAAAATGGGGAGAGATTTTTTTTTTTTTTTTTTGGTCAAGTGCAATGTCCAAACTCTAAACTCATGATTGACTATTTATAGCTGATATGGCTGACCTAATTTTTTTTTTTATTAAATTATTTTCTTTTCTTAATTTGAGATTAAATTATTATATTTTTCTTATTATTTAGCGTTAATAATTTTTCGGCGTACAACATGTTTTATGTTCAAATTATGCTGTACGAATAAATATTGTTCACAATCATTTGACTCAATTAATAGTCCTCCTCATTATTAGTCCTTTCTGTTAATAACAATTGTTCACACACATTTTAACTCAATTAATTTTTTATTTGAATTGAACTTATAGTTTACACTTTCTTAAACTTATTAATTATACTAGTTAATAATTAATAAAAAATACTTGTACTGGATTAAACTAATAAAACTTATCGTAAATGTTTAATGAGCGTATAAAAAGAGAGAAACAATTGTACATCTTATTGGTCCGTGATAAACCCCATATTCAATTGGACTTTAATAAGAATAAGGGTAATTGAAAAGTGTAAATTAATCACCAAATGGTAATATATACTATTGTTTTATTTCCAACACTCCAAAAATTTATTTTTTACCAACAGAATATTCCGTTGGTAAAACCTCAACTCCATTGTTAAATTGGTTCACTAACAGATTAACAACGGAATCCATTGATAAAGTGATAGTTGGTAATTTTTTTGCAACGAAAATTCAATTTCGTTAGTAAATTATTTTATTGGTAATCCATTGCTAATAATTCGGTTCGTAATTTATATAATGATTCCGTTGGTAATTACCAAAAGATTGAATTTCATTGCTAAAATAGAGAATAAATCCGTTGGTATTCCATTATTAAAGGAAAAATGTCATTTTTGTTGTTATTCCGTTGGTAATTAAAAAAATATTTTTTAGTGCTACGAATTATTAAGAGGAATTTTATTCTCATTAAATTAAAAAAAATGTCCATCATGAATTCATGATAATTCAAATTGATATATAGCTTCAGTAAAATAAATAAATCTGATTTTACAGTTTAACTAATCAAACTTTTTCTAAATTTAGGGAATAATACTTCAGTCTGCCGACAAATCAAATTGGGCCCACTGCCCAGATAGTGAGATCCCATAATTGTACGGGCGGTGACGTTGAATTAGCGCAACTTTATTGATTGGTTAGAAAGATTTCAATCCTATCCAGCCTGCCACGTGTCTTCTGTTTGTGTGGTTCGAATGATCGAATCCCCTATTTCCGAAAATAATTCCTTCATATTCCATACTTAACTTACTTCTTATTAAAAATCATATCCTAATTAATGATTATTAAATTGATCTTAATTAAGGACCATTAAAACGTTAATTTGGGCAATGAACATTATATGTGACAATCAGTGGAATAGAAGATGAAATTTAAAATGAAATGGATAATCCCCATTTACTTGTGTTAGATTACAAGTTTATTGTATATGTACTAAAGTTGGTGGAAATATAAAAAATCCAACAACCATATAAATATAAAATATCGATGGAATTCATAAATAATGCACAGTATACAATTTGCATTTGTCATCTCAAATATTTCAATCATCACCTAAATTGTTTGAATTTTCTCACTTCTTATCTAATCTTCCACCAAAATGTCTTCTAAGTGGAATAAGTTCACAGTCTGTTCACGTGCGTAAGAGCTGATTCCATGCATATATCCAAATTGCCTTCTTAACGTGGGTATATCCTCTCAACTTAAAATATACTGCCTTCATTTTAAATTACACTTTCTTTATTTATTTGTCTCATGAGATCATGAACAGATCTACGGCATTCTATCACGCCAGTATATACAAAAGCCCATCTCAAAAAGACTTATTGCTTTTTAACAAATTCATATATGCTTAATCTCTAGTAGATATAATTCCATATGATAAATGAACTCAGAATTTGGTTGGAACAGCCACAAGAGGTGTTGCCTTCTGTAGAGTAAGTCCAAATCTGTCATCCGTGTCTATTTCTTTCGGATTCTTATGGTTTTGGAGTTCCCATCGAAAGCTGCCTAACAATGTTGCCAGCATTAGGTGCACCATTCTGTGTGCCAATGGCAATCCAGGACAAGCCCTTCTTCCAGCTCCGAACGGAATGAGTTCAAAATTATTGCCTCTATAATCTATGTCATGATCATTCAAGAATCGCTCTGGCTTGAACTCATCTGCGTCCGACCAGATGCTGGGATCTCTGCCACTAGCCCACACGTTGACGAGAACGTGTGCGTTTTGGGGGACTATGTAGCCATTTATTTCTACATCGGAGTTGGCCTTGTGGGGTACCAAGAAAGGGGCAGGTGGATGAAGCCTAAATGTTTCTTTCACCACAGCTGCCAAGTATGGAAGTCTAGGGATGTCTGATTCTTCCACTTGTGATCCCTTTTCTTCCACGAAGTGCTTGATTTCATCTCCCACTCTTGACAATTTATCAGGGTGGCGTAGTAGCTCCGTCATTGCCCATTCCACCGTCGATGAAGTCGTCTCGGTGCCAGCTACAATTATATCCTGCAAAATAAATACTATTAAAGATCATTCATGAAGTTGGAGTTTAAAACATAAAATGTGACATATCTTTTTACTTTATTCGAAAATGTCCCAAAATAGTTAAGACATTAATTTTCGCCTTTTAGTTTTGCTCTGATTTTATCCCAAAACAATATTATGTTACCACTTCCACCCCATAATTCAGTCTCATTTCATGAAATTAAAAAAAAAAGAATATTTTTAAGTAAAAATGATAATTCAAACTATTTTGAATAAAGTAAATTTATATGGAACGATTTTGATTTTAAACTCCATGAAGTTACCACAAGGAGATGCTTGATGTCATTGATGCTCAGTTCAGCTTCATCTCTTTGATATATATCAATCAGGACTCCAATCAAATTATCATCTGCTTCGCCCCTGGATTTCAGTGTTTCATCGATTATCCCATCAAATATTGCAAACAGCTTCTCCAACAAAATCTTAATCTGCTTAAAAATTCCCTGAGGATCAATGGGTTTGAGGATGGGAAAATAATCTGCCAAATTGGGGGTGCCATAATATCTTAGTATCCCCGATATCACACTCTTCATCTCCTGGGAAGAATCAGAATTGAACTGGACAAATTCCCTGGAAAACAGAGTGGCAGAGGTGAGACTAAGCGACGTCGTAAATACAGCCTCTCCGATATCCAAAGCCCGGCCCGCATCACTGCACCCTTTCACGTACTCCCTCAGCTTCTGCAGCTTTTCTCTCCTCAACCCCTGGCTGGCATCCATCCTGGAAACAGAGAACATTTGTTCTTTGCATATTTTTCTCAGCTTTCGCCATTGATGGTCAGCGGGGAGCCACCCTATCGAGTACTTATGGTGGTCAGCTGCTAAAGCTGCTGCTCCGATCGGTCTGCTTGAGAAGATTGTGTCGTGCGTCTGAAGCACGATTTTGGCGATTTCCGGGGAGGAGACGACTATCGTTGTTGTGCTTCCCAACCTGAGAGACAGTATAGGCCCGAATTTTCTGGATAATTTGGCCAGTGATTGGTGGGGTTTGGGCCCGAGTTCCAGGATGTTGCCAATGATTGGGAAACCAGGCGGGCCTGGAGGAAGCTTGGAGGATCTTCGGGCCCTGGAATTTGATACTAGAGCAATTGTGCATGAAATGATGAAGAGTACAACTGTTAGAAAATCCATCATCATCATTTGATTTTCTTTTTTATTTTGTCGAATGATATTAGAGAAATAACTGGTGTAATTTATAGAAACCCAAATGATTAAGGGTAAGTATTGTGTGAGACTGTCTCACGTGGGATCATTTTATATTTTTTAAATTAAATATCACTTTCGTTATAAAATGTTATTATTTTCCATATAAAATGTATCACTAATTTTTATTTATAATATAAATTGTTCATAAAATAGTATTATCAATTTTGATTCATCAATTAAATATCACTTTTCGTTATAGAAATTATCACTTTTTATCTATATTATTATAATCATAAGTCTTTGTCAATGACTAAAAAGTTGGAAAATTGAAAATATTACTTGAGTACTCCTAATTTTGAGGACCACATGTATATAGCAATAAAAGGCTTGGATTTTTCAATAGCTTCAAGATAATTTCAAATTAATCAACTATTTACACAATACTATTTTGAACAATAATAATTATGCATTCCAACATGTTGATCATCCAACACTACTATATCATAACTCTCTTGTGTTAACTATACAACAATATAAATGATATATACCAAAATAATATAGGGACGAATCATTTTTGTGATCTCTCCTACATATCATCTATCAAAGATAAAGAAAATGCATCACTCCGAATCTCCTGTCAAATTTTGGTATTACGTCCGAATTTCCTATTATATTTTGATTTTACGACTCCTGATGCAAATTGTTATGGTGGTGTTTGTTTTCGATTTTTTAAATTGGGAATAGACTTCAAAATTCACATAAAATCACCCCTATATACACCTACAAATCCTATAATCCTCAACATATATTCTCTCTCCTCATTTAATATCATTATCTCTTTATTTCTCATATCTCCTCTCTTTTTTAATATAAATTAATATATTTATATACATTGATTTGACATAAAGTTAAAACATACTCTATCAAAAACTCAAAATAAACATATATCACTATTCATTAGATTTTCAAACCCCAAAATTTTCATTACATTCCTTAAACAAACATCTCCTATATGATTGACACATAAAGAAAAATACATTAGGAGAAAAGGTTGAAATTTTTCTTCTCGCATATCACTAATCTAACACGTGTAATAGGAGATTTATGTAATGTTATTAACATCAACATACAAAATGCATGGTGCACCAAAGTCGCATATAAAGTCTTAATTTAGTTAATAACTTACACTTTATCTCGTGTTGGGCGTTGGATGTCCTGTTACTTTTAGTGTTACATCTTCTGCTACACGTGTTAGATGAGTGACACGTGTGCGGAGAGAAAAATCTCAAATTTTTCCCTTAGAGTTGATTGTTAGGGTATAGAATAGTCTATTCTAGTTGTCAATCATCCAACAGTTTGTAACAGGAGATGTAACACCAAATGTAACAGAAGATTCGAACCGCTCTGGTTGGCAATTAATGCCCAAATTTCCAAATAAAACCACTCTTAAATTAATAAATTAATATTTTACTCCGTACAGAGATTCAAGCAAGTAGAGGTGTTAAACGAGCCAAACGAGCTCGAGTTCCCATATTCGAGCTCGGCTCGAGTACTTATCGAACCGAACTCGAGCTCGACTCGTTAAGGTAACGAGCTAATATACGAGCTCGACTCGACTCTACTCGAAAGATACTCAAGCGAGTCAAATCGAGCTCGAGCTCTGCTCGTTAAGCAAAAAGGGTGAGTTTTCGAGCCTTATCGAGTCGAGTCGAGTCGAGCCTAATATTAAGTAATATATTTTTTATTATATTTAAAATATTTATTTAGGAAAACCACTAATAGGTACACACCTTTACCCTAAATTACTATGAGATACAATGAATTCAAATAATTACTTTCACATACAAAATATTAAAGTAAAATATCAAATATAATCTTATAATCCCATACACTTTTAAACCACAAATCCTACCCCTCACCCACCCACCCATCCACTGTCGGACCATTGCCGGCCGGTCGCCGGGCCTCCGCCGCCGGCTTCCGGAACTTAAAATGTGCAAAAACAAAATTGTGCAAAACAAAATTGTGCAAACCAAATTGTGCAAATACATATGAGTATTTATGGTATCACAATCATAATTGTGTAATTATGAGAATTAGTGTTTTGAGTCACGTAGTTTATAGCAATTATACATTATTTTATGTATCCAATAATAAGTGATCATATTTGTTTTATTATATATTATTATAATTATAATTAAATAATAATAATTAATAATATTAATATTATTAATTATTATTTTCGAGCCTTGACAAGTCGAGTCGAGCTCGGCTCCTTAACGAAAGGAATATATAAACGAGCTTGAGCTCGAACTCAAGTTCGAATAAAAACGAGTCGAGCCGAGTTCGAACTTTATCGAGTTGAGTCTGGCCGAGTTTTCGGCCTGCTCGTTTGTCATAACAGCTCTACAAGCAAGCACTCAAAAATTGCATACTAGAAATTACAGCAAGCATCATACTGTACATATTTCAAAGCCACACTTAAATTCATCACGACTTCGAACCATATGCTAGTTTATTTAATTTAATCTAATGGACAAGCTGTGTGGGTAAATATTCATGTTGTATTAGAATTTAATAAGTTATTAATTTAGAGTTGGTATAGCTTTGAGTGGGATGGCTTTTTGAAGAGTAAGTCCAAACTTTTCACCCATGTCTAAATCTTGTGGTTTCATGTCACCTTCCAATTTCCACCCAAAGTTCCCTGCCAATGCTGCAAGCATGAGGTGCACCATTTTGTAGGCCAACGGCAGCCCCGGACATATTCTCCTCCCTGCCCCGAACGGAATCAACTCGAAATCCTTGCCTCTATAGTCCATCCTGCTATGATCACCCGCCATGAATCTCTCCGGCTCGAATGAATCGGGGTTCGACCAGATGGTTGGATCTCTACTGATGGCCCAAAAGTTGACAAGAATCTGCGCATCTTTAGGTACTATGTAGCCGTTTATGTCCACTTGGGATTCTGCCTTGTGAGGAACTAAGAGAGGGCGGCAGGATGAAGTCTGAATGTCTCTTTCACCACAGCTTGCAGATATGGGAGACTTGGGATGTCCGATTCTTCTACTTCTTGTCCTTTTTCTTGGATTACTTTCTTGATTTCGTCCCTCACTTTTGTCATTTTATCAGGGCTGCGTAGGAGCTCGGTCATTGCCCACTCCACTGTGACTGTCGTAGTGTCTGTTCCAGCAACAAACAAATCCTGAATAATAAAATATTGCAATCAAGAATCAGTCTTTCGTTAAATGAATTGAAGATAAAACCCCCTGAAGACGACACATTATTAGATTTACTTGATTAAGTATTAAATAATTTTCGTCTCTATCCGCTTAAGTTTTTAGATTAGTCATTTTAACGTGGTACTAGAGCCATGACTTGGCAAAGATTAAGGCTTTCACCTGATATTTTTCTTAGAGTGACTTAATTAAGAATAAACGAGCCCTCTCAATCAGCTTAAACTTTTAGATGAGTTGGTCATTTAACAGGCTAGATTACCAGAAGGAGGTGGTTGATGTCGTTTCTGGTTAACTCGGCGCCATCCATATCAAGAAGGGCTTCCACAAGATCATTTTTCTTGGTGTTGGATTTCATCTTTTCATCTATTAGACCATCGAAAATGGCAAACATCTTCTCCATGTGAGAATCTGTCTGCTTCATAATCCCCTGAGGATCAAAGGGTTTCAAGATAGGGATATAATCAGCCAAATTTGGGGTGCCAGCGCTTCTCATCAGATCCCACACCAAATCCTTCATCTCATGCGATGTCTCAGTGTTGAACTGCGCAAGTTCTACGGACAACAGAGTGCCCGACAACAGATTCAACGACGTCGTAAATGCAGCTTCTCCTACGTCCACAGCCCGGCCCGCTTCGCTGCACTCTCTCACATACTCGTACAGCTTCTGCAGCTTCTCTCTCCTCACGCCCTGGCTAGCTTCGAGTCTACCAACTGAAAACATCTGCTCTCTGCATATCTTTCTCAGCTTTCGCCATTGATCCCCAACTGGGAGCCACACCATGGAGAATTCGTGGTGTTTCAGAGACTGACTTGCAGCTGGGATTCTTCTGCTGGAGAGAAGCAGGTCGTGTTTTTGAAGCACGATTTTAGCAGTTTCAGGGGAGGATACCACGATTGTGGTAATGCTTCCCAGCTTGAGTGAAATTACGGGCCCGTATTTTTTGGATAGTCGGGTCAGTGATTGGTGGGGTTTGGGCCCGAGGTTGAGGAGGTTGCCGATGATCGGCAGTCTTGACGGGCCTGGAGGAAGCTTAGATAATTTTCCAGCAGTGGAATAATTTGATGTTAGCATGATGGTGTAAATTACAACTATGGATAAAGAAACAAGCATCAGTGTAGGTAAATCCATGGAGATCTAATTCTATATTGGTTTTGTTTTTGAGATGGTATTATATAGGGATCGTGCTAAATATTTTATTCCTGATACATTAAAAATAGAGTAAGCCTATTGTCTCGTGTTCACAACTCACAACATAAGGCATAACATTTTGTTTTAAAATATATACACTTCCCTTCCGGTTCCAAGATATCCATTTGCTTAAGGAGTATTATTATTAGGCAAAAACTCATGCGCCCGTATTCGCATGGGAACACAACCCTCCTCCCTCCATATTCTATTTAAACCTATTTATTGCTTGGAATTTAAATTGTAAAGGGGTACGGTGTCCCAAGAGTACAAGAGTTTCACTCTTATTATTATATGTAAAGTGGGTAGTTATATTAGAGAGAAATAGTGGGTCATATTTTATACTTTTTTACTAAATAGGATAAATGAATATCTTTGAAGCGGACGCCAAAAATAGTAAAATGGATACCTTAGAAGCGGATAGATAGAATATACTATTTTACTTAATAAAAGTAATTTTTTTATTGAAAAAATAAGTTGAAATATGATAAGTCGTAATTTTACATGATTATTTTGGATGAAATTCACTTCTTTACGCGTGAGTTGTGAATTATTTAATGTAATTACGACTTATTTATATTTTTTATAGTTGAACCTTAATTATTTTATTTCTTATTTAAACAGACATAATTTATTTTGTAGGACAGTTACAATAATTTTAATTGCAGGAAAATAAAGAGTTGACCAAGATAATTAAGGAAAATGAGGATTTGGTGATCAACAATAAATAAAAACTTACCGAGATACAAGGAACCTGGATACTCTTCAATAAGGAAATAAATCAATTAGGTTTCTTGGGGAACAAGAAGATAAATAATGAGGATATATTATCACACTCACACACGGATCAGACAGGCTGGGACATCAGAGAACACACGTTGAAGGCAGATTGGCCTGGGGAAGAAGACGTACCACCACGAAGAACATCAGTTTAATCTTTTTAATTTATTTTATAGTTTTAATTATGTAATTTCATTTCTAGTCCAAGGATTGTGAACCTCTGTAAAATAATTATATGTTTGATTAGGAATAAAATTACCAACTTGTTTTATGAATTTATTTTGTGATTGGCTATGATGTTAATCTTGAATTTTCAATTGTTTGTGTAGACTACCCTCTCATATGTGATTGATTATTATTTTACATATTATAATCCGTAATTGTTATAGTAAGTGAATCGAGTAGCAAAATGAGGGAGTACCTCTTGAAATCACGAAATCTAGGTTGTATGATTTGCTACCCCGTTTTTATAGCCTAGTAGTCCTAATATCTAAATCTTCATGCATTGTCGAGTTCGAATTCATAGGGTCACTCGGGAATAGTTTAATTTAGAGGTCGTACCCTAGGTTATTAAACTTAAGGATATTTCGAGTTAACTGGTTGTACCGTTAGCTTAGGGGCTTGAGTTTATGAACTTGTTGGTGTTTTAGGAATTTCATATATGTGAATTAGGACACGGGAGGGATCAAATCCTTGGGCTAGGTTTGTTTTTATTTATTATCTTAATTTTATATTTTTGCTATTTTAATTATTTATTTTCATGTTTAATGGTTGTTAAAATTTAATTCAAACTCCCCTCCGGTTTTTTTTGAAAACACTTTAAATTCAATCATTCCCTGTGGGCTCGATCCTTACTTACCCTACTACATTCTTAGTGAATTTGTTTGGAAAAATTATAAATATTATTTTTAAGTGACGACGACAGCACATCAAAATATGAATAATATAAATATTTAATTAAAATCAAAATTTTTCCCCCAGAAAATCAATGAAGTTAAAGGTACATTATCCCAAGATTAGACTTAAAAATAATAACGGTCACCTTGAATAAATAATAAAAAAATGAATGAATTCTCTCAACTACTTACGTACCCCACGATTAGGTGTTGCCACCGGCCTACGCCCCTGTCTTGATAATTCTATCATAAGAATAGGTGGAATAGGTAAATTATTTTGTGTTACATTTTAATATTACATCTTTCATTACAAATTATTTGATAATTGACACGTAGCATAAAATAATCTATAATCTTAAGGTTGAGATTTACCTCTCCGCATATGTGTCACTCATCTAACTTATATAACAGGAGAGGACATCCAAGATCGTAAACCTTATAGAGAAAGTCCAATGTTGGGTCCTGACATTTCGGGGGCCCTGAGCGAACTATGAAAATGAGGCCCTATGTGGTTCTTTTAGTTATATACTTCTTCTTTTTAATTTATAGGATTGTTTTTCTCATTTTTTTCTGTCATTTTCATATATATTCCTACTTAAAAAAATAAAATGGTACTCAATATCACAACCTTAAAAATATACTTTAGAAATAACATGCATTTCTAACAAATATAATTATTTTAAAATTATTTATTATCTAATAATACTCCTATCAATCTACCTTAATTTTTAAAAAATTAAATAAGTAGAAAAAAATCAATTTATTTTAATATTGGTGAAAAAAACAAGTGTGAACATTTTGATAGGGTGGAACTTTAAATTAAAAAAATTTAAATTTTATTCCTCTCATTATTTACTAAACACTTTTTATTCTTGTCAATTCTAAATGATATGCATACTTCTAAAGTAGAAATCCATATAATATTAATATGCTCAAAATACTATAACAATTTACTTTTATTTTACACTTAATATAACTTTATATACTTTTCTCAACAAAATATCACCTTATTATCTTACTTTAAAAACCTAAAACACGCAAAAATATTTACGCAAATTATTAGAGGCAAAAACTTGTGTGCACCCGGGCGCATGGGCACACTTTGTGCGCCTTTAGAATTTTATGTTAAATTGTATACCATTTAGTATAAAGATGTGTACCTTTTATTTTCTGAAAAAAATAAAAAAATATTAATAAAAATTGTATACCTTTAGAACAAAATGGTGTACCCTAACTAATTAAAGTGTATACCCTTTATAACAAAACAATATACCCTTACCCATAATACTAAATTCTAAAGGCGCACGATGTGCCCCGAATGCACACAATCCTCACTCATTATTAGAACGTAGGGAATATTATATGAGAATATTTTTTATAAAATACATGTTATATTATAATAAATTTGTTAAAAATATATAAATTAATTGTTAAAATAATATATATATATATATATATATATATATATATATATATATATATATATATATATATTTTTTTTTTTTTTTTTTTTTTTTTTTTTTGGTTGGGCCCCTCAAAATTGGGGGCCCCGACCATCGCCCCTCCAAACACCCGTCAAGGCCAGCGCTAGCGCTGCCTTAAAGTTGAGATTTTCCTCTCATTCATCTACACGTGTTTTATTTATGGTAAATATCTGTAAGATTTTTATTTGGACTCAAGAGCCCAATTGAGTTTTTATAGTACACGTGTTTTATTTATGGTAATATCTGATAGATTTTTATTTGGACTCAAGAGCCCAAATTTAATTGGGCTTCAATTTTACGCATCCGTTAATATGACATCTATTTGTTTGTTATTGGGCCAACGGGCAGATTTATAAGTAAGGCTAACGGTCATTTACCTAAAATAAATAATTTAAAAAAAGGAAAGAAATCTCTCAAAATCTTTAATTTATGATGATACGCGTTAGTGTTTCTTGATGAATAGCGTATTTTGTTTATGGTAATATCTGACAGAATTATATATGGACTCAAGAGCCCAAGTTTAATTAGGCTTCGATTTTACGCTAAGATCCGTTAGTAGACAGCTATTTGTTTGTTATTGGGCCAACGGACAGGTAAGGGATTTCTAACGGTCATTAACCTAAAATAAATAATAAAATAAGAAATCGCTCAAAATCTTTAATTTATGACGATACGCGTTAATGTTCTTGTTAATATACGCCTTAATGTTTTCTTGATTTTACGCGTGTTTTATTTGTAATATGTATGACAGATTTTTATTTGGACTCAAGAGCCCAAATTTAATTGGGCTTCGATTTTACGCTATGATCCATTAACATGAAAGCTATTTGTTTCTTATTGGGCCAACGGGCAGATTACAGCTCACAGTTTCCATCCTAATATGTATGCGACCATTTGGGTGGTTCGGACTTATATCTCGCGCTCTGCTCGCCTCCTATTCCGATCCCTCTCCTGTTCAATTTTTTTCCATTTCTTTCTTTGATCATCCTAATTTATCATCATTTATGAACCCTTGATTTGATCATGTCGGTGGATTTTTTTTGCGATCCTTTGGTTATAAGGTAACTCACAATTATTTACACTGTTATTTCTTGGAAATATTTCATCCTCGCGCATATTTTTGCATGATTTTCTTTTAATTTTGATCTGGACTACGGCAACATGATCTGCATTCTCTTCGAAACTTCTGGAATTGATAATGCGTTGCTCAAGTGGACGTAGATCTGTGATCGAGTGTATGCTACTTCACTTTTGACTTGTGTTTGTTCTTGGACTTCTCTACCTTTTTATAGTGTTTTCAATGGCAAGATACGCTGTTTAACGTCGTGTTTTTCTAGGAACAGAGTTCTAGGATCTTCGTATTTTTTGGGATATAATGTTTGCTGCATTTGCCTTTAGCTTGTTCAACTTTAAGCTTACATGTCTTGTAACTTCATACATGTGCTTACTTCTGGACTAGTTTAGATGAATTCCTGTATGGTTAAACTGTATTACCCCTCTACTTGAAACACAGGAAGCTTCTTTCGCCATTTTCTTGGTTTCTTTGTTACGTATTCATTGTGGCGTTGAAATATACAATTATGCTAATTCGGTTTATGTGATGGATTTTTATGGTAATTTCAGGTTACATCACCGGCAAATTATATGTAGAACTTATATAAGATAATACTAATTGTACATTATAGAAATGGAGGAAGAGGAAACGAGATTTCATAAAGAAATTTCTGATAAGGATCTTGAGACACAGAAAGAAGGCACCAGCATAGGTGATAATATTGGAATATCTAAAGCAGCAAATATGGAAACAGATACTGGTTATGCAAATAATGTGAGTGGTGAGATAGCTTTAGAGGGGGATGCTTCAGCTTCTCCTGGTTTAAACGATGATCTTTTTGAGCCTGTTTCGCTCAAAGATAGGGATAAGAATGGTACAGAAACAAATCAGTCTCGAAGTCCTGATGAGGTCAGACATTCGTTTGTTGGAAGTGAGGATACATTTGAGTTTTCCTTCAGGACTGTTCCATCATCTGGTTTTGATTCTCCACCCGATGTAGAAGTTCATCATGATCGCCATTCAAGCCCAGAGGCTGAGAGATACTCCAATTCTGACATTGAAGGGTTCTCCTCTTCAGTTAGTCTTGATTCTACTTTGCATTTGTATGGAGATACTGGATTCTCTCCTGTTGACTCACCTCCAAAGACAAAGTCTAAGCAGGTTATGCCCAATGGGTCTCCAGAGCTTTTGCACTTGGTAGATTCAGCTATAATGGGGAAGGCAGAAAGCTTGGAATACCTGAAAAATGTAGTTAGTGGTGTTGAGAGTTTTGGAGGAGATGATGATGCGGTTTCTATGGCTTACTTAGTAGTTGATTCGCTTCTTGCCACAATGGGAGGAGTTGAGTCTTTTGAAGAGGATGGGGATGGCAATCCGCCTAGCGTGATGCTGAATTCTAGGGCTGCAATAGTGGCTGGTGAGATCATTCCTTGGCTTCCTGGAATTGGGGATTTTGATGGTTTCATGTCTCCTAGGACTCGGATGGCAAGAGGATTGCTAGCCATCTTGCGTGCTTGCACTAGGAATAGAGCAATGTGCTCATTGGCTGGTTTATTGGGAGTACTACTTCGCTCTGCTGAGAGGTTGTTTGTTCAGGATTCATGTTCAACAGAGGAAATTAAATGGGACGGAACTCCTCTCTGCTACTGTATTCAGTACTTAGCTGGGCATTCTCTTAGTCCTCATGATCTGCACTATTGGCTTCAAGTCATTGATAAAACTCTCAACACCGGGTGGGCAGCTCGTTTATTGCATTCACTAGAGAAAGCTATGGCTGAAAAGGAGGTCAGTGGCCCAGCAACTACTTTTGAATTTGATGGTGAAAGTTCTGGTCTGCTAGGTCCAGGGGAGAGCAGGTGGCCTTTTACCAATGGATATGCATTTGCAACTTGGATCTACATTGAATCGTTTGCGGATAATATAAGTACAGCAACTACTGCTGCTGCAATTGCAATGGCTGCTGCCGCCACATCAGGGAAGTCATCTCCCATGTCGGCTGCTGCAGCTGCTAGTGCACTAGCTGGTGAAGGCACGGCACACATGCCTCGCCTGTTCAGTTTTTTATCTGCTGACAATCAAGGGATGGAAGCATATTTTCATGCTCAATTTTTAGTTGTTGAATGTGGAAGTGGAAAGGGAAGGAAAGCTTCTCTGCATTTTACTCATGCTTTCAAGCCACAGTGTTGGTATTTTATCGGCCTTGAACATTCTTCCAAGCAGGGTCTCCTTGGAAAGTCAGAAAGTGAGTTGAGGTTGTACATAGATGGTTCATTGTATGAAAGCCGTCCATTTGATTTACCCAGGATTTCTAAGCCTCTTGCATTTTGTTGCATTGGTACAAATCCTCCTCCAACTATGGCTGGGTTGCAACGCCGCCGCCGCCAATGCCCGTTGTTTGCTGAGATGGGGCCTGTATATATATTCAAGGAAACTGTTGGTCCAGAGAGAATGGCACGGTTGGCTCATAGAGGAGGGGATGTGCTGCCTTCATTTGGCAGCGGTGCTGGATCCCCTTGGTTAGCAACGAACGATCATGTCCATAATATGGTACAAGACAGTGCGCTTCTGGATGCTGAACTTGCTGGTTCCCTTCATCTTCTTTACCATCCTAGTTTGCTCTCTGGTCGATATTGTCCTGATGCTTCTCCTTCTGGTGCTGCAGGTATTAAGGACACATTTTTCAGTAATGTTATATAAATTAACAATTTACTTAGCTGATTGCTAGTCTAAGCTTGTACATAATTAGTTCGAATTCTATTTGATCATGTGGAATTGGCAAAAGATGTTTAGATTTCTTTGTTCATGTTGTGGAATTATTTTTTATTATGAGTGGCAACTGGCGAGGTGCTCTATAATGATTGAGGTACGAATTGGAAGTATTTCTTACAATTTCTAATTTTCTATAGAGTTGATGTTGAGAAAAAATTTTATGCTATCCCAAGGAAATAGTTATAAATTTATAATGCATTTATTCTCTTAAAAAATATATATATACTTGGTCACAATTTTCTACATCATAGACCTCCATCTCCCTTCTGCATAACCTGAACTATTTGACATCCTGGTTCTTATTGATGAGTGGTGTGCATTTTAGGGATGCTCCGTAGGCCAGCAGAGGTTCTTGGTCAAGTGCATGTTGCTACAAGAATGCGGCCGACCGAAGCTTTGTGGGCCTTGGCTCATGGAGGCCCCATCTTCTTGCTTCCTTTGGTAGTTAGCAATGTGCATGAGAATAGCCTGGAACCACAGCGAAGTGATCTTTCTTTGTCCTTAGCCACAACCCTTGCTGCTCCCATATTTAGAATTATATCTTTGGCTATTAGGCACCCTGGAAATAATGAAGAGTTTTGCCGCCGACGGGGGCCTGAAATACTATCGCGAATTTTGAATTATCTCCTCCAAACTTTGTCATCACCTGATATTGCAAAGCATGATGGTGTTGAGGAACTTGTTGCTAGTATAGTCTCTTTATGCCAGTCACAAAAGTTCAACCACACACTTAAAGTGCAGCTCTTCAGTACTCTACTACTTGATCTGAAAATTTGGAGATTATGCAGTTATGGACTGCAGAAAAAGCTTTTGTCATCACTTGCAGATATGGTTTTTACTGAGTCATCAGTGATGCGTGATGCTAATGCTATTCAGATGCTCCTAGACGGTTGCAGAAGGTGCTATTGGACTGTACGTGAAAGTGACTCAATCAATACATTTTCTATGAATGATGATGCTCGTCTCGTTGGTGAGGTGAATGCGTTAGTTGATGAACTTTTGGTTGTTATTGAGCTATTAGTCTTGGCTGCTCCACCTTCTTTGGCAGCCGATGATATCCGTTGTTTGTTGGGTTACATGGTTGATTCTCCCCAACCAAATCAGGTAAATGCGCACTTGTGATTTTACATTCTAATTGTTTTGATCTGTCTAGTACACTTTTTTTAAT
The DNA here is from genome assembly GCA_023678885.1 of Pogostemon cablin. Classification (NCBI taxonomy): domain Eukaryota; kingdom Viridiplantae; phylum Streptophyta; class Magnoliopsida; order Lamiales; family Lamiaceae; genus Pogostemon; species Pogostemon cablin. The sequence continues at coordinate 2,362,646 of CM042965.1, forward strand.
AGTTTTTTCTCCATGAAAGTTTTAAACCATGTTTGACTTAGTCAAGGTGGATGATTTCAATGAAATTAGAATATCATTTGTCATTTTCTTTTTTATTAAGTGTTTGCAGTAATACATATAGGAGAGACTTATTTTTTATAAATTTCTGGCTTAATAGATACAAATGTTACTTTATTTATCACTTTGCATGTATAAAATACTCAAATAATAAGATATATAGATGCACATCTGAATAAATAAAGCAGAAATTAAAATGGATAGATAGTATTTGTCGTCCCTTAGTACTTGATACTCGTACAGTCATATGCTGTGTTATCATCCCTAGGTACTTGATTCTTATATAACCACATGTTATGTTATTAATTATTATCCACAAGCACCAGGTACCCATTTAATCTTTCTATCTATTTTGTGGTTAATTTTAAAAGCATGTCTGATGAGTCTTGTAGAATCAATGGCTACCTTTATCTCCTTCCAGGTTGCTAGAGTGTTGCACCTCATTTATAGGCTTGTGGTTCAACCAAATACATCCCGGGCTCAAACATTTGTGGAGGCATTTATATCATGTGGTGGCATCGAAACACTTCTTGTTCTCTTGCAACGTGAAACAAAATCTGGAGACTATGATGTCCCCGAGTTGTTAAGTGAGCAGGATAATGCTTTATCACCGACTAAAACAGATGAAGAAATTGCGGCAGGAGCTTCTACAGAAATTGATCATGGCGATGGAGGATCTACGGAGAGACAAGATGAGAAATTAGACAAGGATGTTTCTAAACCTGAGACTTCTGGTGATCCTACAGTATCTGAATTTGCAAGGACATCATCCATCTCTGAGGAACTTAGAAACTTTGGTGGTATGAGTTACTTAATCAGCGCTGAAAATGCACGGAATAATGTGTATAATGCTGACAAAAGTGATGGTATAATTGTTGGGATAATTAACCTCTTGGGTGCTTTAGTAATATCTGGACATTTAAAATTTGATTTACCTGCTCCCTTGAATGTGACAAGCAACCTCCTTGGTTTGCTTGAGGGAGGAGGCACCATGTTTGATGATAAGGTTTCTCTCCTCCTCTTTGGTCTACAGAAAGCTTTCCAAGCAGCACCTAATCGACTTTTGACTTTCAATGCATACAAGGCGTTGTTGGCTGCCTCGGTAAATCACTATGTTTTGATTTACTTTTTCCTTCTTGAGGCTGAATTTTAAATGTTATTGGACTTAATTTGCTGTATTCTTTTTCCCTTACTTTTGGAATTGTGCATCAGCCAGAGAAATTGCCTCTTTGGGTAACACAATGTTAGGTTAAAGCTATCCATACTGTCTGCTTCATATTAACTGAATATTGTATGTGTTGCGTGCTATTCCATATTGGAATTGATATGCTATATCTACCAGCCAGAATTGGTGAAAAGTCCTGTAGTTTTTATTCTAACTGCCACCCTTGGCAGCATTTTCTATACTAATCTTAACCTAATATTGTATGTGTCGTATGCTATTCCATATTGGAACTGATATACTATGTCTTCCAGCCAGAATTGGTGAAAAGCTTAGTTATTATTCTAACTGCCACCCTTGGCAACATTTTATAAACAAAACTGAACTCCTGCCTAATATGTTTGTTTCTTAGCACAAACTTGTTTCTGATATATTTCTCTTGAGATGATCTTGGATTGTGTTGAACATCTGTGATTTACTTGTCATAGTATTAGCTTATTGATTCATACTCTGTTAAACGCAGAAAGAGTTAAATAGAGTAACATTATGACCTTTTCAGCGAAGTTCATATTTTTGTTCGATGTGACTATTTAACACAGACTTTATTTTCAGATAAATATGTCTTCAGCAGACGATGGTTTAAACTTCCATGACTCCGGTCACCGGTTTGAGCACTTCCAGATATTGTTGGTTCTTCTTCGCTCTCTTCCCTATGCATCAACAGCATTGCAAAGTAGAGCACTTCAGGTGCTAATTTGCTTCATGCACTTATACTGGGATTGAATATTCTGATTTAAATTTCTGATAAAAGCAGCCTTTTTTTAAAATACTTTATTACTTGTCATAGTGTTTCCCTTTTTAGATTCCTTCTTTCTTTTTCCATCTTTGTTCATTGGGGGAAGTGGAGAGCTTTGGTGAGAGAAGTCTTGGAAGTTATATTTGTTAGAGAGAAAATGAGTCTATCGAAATTGCCTTATTTCTTTTAAGTTCATGCTTTTGGTTAAATATCATGCTTTATTATCTGTTTTTTTACTAGGAATAATGCTAATGCTGGAGATCATTATGTCTTCCAGGCTTATAATGCATATATTTGTCATTTTCTTAACTTCTTTTACATTTATTGGTCTTTCTCTCTGTTCCTGATGTTTAGATAGTATCTCTATGATTTTGAGCATTATAAGAAAAGATTTTCCCTGTGGGTTGTCTATTCTTGTCCTCTATCTTTTTTCTCCATATCATTGAAACTGAACTTTTTACTTTATGCATGAAATAATTGTGGTTAAAAGTTTCCATTCAAGCAATTACACGTCTTCAAATTAGTTTTCGTGTATCTTGCCTTAACATAATCCTGAATTATTACTTCCTTTGGATCTTACACTTTATAATCATTTTTTAGGATCTTCTGATATTGGCTTGCGGTCATCCTGAAAACAGAAGCAGCCTTACGAGGATGGACGAATGGCCTGAGTGGATCTTGGAGATTCTCATATCTAATCATGAGGTAGTATCATCAACCCTTTAAGGGTTGATCCCATTATTTGTTTGGACCTTTCTATTGTGCCATTCTTTACACATTTTATTTTTATGCAGAGAGGTGGAAGTAGAAATATGAATTCATCCAGTTTAAGGGATGTAGAAGACTTCATACATAATTTCTTAATTATTATTTTAGAGCATTCCATGCGCCTGAAGGATGGGTGGAAGGTTAATGTTCTTTATCATTGTCTTTGAATTTAAACCTTTTTGATTAATATCAATGTTTATGAAACAAAATGAATTTTTGAAGAAGTATCAATAGTTGGACACAAGGTAAGAGAACCTTATGGGTTTAACTAAAGTATGGAAGTTCTGGTGAATCTAAGGTGAAGAAGTGAAGCAAACGTTAATATTGAACGAGTTAAACAAATCTTTATTTTGAGAAAAGAATTGCAACATGATATCCAACTGCTGTTTTAGTTGATGCTTGCAGTACTCTTTAAATGATTTTTATTTATCACTCATATATATATTAAATTCTGTTTGAGGTCAAGATTGTGAATAGCATAATTCTGCAAGGTTGTTGAGGTTATTTAAGTTTAGAGGTTGAGAATCTTTGGAATTTGTTTTGCTTGTTTCAGAATTTTTTGTTTTATATTCTTCTGCCTTTTATTAAGATAGCGTTGTAAGCTGGATTAGAGTAATTCTAGGAAAGTACCCGTAATTGATTTTCAGTTGTAAGCTTTTAGTTTTCCTCTCTCTCATATGTTTGTTAGCCTTCATTTGTTGCATGACACGTGGATCATTTCATTTTTGACCTTTATTGGTATACAACATTTAGAGGCCGATTAATTTTCTGGTACTGGCTTAAAGTCTATCTTTAGCTGTCTGAAACATTTTATCCATTTTATTATTCATTGAATTGTGCTATTTTTTCAACTTATGAATTCCATTCATGTATTTGGTCATTACTGTAACAGGATATTGAAGCTACAATTCATTGTGCAGAATGGCTTTCTATGGTTGGTGGTTCTAGCACTGGAGATCAAAGGATCAGGTATTGTCTGCACAATTGTGCATTCTACTATATCCATTTGTCGGGCAAAGAGAGTTAATAACTATATACTGAGTCCTTTTATCTTAGTAATCCCTCCGTCCCATAACAATTGACACATTTTTTTTGGGCACGGAGATTAAGGAGTATAATAATTTAATGTAAAGTAAAGTGAGAGAAATAATATTTAACTTGTAGTGGGTAGTTGTATTAGTGGTGAGTGTGATGTGTGTGTGGGCCCATGTAAATAAATAAATTGTTTTTGTGTGGGTCTCATATCCTTAAAAAGGAAATATGTCAATTTCTGTGGGACAACCCAAAAAGGAAAGTGTGTCAATATCTTTGGGACGGAGGGAGTATTTCATTATGTTCTACCGCTCTCCCTTAAACATGATAACTTTAACAAGTTGAAAACTCACTGCTTGTTCTCTCCAATATTCTGATCTAAGGATCTATCAACAGCCTAAGACAAACAATGCTGATGCAGACAGATTTTGACCAGTTTATGTTTAATGAAAATTCAAATTCTTATGAACAGTTTTGAAAGTAAGAAGTTATGTTTTACAGACGGGAGGAATCATTGCCCATTTTCAAACGAAGGCTTTTGGGTAGTTTGTTGGACTTCTCAGCAAGAGAATTGCAGAATCAGGTGATATTTGATATCCCAAGTTCCATTTCCCTTGTGAATATTTGTTTTAATTTCTGTGTCATTTATCTCTATTGACTTTTTTATATTCAGTTGCTAACGCTTTTTTTCTCTATTACCACTGCTTCTCAACCGTACACGAATCTCATATATTGATTTGCAAGTTGCTACCTCTCTTAATTGACTAATGTCCAGAGTTATCAATCATTTTCAGCAATACCCTTCTTTGTAACTCTATGAAAACATATTTATATGAATATGCTATATTGCAGTCTTGATCTTATAAAATTGTGTCAATTTGACTGGTCTTGCATCCTTATACATTAATACTTGACTCTTAATTGACACTTAAAAGTAACTTGTCACTGGATCACTAGCACCTCTACTTAAGTTTCGGTAGCACAAGTGCATTCTAGTTTAAGACATTGTGAATTCAGAAAAAAATGATTGCATAAACTTTTAATTAGGCTTGAATATTAGGCCATGGAAAGCAAAAAAATATCTAGCCTATCCTGTGAAGTCAGTCTCTGCAGCTAATGACGCAGCTGTGTATTGTTGCATCTTGTGTATCCCATCTGCTGGTTCCCCCTTTGCATGATAACGGAATCCTATACATTAGAAGCTTTATACCAGGCTGGATCAGAAGATACCGTAGTTTTGGTTGCTGAAGGTCATACTTGGCATTGGCTCCCTTTGGACTAAAGATCTTGTTGATCATTTCAATTTCTTTTTCACACATTCACATGCTTTTTGTGGAATTTATTACTCTTGTATATTTCCTAATTTAATATTATGCATTTGTATATGTTCTGAGAATTTCTGCTATTTCTGTAATGCTACACCAATGTCAGTATTCTAGCTTTTTTATTGCTTCAGACTCAAGTTATTGCTGCAGCAGCTGCTGGTGTGGCAGCAGAAGGATTGGCACCTAAGGATGCAAAGATTGAAGCAGAGAATGCTGCTCAGCTTTCTGTAGCTTTGGTCGAGAATGCGATTGTGATCTTAATGCTTGTCGAGGATCATTTACGGTTACAAAGCAAACTGTATAGTACTTCCCATATGCCCACTACAACTCCATCCCCATTTTCGGGTATGCTGCCTGTTGGTGGCCGCTCTTCAAGTTCCATGCATGGAGAAACTTCCAATCCTACAACATCTCGTAATTCATCAGCTAGTGATTCTGGAGGCCTCTCTCTTAATGTACGAGTGTAACATATTTGATGAATAACACTTGCGCTGCAATCCCTTTTCCTTTTTTTCATTTTTGTATCTAGGTTTATTGCATTAGCTTGTTCATATATATTTTTCTTATACATGCTGTCTGCCTGGGTGACTTGGCTCCAATATCAAGTTTTTGACCAGGTCTGTTGGTTCCCGTCGGACTCATTGCATGTCTGTGATCATTCCCTATATGTCATTGCAAAATGTCTTGCCATTTTTGATAAACTTTTCTATGTTTTAAAGATGTGTAGTTATGGTCCTGAAAGAAGCGTTATACTGTACAGGACCATAGCGCTACCTTTTCTTATATTTTGTTCTTATCATCATGACTTGTACTAAACTTGCTCGATCTTGATTAGGTTCTTGCTTCAATGGCTGATGCTAATGGGCAAATTCCAACAGCAGTTGTCGAACGATTGACTGCTGCTGTTGCAGCAGAACCTTATGAATCAGTTTCGTGTGCTTTTGTGTCATATGGGAGCTGTGTCTTGGATTTGGCAGAAGGATGGAAATACAGAAGTCGACTGTGGTATGGTGTTGGACTTCCTTCAACATCGGAATATGGTGCAGGTGGCAGTGGTTGGGAATCTTGGAAATCTGTATTGGAGAAGGATGGTGATGGGAACTGGATTGAACTTCCATTAATAAAGAAATCAGTTGCAATGCTTCAAGCTTTGCTATTAGATGAGTCTGGACTTGGTGGTGGTCTGGGTATTGGTGGAGGATCTGGTACTGGGATGGGAGGTATGACTGCCCTTTACCAGTTATTGGATAGTGACCAGCCATTCCTCTGCATGCTCCGCATGGTACTTGCATCACTTAGAGAAGATGATGATGGCGAAGATCACATGCTAATGAGGCATGTAACCTCAGAAGACAGATCAATGGAGGGTGTCCACCGACAAAGTGGCAGTGCTACATCATTTGACGCAAATATTAGAATGCCAACTAGAAAACCGCGATCAGCCTTGCTTTGGAGGTACTGTAGCCGTTATGATCAATGTGAATATCTCATTATTCTGCAGCCAGTTCATCCCCAGAAGTAGCTTATAACATGTTAGAATTATAAAAATCTTTTCTAGACTCAAGTTTATTTTTGTATAGTTAATTCTTTTATCAGCTGATGCTGAAACTTGTGTTGCTTTTGTTTTGTGTCACCAAAATCTCAACCTCATACCAGTGATGCATAACCTAATTAACCTGTTTTCTCTCAGTCAGGCTTTCAGAAAGATTATTTTTAATTGAATAGCAGTAACTCTGCCTCAGTGTCAGTAGTCTCTTCACTTTTTAAGTAATTGTTCTTGCTTCTGAAATGTCTATGATTTTCCAGATTTGAATGAATTTCAAGAGTGAGGTTTATTCTCAAGCATACTGTGTTTTTGGTTTCTGTCAAATGGGCTTGCATGAATTTTTTTTTTTTCTAAACTAGAAAGTTCTTTTTTGTTTTCTTATATTTAAAAAATGAGACTAACTGATGTCTTATTTTGCTGCAGTGTGTTGTCTCCTATCTTGAACATGCCAATTTCTGAGATGAAGAGGCAGCGAGTTTTGGTTGCATCATGTGTCCTATTTTCAGAGGTCAGTGTTGTAAGATTAATATGGTTGTGCTTGTAAGTCCTTGGCCCTTTGCTGGTTCTATTCATAGACATTATTAGCATGCGTTTTTGTCATGCTCTTATTCTAGTATTTTTGTTATATTGCAGGTATGGCATGCTATTGGAAAGGACCGAACTCCTCTACGTAAACAATATTTGGAGGCCATCCTACCTCCTTTTGTTGCTGTACTGAGAAGGTGGCGGCCCCTTTTGGCAGGAATTCATGAACTTGCCACTGCAGATGGGATAAATCCCCTTGTTTCCGATGATCGTGCTCTGGCTGCAGATGCTTTACCTATTGAGGTCTACATTTCAACTTTAACATTTGGCAGTTGATTTTAGGTTATGAAATTCTCTTTCACTCCCACGTAATATGAAATGCTCAACTTTTGATGCATTTGGTTGTATGATCTGGAGACACATGTTAGATTGTGATGTCTAGAAATCAAGCTTGATGCTTCAATCATGCAGTCAAGACACTTTGATAAAATTCATGTCACACCTTGCAATGATTAAGAGCCCTATTTGCTCATCTTCTGGACTGTTCTCTTAGGGCCTATCCTTGAAGCAAAATCACTAGATCACGGAGTTTTTTTAAACATTCTAAACAATATTAGCAACATTTATAGGTTTCTAGATTAGTTTTGACTCAATTTTCTTTTCTGGGGCCTAAAATCTATGCAATATATCAAGTGATACAGGCAGTATTATTCAGTTTGTAAACTAACAGACTTCTGCAATTTCAAACATGTTGGTTGTTGATGTCTTTTTAAATTTTCCTCTCAATTTATAATTTTTACTCATGTTCTAGCTGATAATGTATTCCTCAGATCATGCAATACCTGAGATATTTGTTTATTCCTTTTAGGCTGCTCTTGCTATGATATCTCCTAGCTGGGCAGCTTCTTTCGCCGCACCTACTGCTGCTATGGCATTAGCAATGATGGCTGCTGGTACTGCTGGTGGGGAAACCGCTGCCCCTCCGACTACCTCACACCTTCGGCGTGACTCATCTTTGCTTGAGCGGAAAACTACCAGACTTCATACATTTTCAAGCTTTCAGAAACCTGTGGAGGCACCCAATAAATCTTCAGTCGTTCCAAAAGACAAGGCTGCTGCAAAAGCTGCTGCATTGGCTGCTGCAAGAGACCTTGAGCGTAATGCAAAAATTGGCTCAGGAAGAGGTCTCAGTGCTGTGGCAATGGCTACATCAGCACAGCGACGGAGTAAAAGTGATTCTGAGCGTGTAAAGAGATGGAATGTTTCTGAAGCCATGGGAACTGCCTGGATAGAATGCTTGCAATCTGTGGATTCAAAATCTGTATATGGCAAGGATTTCAATGCCCTTTCCTACAAGTACATAGCCGTCCTTGTTGGAAGTTTAGCTTTGGCTAGAAACATGCAGCGATCTGAGGTATTTCATCCTTGTTATGGACAATCCTGTAAATAACTGTAAAGTTACAAATTACAGAAAGTCCTCCATGGTTTTAGGTTGACAGAAGGTCACAAGCAAATCTAATAGCTCAGCATCGATTATACACTGGAATACGTGAATGGCGCAAGCTAATATGCTGCTTGATAGAGTTGAAATGCCTCTTCGGGCCCTTTAGTGATGATTTATGTAAACCCAAGCATGTATGGTTCCTTCTTGAACTTGAATTGTATTATTAGAAGTATCATAAACCAAAATTAATGTTTTGTGAACTTTGGTGGTGATAGGTTTTCTGGAAGTTGGACTTTATGGAAAGCTCTTCTAGGATGAGAAGAGTTTTATGCAGGAACTACCAAGGTTCAGATCACCATGGGGCTGCTGCAAATTATGATAATCATATGGAGCAGAAGCATGAAAAACACAAAGCTATAAGTCCATCTAATGCGTCTATCTTGGCTGCAGATGCCATCTCATCTGAGTTGGGAAATGAGGAGTATGAGCATGATTCCACCTATTTGGATGTTAGCCCAAATGATGAACAGCCTGGTGAAAGTCAGAGTACACCATCTAGACCTGATGAATATTCAAAGTTACTGGAGTCAGATTTACCCTTGTCTAATGGTCTATACTCAGCGCCTATCCCAGGTTTGCTTGCCCCTGGTTATGTTCCTTTTGAGCATAATGAAAGAATTGTTCTTGAGCTTCCATCATCAATGGTTCGTCCACTAAAGGTTCTAAAAGGAACTTTCCAAGTAAGTTCTACACACCTTAATCAAGAATCACCTTCGCATTTTGTATATTCTGGTTTTGTAGTTTTAGAACTGATATTTCAACCTCTTCTGTTTTAGATAATTCCACAATCAAGTGTTGAAATGTGTTTAAGATATTATAAAAAATTAGGAACTTTGCGAGGGAATGAACAGTTGATAATAGTTTCCTCTTTTGGGCATTAACCTTTCTCTGCTTGTCTTTTCTTTGATATAAGCAATTACGTTTCTTAGGAATGCTTCTTTATATATGACTAGCTGTTGGTTGCTTTAGGCTACAGACTTAAGAGTTATAAATTTCCTTCTCTTATTGTGCATACTGCGCTTAGTTTTGTACTGAATGATGTTCATGCTTAAGCTATCTGTCATACAGCTGTGTCTAATAATATATGCATTGATATGTTATGTCAGATAACAACTAGAAGAATCAATTTTATTGTTGATCGCATGGATAATAGTGGTATGGGTGGTGGAGATGCAGACAGCAAAGATTATAGTAAAATTCAAGAAAAGGATCAAAGCTGGTTCATATCATTGCTTCACCAAGTATACAGCAGAAGGTGATATTTGATACATGTTCGTGCACTTCAACCATAATGCTTCTCTCTGTTGTTCATGTTTGTATCTAATGGGCCTGCAATTTGCTGCTGTTGTGTCCTCTATTAATCTGATCAATATTTTCTATAATATGATTTTCGTATTTTTCGTTAGTATAGTTTCCTGTTCTTTCTTCTCATCATATATGAGTGTCGCATCACCCTGAGAGATGGAATTCTTCAGGTGCTGTTCTTCATTGTTTAAGATTTTAAATTTATCCTTGTGATTCTGCTTACCAGCTTGTTGGTGCTAGATGTAAGCTATATGCTAGTACCCTTGATTGAAAGGACTACTTAAATTTTCATTCTAGTCACAATTTATGCCTGATAAAACTATGAAGACGTCAATGGTATATATAAGTGGGTGGCCTTTATTAAAATGCCGTTTTCAATATATTATCATCATTATGTAGCTTTTTTAAGCTAACAATATTTCTGGAAGAATAGGCACTATAATTAATCTCTCCACAAATTGACTGTGTTCCTCAATAAGCATTAGATCAACTACCTGTAATGATCTTTGAATATGTATTTTTTTGCAATATCTTAACTTTTCTTACTTATTTTAGTATTAATAGATCTATGTTCTGGCTTAACAATAAAGTAAAATGATGTGTGTGGGCAGCTTTTTTGGGACAACTAAATTATTTTATCTTTGTTTTCTACAGATATCTTTTGAGAAGAAGTGCATTGGAACTGTTTATGGTTGATCGGTCAAACTACTTTTTTGATTTTGGAGTATGTTCTTCAGAACTCTGTATTTGATTTCTTGATTTAGGCCATTAATATGCTCTCTCACTCGCTTTCACTCTCTAGAGTATCGAGGGACGAAAAAATGCATATCGGGCTATTGTTCAAGCCCGACCTCCTCATTTGAATAATATCTACCTTGCCACTCAGGTATAAATCTTGTAATCTCTTTCTACCTTATTAATCAAGCAAAACATATTTTCATCTTCAGTGAGATTAGAAACATGATTTTGCATGCAAAGAAACCTATTCATGTCATAATCCTAGGTATTGATGAGGAGACTAGCATTTGGAGTTTTGAGACTTGTGTCTAGTACTTGTTATTAAGTCTTCTAAAACCATATTATCTTCTCTTATCTTGAAGAGACCTGACCAACTTTTGAAGAGAACTCAGCTTATGGAACGTTGGGCTAGGTGGGAGGTATATTTTGTAAAATCAACCTTCAGCACAATCCTTAGTGTCTATTTCCTAAGTTTATTATGATATGCTAAATTTAAAATTCTTTGCAGATTAGCAATTTCGAATATTTAATGCAGCTTAACACATTAGCTGGCCGCAGCTATAATGATCTGACACAAGTAATATTTTATTGTTATTCTATTGTGTTACCCAAGAGACAAACCTTGATGTTTCTAAATCTGATTTGTGTCTTGATGTGCAGTATCCTGTTTTCCCCTGGATCCTATCTGATTACAGCTCACAGAATTTAGATATTTCGAATCCTTCATCCTTTCGAGATCTCTCAAAGGTGGCTTGCATTTGGTATTCTTACTATAAAAACTATATGCTTCAATTTTGAATCAGCTTTTGTGTTGCAGCCTATTGGTGCCCTGAATGCTGAGAGATTACGTAAATTCCAAGAGAGATACTCCAGCTTTGATGATCCAGTCATTCCCAAATTCCACTATGGCTCACACTATTCAACAGCTGGAACTGTGGGTCCCCTCTATATATTCTTTTTAATTATTCAATACCATTTATTGTTTTGTAGCCCCTCATTAATCAATGGCATGAAAATCAAGCAGCATGCTGAGTGTATGCCATTATTTATGCATCAAGCTGAAAAGCTTATATCGAAATTTGATTTCTTGAGCCTTCTACAATATTAAGCATGTGAAATTTGAATTCGGTTATAAGTTCTTTCCCAGAAGCCAAATCAGTTTCACTGGGCAGTTTGATTGTACAGTTCTAAAAGGTTCTGATCATCTATTCTGTCATATTTTGAGGCAGGTATTATATTACCTCACAAGAATAGAACCTTTCACTACCCTTTCTATTCAACTCCAAGGTGGCAAGTTCGATCATGCTGACAGAATGTTCTTTGACATTGGTGCAACATGGAATGGAGTTCTCGAGGATATGAGTGATGTAAAAGAATTGGTATGGGTCTAGAATTGACTCATAGATTCATTTTCATTCTTTTAACATTTTCTACTATTCCCAGAATTTTTCTTGGATGATCATGAATTGCTGTTCAGAATGTGCTGATTGTGGCATCTCATTGCCAGTCTTTCAGGATTTTTATGTGCCTCTTCTGATATTATAATGCAATTCCTTTGTTTTTTATTAGGTTCCAGAGCTATTTTATCTTCCAGAAGTTTTAACCAACGAAAACCAAATTGATTTTGGTACAACACAACTTGGTGAAAAGCTTGGTATGCATTTCATTGCTTACTACCGTAGTGAAGAAAGTCGAGTTTCTTTAATGTTGGACAAAGATCTTTCCTGCAAAGCTTTCTTTTATTATCATACACTGCCCTTCAAATTGTAGGTTCTGTACGGCTTCCTCCATGGGCGGAAAACCCAGTTGACTTTGTTCAGAAACATCGGATGGCGCTTGAGAGTGAGCATGTCTCTGAGCATTTGCATGAATGGATTGATCTCATATTTGGGTACTCTTTGTTTACCTACTCCCATTCAGAACAACACCCAAATATATATGAATAGAGTTTTCTTTTTTCTTAAGCTGTTTCCTGCTATTTTTATATATTCAGGTACAAGCAACGTGGAAAAGAAGCTATACAGGCAAATAATGTTTTCTTTTATATCACTTATGAAGGAACTGTAGATATTGATAAAATATCAGACCCAGTGAGTTTGCTTTCTGTTTTATTTTTTTTCAAGTTTTTTGCTTTAGATCACCCTACGCTTGTGATAGCTATCTTATATGTTTCAATACTTCTTAAAGGTACAACAGCGTGCTACCCAAGATCAGATCGCGTACTTTGGTCAAACCCCTTCACAACTTTTAACTGTACCTCACATGAAACGGATGTCGCTGACAGATGTCCTTCACATGCAGGTACATTTTAGTAGCCCAACTTTGCTTCTACCTTCTCATGTTGGTAGATTTCTTGTAAACTTTCTGTAACACCCATAGCTTTTTAAAAAGTTCTTGGAAGCTATGACAGCCTCTTCTGCAATTTTGAGAAATTCATGATGCAATAGCAAATGTAGCTAGGAGTATGTTTTCTCTTTTCTCAATACAAACATATATATACTATACTTTTTCTGTGAGGGTGGGGTATGTACAGTGTTGAGGCCCTTGAGGGTCTTTGTGACTTTAATTCTTCTTGGCATCTCCTTTATTGTGTTGGACCTGTAGTGAGAGAAACTGAATGGAGGTTTAAGGTGGGAAGAAAGAATGTTCATGTTGAATGTTTTAAATGTGGTTCTAGTATTCAGGTGTGTTTGTGGCTTGTACTTCTCCCCTCTCCTAATTTTTGGTGGATCAGTGGTGTCAGAATGAGGAATTAATTGGAGGTTAAACATGAGACATCAGCACATAGAGTCTTTAAACTTCTTGTTCTGGAGTTGTATCTGGGGTCTACTGTTTTCCAGTTTCTTGGTGAAAGTGTGTCAACTTGAATTTTGTATTTCTAATTTTTCTCAACTAGTGTGCTTTAAGCAGATTTTATTAAGATAGTGCTAGAAATGGCTATTCATATGGATCTGATTATACTCTCATGTTCAGACCATATTTCGAAATCCCCAAGAAGTTAAACCATATATGGTTGCATATCCTGAGCGCTGCAATCTACCTGCTGCTGCCATTCATGCATCTTCAGACTCTCTTGTGATCGTTGATATAAATGCACCAGCAGCACATATAGCCCAACATAAGTGGCAGCCAAACACACCTGATGGCCAGGGGACACCTTTCCTTTTTCAGCATGGAAAGCCTGGTGCAGGTGCTGCTGGTGGAAATTTTATGCGAATGTTTAAAAGCCCACCTCCTTCTGAGGCAGAAGGGTGGCATTTTCCCCAGGCACTAGCGTATCCAGCTTCCGGACTCCGAAGCACAGGGGTAGTTTCAATCACTCGTGACAAAGAAATCATCACCGGTGAGCATGTATTCTGTTAGCAATTTGGTTTAATGCTTTCCTCGTATCTGTATCTGATAGAAATTTAGTAGGGGTTATCACGTAGTGTGCCATAAATATCTTTACTGTGTTTGGCTTTAAAAATTTTAGCTAAATCATTTCCAATTTATAAAAGAAAATTCCTTCCTTAGTTTTGAATTTAAGTTACCATGATTAAAAATCATTTCCACATAGTTTGTAATATATTAGATACATATCCGGCATCCTTGATATTCAAGCACTGCTTGAGGCTAGGCATTAAAATGATGATATGATTGTGGCTTTGCCATGCATATGTATTAAAATGTGTGTATCTCTATTTTTAGGAGGGCATGTGGATAACAGCGTAAGGCTGATTTCAGCTGATGGCGCAAGAACATTGGAAATAGCACGAGGACATTATGCTCCGGTGACATGTCTTGCTTTATCTACTGATAGCAACTATCTTGTGACTGGATCTCGAGATGCAACTGTGCTACTCTGGAGAATACATCGATCATCAATTTCACATGCCGGTAGCTCCCCAGAGGCTTCAAGTAAGCCCACCACACCTTCGTCTCCCAGCAGTGCTACCATGGGAAATAACTTAGCAGAAAAGTTTAAAGGGCACCGAATAGAAGGGCCCTTGCATGTTCTTCGAGGTCATTTAGGGGAAATAACATGCTGCTCTGTTAGTTCAGACCTTGGAATTGTTGCTTCCTGCTCCAACTCTTCAGATGTCTTGCTTCATTCTATTAGACGAGGTCGACTTGTTAGGAGGCTTGCTGGTGTGGAAGCTCATTCCCTGCGCCTTTCATCTAATGGAATCATAATAGCATGGAATAAATATGTTTGTACTCTTAGCACCTTCACCCTAAATGGGTTTCTGATTGCTAGGAAACAGCTTCCACTTTCATCTATCGTTAGTTGCATAGAGGTTTCTAATGATGGGCGTAGTGCTTTGGTTGGACTAAACCCATCTTTGGAAAATGACAGAGGTGAGAGATCAGGAAGTGCAGATGATGAAGTAGATGAACAAAATGAGGATCCACCTTTACCTTCTATTTGCTTCTTTGATCTCTATACTCTGAAGGTATAGTATAAAATAAACCTGCTTCTGACCGTCTGTACATTATGGAAACAGAAGAATGTCACGCTTAAATATGTTCCCAGCTAACGAAAATTTTTTAATATTTTTATGTGTATATATTATTCTGATGCATTAAGATCTTCTTACAGGTCGTTCAAACATTGAAACTCGCAGAAGGACAAGATATTACCACAATTACTCTGAATGAAGATAATACGAATCTTTTGGTGTCAACAGCTGATAAACAGTTGATAATATTTACAGATCCTTCCGTAAGTTGAAATATTTATAATTCTTAAGATTTTTTCCATATTTATTAAACTTTCTATTAGATCTCTGAATGCATGCGCATGCCTTTATTTTCTAAAACAACAAAAATAATATACATTCTCATGCTTTCTTGAATTCCCTTTGAACTAAAAGTTAATGCCACCAGGTTAAAAATATTTAAGGTATGCAATTATCAGAAACAGTTTATCTGCAGTCAAAGCTGGGAGTGCTCTCTGATGCATTGGTTATTGTCCTGTTTACTTATTTAAAGTACTTTTTCTCCTTTCAGCTGAGCTTAAAAGTTGTAGATCAGATGCTCAAACTAGGGTGGGAAGGTGATGGATTGACCCCACTGATGAAGTGAAAATTCTAAAATGAATGGCATTACCTCTCGACTGCGCTTCATATGCACACAATCGACATTGTTTCTGCCTCAATTACTTTGATGGCTATGCACTGGAATTTCTTTTACTTCTATTAGGTGGTTGAAGCTGTCAATGAAATACGAAAATCTTCAGCCATGAGGACCTGTCTTGTTCGATCTTGATCTTCGATGTGAACTGATTGTCTGTACATCTAACGCCACCAATTAGGCAAGTTTTGTGACGTGAAAAAAGGCCTGATATGACATCGCTCATAGTGTATAATTTTGTCCTCGATATTATGATGTATAAAAAATTATATGTCCATTTTTTTTATATAATGATGTATAAATGATTTTTTGTTTTACCATTGAGGCTACTCCCGCCACTGGATTTGTATACACAAATCAGGATTTTTGTAATTCCTGGCAAATGTTGTATCAGTTTGAGGATTAACACTTTTGTTGACTGCATCTCATCTTGAAACTCACAATGTTTAACGCTTTTATCATTTCTACGTAGATTAGACGATGAATGACCTTACATATTTGTAATATTTCCATCTAAATCTGACATTTATATAATCTTTCGGTCTAAACCCCCTGTTACAACGTGTTGATTAATCATGATGAAAGTTGTAAAAGGGCCATCATTTTGATTAGTCTATAGAGTATTAGTAAAACGTTACATAGCTATATGAAAGCTCTGGATTGACCCCACTTGTAACACAATTTATATCTCTAAAACTCCTCTTCTTGAAACTGCTTGGATATTGAGACTTCCACTGATATGAAGCGTGATCATGGTCCTATAGGTCACATTTTCAGTATCATCGCTCAACCTGAACCTGAAGAAGTGAAGAAGAGCTGCAGATACAATTTTCATTTGTCGATAAGCAAAATCTTTTCCTAAACAAGTTCGGGGGCCAGCCTGAAATTCAGATGAACGATGAGTATGAAGCATGGGATGATCATATGCAGGTAAATTCTAACCCCAGCTACTTACATTGAATGCAACAAATTTATATGGTGATTCAGGTTGAAACATCCCGTCCTTGATCCATCGTTCTGGTTTGAATTCTTCAGCATCATCACCCCATAAGTGTGGCATTCGTCCCATTACATAAGCCATGTAGTATACACCATCTCCCTTTTTCAATCTGAAGCCATCAGGAAGCGTGTCATCTGTATCAGCACACCTCCCATCCTGAAGATTGAGAATATAAGTTCTTTAAATTTCTCTTCATTGACACAAGTTGCATATGAAAAAACATCAGATACAAGTTTCTTTCTTGGAAAAGGTTCGAGTTAGTTTCTACCACGGGCACTGCAGGGTATAGCCTCAAGGTTTCAGTTAATGATGCATGAAGGTAGTGCATCTCTTCAAGTGCTTCGTCTGTAATAGTTTCCACAAAATCATTGATAGTAGCTTTATCAGGTGCAGAAGGGATGCTCTTTTCAACTTCCTGTGCAACTTTTTCTTGGATCAGAGGATTCTTGCAGAGGATGTAGATGAACCAAGAAAGAGTGTTCGCAGTTGTGTCTTTGCCAGCAACCATGAAGTTGAGGATTATGTCCCTCAGGTATTGATGACTCATCGTCTCAGGATCCTTTTTGCTCTCCACCAGAAATCTTGAAAGTATGTCCTCTTTTACATTCTTCAACAATTACATCCAAAACATGTAGGAATTTGGCATAAGGTGGTAGAAACAATGGAAAACTGTGTAGAGTAGTTGTTATTCATGAAAAAAACATAGGAAATAATAAAATAAAATCAACTTAGAACTCACACAGTATTGATCATTTTCCATATGTTCTCTCTTGGTTTTGATCACTTTGTCCACAAAGTTATGAATGAATTTCATCTTCTTCTTCAAGGTTGCTTCTCCACAAATGTTGAGGAATCTCTTTAGCTTCCATGTGGGATCGATGTACCGCCAATATACCAGTTCATTCGAGTCATCAAAGGCCTCAATAAACTCATTCCCCTCTGCTTTTGACCCTTCTAGGCAATTTAACTCAACTCCAAAACCAACTTTGAATATGGAATCCAGGGTGCATCTCATCAACAAAGCCTATCAAATCTAAAAATCAGATTCAGGCATATAGAAACAAAATAGGTGAATTCTTGAGCTACCTGTACATCAAAAACTTGGTTTTTCTTGGAGAATTCATGTATCTTTCCGACCAATTTTGCAGCCTTTTGCCTGAAAACCGAGCAGCTGAAGTCTCTCAGCACCTTCGTCGAAAACTCAAAGCTTGCTAGCTTCCTCTGCTGGCGCCACTTTTCACCATCCACCAAAAGTATCCCTTGCCCAAACAACTCATCCATTATTTCTTGATTATGCTGACCCTTAGAGTAGTTACTAAACTTCAATTTCAGGATATGTTCTACGTTTCTTGGATCAGTTGTGTATATCTCACTTTCATGTGGGGTAAGAAGTCTGAAGGTTCTATGTTTCTTGGCTATTTCTGTTTGGTAATCATACAATCTGTTATAGTTGAAGAGCAGATTGAATATAGTTCCCACCACTGGATGGTAATCTGGATTTCTGATTGATTTCCCAATCAGAATTCTGATCATCAACGTTGAAAAGAGTGAGAAAAGAAGCAAACCAGCTGTTGCAATGATGCAAAGAATGGCATAGAGGATATCCATCTTCACAAAATATACAAGGGTCGACTTTGTAATCAAGCTATACACACACACACACACACATATATATATATATATATATATATTATAACAAAAATATCAGTCTGCATCAAGATGGAGATATCAATCCATCATGCATAAAGGTGGAATCGCTCACTCCAGGCGTCCCCACAACCTCGGCCCGACAAAGTGGTGGAGTAAATCATGTTAACTCTACTGATTACGGAGACTAAACCATTACCACTGCATATAAGGAGCCTCTCAAATAAAAGGTTGCTCCCACACTACCAATTGTGGAATTCGATAATTGCTGGTCATTATGCAAGTTGTCACCCAATGACCAGTTGAGTTGTCATGCGAACAATGGAGATATGAATCCAAGGAGAAACGTTAAATTGATATTTTGATGGTTTGTTATCATCTGATCAACATCTTCTGGAAAATAATTTTTTAAGAAATTATTGGAGTCAGTACAATAGTGACTGGTTGTTTACAATATTCTATCACTTTTCAGTAATCAATCAATCACATGTTGGATCCGCAAAAAATAGGGCTCTATAATATTATGATAACCATAATATAATGACAATTAAACTAAGTTAATCACTTGTTATTTAGTGATCTATTGGCAGATATTTTTTCTTTTCAAGACTTGCATATATAGCTGAATTATATTGAAAGGTCAACTATATCTCAAGAATTTATATATTATATTAAAAAAAAAGTCTAAACCCAATTAATAAAATAGAAAATAAATTATAAAAATAAAAGATTACTATAGGAAATGAACAATGAAATATATAATGATGCTTTAAAAATTAATTTAAAAAAAAATTGTCTGGTAGAGATTAAATCTATGAATATAGAGGTTTTTTTTTTCTGGCAAATCGCCAATCAAAATACAGGATTTATTTTAAGTTTAGTGTTATGAATTTATTTATACTTATTTTCAATTTATTTATATAAAATAAATGTATTTAATTAATAAAAAAAGATATATACGTGTATAATGTATTTGTGCGCTTATGCAATGTTTTGGGTGTGGTTGGTAATTAACTTATTATTACTACCGCATTGTTTCTGCCTCTGTAGTCAATTGTGCGACGTCGTGAGATTTCAACCAGATTCTTTACTCTTCAAACGCGAAAAGAAAACGATTTCATTAAATTCGGTAATATTTTCAAAATTCGGATAATCTGTGAATGAAAGAGATCGTCGGGAATTTTAGCTCGATCTTGTCCGATTCGGTTCAGTCTAAGCCAAACCCTAGCACCTTCGGCGGTGGATCAATGGACGGTGAAGGCGGCGTTTCGACGGGGAATGAACGGACTGCGTATAAGTTTAAAGGCTACTTTGATTTGGCCAAAGAGGAGATCGCTAAGGCCGTTCGGGCCGAGGAATGGGGTTTGCCCGAGGATGCTGTTTCTCATTATCAGAGCGCGAAGAGGATACTTGGTGAAGCAGTTTCTACTCCAGTTCCCTCTTACATCTCCACTAGGTACCGGATAGATCCTTTTTTCGTTTTTTTACCTTTTATCCATTATGGTGAAATTACACTTCTACTTGTGATTTTTTGTTCCATGTATTTATCTCAGTGATTCTACTTATGTTACCTATTATGAATATGCATAATAGATAATAAACTGTATGAACCTGTTTAATATCCCAGCTGTTTAAATATTTTAGGTGCACCGTGCTATTGTTTAATTTTCAGAATTCTGTTACTTGAGTTCCTATGTTTATTGTATGAGGGATCATTTCATCCGTGGTGACTACGCATTTAACTGTAAATGTCTGATTATGGAAGAAGCACTATATGGAATGTACTTAATGCTGTCTCAATACTGTCAACTTTAGAAGCCAAAGTTCTCTTTGGAAGTTCAAGAGCAGAATATTTCTTTATACGAATTAGGTCTCAGATAGTTATGCTTGTAGTCATCAGTTTTATGTATATTCTTGTAGCCTACTAAACTTCAATAATGCTTCTATGGTCCTGATGACTGTTAGAATATAATGTTATCATCGCCTTCTTGGATGATTTTGTAATATCTTATGTCCTGGAGTAACCTAGTTCTGGTGCATTATTGCTTTCGATTTCCTGAATTTTTCTTCAGCGAACTGGAGAAGGTGAAATCTTATCGACAAAAGATATCAAAATGGCAGGGACAAGTAGCTGAGAGACTACAAACCTTAACTCGAAGAACAGGTTGGATGCTTCTCCTTACAATCTTGAAGCAAGAAACTGTTGATTGAAAAACCCTGGTTTTTATTTCCCAAAACATTCAACATTCTCATTTTCCAATGCATTTTCTTACTAATGTATGACATTTTGCACCACCTCACATTAAAAGTTGCCGTAGATCTTTATACTAGGAATTTCCATAGTGAAACCAAATACACCTTGCTTTTCTGATTTTATTGCTTCTCCGTATTTTATCCATTATCTCAGGTGGGTCATCAGATATCAAGGTATGGACTGTTCTAACTGACATGTAAGTTGTAGATTTTGGACTTTGTTTGTGTATTTTGTATATACTACTCTTGGGACAATTATATACGAGCTCTATATAACATTACCTGTTATGGTGGTTTTACAGAACTATTTGTACTCTTTTATCAAGCATGAAAGTAGAGGACTTGGCAATAAAATAAGTATGGTGATCTCTACCATACTTTGGGCATGCGGAAGTGTTCTTCACCTTTTTTCTTATAAGGTCAACGAGGAATGTGGTGAAATCAACCATCAGTTTGACGTAATTCTTTTCCCTTTAATCCATTTTCTTTAGAGCACCTCCCCTGAGTCACAAACTGCATCAGTTCAATCACAGCGAAGAAGCACAGTAGTGCAAAAGCCCCTTGTTCAGAGCAAAGGCAGTGCTGCTCTGAGGAGTCAAGGTAATAACGCAACGAAGCAAAGGCCTGCTCAGGGATCTGGTGGTGATTATGATGCTAAACTGGTTGACATGATAAATTCTGTGATTGTCGATCATAGCCCTTCAGTTAAGTGGGAAGATATTGGTTAGTAGCAATAATTTCTTCTCTGAGGTTCCTTTTTTTTTTTTTTTTTTTTGGCACCTTTTAAAGCTGTGAACTTATTCTGACAATACCTTTGCAGCTGGTCTTGAGATGGCAAAGCAAGCACTGCTGGAAATGGTTATTTTGCCAACAAAAAGAAGAGATCTTTTTACTGGACTTCGAAAGCCAGCCAAAGGTAATATTTGGGAATGAACTTCGCTGTTGCATCTCTTGAAATATGAACTGAATTTCTTGTCCAAAAAGTGTTAGAACATAATATTTTGCAGGTTTGCTGCTTTTTGGACCACCTGGAACTGGGAAGACGCTGCTTGCAAAAGCAGTTGCTTCAGAATCTGATGCAACCTTTTTTAATATTTCAGCTTCTTCCCTTACATCGAAATGGGTGCGTCTTTTCTCTTTCTTCTACTTTCATGCTATTGCTCGTGGGTTTAAGCCCTTGTTCTGTTTATTTATTATATCTAAAGGCATTGTATATAATGTTTATATATAGGTGGGAGAGGGTGAAAAGCTTGTTCGGACTCTTTTTCAGGTTGCCATTTCCAGGCAACCATCAGTAATTTTCATGGATGAGGTAGTGAATTGTCTTAGATGTTAACTGCTTATTTAGCATCCTTCCATCCATCAGCTTATTAGTAAAAAGTGGCTATACTACAAATTTTCAGAAAATGATGGCACATATCAACTAAAGATGAGTGTTCCTAATTTATTGTTAAATTAAATTTTGACATTAGTGTAACTTTTGTATGACACCCCACCTGTGGTTATATCTTTGGTGCACTTTCCATTGTGCTAGATCTAGTAATGACTGAGTTGGGTCTTATGAATAATTTTTCTTACTTTTTGTGGCAGATTGATAGTATCATGTCGACTAGAACAGAAAGTGAGAATGAAGCAAGTAGAAGGTTGAAATCGGAATTTCTAGTTCAATTTGATGGGGTAGCATCAAGTTCTGGTGATTTAGTTACAGTTATTGGTAGGTCTTAGAATCCAAGTACTTAACGTTGAAAGAGCTATTGGATATAACTTTCCATAGAATTACCTATGCGTAGCTTGACTGTATTTTGTGTAATTCTCTCATATCTTTTTTGTATATAAGTGGTTTTTGGCGTTCCTCATTAATTATTATATACCCATTGAATTAGGAAGAAAAAGCTAGCACTTTAGAGTAATGCTTCCTTACTACAGGGTTTAGGCATGGATTGGTTAGGTGAAGTCAGGTGAGGAATCATTTCAAGTATTAGGGAACAAAAACTACTGTTTGTTTTACTTTTTCTTTTCGATTATCTTTGGGGTGGTAGTCATTCAGGGTTTAGGCTGCCTGAAGCAAAGGCTGTTGTGATCTTCCTTAAAACCTCCCAAACGAACTGTTGAAGCCATTTAACAAATGAATGAGTGTTATATAGCATACATAGAGGATGTGTTTTTTCTTGTCAGGCATGTAGGCTTTACTTGACTGACACTTGTTCAATACCTCAATCAGGTTGCCTCAGCTTTGAGAACTATGCTAGTTGTGCTAATTAAATCATAAAGGTGCTCTACTAATACAGATGAACTGGTTTTCCAGACAGTCACACTGATAGTATCTATTGATCACTATACATATATTCTCACGCATGTTTATATTTTTGCAGGCGCAACCAATAAACCCCAAGAATTGGATGATGCGGTTCTTAGAAGACTGGTTAGCATGATTTTATTCCCTTGCTCCTTGTGATATACTTATGAATGGATTGGTTCAGTTGTCTTTCTGATCATTATTATATTTCATAATTTGCATATATTTCCTTGAAAAATCTAGACCACTGTTCTAAGAGTCCATCAAGTTGGCTGAGTAGTAGGTCTTTGGACACCTCACTGTTCCAAATTTTGCTGGTACCTTTTAGAACATTGTTTAGGACCAGTATATGTAGTCTTTTCATAAGGGGCTTTTATGCATGAATATTTCACCCTGTATTATGTAAGAATGAATTCAGTGTTTTCAGGTTTACTGATATTACATAATCTTGCTTGTGTCCTGAGTTCACAAATAAATATCTAACTTGGCTAGGCATTTTTTATGTATATTAAAATTTTCAACTGTTTTCCTTTTGCTTATGGAATTATATGTTGTTATTTATTTTGATGTTGGAAAATAAACATTTCTGGAAAGAAAAGTGAGTATGAGATTACAAGACAAATCTTGTAAACATCTTTGTTCAGCACAGGTGAAGAGAATCTATATACCTTTGCCGGATTCCAATGCCAGAAGGCTCCTTCTGAAACATAAGCTCAAGGGTCATGCATTTTCTTTGCCAGGTGAGAGCATGAGGTCAATATTATTGGAGAGATTAAATTGTTATTTTTGACATTGTTTCTTGTGATTGTAAAACAGGTAAAGATTTAGAGAGACTTGTTGCTGAAACTGATGGTAAGGCTAAATTTTCTAGTATTGCTGTCTGCACGCTTCTTTTCTGGGCTTAACTTTTAAAAAATCACATTTTTTATATATTATTTTACTTTGTCCCTGTTAAGTTTTGCATAAAAGGCTATTTATGTGTTAAACATTTGCTGGGAAAAATTGATTCAGACACAATATGTGAGAAGATACCCACTATTAAGTGATTGTGATATAGTAGCAAAATTTTGGCTGAGGATGGTTTTTGTTTCTATGATCGAGTGGATAAAGAAGACTAGAGGGTTTACAGGATCATTTTAAGCGGACAAATGTCTGCCAAGAAATTAATGCATAGCAGCTGTGATCTAAATTGAATATCCTGGATTTTAAATTATGATACATTTAGAACACCATAAAAATTCTGTTCTCAAATTATAATTTTATCATTTGGAACAAATTATAAAGATAATGTTTGTTTTTCAGGATATTCTGGAAGTGACCTTCAGGCTTTGTGTGAGGAAGCTGCAATGATGCCAATCAGAGAGCTTGGTTCAAACATTCTTACAGTCAAGGCAAATCAGGTATGGCAGTTAGTTTAAAATCTTCTACTCTTTTATCTGCTAATCCTTCCATCTAGTTATATTTATTAGATCAAAACGCAATATGTTACGCATTTAGTATGATGTATGGACTTCATTTATCTGATTTTCCCTTCCCCTAATGAGAACATGAACATATGTGCTACATCAAGGCTAGATCTTGGTGCCGAACCTTTCTTTCCTTCATGTGCGTTTCTCTTAGAACAAAATATCGACCTGTCTCTGATGTATCTTTATGTTACGAGAATCAAGTCATTTAAGATATAACTGAGATTTTAAACCCATTTAGCATGTGAAAAATCTATTTCTCATATTTGCAGGTTAGACGATTAAGATATGACGACTTTCAGAAAGCAATGACCGTCATAAGACCTAGCTTACAGAAAAGCAAGTGGGCTGAACTCGAAAAGTGGAATCGAGAGTTTGGCTCCAACTAGTTTAATTTTGCTTCATTTGAACCAATCAAGGGTATATGGCATGGGAAAATATAGCAACTGATATCAAGTATAAATGTATATAAAACTTG
The DNA here is from genome assembly GCA_023678885.1 of Pogostemon cablin. Taxonomy (NCBI): domain Eukaryota; kingdom Viridiplantae; phylum Streptophyta; class Magnoliopsida; order Lamiales; family Lamiaceae; genus Pogostemon; species Pogostemon cablin. The sequence goes on from CM042965.1 coordinate 2,387,656, forward strand.
TAATATTCTCACTTGAAAGAAATTTTATGTTTGAAATTATTATGGTTAACATACATGCATTATATTTTATTTATGTTAAAGATGTTGATTTAATGTTGATAAGTTAGAAACTACGGCTGAATGATGTATATGGTCCTTTTTGTTTAATGACCAGAGAATTGTTATTATCCATAAATATAATCAACATATATGATGAAAAAGTTATGGCTAAAATTTGGTTTTACCCTTTTTAAGTTAAGGAATTTCTTTTCCCCCTGATTTAGTGATAAAATTTTAAATGTCCAAAATGATGAAAATATTATTGACTGAATTTAAAAACTTTAACATAATCAAAATATGTACAACCAAATTATAAATGTGTACGACTACTCATAAGAGTATGTACGGTCGAGTCATACATATATTCAACTAAGTCAGAGATATGTACAATCGAGTTATTTATTCCTATGAGCACTGTTGAGCATTCCCTCAAAAATTATTATTGTGAATTAATAATTAAAATATATTTTTAGTGAAATAAAAATAATTTTGAAGATAAAAATTATTATATTTTAAAAGTAAACAACTCTTTTCTTGATTATTTGTTCCAGAATTCAATTCAAAAAAAGAATGAAAGAAAGGAGATAGCACCTCAATTCTAAACTTTTATGTCTCAATTTAAAATAGTTTCATTTTTATTAATCATATAACACACTTCATGACTGAGTGTTGTATCGCTACATATGCCCACGTAGAAAGAATGGAAAAAACTCACTTGACTTGTGGTTGAGAACTTATTTAAACGAAAAACGACGTTTAAGAAAGGATTGGGCTCTATTTTAAGTGGCAAAAGCTCCTGCGCCCCCGAGGACATTGAGATACGGTCCGTATCCTCATGTGAACACAATTCTTCCTCTCTCTATTCTATTTAAACCTATATATTGTTAGAGAGTTTAAATTGTAAAGGGGCGAAAATTGCAAAGAGACACGGATCTAAATCCGTGTGCCCAAGCGCACAAGAGATTCACTCATTTTAAGTAGCGGTTAATGAAGTTTAGGCCGCCCCAAACAGCTTGGGCCAGGATAGGGACAGGTTATTGGGCTATCCGGCCTACAAATTTTTATTGGGCAAAACTTTGTTATTACCATTTCGCCCATTGGGCTTAATTATAGAACTGTAATATAAAAGGTTGGGATACTTGGAATGATTACCCCCATTTCAAATTTCAAAATGAGAAGTTCCGCCATGAACGGCCCCCCAAGGAAACCTCCGAAACAACCCGTAAAATCTTCCAAGAAGCAGTGGTCGCTCTCCGATTTCGACATCGGCAAACCACTGGGCAAAGGAAAATTCGGCAGAGTCTATCTCGCCCGAGAAGTCAAGGTGAATTCCGCTTCCTCGTTGCGATTCGCTGCAAACCAGTCAAAAAGATTTTCCTAATTATGTTTCAGTTTCGTGTTTGGGTAGAGTAAGTATATAGTGGCGTTGAAGGTGATTTTTAAGGAGCAGATCGAAAAGTACAGGTTGCAGAACCAGTTGCGGAGGGAAATGGAGATCCAAACAAGCCTCCGTCACCCCAACGTTCTCAGACTCTACGGATGGTTTCATGATGACGAGCGGATCTTTTTGATCTTGGAGTATGCTCATAATGGTGAGCTCTACAGAGAACTTCGCAAATCTGGGCATCTCTCGGAGAGTCATGCTGCAACGGTAAAAGACTAATTATGAGCTTTTGCATCTGTTTACAACATCTCTTATATGTATGTGTGTACCTTGTGTTTTTTTATAGTCTTGATGTGTTACTGCTCTTGATTCAGTATATTGCAAGTCTCACTCGGGCTCTTGCTTATTGTCATGAAAAGAATGTGATTCACAGAGACATCAAGCCAGAAAATTTGCTGCTTGATCATGAGGTAATATTAGCCCATCCTCACTACTGGTTTTTTAGTTGAATGATTTAAACTGGATGTAAAATATGCCATTTCCTGAGCTGTTTTATGAAAGCTATGTTGGTTTAAATCTCTTTGCTATATTTTTGCTTGTTTCATTTCTTGTTCTGTTTTTATTCCAAATTTGTGTTGAAGTGCTTAAAATTAACAGACATTGAGAATCTTGTGGCTTGGGGCCTTATTGACTTAATTATGATGACAATCATCAATTTATTTGTTGAGGGGGAATAAGGTTGTCTGTCATTTCTCATCAGCACATGAATGCAATGCTGACTATTTAGTATGTTAAGTGGTGATGTAAAATGTAGAGTTTCCATGTTTTCATGATGGAATCACGAAGCATTGCTGAAAGATCTATAACTGGGATTGGTGCTGTACAAAATCAAGTGCAACTTTCAAATAATATAATTTTATGTAATGCATCACTTGCAGGGCCGGCTGAAAATAGCAGATTTTGGTTGGTCTGTGCAATCTAAAAACAAAAGACACACCATGTGTGGAACTCTGGACTATTTAGCCCCAGAGATGGTGGAGAACAAGGCACATGATTATGCAGTAGACAATTGGACTTTGGGAGTTCTATGCTATGAGTTTTTATACGGTGGCCCTCCATTTGAGGCTGAAAGCCAAAGAGATACATTCAAGAGGTGAGAAATAGTATATACGGTGTTCTTTACTTGGTATTTCATGCATCACATTTTTTGTTATCAGAAAATCATAATGGTTTTACATTGACGTGTAGGATTATGAAGGTCGATTTAAGCTTTCCTTCCACCCCCGAAGTGTCTGCTGAAGCTAAAGATCTCATTAGCAGGGTAATATTTTATTGCATGAAGGATAATGTTTGTTGTATTCCTTTTCCCTGAGCCTTCTTGATGTGTGGCCATTTTTTTTTTTTTTTTTTTGCAGCTTCTTGTAAAAGACTCATCAAAAAGACTATCCCTTGAGAAGATTTTGGAACATCCTTGGATAGTTGAGAAAAGTGATCCCACCGGAGTCTGTCAAAAGTAGTTTTGTGCCTTCTTCAAAAACTAACTAGTAGGGTTTTGGATTGGAGGAGATGCTGAATCTGCTTACCACCACAATGCAGATATTATTCGCCTTTTGGTTCTCCAATCTTATTACCATTGTAAATTGGTACTCTGATATTAAGCTCACCATGCCGCAGCTGCTGTGACATTCCTTCCCCGGGAATGGCTTGTGCTGTTCGTTGTTAGGATCTGATTTTCACTTGTTATTTTCTACGTACTGACTCTAATAGTTTCATTGCAAGAAATTAGTAATATAAACATTAGTCCGTATTTTGGCTGAAACCATGTGATCCGCTTATTTTTGGGTTCAGATATTGTCCTGCAATTTCATGGCTAGAACGAAGGTTTTGTATCAAGAAAGAGCAAGAGATGTGAAATTGAAATCTGCATTATACTCTATTAAGATGTGCTTCACATTGTTGTACATTTTAACCCAAATAACCAGCAAGAAACGATTAAGATATGCCTTAATACAAGTTTACATAGGCTTGTATGTTGCAAAACTCCAAGAAGTATTATCAGTTTTGGGGGGAGTGTTTAAGACAGCGGCTAATATTTTCATCAGTAATGGTAGTGGCATCACTCATGCTACTGGTTGAATTATTCTCACTAGCAGAGTGTTGAGGACTTGTCGGCACCGTGTTCAGGTTGATACCATTGTCTAGATTTGCAGGTATTACACGACGAGTATGAGCCTTCCGAGCTGGAGATCCGCTCACGGATTGTGGAGTTAACACGATCTTCTTCGCCCCTCTATGCATATGTGCCTCACAGTACTTCTGATTGGGAAGTGTGTCTCGTCTGCATTGCCATTTTTTTCCATCTGTTCTCCGGCACCTCTGTGGTTCGGCTTCCACGACACTCTTTTTGCCCAAGCCAGGGCTGACTTTACCTATCAGAGAAAATACGAAATCAGGAAACAATTTCCACACATTCTAGATCACTTGTTGGTCAATTAGAATAACCATCAACAATTTCACATAAATTAGGAAATGCTGCTCATCTAAAAATTTACTTTCCACCCATGGAGTACAGAAAGAAACATAGTTGTAACTTGTAAGAGAGAAACCAATGATTCATAAACTATAAGAATAAACTGGTTAATCACTCAAACTGATGAAATAAAAATTCCAAGAACTTAGCACAAAAACAATTATTATACTTGATCCCAAAATTGATTTGCACAGTAGGAATGCATGAGGTAGCATCCAGCAAACAAACCTGCAGCACAAGGAAGAACGCTCGTTGGAGACAAACCAAATCTCGAAGAAACAAATCCCTCATAGCTGTTTCTGGCAACACTCTGTCTCCAGCCATCAGTCTTCCTAGTATTCAACTCAGCATGATTTTTTTCATTTGTAGAGGACATGTTGCTTGCAGTATAACAGTCAACTTTGACATTCTTTTTAACTTCATCACCAACGGTAAATGCATCGACAGTGATCCGGTTAATGTCACAAGATTCATCACCTCTACAATTTAGAATTGCAGGAATACCATTGTGACATGATGGAGAGGGACTGTGATCACTCTGAATGGAGGATCTAATGACTCTATCATCTATATCAGGTGTAACGATAGATGCTGTGGGCATCTTATTTCGATCTGAGGTTGTAATATCAGGTCTCGAAGCAGTCTTTATGCATTCCACATGCTTTCTTGAACCCTGACGTCCTCTGTGCATGTGCCGCTCACAATATTTCTGCTGTGGAACTACATTTTTGCTGCACCTCCACTTCCTCCCATCAGTTCTTCTACATCTCCCTGGTTCAGGATCCATCACATTACTGCAATCCGACTTGTGAAGACTCAAATCTGCCACTGAAAACATATGAAAGACATGTATAAAAAGAAGAATAAACATGGCCTTCATTCTAACTTACTGAATTATGCAATATAATCCAGATACACAAAGGAAATTTCCAGAACATTTAAGGCAGTAAGTTCTTAATAAGCGACAGGTTTAAAGCAATATTTGTGTTAAACGTTCCTAGAATTACCTACAATTAATTAGTCTCATGAAACTTTGTTATCCTAATGCAAAACTACAAAGCAATCTTACAGCATTATTTTCTCCTCTCAAACATTAAGATTATTGCATTAGGCCATGAAATGGAGTCCAAGTTTTCACTACCTAGCCCTCAAATTAAAACAGCTAAAACTGTCTGAAATTTTGTGCTTGCTTTAGGGAATTTCATCCAATACTAGCCATCTAAATGTTCACAATTGATAAGCAAAGGTTATTACAGGTAATGGAGAATCAGCCTAAAAAGACACCAAAGGGAAAAGGGAGGATGAACTGAAGATCAATCACTATACAGAAGCTCAGTTTACCAAAAGTGAGACATATTAACACAAGATAAGCTCAGAAAAGTACATCCATAGAAAGCATAAACAGCTAAAGGTAAGTTACAAAAGTAAATGAAAAGGAAAAAAAGAATACTCACAGATGGGGTATTTCTTGTAGATAGCAGGGCCAAATGATTTAAGAACACCCAACCATGTGGGAAGAAGAAGGTGAAAAGCCACAGGCAAACCCAAGGTTATAAGATTATAAACAAGAATTTGATTGTAGAACTCGTGTAATTGAGCTGCAGTGAAAAGGGATTCTCTGTTTTCTTGTTTAATCTTCTTATTCCTCTTCACACCTCTCTCACCTGCATCTGCAGAGCTCCCAATTCCAAGATCAAGATTGATGATCTTTTTAGGTGGAAAGTCAACTCTTTTATCTACTGGTAAACAAGCACCGCTTCCCTCTTCAAAACCTTCGTCTATTCATTCAAACCCATCAAATTCCATCCATCATGCACAAATGAAAAAGAATCATGTGCACTTATGTGCGTGTGTGTGTGTGAGAGAGAGAGTGAGTGAGACCTGCAACAGTGGGGAGTAGTTGGGAATGCATTGGCAATTAATTTACATTTCCGGGTATTCCAAGAAAGAGAAAAAGGCAAAGATTGCAGAGCAGTTGCAGGTCAATTCCAACAGTGGTGGCCTGAATTCTCTGAAACCTCAACCGTGGAGAAACAGGTGTAAAGCAACTCTGATCACACAACACACGCTGTTTTCATATGTATGTATATAATTATATACGACACAGTAAAAGAAAGCAAGAAAGGTGGTGGAAAGAGTGATGTGGGAATTGAATAGGAAGAGAGAAAAGCCAAATGGGAAGCGCCTAAAATTAAGAATACAGAGAAGAAAGACAAGCATTACGCGCATGCAGCCACCACCCCTTCTGCTCCCCATTGTGTCGTTGTGTGCAAGAGAGAGAGAGAGAGGGGTAATGATGTAGCAGTGTAGTAATTGTAAGAGTTTTGTCATGTCAGCTTTTTTGGCAGGAGGCCTGGCTTTCAAAATGCTTACAATATGCAACATTTATTTTTCAAGGAATAAGTCTGGGTATGACAAAAAAAAAATTGTATATTTAATCTTTTATTTATCATGAAAATTGAAAATGTATGTGTAACAGGAGATCCTAATTTACTAAATCATTTATTTTTATTTTACTATAAAACAATCGCGCTTTAGTATTAGCAGTCACAACAAGTCCATAATCATTTCTAACTACAAAATAAGGGGAAAATCAAATACTAAGCAAAAACATTGATAATTTTATTTATCAATTATAAATACTAATATGTGATAACCATTTAAATGGGCTAAAATTTAACATGTTTTTACTTACTGGGCTTGATATGGGCTTCAATACCATTTCAAAAGAAAGCTGGGCCAAGTTGTATTTAGGCTGAAATTGGAATGATCCGCTAGTTTATCTCACATGCATTTTTCTAATGGGATCTATATATCTATAAAATTTTCTGTATACAAATTATCACATGAGTAAATATTAAAGTTACATTATTTTAAATGAGTGACATGTATAATTAAAAAATTCAAACTCTATTATTTTTAATTTACAATTTGTGATACATTTGTAACGGAGCATTTTTCATCAATTACAGTGACACCGCTGAAGCGAAGCAGGTGATTAATCTACAAATACATCTAAATGGGCCCTTAATGGACTTGCTTGGTCAGTTGTCGCATTGCGTTGAGCCCAATTTGTCGTCCATGTGTCGGTCTATAACTTCATAGGCCCACCATGTACCCGGCCCATTAAGGGTCTTTCATAATGTGTGGGGGTCCACAGACAACCAAAATCCGCGATATAGCAACAGTGCGATACAGCACACTACACACTCCCAATTGAATCCTCTGTAATTATAATGATGCCCACTTTCATTTTTTGGGCAAACTTTAATTATATATTCTAAATAAATGAAATTTTGTTACTTGCGTTAATATATGAAGTCATTTGATGAGCTTTTTTTTTTTTTTTTTAAATTGATGCCTGATGGAGCATCTTCATAACCTTCTTAATATGGTAATAAATCCATATAAATGGGAATTATATGAGAAGGATAATTTCACTACCAGAGTGGAAAAAATACGACCACACAACATGGGCAGCGGACCGCGGATGGGCTTAACTCTCCCACAAATTTGTGTATGTATTTTCATGTGAAAATTATTTTATGAATGACCAACCCGGTTGTCGGTTACCCGACGAATATGTAAATTTTTATAACATTAAAGTATTAATTTTTTGGCTAAATATAGTGTGCACCCGGGTGCACACGAAGCTTCGTGTGCACCCACGTACAAATATAAGCAAAAACATATACAATTATGAGTAAAAATATATACAATTTAATTGTTAATTTTTTTAATAAAAAATTGAGTGTAAAAAAATGTACAATTATTAAAATACATGTATACACTATTGAATAAAAAGTTATACACATATGAATGCTTATTTTTTTAATGAAAAACTTAGTGTGAAAAAAGTATACAATTATTACAAAACACGTATACAAAAGAGAATAACATGTATACAAAATAAAATAAAAAATTATACAAATATGGGTGCAAGGGTGCACCTAATATACACTCTAATTTTTTTAGCCTTACTTTACCCGTGCACTCATAAATTTTAAATATTTAGTTAATTAAATCTCACCTTTATATTTAAATTTAAATTTAAATTTATAAGAAAATATTAGTAAATTACCATTATACATTAAATTTAACATGTATGAATGCACTAGGTGTAGCTAATTTTTTTTCCCTTGCAAAAACTAATGTGAAATTGTTTCACAAAAATTTTATATTACAAATAAAAAGTATAGTGATAATATTTTTAAAGAAAATTAAAATATAACTAATAAAAAAATAGTAAATGGGTATCATTGCAAGTCTCCCTTTTTTTTTGGTACGTTATAATTCAAATTGCATAGAGTAATGCGTATTTGATTCATTTTTTTGTTATATAATAATATAATAATGATACTTCAATACTCCTAGGTAGAGCATATTAATAAATGAATTTGTCAAATTGGAAAATTCCAACATGTAAAAAGTTTAATTAGCCATTATACTGGCGGGAAGAGCATATCAACAATAATATGAAGATTACAATATTACTTAAATTTTGTTTACAGAAAAAAGACTTGCAGTTGTATGTTACAAACAAAATCCTAGTTTATTAAATTGAGATGGACAATTGGGGTGTGGCCCAGAAAATAAACAATAATAACCTCATTCTCATCTCTCTCACATGACATCCATATACATTTGGCATTGCCAGCTTACACCAACTCAACATATAAACTTAACCACACTCCTTATTAACCCTAGTTAATAATTATCCATCTCACTCAATCCCACTCTTCGTAATTTGCGATCTATGATATGAAAATTGAAAGCCATTTTTGAAAGCCACATAATTGTAGATTTAAATCCTGTTTAATAAGACACTACAAGTTATAAATTTATTATAAAAAGCTAATCAATATTTTCCTCGAATCTCCGACTTCTGTCCCAATCATAACACATGATATGGAGAGAATGTTCTTATTCCCGCTGACTATTTTATTTTTTTATTTATGTGCCATTTTGACCAGCTATATATGTATATCACATTCCATATCTAAAGTGTTGCATCACAAAATGTTATGACACTTTTGTGGATCAGTTGTTTTAAAAAATAAAATAAAAAATCTCTCATTTCAAAGTTTCAATTGTAGAATTATCGAAATTTTAATTACATTAAGGTACATTAAATAAAAACTACTCCAAATACATACAGTACTCCATATAATATGGTACATTATTACTCCCGAATTAAGCTCAATTCGAAGTGGTACATTGGTAATATGATAGCACATAATACCAACATGAGAGAGTCAAACGGCTATAAAAGCTGACATGGCACTTTAGTCCTCGTTCCCACATAAACAAAATATAATAATCCCTCCGTCCCAAAAAAACTTTTCACGTTTACTGTTCCATGTTTTTTAAGAAAAGTTGTACACTTTTTGATCAATTTTATTGACTTTGGAGGGTATGGTAGTATTTTTAGATAATAAAAAGTAGGAGTATAAAGTAATGATATGTGTGTGAAAAATGAGTGACAAATTTGAAATTAAAGTAACTTTTGAGATTGTTGGATAAAGTGGTGTTTCCTTTTTTTTTTTGGGTGTGAAAAGTTTTGTGGGACAAACAAATGAAGGAAGTGAGAAAAATAGGAGTATTAAAAACAACAATAATAATAATTACTAAATTAAATTAAAATAGATGTTCCCTTCCCCCGGCCAAAGTGGATAAAACTCCACCACTCTCCGTTCTCCACTTCACTCTCACTCTTAAACAATGGCTTCCTCCATTTCCCTCTCTCTCATCGCCATTGCCCTCCTCTTCTCCGCCGTCGCCGCCACCAACATTACCGACATCCTCTCCGGCTTCCCAGAGTACAGCGAATTCAACGACCTACTCACCCAAACTAAGCTCGCCGACGAAATCAACAGCCGCCAACCAGTCACCGTTTGCGTCCTGCCCAACGGCGCTCTCTCTTCATACACCGGAAAATACCCCCTGAGCGTCGTTAAGAACATCCTAGCCTTACACGTGTTGCTCGACTACTTCGATGCGATGAAGCTTCACAAGCTCGCCGAAGGCTCCGTCCTCACCACCACTCTCTACCAGACCACCGGAAACGCCGACGGAAAGCTCGGTTTCGTCAACATTACCGACGCCAAGGGCGGCAAAGTCCTCTTCGGATCCGGCGTTCCCGGCTCTCCACTCGACATTTCCTTCACCAAGTCTGTCAAACAAGTCCCCTATAACGTCTCCGTTATCGAGGTCAGCAAGGCCATTGCTCCCGCCGCGGTTTTAACGGCGACGGCGTCCGACGTTAACATAACGGCGTTATTGGAGAAAGCCGGCTGTAAAACCTTCGCTTCTCTGATTGTTTCCAGTGGGGTTTTGAAAGTTTACCAGTCGGCCAAGGATAAGGGTCTGACCATTTTTGCGCCGAACGATGAGGCGTTTAAGGCGGTCGACGCGCCAGATCTGAGCAAGCTTTCGAACGCTGATGTGGTGTCGCTGTTGCAGTACCACGCGCTCGCTAGTTACACGCCGGTGGGGACTCTGAAACAGACTAAGGGGAAATTGACTACAATCGCCACTAATGGCGCCGGGAAGTACGACCTCGGCGTGAAGACAGCCGGCGACTCGGTTAGTCTGGACACCGGAGTTGACACCTCCAGAATCGCTTCCACCGTGCTCGACTCTACTCCGCTCTGCATTTTCACCGTCGACAGTTTGCTTCTTCCGGTGGAGCTTTTCGGGAAGGGTCCGTCTCCGGCGCCGGGTCCAGCGCCTGAGACTTCCCCCGCGCCGGCTCCTGCCGCTGATACTCCGTCGCCCGCTGAAGCTCCGAAATCCGCTGCAGCTCCGTCGCCTCTTCTGTCTCCTCCTGCGCCACCCACGAGCTCACCCGATGGGTCACCGTCGGACGCCCCAGCGGCCGACTCTCAGAACAGTACATCCGGCAATGACGGCGGCGTTTTGGAAGTTCCGGCGTTGATGAAAATGCTGTTCACAGTGTCAGTTTCGTTATTTGCCTGCTTTTTCTTGTCCTAAATTGTCATTTTGTTAATGTTTGCTTTATTTTTTTATTTTTCATTTTCTAATTCTGGAATCATGTTTTTTGTCTATCACCTGCACCCTTACGATTAATTTTTTTTTTTTTTTTGGGTTTTCAGTGTTGTGTTCATTCGACATATTTATGAGAGACAGAAACAGTGAATTCGAGTGATTTTTTTTCCCCTTTTATTGAATGTAGTATAATTATAATTTAAACTAATAGTAGTTTTTTTTTTTTTTCCTTTTAAACTAATGGTAATTTAAAGCACTGTATTGATGCATTTTTTCCACAGTATGGTTGAATTGATTTTTTGAACGTGTGTCGGTTGTAATGATGTGGAGGGATGTGGCGCACGTGGAGTGAGAAAGCGTTGTCGTGTACACTTATCAATTTTAAAATTTCGATTTAGTTAGATTATTCTAGAACAAATATACTTTGTCTAAGACCAAATCTATGCGTTAAATTAGATTATCTTATTTAACTAATCAATACTTAGAATATAGCCCTATTGACTATTGAGCCCTTGTAGATTTTTCTTATAATAAAAAAAATAGAAGTAATTTTTTTTTTTTTTGGTTTGTAATTCAATTCTTTGTTAGAACAAATGTAGTACACATCTTTGATCAATTAAAAAGATATGACAATTATTTAATAAGACATAATTAACCTTATAAAACTTATATCTATTCAGTTGCAACAACCGAACAGTCATCTATGTTTATCTGTTTGGTTGCAACAACCGAACAGAACAAATAATTCATATATTGTTCGATTGCAACAACTGAACAAAACATGATTTATTTTTTTAATTCATATTTATATTATTGAATAGATAATATAACAGATAATTTTGATGAACATCAATCTTTAAAGAAATATAGTGACTCCTGGAAGTAAGTTTCTACTCTATCAACGGAAATGGCTGTGATAGTGGTTATAAATTCATCAAATGATAACCACTGCCACTTCCGTTGATAGAGCAGAAACTTACTTTCATGAATCATCATCTTTCTTTAAAGATTGATGTCCATGAAAAAATTATCTGTTATCTTATTTATTTGATAATGTAGATATGAATTAAAAAAAATAAATCACAAAATCTTGTTAAGTTGCTGCAACCGAACACATAAGATATACGATGTTCTATTCGGTTGCAACAACCGAACACATATAGATGACTGTTCGGTTGTTGCAACTGAACAAATATAAGTTTTATAAGGGTAATTATACCCTATTAAATATTTTTGGGGTACGTTTAGTAATTCCGGGGTGCGAATAGCCGCCCCCTTAAAAAGATATGACAATGACCAGGGTGGGAAAGCATACCAATTTTAAAATTTACAACCTCCTTCCTTCACTTTCAGTGTGTGTGTGTTTTTTTTTTTACCATTACTATTTTTTTTCTTTTTTTTTTTATTTAATTTTAGGAATATAATTGTAATTTTACACTTGTGGTTTAGGATATAATTTATCTTTAGAATTTAGGGTTTAGAGTATAATTGTAACCTTGTGGTTTAGGGTATAATTTATCCCTAGGTTTAGGGTTTAGGGTATAATTGTAATTTTACCCTTGTGGTTTAGGGTATAATTTATCCATAGGGTTTAGAGTAGTAATTGTAATTTTACTCTTGTGGTTTAGGATATAATTTATTCCTAAAGTTTATGGTATAATAATTATTTAAATATAATAAATTTAAAAATAAAATAAAAAATAATATTAATGAAGGAACAAGAATTAATTAAAAAGGGTGGGTTAAGCCACTAATTCAATTGGTACCCAGAATTACCCAGCTGTACCTAGATATTGAAAACAATACTCCTTCCGTCCAGGGTATTTTTACCCATTTGTACGGGCACGAAGATTAAGACGTTTTATTTTTTTAATATATAATGTAAGAGAAAGTATGGATAAATTAGTAATTTAAAAAGAAAAAGTGAATAAAGTTATTGTGAATGATGAATAAAGTGTAAAAAATAAATTATATGGTTGGAATTGTAAAAAGTAAGTGATAAAATATTATGTATTTTTGCCAAAAATGGAATGGGTAAAAATACGTGGGACACCCCAAAATGGAAAGTGGGTAAAAATACGTAGGACAGGGGGAGTAACATGATGGTGTTGGTGTGTACTATTTACTTATTTATATTCTTATTACTCCTATCACATTGAATTGCTATCAAGAGTGCACCGACCGTCATGATTATAATTTTTAGGGTAAATTACCAAAACACTCTTCGAAATTTGTCCAAACTACTAAATAAATCTCGTGATTTGAAAAATTATCAATTACTCCCTTTAACTTGTTTTTTATTTGAACATTAATAAAAATACACTTTTCTTAAAATAAAGGATGGAAATGACATCAAGACCCATATATTTAACATTGTATTTTTAAATTTCACTATTTTTTTTAAAAAAAAGTTTTTTAAAAGGGGGTAATTGATAATTTTTTAGTGAAATTGGTAAATGTTATTTCACTAATTGGTAATTTTTTAAACCACATGATTTATTTGGTAATTTGGACAAACCTCGAGGATGTTTTTGGTAATTTAACCTAATTTTTATTGCACTCACCCCACTGCAATTTTTGCTCTCCTACTCATTTTAATTCAAGAAAAAAAAATCAAACAGATTTTTTAGTTCAACTAAAAAGCCCACGAAACCACTCGTCTATTGGGCCGTTGAATAGGGCTCAGCCCACAGTTTGAGATAATTAGACGGGTTTGCTAACGGTTATATGAATATTAAAATAATTTTTTTTTTTTAAAAATTTTAATTTCATAAGCATTAACTTATGATAGAGTCAGATACAATAAATTGGGACCAAAGGGTTTAAGTGAAAAACTTGTTGAAAAACTTGTTGGATGATTTGCATGTTTCCGTTGACTCCAGAGATGATAAACAAATTTTGGAACTCCTAGAGCAGGGCTTAGATCCTTGCATTAAAGATGAGAGAGGCCAAACACCATATATGATTGCCAGTGACAAGGAGGTGAGAAATACATTTAGACGTTTCATGGCATCATAAATGGGATTGGCATGCTGCAAAGGTACCTAGTGCATTCACAAAAGAGATGGAGGAATCTCAAGCTGCAAAGCAGGTAACAAGTGTTTACTTATTTTTAAACTCTCGGAACTAAATGTATTGCCCAGGTAACTTGGTGAACTATGTTGATGAGGATATATTGGTTGAATGTATATTAAAAGCAGTGGCGGATCCAGAAAACTGCAGTGGGTGGGCTAAGTTTATTAAAAAAGGAACTCAAAAGAATTCAAGATGCTGAAAGGGAGATGAGAGCTGCAGCTGCAGCTGCAGAGAGACGAATAGCAGCAATGAGGACTCAAGGGACTGGATCACTCGCCACTCGTGATAATTTCCAGCCAAATACATCAAATGGCAGGGATATTTTATGTTCATGTTGCAATGTTTCACTGGCTGGTAAGGTACCGTTTCCTCGGTACCATTACAAATTGAAGCTATTAAAGCTTAGAAGTTTCCAAATTTGAGTCCACCAAAAAGTAAAAGTAATCTAAAACGAGATTGAAGCTTAAACAAGAAAAGATTGGTTGTAACTTTAGAGTTGAACTAAGAACGAAAAGAGAATTAAAATAGAAATAATAAGAAGACGAAACTAAGTTCAAGCAAAAGCCAAGAAAGAAATCTAAAATCCCTTAAATTAAAGTGTAAAAGTTTTGGGAAACTTATAGGGCGGAATTGATTTATCTCGTCTCTCTTATGCAACCTTTTGTTCATCCTATCTTGAGAATTCTGTCGTTAAGTATCAACTGATTGAATTAGTGAAAGTGGAGTTAGAGAAGACGAATTCGATGTTTTCAGCAATACAGCGACATGGATGACGTCACTTCATTGAGCCTTTCTAGAATCAGTTTTGGTCAGAGAGAGGAAATTCCTAATTCGAAACTATTCATGGTCCATAATTGCTGACCAGAAATCTGATGAATCAGACAAGAGATCAAGATTACTACGTATCCTAGTAGATACTTCCATAATACCAACTTAATATAGTACTCCATTGTAACCAAGAGGGCAAGACTTGAGCTTTCACCTCACCCATGACTACATCCACAAAAGAGCCCACTGTCCACCACCGCTGCGGCGTTGCTCCGGCGGACGATGTGGCTGAGCAACGCCTCCCGCTAACCTACTTCGACATGTTCTGGATGTTCTTCCACCCAATCAAGCGTCTTCTCTTCTACCCTTACCCCTGCTCCGCTACTCAATTCAGAGAAACCATTATCCCAAATCTCAAACACACTCTCTCTCTAACTCTCTCGCACTATTTTCCCATGGCCGGAAACTTTCTCTATCCCCTGGATCCCGATTCCGGCCGTCCCGAGCTACGCTATGTTCCCGGGGATTCAGTGGCTATGACCTTTGCGGAGTCCGGTGGAGCTTTAGATTTCATCTCTATGACTGGCAATCAACCCCGGGATGCCGATGATTTCCATTATCTTGTACCCGATTTGGCTGAACCCAGGGTTGACTCGGATTCCGGATTCAAAATGTTTCCTCTTTTAGCAGTTCAGGTAACTTTATTCCCTGAAATTGGCATATCTGTCGGAATTACGAACCACCATGTCGCCGGAGATGCGAATTCCATTGTTGGATTCATCAAAGCTTGGAGCTCTGCATCGAAGCTTGGACGTTTTGATGAAACTCGTGCGCTTCCATTTTACGATAGATCTGTGATTAGAGATCCATCGGGGAGGGCAGATATCTACTGGAACCAAATGAAGTCCTTTAAAATTGGGGGTTTCCCCTCGACTCTGCCGACGAACAGAGTCCGAGCAACTTTTGTTTTACAGAGAAAGGACATCGAGAAGTTGAAGAACATGGCGGCGGCGAGTGGTTCGATTCACCTGTCATCGTTTACTGTAACCATGGCTTACGTTTGGTCCTGCTTCAGTAAATCCAGAGCTGAAGAAATTGAGGACGAGAATAGCCCCGAGTTCTTGGGCTTCGCCGCGGACGCTCGGAGCAGGCTGGATCCGCCAGCTCCGGCGGCCTATTTCGGAAATGCTTAGGGTTCGTGGTGGCGGAGTCGACCAACGGAAAAATGAAGGGGGAGGAGGGATTCATTGGAGCGGCAAAGTCGATCGGAGATTTGATCAGCAACAAAGTGAATAAAAAGGGGGAACTGCTGAGGGACGCGGATGAGTGGCTGGTGAAATACGGGCCGTTGGTTGGGCAACGGTGTTACGGTGTATCCGGGTCGCCCAAATTCGACTTGTACGATACGGATTTCGGGTGGGGAAACCCGAATAAGATGGAAGCAGTGTCTATAGATGGAGAGTCCTACTCCGTCTCTCTGTGTAGCTCCAGGGAATTCCAGGGAGGTTTAGAGATTGGTGTATCCCTGCCCTACAAATTAATGGATGCATTTCAAGCCCACTTTTCCCATGCTTTGAACATATAAATATATCCATTTCTTTCTTAAATGTACCCTACTCCATATTTATGTTTTCTCTGATTTCTGCTTAAACGAGAATGTGTACTTTGTACATATATAACATTAAAATTGAAATTATAATACAAGTTTAGCAAATTACAGATGTTTGGCAAGATTTATTTTTCTTGTAAGCTTAAGTTATTACTATGCATGCATGATATGTACTTCTTCTCTCTCGGTCCCTCCTATGCATGCATGATATCCCATACCATAATGTAAAAGATTTGAAGTGACGAAACAATTGGGGAATAATACAGTAATCCGAATAGATTATCTCAAGAATATTTATTGACAAACTGCGAAAAATATTTAAAACATTAATCCAGTAGAAAAAATAACAGCCAAGGCATCCATCTTTTTGTTTGGCAAAGACAAACCAACCTCTAAACCAATAAACCATCATCGAATTCTCTGGATACAGCCTCGTGCTTCTTCGGCTTTCCCCACCCAAAATCTGCCTCGTACAAGTCGAATTTCAGCGATCCCGCCACCCCGAAGGTGCGTTTTCCGATCAGTCCCCTGATTTTCGACAGCCACTCGTCGGCTTCGCTCTACAAATTCTCATTTATTGTTTACCTTCTCACTTATCACTCTTCCAATCAACTCGCGCGACGGAGGTCAGAAATATACGTTGTGGGGGAAATTCAGAGGTAACGACTCGATCTTAAAATGCTTCAATTGATTCCAGAAAATATCGGCCAATCCAGATGGATCTTTGATCGCAGATCGATCGTAAATCGAAAGCGAATAAACTCTGCTCAGGTTGGTAATCGGAGATTTGCTACTGAGTTCTCTTGTTACAAATGAAATGATAGATGGGTCAACATGATGAATCTACGCTAATACATGAATCCCAATTATTTGTATGCATATATCATCCAAGCGACATTCTTGTATCTACTATTATGCTCTCTTTATATTCTAATTTGGCATTGTTCTCTTCAGATTGTGGATCTGTTTTTCAGTATCTCTTTCACTACCGAGGTCTTGATATTGAATTGTGTTATAGTGCTTTATCAGCACTCGAGGATGTTATTGCTATCTTGAGGAGTGTAAGTCATGGAAGAACATCTTAAATGATGCTGATATCTCTAAATGGAGTAAAGCAATTTTATTTCAATTGTTGATTCAAATTTTATTTCTTCTAGTTCCTTATTTTCATCAATACCATTACAAATGCTCTAGTAATTCATGCATGCATATCCACATAGAGATCCTTGAAGATGGATGAGCTGTTCCTATTCTAGCCATTCCCATTTTTCCTCCTCAATACCAATGAGGAGTTAGAGAATACGAATTCCAACTTTTTCAGCGACATGGATGAGGTCACTTCATTGAGTCTTATCTAGAATCAATGTGACCTTCCTGGTCCGTATTTCCATGCTGACCAGCAAATCTGACGAATCAGACAAGAGATCAAGATTACTACGTTTCCGACAAGAGATCAAGATCAAGTAAGTACACATATCATTATATAATTGTGTAAGCAAGACTTGAGCTTTCATCTCACCCATGATGACTACATCCATAAAACAGCCCACTGTCCACCACCGCTGCGGCGTTGCTCCGGCGGGCGAGGTGGCTGAGCGACACCTCCCGCTAACTTACTTGGACATGTTCTGGATGTTCTTCCACCCAACAAAGCGGCTTCTCTTCTACCCTCACCCCTGCTCCTCCACTCATTTCCGAGAAACCATTATCCCAAATCTCCAACACTCTCTCTCTTTAACTCTCTCGCACTATTTTCTGTTAGCAGGAAACTTTCTCTATCCCCTGGATTCCGATTCCCACCCTCCCGAGCTACGCTATGTTCCCGGAGATTCAGTGGCTATGACCTTTGTGGAGTCTGGTGGAACTTTAGATTTCATCTCTACGACTGGCAATCAACCCCGGGATGCAGATGATTTCCATTATCTTGTACCTGATTTGGCTGAACCCCGGGTTGACTCGGATTCGGGATTCAAAATGTTTCCTCTTTTATCTGTTCAGGTAACTTCATTCCCTGAAATTGGCATATCTGTCGGAATTACGAACCACCACGTCGCCGGAGATGCGAATTCCATTGTTGGATTCATCAAAGCTTGGAGCTCTGCATCGAAGCTTGGGCGTTTTGATGAAACTCGTGCGCTTCCATTTCACGATAGATCTGTGATTAAGGATCCATCAGGGAGGGCAGGTATCTACTGGAACCAAATGAAGGCCTTCAAAAATGTGGGTTTACCCTCGAATCTACCGACCAATAGAGTCCGAGCAACTTTTGTTTTACAGAGAAAGGACATCGAGAAGCTGAAGAACAGGGCGGCGGCGAGGTGGTTCGATTCACCTGTCATCGTTTACTGTAACCATGGCTTACGTTTGGTCCTGCTTCAGTAAATCCACAGCTGAAGAAATTGAGGACGAAAATACCCCGGAGTTCTTGGGCTTCCCCGCGGATGCTCGGAGCAGGCTGGATCCGCCAGCTCCGGCGGCCTATTTCGGAAATGCTTAGGGTTCGTGGTGGCGGAGTCGACCAACGGAAAAATGAAGGGGGAGGAGGGGTTCATTGGAGCGGCGAAGTTGATCGGAGATTGGATCAGCAAAAAGGTGAATAAAAAGGGGGAGCTGATGAGGGAAGCGGATGAGTGGCTGGTGAAATTTGGGCCGTTGATTGGGCAACGGTGTTACGGTGTGGCCGGGTCGCCCAAATTTGACTTGTACGAGACGGATTTCGGGTGGGGAAACCCGAAGAAGTTTGAAGCAGTGTCTATAGATGAGGGGTCCTACTCCGTCTCTCTTTGCAGCTCAAGGGAATTCCATGGAGGTTTGGAGATCGGTGTATCCCTGCCCTATAAATTAATGGATGCATTTCAAACCCACTTTGCCCATGGTTTGAACATATAAATAAACGCAATTACATGTGTTAATTGTGTTCATATATTTAGTATTGTGAATGTACTTATTTATGTTTTATTATATCCAGAGATCTATAGTGATACTGTATAGAATATTTAATACTCCCTCTGTCCCATAACAATTGACACATTATTTTTGGGCACGGAGATTAAGGAGTATAATAATTTAATGTAAAGTAAAGTGAGAGAAATAATATTTAACTTGTAGTGGGTAGTTGTATTAGTGGTGAGTGTGATGTGTGTGTGGGCCCATGTAAATAAATAAATTTGTTTTTGTGTGGGTCTCATATCCTTAAAAAGGAAATATGTCAATTTCTGTGGGACAACCCAAAAAGAAAAGTGTGTCAATATATTTGGGACAGAGGGGGTAGTATAATTATCTTTACAAATTTTAAATTTAGGAAGTTTTATATGAATATGGTTTACACCGAACTCAATCATAAATAAATATATTTTTTTTAATATATACCCCCTCTTTCCGTCACAAACGATATTATTTTGTATTTTTTGCACTTACTTCAAATGTTATAATTTTTCTTTTCTTTTTTTTAAATATGATAAATACATACACTATTAATACAATCTATTAATACATTTATCCCCTACAAATTAAATAATAATATTTCTAATTTACATGTGTTGACGGCTGTTCTTGGCTCGCTAATTAAGTGTGTAAATGTTTTAAGAACTCAATTAACGACACCAAGAACGAATACCATCAAACACATTAATAGACCAAATAAAGACAAATAAAGAGATCCAAGCTTATCTAAAACTCAAGTTCCACCGAAGAACATCACCGATTTTATTACTCTCCTTTTAGAGCAACACTCGTTTCTTTCAGATTCTTACAAGTGTAATGTCTAAAGTGAGTGTTTATGTCTTGCCCCTCTCTTGCGAGAGAGGCTACTTATATCATTCCTAAAACCCTAGAGTCGGTCCAATCGCGTTATGCCACCTGGATGAAGACAGTTTGCCTTCATTGCAGTTGTCTGGTACGCCGACTAACTGCAGAGGGAACCTGGCGCCATTTGTTGCACAGCAGAAGGTTTGCAGGGCATCTCCGTCCTTTACAGATCTCCCATTGGTCGTTCCAGTCAGGCGTGTCAGTCAGTTGTTGTCTTTTAGTTAGGATTGCTGTCCAAGACATCTCCTCTTCCCGTTAGCGTTATCCTTTAGCCTGTAGTACCTGTAATCTCTCATTATGAGGCCTGTCCTTTATTATCTTGTTCTAGCCGTCCTCCTTCGGTCTTCGGATAGGTTGTCCTCGCCGCCGAGGAGCCCATCCGAGGTGTCGGCCATGAGGGAGGATAACTGCCGAGGTGTTCCTCCGAAGCCGAGGTTCACTACCGAGGTGTTCTTTCGAAGTCGAGGTTCGCCTCCCAGTTACGTACTTGTTCAGCGGGTTTGACTTCATTCGTTATAGGCTGGGCTTTCGGACTGTTACTTTCCTCATTGAGCTGCCTTGGCTCCCTTCAGTTCTCTGTCTCTCAATTGGGGCCTGAGGGGTTGGGCCTCCCTTTTCTAGCGTCATGGGTCTAAAGGGTTTATTGGGCCTCATGGGCCTGATAAATCATGAGGAATATATTACCCATAATAACATATAAGAACATACTTGAAATTATAATATTCCTTTCGTCTCACTGAAAAGTTTTCATTTTATTATATTAGGTGTCAAATTCAATGATCTTCATTCTTCTAATACAATTACTCACTATAAATAAAATAATAATATTCTTTAATAAATGTGAAAAAAAAAAAACTGATGACTTGAGGGACTGAGGGAGTATAAGTTTGGCAAGATTTATTTTCTTGTAAGCTCAAGTTATGAAAGTACTACAGTAAATAGAATCAAAATGTAATATCATAGCCTAAAGAAAATGTTGGATGCTTCTTCTACGTCGGTCCTGCATGATATCCAACACCAAAATCTAGTAAAAGATTTGAAGTGACGAAACAATATATTTGATACAGCAATCCGAATGGATTATCTCAACTTTCAAGTATATTTATTGACAGTAAATAAATATTCAAAACATTAATCCACCAGAAAAAATAACTGCGAAGGCATCCATCTTTTGGTTTGGCAAAGACAAACCAACCTCTAAACCATCATCGAATTCTCTGGATTTGCATAACGACATGGATCCATCCACGTCGATGGCTACAGCTTCGTATTTCTTTGGCTTTCCCCACCCAAAATCAGCCTCGTACAAGTCGAATTTCGGCGATCCCGCCACCCCGAAAGTGCGTTTTCCGATCAGTCCCCCGAATTTCGACAGCCACTCGTCGGCGTCGCTCAACAACTTCTCCTTATTGTTAACCTTTTCGCTTATCACTCTTCCGATCAACTCGACGGCGGTCAGAAATCCGTCCTCTGCTTTCAGTTGTGAATGCGTTGCTTCCGTTGACGCCAAAGATATGCAGTTGCCGAAATACGACGCCGGAACCGGTGAACTCGTACGCTGCCGTGCGTCCACCGCGAAGGCGAAGTACTCCGGCTCGCTATCGCTGACTTCCTCGCCGGATTCCGCCGCAGATTTGGCCAGGCAAGCCCAAACGTAAGCGCTGGCGATGGTGAAAGATGATAAGTGAGTTAAGGATGGTTTTTTGGTTTGAGCGAAATTCCGGAGCTTCTGAATTTCATGCTTTTGAAGAATATACGTCGATCGGACTTTGTTTGTGGGGAAATTCAGAGGTAACGACTCGATCTTAAAATGCTTCAATTGATTCCAGAAAATATCAGCCAATCCAGATGGATCTTTAATCGCAGATCGATCGTAAATGGGAAGCGAATCAGATTCTGCTAAAAACACATGATCACCTTCAAACTTGGCAATTGAACTCCACGCTTTAATGAATCTGACGATCGAACTGGCGTCCCCTGCGTTGTGACTGTTGTTGAATCCGATACATATACCTGAATCCGGAAATAATGTGATCTGCACCATGAAAACGGCAATTTTACTGAATCCCCAATCCGGTTCGCTTTCCGGCGGGGGCAAATCGGGGAAGAAAGAGTAAAATTCATCGGAAACACGCGGATGATTCCCCGTCAGGTAACCGAAATCATGAGTTTCGCCGGACTCAGCGACTGTGACGGAAACTGAGTCGCCGCGGACGTATCGGAGTTCAGGATGCGTTGTTAAATCGCTTGGATAGATTAGGTTTCCGGCCAAAGGAAGGAAGTGTTTGAGAGTTTGCGAAAGGGATTTTTTGAAGTTCGGCACAACTTTTTCCAGGAATTCTGTTTTGGAGCATGGGAAATGGTAGAAGAGAAGACGTTGGATTGGGTGGAAATGTAGCCAGATCATGTCAAGGAATGTGAGAGGAAGGATTAGCTCCGCTGCTCCGGCCGGTGGCCCAACATGGCAGCGCTTTAAGATGGTGGTGGATTTGGGGGTAGCAGCCATATTAGACTCTGATGCTGGACCTTTTTTTTTTTTTTTACTAAGCCTGCTGGTAAATCCTACTCCACTAAGGCCATCTCCACCAACACACCATTTTTTGTGCAAAAAGTGGATTATGGTGTAAATTTGTGGGGGTGGGCCACATATATTTTAATTGTATTAGAAGGGGTGTGTTGGTTCCATGTATATAAAAAAAAAAAGAAATTCTTTGGATGAGACGACCAAAATGGAAAAAAGACACTCTTTAAATGGGACTGCCCTCCGTCCCACTTTTATCTTCACACTTTCCGTTTTCGTCCGTCCCACATTTATCTTCACACCCCAAAAAAGGAAACTTCACACTAACCAACAACCTCAAAAGTTACCTTAATTTCAAAAATATCACTCTCACCTAACACACATAACATATTTTACAATTTATTTATTACTTAAAAATACCACAATACACTTCAAAAGTCAATAAAGTTGGTCAAAAAGCAACTTTTCTTAAACTCCGTGTCTACAGTAACTACGAAAATAAATATGAGACGGAGGGAGTACATATTACTATGTTTTAATTGGATAATTTTTTAATAATAATAATTTTTTAAATATATCATAAAATTAATAATAAAATATATTAAATAATAAACTGTAACGTAATTTTTTTTTAAATGTTGTTTTAATTTTAAGCATGCTAATATAATTTTTATGTTGTATTAAAATTAAATATAATATCAAAATAAAAGGTATAATAATTTTAATTATATGAAAAAAAATTAAATAAGTATTAAATGAATTTATTTTATTTTTTAGTATAAAAATAGTGTAAACAGTTGGAGATGAATTACTAATCCTACACCATTTTTATGTTGAATGTGCTGCAAAATGGTGTAAACTACTGGCCTAAATACTACTCCCTCCGTCTCATAATACTTTTCACACTTTCCTCATTTGTTTGTTCCACAAAACATTTCACACCCCAAAAAAGAAAATACCACTTTATCCAACAACCTCAAAAGTTGCTTTAATTTCAAATTTGTCACTCATTTTTCACGGATATATCGTTACTTTATAATTTTTTATTATCTAAAAATACTACAATATCCTCCAAAGTCAATAAATTTGATCAAAAAGTGTAATTTTTTTTAAACAACGTGGAATAATAAACGTGAAAAGTGTTCGGGATGGAGGGAGTAATTTCATAAATGTCTAATCTGCTGACCAGCGACTTATGGATTTGACTTAGATTTTTCAAAATATTCCGATTCAATTTTGTATTGGTTATCACTGTGGATGACAAAAAGATAAGTACTTTTTGTCTAATATGCTGACCATCGACTTATGGATTAGACTTGGATTTTTCAAAATATTCCTATTCAATTTTGTATTAAAATATGAGTGAGGCTTGCTTGCATTCGATCACGTCCTTTTAGAATTTAGTATTATTGATAAGGATATATTATTTTGTTCAAAAGGTATACACTTTAATTAGTAAGGGTACATCATTTTGTTCTAAAGGGTATATACACTTTTTATTAATATTTTTATTTTTCTTAAAAAAATAAAAGGTACACATCTTTATACTAAAGTGTATACAATTTAACATAAAATTCTAGAGGTGCACATAAGTTTTTGCCTTAAAATATTGATTTTGGTTATCACTGTGTGGATGACAAAAAGATAAGTATTTTTTTGGTATTTGGTTTAATCGAAATTTAATGGGACTAGTGATGAGTATTTAAAATAAATTTTAATAAGATTGGGAGAATATTTATATTCAATTAATGGGTGATTATGCTGTGTATCCGATTTTATTTTATTTTATAGCTTAAAATGAGTAGTGGGATAGTTTCTTTTTTAAAAAAAATATTTTATTTTATTTAATGGTATAGATTGAATTAAAAATCAATCTAACGAATTAGATTGTCCAGGTGCATATATGTTTACATATAAATATATAAACATATTTTGTGGGTATAATCATTTTTTGTGCTTCAATTTC
Source organism: Pogostemon cablin (assembly GCA_023678885.1). Classification (NCBI taxonomy): domain Eukaryota; kingdom Viridiplantae; phylum Streptophyta; class Magnoliopsida; order Lamiales; family Lamiaceae; genus Pogostemon; species Pogostemon cablin. The sequence goes on from CM042965.1 coordinate 2,412,363, forward strand.
ATATAAATATGTCTCTTCAATTTTATGTTTACATATATGTTTATATTTATCAAACAAATTATAAAATTAAATTTCATATTCTTGAAAATTATTTTGTATAATATTGAATTATTTTAATTACTTGTGTAATTTTTCATTCACAAAATTATAATGTGAGGTATGAAATTATAGGTTGCCCATCTAGACTTTCATTAATTGAAGTATAAAATTATACAGAAAATTGAGCACGGCGTTCACTTCCATGGATTCTTCTTTTTATTTGTTGTATTTAAAATGCAACATAACCAACCATTGTTATGATACTAGGTAAATAAGCCAACGAGTCATGATAGTGATGAAATTAATAAATTTTTAAAGATTTTAGAAAACCAAATTTTTTATTAATTTAAAATAATCAAGAAGAGTGATACAATCTTTTAAATAATAAATAAAGTCAATATAAAATATGTTATATTTAAGAGTTTAACTTGGATGTTCCAGCCTTCCCGGTATTAATAGTTGGATTAGAATTTAGTTTAATATCACCCTTTAAATAAAATAAAATAATAATAATTTTTTTAGAAATAAAACTACCCACTAATCTATTTTAAAGCTATAAATAAATCATAGATATACCAGATGCACTCTAGAATCACCATATATTTAATAATTACATTATTTAGTTGGTACTTTTATTTTATGACAGATTCTTGTGTGACCATAACCCAATCTTATTACAACCATTGGGTATCAATAAAATTTGAAGGACCATTACCAATGATATGTTGGCCCAGTGGTTGAGGGGTCAACATTGAGGTGCCCCTGATTGAAAGGTCAGGGGTTCAAGCCCCCCGGAGCGCAATGGTGGAACAATTAATATTGAGGGCTACAAGCGGTAGTGTGGGAGGCTGAAACTCAGTGGGAACCTGCGGCTCGGTGGGAACCTGCGGCTGAGCTAGGGGGAGGGTCAGCATGGGAACCTGCGGCTGAGCTAGGGGGAGGGTCAGCATGGGAACCTGCGGCTGAGCTACTGCGGCTCGGTGGGAACCTGCGGCTGAGCTAGGGGGAGGGTCAGCATGGGAACCTGCGGCTGAGCTAGGGGGAGGGTCAGCATGGGAACCTGCGGCTGAGCTAGGGGGAGGGTCAGCATGGAGCAATCACCAGCATGGAGCAATCACTTGGGGATCGACTCCTTGTGCGCAGTAGTTAAAGATATTAGGAACCTGTGATCCATTGTGTGGTTACCGCGATTTACTTGGAGGCAGTTCTGAGGGGCCGGGACTGTTTCCTCGAGGACTAGTCGGGCGTAAGCCCGGAACCTCGGTATCAAAAAAAAAAAAAAAAAAAAAAAAAAAATTTGAAGGACCATTGGATGAATTTAATAAATAACCGCTGGACAACCTACACAAGCCGTAGCCTTTCACCCTGCAATCCTTTAATTATTATTTTTATATTAATTACCTATTTAAATCATTGTCTTTAAAAAAAAACTATTTAAATCACTGTCTTTGCCGTTGCCTTCACCTGTAATTTTTTAATTATCATTTTTATATTAGTTACTTATTTAAATCTTTGTTTTTGGTTAATTTTTTAATAAAAAATATTAAATACAAGAAGTCTTTTTGATAGTTTTTTATTAAAATATAGTGGGTAATTGTCTTTAAATTTTAATTATTTTATTTTATTTTATTGTATAAATTAAAATTTAATCTAACAATTAAAATAGTTTAACGGAATCGAAACACTATACTTGAACTCTAACAATCATAATATGAATAAAAATATTAATAATTTTAATATAAAGTCGAAAAAATTATATTAATCTAAATAAATTATTTTGTAAACCATTTATAGACAGATTCTTTTAAAATAAAATGTTGTGTCAAATAAAAAAGAAATGGATTCACACAAAATTTTGCTTTTAAATTTTAAAATAATAGAGTGAGGCTCTCGTGCCCCGAGAACACAAGACTTTTTGCCCTTAAAGATTATCTAAAGTGAATTTTTATTATATATTTTTTTAAGGAAATTGCTCTTCAATGAATATAAAAGTTACTCATTATAATAGCTTAGAGTGGATGATTATTTTTATAAATGAAAAACATTAATTATCTAAAGTAAAATATAAAAAAATCACAATATACCAAAATTTGGTTACTTTAGAAAGAGTAATAATTCATCATTTAAAATATAATTTTTCATTCGTTAAAGAATAATACTCTATTAATGTGCATAGTAAATTCGGGTGCAAGAGATAATTTGTCATTACTTTCTGCCCTCTTCATCTCGTATGTATCTATATACACTTAATTTTTTTTAGTGAGCATTATGAAAGTTATTTTAATTCTTATTATTTTAACTTTTTAAAATATATGATATTTTAGATAATAAATAAATTAAAAAACAAATAATTTAAATAAAAATTATGACAATTTTAAAATTAAAATGGATTTATGATTGTGATGCCTAATGATATTTTTATTTAGGGATGTGAATTTGAGACGAATGAAAAAATAAAAGCAAAAGACTAATGTGAGTTCGTCTCACAGAATTATTACAATGAGATGAGATGCATAAGAATTGATTATATTTTAATGAAAAACACACTCAATTGATGAAAAAGTGATAATGGTGTAATGAATTGTTTTATGGCTAAAACTGGTGTGCCTTTAGGATTTCGTGCGTCCAAATATCATTTAGTATTAAATAATATACCTTCAATATAAGGACATGTACTATTTATTTCCTAAAAAAATAAAATAAAAATTTAATGAAATTGTATACTATTTAGAATAAAATATTGTACCATTATTAATTAAAGTGTATATCATTTATAACAAAATGTTGTACCTTTACATATCTTGTGTGCACCTAAGGACACAAGACGCCAACTCTTATTTTATTAAGAATTTATAATTTATAATATAAATAGAAGTGATAATATTTTAAAAGAATTTTTTTAAAAAAAATTACTTCTTTAATAAATTTTGATAAATAATTATACAAGTGTAGTGAATAATGACTTGAAATACTTGAATATTAAATTTTTAATTAAAGAATTAATAATATTCGTGCAGAGAAATATAAATGAATATTGATGTGATAATTAGGATTGCGTGAAAATTGGACAACAGCCTTAGCCAAGACAGAAATACGTGAATGATGCGTAAATTAATAAAGAAAATGGTGCATATAAGATTAGTTACAGATAATACCCTGTTAAAATTTTGGGTGATAGATGATATGGGTTACACAAATAATTCTCTTATTTTATGATGGTTAAATTTATTATAGAATGAAAAATGATAAATGTGAAAATTATTATAAGACCCTTAGAAGGAAAATTTTATATAAAAACCCAATTTTTAGTTTATATTTCAAATTTAGGCTTCGTTTTAGAAATGTCTCATTTAAATGTTCAATTTTACTTTTTTTCTTAAATTAAGGCTTGTCGTAATTTTATATTTTTTCGAATTCAATATATATTATAGAAAATATAAAATATTAATAAAAATAACATATATATTTGATTTGAAGGTGTATAATAATATTTTCAAATTATTTTGTATGTTTTGAAATGAGAAAATAAATTTAAAGTAAGTTTTAAAATGAGAAAAAAAATAACAAATTAAACTAGCCCTTTATTTAAGAGAAAAAAACTAAATTTAAATCTTAATTTGAAACATTAATAATAAAATTAAGTCTTATTTTGAAACCTAAATAAAAAATTAGTTCTTAGAATGAAATTCTTCCTAATAGGAAAATTACATTTTATACAAATTTTCACATCAATTTTGAATTTTAAATCCTATAAATTAATTATTTTGGAGTTCTCACCATGCTTAGTTTCATATTTTAAGTATGTTGTTTTCTTTTTATTTTTTAAAAATAAAGAGCGACATTATTATGGTACCAAACTTTATTAAAAGCACTCAAATCCCAAAAATTATGATAGTGAAACTTTTATTATACCTTATTTCTAACTTACACTCGCATTAACTCCAACCAATTATTTATTTTAAGGTTAATAAATAGTAAGTATAAAATGTATTTAAAAATTACTAGGTTATATATTCGCTTCAGAAAATTACCGATAAATACAAAATTATACTCCCTTCATCCGCTTCTAAGGTATCTATTTTACTATTTTTGGCGTCCGCTTTAAAAGTATCAATTTTCCATATTTAGTAAGAAAATACACAATATGGTCAACCACTTCCCTCTAATACAACTACCCACTTTACATATAATAATAATAATACTCCTTAATCCACGTGCAAAAAGCAAATGAATACCTTAGAACCGGACGGAGGGAGTATTTTTTCCCATAATACCTATACATTTCCATACATTAGTGTGCATTGTTAAGATGGAAACAAAAATACATTATTTATAACACGAATGTACATTAGTGTACATTCTATTGAGAAAGAAATTGAAAATACATAATTAAATTGAAGAACCCTACTAATGTATATTAGTGTGCATTCTTGAGGGATAAACATAATTAAAATACATGATTAAATTGAAAAACTCTATGAATGTACATCAGTGTGCATCTTTGAGAGATAATCAATATGCATTCTTAGAGAGAAACATAAAATATACAATTAAATTGAAGAACCCTACGAATGTCATATTTGAGAAATAAACAGAAATAAGTGATTAATTAAATTGAAAATAGGGTTGTTATAATTATCCTTAAATTTCTCACCCATTATTTTTATTTTATTTAGTGTACATTAGTGCTCAATGAAACTAGTGTTAAGTGAAAACATTGAAATATTAAGTGTTGTAAATAAGGGTAAAGGTGGAAAAAGAAATAGACATTTAGATCAATATATTTATTAGTAATTAGGTTATACACACACGTACCTATCAGTAATAATCCATTTATTTTATTAAGCCACTCAAAATTATTATTGTATAACGCCTCTTAAAATAAATTTGGGTAGGTCTTGCGTGAGATAGTCTCACGTGAGATAATTTTTCACTTTTAAAAATAATTATCACTTTTGTTATAAAATGTGATAACTTTCGCTACAAAATGTTATCACTTTTTATTTATATTATAAATTGTTCATGAAATAACACTGTCATTTTTGATTAATTTATTATTACCTTTATTTATAAAAGTTATCACTTTCTGACCTTCTCACGTAAGGACTTAATGTGACACGGTCTCACTTTTGGCAACAAATTTATCTTTCTAATTAGTTTATAAGAGATGAGGAGTATATTTTAGGGTTAATTGCTTAAAAAATCATGAACTTTCATCGTATTGCAAATTAATCATGACTTTTGTGAAATTACAAAAAAAACCATGACCTTTAACGTAAGTGCAAATCGTACCCATCGGGCAGATGAAACCTGCCCGAATGCTAATGTGGCCTTTTAAGCTTCCAGGTGGGACACAAACGACATTGTTTCATGTGAGTGAACCACCTCACCCCAGTAGTTAAACTGATGAAATGACCACTGAAAATTTCATCGAAGAAGCGGAGCTCCTCTACATCTCCACCTTGGATTTCCATCTTCCCAATGGCTCACTTACCTCCTCTCGACCACCATTGTCATCCCAACAATAGCAGATCCTCCCACCAGGCCCCAAATGGCCACGCCTCCGACCTTATGCACTCTTGGTGGGAATCCATCATCCACGCCCCACCTCCTACCTCCTCCCTCTCTTACCCCACCACGGTGATGATCCTCTTCCTCACTTGTCGACACCGATCGCCCTGCCCGCTCTCTCCATTTCTTTCGACACCAATCACTGTTACGATTCCCGATCTATCTCAACCCTTGCTTTATCACACCCCCTGCAACCCTAAATCTTCAAATTCTAATTCGAAAGCAACTAAACGGGCCTGCATTGTTGGAGTCGCTCTCGATTGCTACTACAAGCAGATCTCTCAGATGCCCAGTTGGTCAAAGCACGATTTCTGTAATTTCGCTGTTTGGGCTTGCGAGAATTGTTCGTGTACCTCAGATTTTGACTAAAAACATAAGAATTTTGCAGATGGACGTGGGTATGATAATGGGTCTGGGAATGATGTCAAGGTTGAGTGTGATTTTGAAATTGATAATGGTGGAAAGAGTCAAGGTTTTGTAAATTGAGAATGGTGATTCGGTAAGAAATTGGAGAGAAGAGGATTCAAGAATTCTAATTCCACGAGGATATGTCCACCTTCACGAAACGACATCGTTTGTGTCCCACCTTGAAGCTTAAAATGCCACATCAGCATTCAGGCAGGCTTTACCTGCCCGATGAGTGCGATTTGCACATACGTTAAAGGTCATAGTTTTTTTTACAATTTCACAAAAGTCGGGATTAATTTGCAATACGAAGATAGTTCATGATTTTTTAAGCAATTAACCCTATATTTTATCATGTTAAAATTTATAAGGGGCGTGGTTTATGAAAATACATAGAGATGAGGGGCTTAAACAAGCTAATAACATAATTTACGGGTCTTATTTTATATTTGCCCTATTTTAATTTTAAGACCGTAATATTTGTATTTTAAAAAGGGTCGGTGATGATGTACAAAGGGAAGGGTATTGAAGTCATTTCAAGAAACTGAAGAACAATCTTGTTGGAGAGAGAGTGTGTGTGCGTGTGTGAGGGGGACTTCAGAATATCCCAGCCCTGGAGAGCACAACAATCGTTTCACCACAACAGCTAATTCGGATTTCGGAGTCGCCACTTTGATTTTTGATAGTATCTCTACTTTGTAACAAATGGTAAGTTCAACCTTCCTTTCGGGAGTTCTTCGTTTCCTTTTCGCTGAGGCATTTTATCGAGCAGTTTCATGGCATAGTGGAACTTGTGAAATCTAGTTTCATTATAATTTTTTTTTTGGTAATTGTGTATGGATTTCAGGCGGTTACGCTTCACACGAATTTGGGTGACATCAAGTGCGAAATTTTCTGCGATGAGGTCCCCAGAACTGCAGAAGTACGTTTTTGTTTTTGTTCGTCTTCATTTGTGTCGTAAATAGTATATGGTTTTGATGATACTCCGTTTTTCGTATCGTGCTTAGAGTTAGTCTACTGTGAACCGGAATTACAGCGTTAAACCCTGTGGTTCCCCTTGTAAACCCTTGTAAATGATATGGTCTCCATTAATTTAAACACCCTAGCTAAACATAGGGCATAATAAAATTGTAAGGGGACCACAGAGTTTACATCGTAAATAGATTCAAAAGAGTGTTTGCGTCGTGGTTAACGTGAAGTGAACTATTTCGTGATGAGGGTAAGGAAAGCAAAACGAATCAAATGTTGATTGTTGAGTGATGATTCTGCTTCTTTTGGATTTCAGCTGATTAAGTTGTTAAACTGAGATATATAGGTGTATTTCTTGATACTGTTATGCGTATATAAGCTATATATTATGTAAGTTAATAGTTTGAAGGTAGAATTCTATCCTGGTCTTTCTTTCTTAATGAATTATTTAATGGGTCATCGGGTTTTTCTTTTAAGAGCGTTGGAGAATCTTTGTGGACGGATTGTTGCAAAGCACATTTGAACTTGCCATCATCTGTATATAGATATCTCATATACAAAAATAAAGGTGGCAGATCTAGAAGTGCTTCGGAATTTAGATTATATATCATACACAGGCTTGTCTCCTCTCTTCTGAGATCTTATAGATTTTTATATTGTGTATAATGATCAAATTAGTGTTGTTGAAAAAATTAAAGGGGATTAAGTATTTGGTTAAATCGTGTGGCTTGATTGGTATTAGAGTGGGATTGTTAAATTTTAAAATCCACCTTTCATATTTAAAACAAACATAACTTGGGATTTCAAAGTCCTAAAGCTGAGTTAGGGAATCTCCAAATGAATGCGAGGACTTCAGATTTCTTTTAATGTTTTGTACAAAATTTCTAAATTTGAACTATGTTCCAGATGTTTTATTCTCCTATTTTGTCATTTAATGTTTAATTTAATTTCTTCATTTTTCATTAAATTAGTTGTTATTTTTTAATGTAAGAAAATGATTCCTACTTCATACACTACTGCTATCTTTCTTTCCTTTTTTTTCTTCTTTTTGACCGAGTTTGAACTTGCTCTCTTAAAACAAGTGTAGTTTTACTATTTTGGTGCTGGTGTTTATTATAATTCGATCATATGCTATTTGGACTGTCTTTTCAATCAAGACAAGCTTTATTTTGCATAAAAATATTATTCTACTTAAACTGATGAATTTGTGTTGCAGAACTTTTTGGCTCTATGTGCAAGTGGCTATTATGATGGTACCATATTTCATAGAAATATTAAGGGTTTTATGATACAAGGTGGTGATCCAACTAGTACTGGCAAGGGTGGGACAAGTATATGGGGTAAAAAGTTCAATGATGAGATAAGAGAGTCTCTGAAGGTAACTCCTTCGAGGACTTTGCACGTAGTGTTTCTGACTTTCCTATTTTTGTTGTTGTTATTGTGTATCTAAACAAAGTTGAATTTACTTATCTTCATATCATATTAAAGGCATAGAGTTAAACAGATGGCATGCATGTCTACTTGTATGTGTTTATTGATTCTGAGTTGCTTCTGATCCAGCACAATGCTAGAGGTATATTATCCATGGCTAATAGCGGGCCCAATACAAACGGAAGCCAGTTTTTCATCAGTTATGCCAAGCAGCCTCATCTTAACGGACTTTATACCATCTTTGGAAAAGTAATACATGGATTTGAAGTGCTTGATATAATGGAGAAGGTACACACCACATGCTATCAAAACTTCCTACTGAAAAAATTGATGTTTTTTTGGGCTTATGTATTATATTTCTCTATGATACCAATTGCTGGCACTCTATATTTGCATTTTCCAGGCACCAACTGGTCCAGGAGATCGACCTCTCATGGAGATCAGAATCAACCGCATAACTATTCATGCCAACCCACTTGCCGGTTAGATGCAGCAAACACGTTACAAAGTTGTGCCTGGTTCATCAGGGTTCGAAGCTCTGTATGTATAAACTGGAATTTTACATTTGGAACTAAAGCTGAAAATCAAATATCATAGATTCTTGATTGACTGTTATTGATGGTTAACTAAAAGCTTCCGAGTTTTTTTCAGATAAAATAGGTTATATGGATATGGTGTTGTAAAGTTTTACATTGCTAATTGCTTTCACCACCTATCGTTCTTAGATGTTCTTGATGCCTAGTTTCTCTTTTGGAGCTGGAGGGAATTCAGCTCCTGATGTTACCCGTCGACTGCACCGTAGCTTATTGTTGTCAATGGGGATCTAACTGTAATACGAAATTGCTACTGGTAACATGAAATGTTATCTTGCACGCATTCTTAGTTGCTACTGTTAAATTATACTTGAGCAAGAAATATATATATATATATATATATATATATATATATATATATATATATATATATTTAAATAACTATATTCTTGAAGTTGTAATACTTCAACATGCAACCAGTGATGCTTATTTCTATTGGCAAAAACTTGTGTGCACCCAGCGCACGGGCACACCGTGCGCCTTTAAAATTTTGTGTTAAATTGTATATCATTTAGTATAAAGATGTGTACCCTTTATTTTCTGAAAAAAAATAAAAAATATAATGAAAAGTGTAGACCCTTTAAAATAAAATGGTGTATCCTTATTAATTAAAGTGTATACTCTTTATAACAAAATGGTATACCCTTACTCATAATACTGAATTCTAAATGTGCACGGTGTGCTCCGGGCGTGCGCAAGCCTCACTCATTTCTATTAAATATATTTGGTGAAAAAAAAGAATTTATTACATATTTGAATTTGCAATGTTTTACTATTGAATAACACTAATTGATAATACTATAGTAAATAAATACAAAGTAGAGTAATATTTTCTTTCTTAATTATTTAAAATTATGATATTTCTTTTCACTCTAAATAACTGAGAATCCAAGATATTCCAACGATAATTAAAAGTTTCGAAACGAGTGGTATTCTTTCGAATTATTATTGTGATTGGATCGTGGGTTATACAAGTTAAAAAAAAAATTTTTTTGATCGTGGGCTGTTTTAGATATTTAGATTTATTTCGTCGGTAAATTCTAGGGCTTAATCTGAAGATTGTACGGTAGGCCCAATAGGCCCATTATGCCAGCTGGCGGCCTTTTCACCACTCTTTTATTGCTGTTAAAAGTAAACAGTGTAATTAATGAGCGTGTAATTGTGGAGTTAATAAAAACCTCTTAGCTTCCTCCATACGCAAGACAGCCAGAAGACCAAAATCCTCTCTATAAAAGAACTAGGGTTTTTAAAATCCGCGCCATTTTCAGAAGTGTATGCGACGCTCGGTGGGGGAATGACGAACGATGACGTGAACTTGAAAACTCCGCACGTAGGGAACCCCAGCCCGGGCCCGAGTCCCAGCCCGAAAGTGATGTCCTTCGATGAATCCTCCATTGGCGGCGCCGGCAACGCCAACAATGTGCTTCCGAGAAGTATGCAGAATGCCGAAGAATTTATTTCATCAGTGGCCGCGAAAATCGCCGCTCAGCCACTCCAGTTCTCCGATCCCGATGTTTGGGGTGTGCTTACAGCGATATCTGAGAAAGCACGCCAGCGCAAACAGGTTTTCCTCCCTTTTTTTTCCGCTACAGTTGTTGAATTTTGTTTCTAATTGAATCGATTGCTTTCCACGGTCATTCTAATGAATTCCTCCACATTACTTCCCTTAGCTACTACAAACAAATTAATATAGCAATGACGGGTATTTGTGGAAAATAATTCTACATTAAGTGAAAAGTGGGAAGATGCAACTAGTTGCTGGGCTCTTGACTGTCGACCCTGTTGATTTCCAAATTGGCTGGCCCAGTTGCTACACTCTACCTTCCGTCTTTAAGAATGCTTTGGTTGATTCCAATTTTATATCCTGTTTGTGTGCTTTGTGAATTTTCAACTGCTTATGCTTGGATGGTTTATCCATTAACTGTTATCTAAACTGAACAAGTTTGTCTCAGTTCATTGAGTTGCGGCATCGTTGCTCTTATTATGTGTTTTCATAAATGTCTTTTAAGAATATTAATCATGGATATTGCTACTCATTTTTTTGAATTCTCACAGTAATCTTTCAGTGCTTTAGAGTATTCTGTGTAAAGGTTCGTTTATGCTGTAGCTTTTTATTTAAGATGAACTTTTCCAATATTCATTATAACAACGCAACTTATGCAAGTATTAATGTATTAGGGAATGAATATGCTTCTGAATTCTGATGAACACTGCATTGGTCGGCTAGTTGATGACGCTCGTTTCAGGATAATTACACCTGCAGTTAGTGCTCGACATTGCAAGATTTACCGGAAAAGTCTTGCTACTGAAGATACTGAACAACAATCAGAAAATAGTTGTTCTGTGTTCTTGAAAGATTCTAGGTTAAATGCAGCCAGATTCATTTGATGAATTTGATTAAAAAACAATATATTTTAAGCCTTCAAGTTCTTTTGCAGCACAAATGGCACATATTTAAACTGGGAGAAACTGAGCAAAAGTAGCCCTGAAGCAAAACTACGTCATGGAGACATCATCTCAATAGCATTTGTTCCCCACCATGGTAGAGTTGAATAATCTTGTTAAGTAAATTATATCTTTATTTCAGGTGTGCGAAATTTTGTTTAGCTTTACTTTATCTTGGTGTTGTTATGAATTTTATCTAATCAGAATAATGAAATATTGAAATTTCCTTGGTAAGTTGAATCTACACTTCCAAGTTTGTTTATGCATGCCCTATGCTGTTTTTCTACTTACCACCTTTCACTTTTGGAGGACCTTGCCAAGTTAATTTTGCCCCAATTTAATGCTAAAGCTAATAACTGTCTGCTGCTTTGTTGTGTTCAGAGAATATACTTGTGGTAAATCTCATACCCGAGAAACAAATTTCGTGTAACTTGTATTCTGAACTTTGTTTCCTTGTCCATTATTGCAGAACTTGCTTTTGCTTTCGTATTTCGAGAAGTTAAGAAATCTTCTCATGTTCCAGATAGTGAGTCTTTAAAGAGAAAACCAGGTGATTATATCAAATTTGCTTTATTTAAACATATAGATTAGCGAAATTCTTATTCATGTATTCTCATAACCTTACTTATTACATGAAGAGGAATATTTTGCTGAGAACAAACGACTGAAAGGAATTGGTATAGGAGCTTCTGATGGTCCAATCTCCCTTGATGATTTTCGAAGCCTTCAAAAATCAAATATGGTACATATATGGACTCGTAAGATTTGTTGACTGCTGTTCTATTACTTCAATCTTGAAAACATTCAAGTTCATTCATACAGATTTTAGATTGTTTTATTTTCAATTTCTATAATAGATATTTAAGGTAGTGTTGGATGTATATGTAGGAGCTCAGGAAACTTCTGGAAACTCAAGTTGCGACCGTGGACTCCTTGAGGAGTGAAAACCGTGTAGCTATTGAGAAGCATGAAACAGTATGTCTTTCTTTCTTTATGCACGGATTCCTCTCCTCTTATGTTTTCCTTATCACACTCTATGCTTGTGGGGTTATCGCTTCTCAGAAGTTTCGACTTCATTATTTGTATGTATATGTATATAATATTTTCTTCTGCAGGAAATGAAGGAGTTGAAAGATTCAGTTTCAAATTCTTATCTTGATCAGCTCAGTCAGTTGAATCAGTCTTTGGAGGCTAAAGACAAGGAACTAGCGGAGCTAAGCAAAATATCTGCTGAGCAAAAACATGGAATGGAGGACCTTAATGTAAGACTTAGCGCATCTGTGCAGTCATGTATGGAGGCCAATGAAATAATTAATAGGTGAGAAGTGTGCACAAGTAACTTTGGCAAAAGCTTATCTGAATTATATAAACCCTTCATAACAAGCCCCCATGTTTATCTTTCAGCGTTTTATGATTGTTCTTAGATTTTTATTTTGTTTGTTCCTTATGGTGAAATTGTTGCTGATTTGCTTCAATATAAAGGGTCTGCGACATCCTCTTTTAATATATACCAAAGTTCAGTAAAGAGGCAGTGTATCCGTATTTTGCGACGCTTTTTGTATTTTTTTTTCTGTATCTTTATTTCTCTTGATGGCTTGTCTGAATCTTGTTGGTTTATAGAAGTGAAGTGTGTGCATGAGAATTCTTTGTGGAATTTAAAAACTTTTTTTGAGCTAGTCTTGTAGATCTTCAAATAGGATTTTGCTTATAACGATAAATGTTCACTTGAATCATGTTTTTTTTAGGTGCATGCAAACTTTTTTTTTCCCTTCTAGATTTTCTTATAAGATTTTGCATATAACGAATTTTTTTCTCTTGAATCATATTTTTTAAAGATGCATTCAAACTTCCTTCTTTTGTTGGTTTAGCCAGAAGGCTTCAATATCAGAACTGAAAGTACAAATAGATGAAGAGCGGGATCAGAGGAGAGAAGAACGAGAAAAAGCTTCTGAAGATATGAAACAGGCAATACAGAGAATTCAAATTGAGTCCACACAGGAAATTAAACGAGTGTCAGATGCTGCTATGAAACGGGAGAAGGAGCAAGAAGAAATGATAAATAAGCTTCAGGTAAAAATAATGAATTCGCTTTAAAATTGTGGTGGTTTTTCATGTTTGATCACTTAATTATGACAATTTTATCCAGGATGCTGAAAAAGAAAGATGTTTATTGGTTGAAACTTTGAGGTTGAAATTGGTGAGTTTCATTACACTTATAGTTTTGCACATGTTTTTGATATCAGTGTATTGAATCGATACTGGTACTTACTACTTAATGTTGATCGTCTCCATGCAGGAAGATACACGACAAAAGTTGGTAAATTCTGAAAACAAAGTGCGACAATTGGAGAGTCAAATCCACCAGGAGAAGCAAGCTTTTGCCAGTAATAGAAAAGTAATTTTTCTGCTGCTACTTAGCAATATACCTCTGCTACTATAACAATAATGGCTATTTCTGTGTTTTTGTTTATGTTTGCACTTCTCTGTTACAGAGGATTGATGAACTCGAGAATGAAAGAAAAAAATTAAGGAAAGAACTGGAGCATGAAAAGGTAGGGGATTTGCTGTATGAGAATACTTTTTCATATAATTATTTGTTGAAGCTCTGCCATTCTAATCTCTTGTGCTGAGGAATCTTCTTTAAATACAAGCACAGGAAATCAGAATATGTTTCTCAAACTGAGTTTTTTGCTGTTGTAGCAGGCAGCTCGGGAGGAAGCATGGTCGAAGGTGTCTGCTCTTGAACTTGAGATCAACGCTGCTATGAGGGATCTTGATTTTGAAAGGCGCCGACTAAAAGGGGCCAGAGAAAGAATTATGCTTCGGTAATCCAATTGCCATGTATCTTATTACAGATCAATCTAGTTTAGCACTCTATACTATGATCTGCTAATATATAAAAATAAGCAATTATTAGACTGAAAACGATGATGAGATATGATTTATATAGCTGACACCAATGTGGGATGAAGGTTGTAATAGTGTGAATCAGATGAAAAGGTTGTGAAACTCTCTCTGTCTGGTCAGTTTTAATTATTGTGGCATGATAGTATCATGATGTTGGACTTTGGGATACATACTGATATTTTTCATTGAATTAGTGTATTACTCTGCTGATCAATTGTTACAATTTTACTGTAGTGAAACTCAGCTTCGTGCCTTCTATTCCACGACGGAGGAGATATCAGTGTTGTTTGTGAAGCAGCAAGAGCAGCTTAAGGCAATGCAAAGGACACTAGAAGATGAAAACAATTATGATACTACATCAATTGATGCTGACCTCAATCCAGTTGATGGCAACGAAAATCTATTGAAGGCTAGAGAAAGGGAGGCTCATCAAAGTAACAGTAAAACCAAAGCAAGATGTGACCCCTTCCATGGCCATGGTGTGGTACAAGTCGAGTCATCCAGTGATGAAGCAAGCGTGACAGAGAAGCATGACTGCAATGCCAAAAATCAAGAACATGGCCAAGACACACAGGAGGTTGAAATCATGAGTACTGAACGCAGTAATGCTCTTGGTGGGTTTGGCTCTGATATTAATGGCGCTGACACTGCACCATTGAATGGAGATGCCGTTGGCACTGAGCATATCCCTGACACTGAGGGTGTTGGCACACCCCAAATGTTCTCAGGGGGCGCCATTGATACTGAGCAAGTTATGGAGACTGAAAGCCTTGGACAACAGAGTGATAGGAATTTTGATTTGAACAAGTTCAGCGAGGTCAATTGCGATACAATGCAGGTTGACAATGAGAGCAAAGTACCCGAAGCTCTTGAACATGCTCAAAGGGTTGGTCCCGAGCCCTCGCACCACTCCCAATCACAGGATCCTATGGAAGACACAGAAGGTGGGGGGACTATCAGAACCACAGACCTTTTAGCATCCGAAGCTCTGGGTAGCTGGGCATGTAGCACGGCTCCTTCAATCCATGGAGAGAATGATTCCCCTGGGAGTAAAGTCGGCGATGAATGTGCTTTACCCATACAAGATTCTAGTAGTTTGGTTGCTGAGAGTCAACACATCCCATCAACCAATTCTGAAGCTACTAGGAGAAATCAGGAACGTCGAGCACTGAGTGAGATGATTGGCATAGTAGCTCCCGACTTAAGGGAGCATTTTAGTAGTGCTGTCGAAAGCGATGATCGAGTGGGATCAGAGAGAGGTGTAGCTTCTAATTCTGATACTGAAGATTCTACTGATAGTGGTGATCAGAAGAATAATGGTGCTGAAGAAGCATCTGACGCCGAAACAGTTGGTAGTGATAGAGCAGCATCTGATGAAGAAATGAACGGTATCGATGAAACCCAAGAAGATTCTTTAGGATGATGATAAATGCATCTCAAACAGTTGCTGCATGGGCTTTCTTTCTAGGATTGTCTATAGTAGATGTAAGTTATTTAATTATGAATTCTTTTCTTTTTCTTCATTAATTTCATGTATATTTCTCTTAGCTTAAAGATGTTGACTTCCTCTAACTTAAACTTTACATTTTCATTATTGAACATGGCTTTAATGGATTATGACCTTTCCTGTACAAATCCAGAATCTCTTTACGGAAAAGCCCAAGTCCACTAATAATTGGGCCTTAGCTGGGCCCAGACTTAGTCGCCTAGATCCTCGCACTACAGTCAAGGTGGTTCAAGTACTGCTTTCGTGGTCATAATGGATGTCCTGTTTTGTAATTTCACCCATCCACGACTGATGACCAACATTCAACTTCCCACGAGGGCGGTCCCTCCATAAACACCCTTCACTCTTTTTTGCCGGTGGTATTTCCGTCTTTTCTCCTCACTCCTTTGCTAAAAGATAATATAATAATTATTTGCATTTGAATTTTTAACTCGTCTTTATTAGTGAAATTAAAACATGTATTAATAATCGCTTGTTGGTGGGGTGTCAACTGTGAATTAAAGCATACATTAATATCTAAGTTGAATCTTTGCAAATGAATCTATCATTTATTTAAAATTATGATACATAAATTTTTAAACCAAACTCGCATCGAAGTTAAGCAACTACTACTAGTTTCTTTCGTAATTGATAAATGTATGAATTCTGTCTTTTGTATGCGCATAATTCAATTTAAATTTACTTATATTTCAAAGAATTACCGGAGAAGAAGTATTAGCTATGCACAATTCATTGTTTTCATTGAGTATTCTATAGTCTAAATATACATGGAAAATAAGATCAAATCTTTAACACTAAAATGTCGCTGAATCTTTAACATAATTCTTCCATTCACAAATGTAGTACACAAATTGAAAATATAATATTCTACCATACAGAATAGGAAAAGATAAAATACTTATGTTGAGGAAAATGCAATTTTATGTACCAGGATAAAAATACTGAGTGAAAAATCTCATTTTCCGTGGTCAGAATCATAAATGGGCATCCAAACAACGCCTTATATCCTTGCCCTCCCTTCTTAAAAAAAGCACCGCTTATCGCTGGGGCCTACTTCCATCCCCACTACTATGTTTTTATTTCCTCTTGTTTCAACTTAAAGCACGCACAGCACAGTTAATCATGTACTGAAAACCCCTTTGATATTACTTATTTCTCCCCCAAAATCCTATCAATCACTTTATATTTTAGCCCTTTCTACTTCTCTGTTTCATTTTTATTTTTTTAAATAATTTGGTAAGGAGAATGGCTACTGTGAACAGAAATGGCGTGCACAAGGCTCCAAATCTGCGAACTTCATCTTCGTTCAAATCAAAGGTCGCGCCGTCGAATGTCCGGCGCAGCAGCCCCGCCTCGCTCGGCGGACCTGCTGATTCTGGTGAGTTTTGTCCACTTGGCATTTTTTTTTTTGCATAACGCGATCTGATTACTTTGAGATTACTCGTAGATGCTCCAGTGTACTTGATTAAATCTTCAATCAATTAGTTTACATTTGTTACCCGCTTTGAGACGAATGAATCTGCTTGGTACTGTAGATTTTAGCTCTTGCTGAATTGATTGATTTTTTTTTTTTAAATGGATTTGTTGCAGAGCGTATCATGCTTATGTGTATTCAATGTATCATGTCTTGAGTGCTTTGCTTGTTTGTAATTCTCGAAATTATGTTTTGAATTGGGGAGGAGGGAACTGACGAACCTTACTGAAGTGTTACAGCTGGCGTACTTTTTATTAGGATTTACTTTCTATAAAGAGCAATTTGCATTAGCAATAATTTTATGTTCTTTTCATATTTTTTTTAAAAGAAATTGTAGTGTTGTATTTTGCTGTGCTTTGAGAATACTATTGACCTTAACATTTACGATGATGAAAGTATGGGGTTAACTCATATTTGAATATAGATACTGTGGGTTAATTCTGTTTTGACCGTGAAATATGTCTGTATTTAATCTGGATCATTATAGCAAAGTAAACAGAGTCTAATAAATTCTTTTTCCATGTTTAAATGGTATTCTTATCAAGGATATTCCTTAAAAAGCTTAAACTAGGTTTATATACAGTTTGTTAACATCTGATGTAGTAGAATGGAAACTCTGCCTGCCGTGAAACTCGCTGCTGCAATTTTCTTTTTGGCATTGTCCAATTATTTGACTTCTAGTCTTCTTTACTGTGTTAAAAATGATAAGTACTAGAGATCTAATTTTTTCAGTAGGTTAAATCTGATGCATGCATGTTACTGAGCAGTTTCAGGGAGAGTTCGAGTTGCTGTAAGATTGCGGCCTCGAAATGCTGAAGAGCAGGTAGCGGATGCAGATTTTGCTGATTGCGTGGAGTTGCAGCCTGAGGTACAAATCTGATGTTGATTTGATTCTTTTGTTGATATTCTACTTTCTGGTATCCTATAGCACAATATGTTCCTCTCACATTTTTATTTGCAGCTTAAAAGGTTGAAACTTCGGAAAAACAACTGGGATTCAGATACTTTTGAGTTTGATGAAGTTCTTACCGAATTTGCTTCACAAAAGCGTGTCTATGAAGTTGTTGCTAAACCAGTTGTTGAGGTCTGTCCTATGGATTTATTTAAATTTTTGGCATTTTTTCTTTTGTAGACTCTGTAATATACTGATAATTTTTCATTTTTTAGAGGGACCTGTGTGTTCTATGTCCCTGAAGAATAGATGTATAGGTCTAATTTGTTATTATTATTATCATTATTATTATTATTTTGTCTGCTATCATCTAGTATTATATTTTGTCTTATGCAGTTCTATTGCACTTCAGATTTAATCACTATGCTCGATTATAGGATTCTTGTTTTTTATATGATTTCTTTTGTAAAACCGTCTCTATTATGATTAATCTTTTCTTACTTTTGGTTCCCCCTAGAGCGTTTTAGATGGCTATAATGGGACTGTGATGGCTTATGGTCAAACCGGTACTGGGAAAACTTACACTCTCGGACGACTTGGTGATGAAGACACCTCTGCTCGGGGTATAATGGTTCGTGCCATGGAGGATATACTTGCAAATATCTCTCCAGAGACAGATTCTATCTCAGTTTCCTACTTGCAGGTTGTGAATATTATCTCAGTTGCAGCCATCAATATGAATACCTTTTCTTTTGTGTAGGTTTGGTTGTTTTTAGAGGATCAATAAAACTCTTGTCTAATTTTGAATTTTTGATTTCTTTGTAGCTTTACATGGAGACTATCCAGGATTTACTGTATCCTGCAAATGATAATATATCAATTGTTGAGGACCAACGAACTGGTGATGTTTCTTTACCAGGGGCCACTGTTTTAGAGATCAGAGACCAACAAAGTTTTGTTGAACTCTTACGCTTGGGGGAAGCTCATAGGGTTGCTGCTAACACTAAACTAAATACTGAATCTTCCCGAAGTCATGCCCTTCTCATGGTAAATATAGTGTAGCGTATAAAATACATATATCACTTTTCTGTTCTGTCATTTTATAGTTATGAAATTCACGTGGCATAAATAGGTACAAGTGAAGAAGTCTGTACTGGACAGGGATGATATTGCTCCTGAGATGATGAATCGCAGTAATTTTGGTAACTTGAGGCCACCCATGCTAAGAAAAGGCAAGCTGATTGTTGTGGATCTTGCTGGTTCTGAACGCATTCATAAATCAGGTTTTTGAAGCTCCCTTTCTACTTTTTATATCATAATGAGAAGATATTTTATCTGCTTCATGTTGCGTGTTGTTTCTGACAAGAATATGCCCCCTAACTATACTGAACTGAATCTAACAGACTCTGAACTTGCTATATTCTAGGGCCATATTTTATTTTTAAACTGAAACAACAGTTTTTTAGATACTAGATTAAAGTCAATGAAGACCATTTTTATTTTGATGTATTATGAAGTTCAGCTCTAGATGTTAATAATTTATTATAATTATCTCAGAAACTTGTAATTTTTTGAAGGAAGCGAGGGACATATGTTAGAAGAAGCCAAGTCTATTAATCTTTCGCTTAGTGCCTTGGGAAAATGCATAAATGCCTTGGCAGAGAACAGTCCTCATGTCCCTGTTCGAGATTCAAAGCTTACAAGATTGCTTAAAGATTCATTTGGAGGTGAGATTTCTGGATGTTAAAAATATATATCAGAATTAAGCTTTATTGAACTCGTGCACTTCTAGAGCTTCAGTAATTTGTAATGGCAGTTTCTAGAACGGATTTGATCAGATTTTCTACAAACTTTTCTAAAACTTGAAAGCTGTCATTGTATTAACTTATAACCCAGTCATATGATTCAAAGAATCTCAACAATGCAGGCACATCTAGAACTTCATTAGTTGTCACTATTGGTCCATCTCCACGCCATCGAGCTGAGACAGCAAGTACCATACTGTTTGGACAAAGGGTGAGTTTTTAGAGTCAGGTGCAATGATCATGGTGCAAGAATGATTTCTTAATTGAATATAAATCTAGGTGGTGATATCTGTGCAAATTAATTCTGAATTCTACGCAGGCTATGAAGGTGGAGAACATGCTAAAAATTAAAGAAGAATTTGATTACAAGAGTTTGGCAAAAAGACTCGAGATGGAAATCGACAAACTAATTGTTGAAAATGAAAGACAACAAAAGGTATATGAAAATGAGATTGAGAGAAACAGGTTAGAAGCACAGAAACGTGTTGCTGAGGCTGAAAGAAATTATGTGGAAGCCTTAGAGGTAAACTTACACCTTCCTATGCCTCCAAAATTCTGCATATCTTTCTTCTAGTTGACCAATGAATTACATGTGTTGGTGTGTGTATATATAACTTTTATGGCTGCCCTTTCTTACATGCATGAAATAACTGATGAAAAATCAAGTGTTGGTTGGACCATTAGCAATTAAATATAATGACATATTAGCTGCTTGAATTTTTATTTTATATCATTTTCCACCTTTTTTGATAGGAGGAGAAAACAAAATGTCAGATGGATTACATGGAGTCCATCAAAAAGCTTGAGGAGAAGTGGACCATTAACCAGAAAAAGCCTGCAATGAATGGACAGGTAGTATCATTTTTCCAACTTTCATTTCCTATATTTAGTCAAACCCCAAGTTTTGATTGAAATAAAAGTCACTTAAACTTGAGGGGCATCCTTTAGATGCAGAGTTGATCTCACACTTTATTAAAGCATTGCCAGGAAAAAAAGAAATGAATCAACTCAGATTTCAGTATATTCACTGTGTTGTTACTCCTGTCTTAAATTTCAGTTAAAGTTATTCAAAAATTTTTTGCAGATGCACACAGATGCTGCTAAGGAAGAGGTGGCAGAGCTTAAAAAAATGCTGCAAGATGAAATTCGTCTACAGAAAGCAGCTGAAGAGGAAAATCGCCGCTTAAAAGACCAGCTACTTAAGTTTTCGAAGTTGGAGGTATGGTTTTAGTCAAAACTGATTTTGACTTTGGGATGAGTTTTGAGTATATAATGGATTACCTTTTAACTAACTAATTTTGTGTAGTTGGCAGGTGGAAACCCTGATGGCTTTGGCCTTCAACAAGTGCTGGAGGAGGAGAGTCGTCAGAAGAAGAAACTTGAAGAAGAAGTGAGGGTTTTGCGAAGTCAACTTACACAATTGTCTATGGAAGCTAATCATGTATGTTTAAAGCTATATATTTATATATAGGGATTTTTAGCATTTATTATGTTGGATTGGTTATATGGGGGGACATGTTTAACACAATTTGCATTTTGATTTGGTAGAATTTTAGTCTCAAGTAGAAATTTAATTATGTTCTTGTTGCTAGAAACCTTTTGATAATTGTCATAATTCATGATATTTATGTTCAAAGACTAGGAGCTATCCAGATGGAGTTAACTCTGGGAACCCTCTACATGGTCAAGATGGCTCAACACCACATAATAATTTACATTCTAGAGATGTTAACATTGGAGAAAGAGCATCCATTACGAACCTTCATGAACAAGGTGCTAATTAGGGCCTTACATCATATTATTTAACTTTCTCCTTAAGAATTTTTGTATTTGATCTATCTACTGACATGACAGTTGGACTGCAAAAGATTCTGTCGTTGCTTGAGTCAGATGATGCTAGTGTACGGATTCATGCAGTAAAAGTGGTGGCCAACTTAGCTGCAGAAGGTGTTTTACTTTTCCATTTCATTGTTTCATTATCTGAGATGATGAATGTCTTTATAGTTTTAATATATATAATAGCAAGGTACTGTGGGAATACCATATAGTTTCAGATGCTGCTGCTTTGAACTCTTAGTGCCATGTCTCTCTTCTATCTGGTTTCTTTCATAGTGTTGTAAATGATATCAAGTTGATGGTGGTCTGTTTTTTCAAATTATAGTATGTGAAATTTACATGTGAGCACTGGCTCATTACAGAAGCAAATCAGCAAAAGATAGTTGAAGCTGGTGGTCTCAGTTCATTACTAATGCTTCTTAGAACATACGAGGATGAAACAATTCGTAGGATTGCAGCTGGTGCAATTGCCAATCTTGCTATGAATGGTAACTTTGATTTCATAATGTCTGTATTTTATGCTCCACCGAACTATCTTCTAAAATTTATGCTCTCCTTTATGTCCTCGGAGTTTCTGTTTTTCGAGAATGACCATTTTATTTTCATTTGGCTCACACTGCGAACATAATTTGTGTTTCAGAAGCTAATCAAGAGCTGATAATGGCCCAAGGTGGGATCTGTCTGTTAGCAACGACGGCTACTGATGCTGAAGATCCTCAGACTCTGAGAATGGTTGCTGGAGCCATTGCTAATCTGTGTGGCAATGGTATTGTCATTGTATTTTGCATCTCAATAAGACTATTTTTATCAATTCTCAGTCCCTGCACCTGTGGTATTCAGATAAACTGCAAATGAGGTTGAGGTCAGAAGGTGGCATCAAAGCTCTATTAGGGATGGTCAGATGTAGACATCCGGATGTCCTCTCTCAAGTTGCCCGTGGCATTGCAAATTTTGCTAAGTGTGAATCTAGGGCAGCTACTCAAGGTAAAATTTTCTTCTTAGTAAAAACCAATGCATAGATAAATGTTTAGATTATGGAAAATGGAGAATTATACTCTCTAGCTGTACAGCCTGTATGGTTTATTTTCTGTTAATTGATCTTAATTGCATGCATGTCAACAGAATCAAGCATATTTTCAAACCTTCCAGTTTATTACCTATCTACTTTGGATTCTAGCGAGCTACTCTTTACATGTATCTTGAAAAAAAAATAAAGTTGATGTATTTCATTTGAATGAAATGATATTTACTTTCATTACAGGAACAAGAAAAGGGCGATCTCTCTTGATAGAAGATGATGCATTGCCATGGATAGTACAGAATGCAAACAACGAAGCTTCAATAATCAGGCGCCATGTGGAGCTTGCACTCTGTCACCTGGCACAACACGGTAATCGTCAATAAAATAAAGAACCAATTCTTCCCTAATTTTCAAGTGTATTGCACTTTTTAAGGCATTGAAAAAACAATTATTTTGGCCTTCTTCTCAGAGATCAATGCAAAAGATATGATCATTGGTGGAGCACTTTGGGAGCTCGTTCGCATTTCACGTGACTGTTCTAGGGAGGATATAAGAGCTCTTGCTCGTCGAACATTGACATCAAGTCCCACATTTGTAGCTGAAATGCGACGCTTAAGGATAGAGGTTTAATTACTAACTGCATTCATTTCTCCTTTTATATATATTGCTTGGCTGCTAACCGATGAAAGCTATTTAGAATGCCTTCCACCATCCTTAAGAATGCTTCACCATAATTGTGATATAGCTTCTGCTACAAAATATGCATCAGGCTCTTAGAATGATCCGACTTTCTTTAGGGCGTCCCCTGTTTGTTATTATTTTTTTAATCTTTTGTCACCAACTTACATTGCATCATTTTTTGGGTGCCGGTGTTTAGCATATGCGGTGCTTTAGCTTCAATTTTGTAATATAAGTGTTTAGTTTGTATATACAAGCTGGTAAAAGGGATTCTATGCGAAAAATTTCTATCGGTGTGCTCGAACTTTAAGCTCGTTTGCCAGGTGGGTGTTCGATGACTTTGGCCCTTCATTGTAGTTCTGCTTTCAGTCTTTATTTTTTATTTTTTGAAGAGGAGATTCATGTAATGTATATTTGTTTTTAGTTCTAAGGAAGTCTATACTAATGTCTGTAAGTGATCTGTATGATCATTATATGTTAATATTATATAAATGCATATATTTGTTGCATAGTATGATCAATCATACACATTTCTGAGTAGTAGGATGCAGCTACTAGGGATCTCTTCATTATTGGTTTATATCTTGAAAAATAGTTTAATGTCAATTCAATAATAATCATGCAAAATTGAGGTATTATTGCCATATGTGGTGTAAATTTCATTTGATGTATTCGTCAATGTCGTGGGATTTGAAGTCAAAACACATATGTGGAAATGTTGGATGTACTTGAATTTTCAAGCAATTTGACATGTGCATTAACTTCCATCATGATTCATTTATGTACAAAGGGACAATCTAGTGGTCCAATTGCCCCCCGTGGAATCCACGAGGGAAAGCAACTAATTAATACACCTTATTTTATTGAATATTAAAGGGATTAATATATACATAAATATACGCATATATAACGAGTATGTCTCTTCTATAATCGAATCCAAGAGCAAAATTTTAGTCACACCTATGGTTGTAAATGAATCAAATAATTAGAATTTGAATATTCAATTTCGAATGTTCGAATTTAAATACTCGAATATATTCGAATAGTTTATTTATTATTTTCGAATCAAATACGAATATTCGAATATTTAATCAAATATCATTCAAATACATTAGTATTCGATTCGATTTATTTACAACCCTAGGTACAATACATTGTAACACAATATGAAAAGAAAAAAAAAATCTTGAGTTAGTGTTTTGGTTTATTATATTCGTGCTGTTATCATGTCTTGATACAAAAATTTTGTAACTCGTTGAAAAAATTATACTCCCTCCGTCCACCTCAGGGCATTTACTTTTGTGCACGTTGATTAAGAAGTATTATTATTTAATGTGTAGTGGGTAGTTGTATTAGTGGGAGTGTGAACCTCATATTTAAGTTGTATTAGTGGGTGTGTGTGAGTCCCATGTGTGTAAAAAAGGAAATAACTCTCTTTGAAGCGGATGACAAATTAAAAAAAAAATCCTCTTTCGAGCGGACGGAGGGAGTACTAAATATAGGTGAGTTATCATTTAATTTAGAGTCATCTTGTTATACTCTTATCGATCCCCTATTTTGTCAAATTGTATTAAACTTTATTATCAAATTATTTTATTTTCTTAAATTTAATTATTAAATTATTTTTACGTGTGCTTGTTGTGTCAATATTGAAACTAATCGTTTTGTGTTCGTTTTCAATGTTCACATAGAGTCGTCCAAATTAGTGTGCACAACTTGAAGAAGCTTAATGAAATGAATTTTTAAAATAAATAAATAAATAAACAATGCTGAGAATTAAAGTGAACACGTAAAATTTAAATTTTACTATAATTTATGAGTAATAAAGATAAAATAAATCATGAATTACGGAATAAAATAAGTACTCCCTTTATCTCAATACAACATATTTTCAAAATTGTCACTCTACTTTAACACACAAAAAATGTTGGTAATTTTTTTTCTTAAACTTCGTATTTATAATAAAATTTAAGTGTTTTTCCGGATGTACCAAGGGAGTAGTCAACTACAAACCATACACAATACTTTGCCAAATATAGCTAGGTTAGGGTTTTCTGTAGCGAAATTAGGTTGCAGCATTTTGCAACATAAAATTCCAACCTCAATAATCTTTCCTATTCCAAAAAATAAATTTAGAAAGTAATTTTAGAGACTTTAAGAACAACTAATTCTTTATATGCATAATAATCAAGAATCATGATATTTTTATTAATTAACTGAAATAATAATTTGTTTGACACTAAGTCTCCAACAAATTATTCATTTCTTCAAGTATCAAAATGACCAAAATAGGCAAATTCAGGATACATAAATAATTTACGTTTTGGGTAATGTTCAGGGGCAAAATGGGGTCCACTTATTGTAATTAAATTGAAGGGAAAATTTGACCTAACTTAATCAGTTGAATTGACTAGGGAGTAATCGATGTATAGCCAAATTGAGACCAAATTAATTAGGCAAGGTAAGGGATCAAAAATTAATGTGTCTCTCCGTTGTACGTACATAAAATAATGCATCCATCATTAGGTGTCTTCTCTTTAGCTATGAGATTAGTGTAGTGGGAAAAGTGTTTTAAATTATTTATTTATTCACAAGTATGTAAATGGCGGATTCACTGTTTTGTCGTGTATTCAAAATCAATTTTAATTAATTTATCATTACTAAGAAAAAAAAATGTTCTATATTTATGTATATATAACATGAGTTAAAAATAAAAATAGTTCGACAACTTTTTACTTCACTTGAAATTAATCCCAAAAAAGTTGAAAATTTTCAATTTAATCCTGCAACTTTTAAAATTACTTTAATTTAATTCAAATTTAGTAATTTTGTAATGAATCGCCCACGTATAAATGTACTTTGCGCTCAAGTGGAAGAGTTACATGTATGAGATTCTGGCAAAAATTCCTTTCCGGTGAGATGGATTAAATTACGTAATTTTACAAAGTTGTGTAATTAAATTGAATTTAAAAAAAAAAGATTTCCTCGAATAAAGTAAAAAAAAAAAAAGAAAAAAAAGAAGTGCAACATTTGCGTGACACGCCCTACGGCAAGGCATTTTGCATTTTTTTATAAATTAATTATCACATTAATTTACGAAATATATTATTACTTTTATTAAAAATACTGTCACTTTTTATTTATATTACGAATTGTTCATTAAATAATTCACTATGTCACTATCATTTTTTATCAATTTGAATGTCACTTTTTTAAAATATTATTATTCCTTATTCGTCTCACGAAACTTTTCCTGTGAGATGGTCTCACCATTGGAACCATTTTTTGTTTTTAGAACTTTTAATTTCTACTTTATGAGAGTCTCCCTTTTATTCAAGTAATTTCTACATTTCATATTTATCTTCATACTTTTCGTTTTTATTCATCCCATATTTATCTTTTTCGTTTTTATTCGTACCATATTTATTTTCACCATTTAAAAAGAGGGAACATTGCATCAGCTATAACCTCAAAAGTTATCTTAATTTAAAAAATATCATTCGCATCTAACACACATAAATACTTAATTTATACTTTACTTATTACCTAAAAATATCATAATACCTCTGAGAAGTCAATAAATTTGATTAAAAAAGTATTTTTTTTAAAAAAATTTCTTAACTGCAATAAAAGTGAAGTTGTATTGGACGGAGCCAAAATTATATAACTCCATGAACATGAACATGAAATGCATATTTTAAATAATTGTTAAATTAAATTCATAATCCCAAGTCTGAACTCACTAATCCAAAGGAGATAACACTCAAAACATCTGCAATACGGGAACCTTACATGTATCATTCTAATTCTATTAATCAATCTCATTAACCAAATTATATCAAAGTTATTTTCTTTTTACGTTTTACATCAACTTTAGGCTTTAACAGAGAGCAGTGCATGTAATCATTAAAAAGATTAAAACCTATATATGTTGAAACTTGAAATAACAGAATCATATATATATATATATATAAAAGATGATGGTTAGGGTTTTATTTTTAGATAATTTTTTTATTAAGTCATCCAATTCAAAAACGTGGAAATTCTGGATTTATAAAAGAAAAGCTGAATTTCTTATCAAAATAATTTATGCACATGTAAAACTAATCTAAGGAATTGAAATGGTTCCTTAATGAACTCACTATATACTTAACTATGTCAACAATATATGACATTGGAAATTACTTCAAGTTATATAATGAATATCTTCAATTAGCAATTATACACATCCTCTTATCATAATATATGGCCAAACAAAACTTAAGCCAAGCTTGAATTAGTACGTAGTTCGTCTACACTTAATTTGTATGCCAAATTACATGCATGTATTAAAATTCTCTTTCACTATATAGATTCCTGAGGATAGGAATGTAAAAACATATATAAAATATTTAAGTTTCACAGCTAAAAAAAAAAAAAATCAATTATCCAGTTATCACGTCCTAGCTAATTGAATTAGGACTGATAGATTAATCTATCCTATAAGAAAAGTATAAATTAACTCCTAAGGAAAAATTCATCTAAACGAGTGCAATGGAAACTATAACAGGAACACAAGAAGATCTGATGTGCCTATATATGAACATTAATCAGAGATGTAACAAAGATACTTCTGAATTCTTAATTTATTATATATATATATATATATATATATATATATATATATATATATATATATATATATATCATGATAACATACATAGTTAATATTTTTCTTATGATCAAGTAAGATTTGTCACTAATTAATTAAATGAAATACTATTATTCTAAATCAATGGATAACCCTAATCACATGGATTAGATGAGGAATACAACATTAAGTTTCTCTTATATATGTTTGCTGGAACCCTAAATGCTTCAACACTTATATGTCTACCAAATGTTTATAAGAGAGTGAACAGATGATCTAAGCAACATATAGCTACTAAAAGATCCAAAGGAAACAAGAACAACAAATTAATTCAGTCCTAAGTCATCAATAGATGAAGCAAATAATATGGGACTCCATGTTATGAAATCCAACATCAATATCATTAACTAATACCTACATTACAAAGTACACGCAATATTAATTGACCCATAAGAATCCACTCGATCTATGGGGGCTCCATGGACATGTATTTAATTTCTGTGCCACTTTCACGTAACATCATCTTCCGTGTCACTATTTATACGATTGACACTTAACATTAGAGAAATTAAGTTCCCTAGGGGTCGATGCTTTTCTTTTACTGCATAGTTTCCTTCTCTATATATCTTACGCGTGGTCACAGATCATGTAGTACAGAAAGTAATACACCAAAATTACACAGAAAATACGGACGGAAAAGCATGATGGAGATTGGATGTGACATTAGAGAGGATCGGAGTAGTCTTAATGCATGGAACCATATATGAATGTAGACATAAAACAGATTGCTCATCTGTGTGTGTAGGTCCACTCCACTCTCTTGCTATAGCTATCACACTCACAGCATGGATCAGCCGCAATAATATCATTATGGGGGTTTCCACATACATTGGAAATTTCGAACAAACCCCACCTTATTTAATATTTTTACAACTTCATTTTTCTAATTCTCTAATTTCAACCATGGAATTCAGATTTTAGTATATATTTCCCACCTGAGACCAACCACCAAATGATGATAGAGGATGATATCTAGGGATGGGATGCTTCAAACTAAGAGAGAGTTTTGGAGGTATGTAAACCTTAGAAGTTGTATAATTTTATACTACTCCCTCCGTCCCATTTAAGATTGAACCCTTCATTTGTAAATACAAAGAAGGCCGGGGTGCATTCTGAAAGGAGATGGAGGGAGTATTACTTTAGTTTTCCATAAATATATGTGTTTACATCATCATTACTATGGGCAAACATTGTAACATAAATAGAAGAAAATGGAAGATGGTTTTGGATGGTTTTATGGTTCAACACACATAATGGGGTGCATTTACAAGAGAAATATTGGTTGTTTGTGGTGTGGAAATTGAAGGAGAGGAAAGTAGTGTAGTAAAAAGAGGAGAGAGAGAGAGAGAGAGAAGTGGATTGATCCAAATCCTTGAAGAGTTAGTTTTGCCTCGAAAAGGAGTGCGCACGTGTGACCCAAAACCCAAGATTCATGTCCATGCTCAAATTCAAACACATCACACACTCCTCTCTAACTACAAAATTTAACAACATATCTATGCTTAGCCCATACCTTAAAGCTCTCTCTCTCTCTCTCTCTTTCACTCAGAGTCTTGCCATTACTGCATGCTCTCCAAAGTTGAAGCACCTTCCTTCCTCTACACTCTGCCTCTAAATTCACTGCTTTTGAGTGATTATAAAGATTTGGATATAGGATATATATAGTGAGTTGAGAAAATAATGGATTATTGTATGTCAGAATATAGTAAAGTATGATATGACTTATCAATGTGCAGATTTGGATATGGCAGTACCAGAATAGGAAACTTTAAGAGAGAAACAAACTTCCAACAAGGAGGAAAAAACCACCTCTTGTTTCTTCATGAACAAGTGATGAACATGAGTGTCAGATAAGTCTCTCTCTGCAACAACAAAAGGAATTCAGACATAGTATATATCCATGAGTGCCCTTCAAGAAATTAGACTACTGCAAAAGAAAAAGTCTACTCTCATAAAATTAAGTGAAACCACAAAGAAAGAAGAATTCATGAATTTGTACATCCCCAATCAAAAGCCAACACCATGAATTCTAATTAAGAAAAACTAATGAGAATTAATGCTTGCAATTTGCTATTAATCAAAACGGAGGCCGACCCGTCCCCCAATACCCATCACCTGGTAATTGCATCATATTCTGCTGCATTCCACCTTGGAACATATTCGGGTTCGGATCATTCATCACGGGTTGACCCACCATCCCCTCCATCTGCCCTCCTCCCCCCACCGCCGCCTCCTCATCTTCCAGCGGCAACCGCTCGTACGCTGCATTCCCGAACGAAGCCGCCATTATCACCACCGGCCCGGAGGCCAGCAGGGGGCCCACCACCGTTCCCCCCATCACCTGCCCTTGCCCCCCCGCCAGGTATATGGTCAGCGCCGAGGCTGCCGGCGGAGCTGGCGGCGGCAGAAAGGACCCCGAGAGGGAGAGAATCTCGAACCTCCCGTGAAGGGTGACGACGGCGCCGGGGGCGGTGGGCTGGCGCAGGGTGACGTTGGTGACGGTGCCGCTGCCGCTGAGGATGCAGACGCCTCTCTGGCGGCGCGTGGCGAAGGTGGAGATGCTTTCCTGAATGTCGCAGCCATTGGCGACTTCCATGACGTGGGATCTGAGGGCGTTGGCGCTGTCGCGGGTGATGATGATGGGCGGTTTGGGTTTGTTTTTTGACCCGGTGGGTCGGCCCCGGGGGCGCCGGGTGACCTCGTTGTGATCGAGGGCGTTGTCCTTGGCTTCGTCGGAGGGGGGAGTGTCGGTGGTGGAGGAGGGGTGGCCGTAATTGTTGTCGTCCCGATCTCGCTTTGCGGAGGAGCGGTTGGGATTGTTGTTGCCGCTTTGTTCGTCGTCGGGGTGGTGGTGGAACTGGTGGTGGTGGTGGAGCTGGAGATCCCTCGCGTGGAACGGTGGTGGTAAAGGGCGGCCGTGAGTTAGCTGATCCATAACTTACTTAATTAATTAACAACTTCTTCTTCTTGATCTTCTTCTGAGTTCACTAATATATGATTAAATACACAAGGGAAGGGAAGGGAAGGGAAGATTCAGACAAGAAATAAGCAGACCGATCTTTGTCTAGCTAGCTATCTTCTGATGAAGTAATTAACCAACTTAACCTGCAAAAAAGTGGACATGAATTGTGGAAGCACCAAGATTAGAGCTGAATTAACCATCCCCTCAATCACCACTCTCATGAGGCTAGCTTCTTGTTATACTACTTCTTTCTCTTGTTGTTTGGTTGGGGGGAAGACAGAGAGAGAGAGAGTTTGGGGTTGGGGAAGTTGATAGTATGTGTTTAATGTTTGGGGGCTTTAGTATGTAGGAGCTAAGTATAGTTTGGGTTAGGGTTAGGTCATTAGAGAGAGGATTGGATTGGATTGGTTGGGTTAGGGGTTCAGTTTGGTAAATTGAAGGCATGCGCATGGGCGGTGGGATTGGGACCCTCTCCTCTCTTTACCCTCTTATAGCTAAGACTATATATACATGAATTTAACTTACTATTTTGGATCTCCAATTTTATCTTAAACTCTACTAATAATTACTCCAATATACACAAATCAACAAATGCAACTAATTCTAACTTGAATAATACTAGCTCCCAATATATATATGTACTTTATGATCAAGTATTTACACAACAACCAACACACCCTACCTAGATTTCAAACTTGTGCCAAAAAGTCATCATCAACCCTTGAGACAACCCAATATTTCTGTTTAAATGGAGTACTACATCTACATGTTAATTAATTCCCATATGATCATTAATTAAACTACATCTGCTAATTTAATCTCATCATCAAAGAATATATATATAGGTAGTTTGGGTTGAAGAGGTAATTAAGTTGTAAATGGACGTAGAAATATTAAGGGTTAATTAAGTAATGATTAATAGTGAATGAAGAGATGAATGATGTTGGATTAGGTAAGAAGAGCAGTCCAAGAGAAAACACAGAAACAGATGGAAATAATGGGGGGCCATTGAAATAAGACAAATTAAAAGATGAAACAATAATTGACAAGGTTTGACCAGAAGGAATAACATATATAGTTTCAATATATTCTTTCCCCTCCCTGAATTTGCGTGGAATAGTGAGGGGAACAAAACGCTGGCGTTTTCATCTACTTTAATGCACCCACGGAGAGACCGTAAACTGGACATGGTCATATGTAGAGTGACGATAACGAAGACTTCATCAGGGGGGGTGGGATGGGGTGGGGGTGGGGGTACACCACATGTGGGTCATGGGAAATTGTAAATACACCCACACTATTCTATGTGAGTCATTCCAACTCATACCCTGTCTAAAGAACCAGTACTCTCCCCGTTTCGGATAACTCTTCACGTTTACTATTATTATATGGTATTTAAGAAAATTTATTATTTTTGATTAATTTTGTTAATTTTAAAGAGTAATATAATATTTTTAAATAATACTCTCTCCGTCCATCTCAAAGGGTTATTTTTGCTTTTTGATACGTGGATTAAGGAGTATTTTTATTTAATGTATAGTGGGTAGTTGTATTAGTGGGAGTGTGGACCCCATATTTTAATTGTATTAGTCAGTGTGTGTAGGTCCCATGTGTATAAAAAAATAAAATGATGCTCTTTGGATAGGACGCCCAAAATAACAAAAAAGAATTATTTGGGTGGGACGGAGGTGTAAAAAATTACTCCCTCCATTCGGACACTCTTCCTGTTTATTGTACTCCCTCCGTCCCGCTCAAACGTCACCGGTTGCCTTTTGTGCGTAAATTAAGGAGGATTATTATTTCATTTGTAGTGGGTAGTTGTATTAGTAGTGAGTGGTAGGCCACATGTTGTACCTTTTTACTAAAAGTGGGAAATGAGGACATTTGGATGGGACGCCCAATATAGTAAAATGGTGACCTTTCGGTGGGATGGAGGAGTACCACGTTATTTAAAAAAAATTTGTTCTTTTGACCAAATTTGTTGACTTTAGAGGTTATTATAGTATTTTTATGTAATAAAAATAAATAAAGTAATGGTATGTTGTGAAAATTGAGGGACAAATTTGAAATTAAAATAATTTTTAATGTTGTTGATAAAGTGATGTTTCCTTTTCTAGGATGTGAAGGGCGATGTTGGATGGACGAATAAGAAAACTGTGAAGGCTAGTGTTGAATAAACGAATAAGAAAAGTGTGAATGGTAGTGTGGAATAAATGGAGTATAAAGTAATGATATTTATTAGGTGAAAGTAACAAATTTAAAATTTAAGTAACTTATGAAGTTATGAATAATACTCCCTCCGTCCCGGGTATTTTCACCCATTTGTACGGGCACGGAGCTTAAGACGTGTTATTTTTTTAATATACTATAAGGTAAGAAAAAATAGGGATAAATAAGTAATTTAAAAGAAAAAAGTAAATAAAGTTGTTGGGAATGATGAATAAAGTGTAAAAAAGTACTCCCTCCATCCCGGAAAAGTTTGCGCCCCTCTTTTCGGCACGGAGATTAAGAAAGTGATGACTTTTGGGGGTATAATGATATTTTTTTGTAATAAATAAATGATAAAGCATGTTAGGTAGAGATTGTTTTTTTGTAAATAAATTATATGGGGAAGGGTGATTGTTTTTTACTTTTTGCTTTTTTTAGAATATGCAAACTTTTGTTGGACAGCCCAAAATGGAAAGTGTGACATCTGAAAGGAGACGGTAGAAAAACACTGGTCCATAGCTAGCGGTTTTGGTCCTATAAGAATATTATAATCATAATTTTCGAAAAATTTCATCCCAAATTAACTTGTACTATTATTATAAACTACCAGATTTATATTATTTTCTCTCTTTCAAAATAGACATAGTTCATTTTGGTCTTATTAATGGTTCAGAATATTTCGTCAACTATTAATAGATTTTGATGAAAAATTCCTATAGGAATAAATATGTCAGTTTTGAAACCTTTTTAAAATTGAGTAATTCTTACGGGACTAAATCTGAAATTATCCCTTTAATTTATTGAATATACACCTAATATACACGTAATAACTATCACTCCCATTTATTTTTTTTGTCGGAAATTTTTTTTTAATAAATTTTAATATTTAATATATTTAATTAATTTATTTTATTTTATTTTAAATATTTAATATTTTATATTATTATTTATTAATTAAGATAGTCATATATTTTATTAATAGAAGAATTTGTAATTAAACTAAAACACAAAAAAAAATTAATTTAAAAGAATAAAAATAAAATTCATGATAAAAATTAGAAATTCGTGATTCAATTAAAAAAAATAAGAGAAGGTCATGTAATTGGGCAAAAATTAAAATAATTCGTTAGTTATAGGGCAAAATTGAAGCACTTATCTCTTTTAGGGCAAAAATCGAAGTTTTGATTAGTTACAGGGCAAAAAATGATTTAACTCTAGTGTAAAAAAAAGTCAAAATTGCCACGTCGGATTGACCAGCTGGAAACCCCCAAATTGAAGCATGACGTGGCGGATTCCGGCGAAATTTGCATTTTTCGGCGAAAATTGGGCAAAAATTGAAAATTTTCGTTAGTTAAAGGGCAAAATTGAACCACTTATCTTTTTAGGGCAAAAATCGAAATTTTACTTAGTTATAAGGCAAAAAATGAATTTAACTCCTAGTCTTGGCCAAATTTTAAATTGTACATATTTTTATAAACTCAAAATTTTAAATGAGGTGATCTTATATGTTGATTTATTGTACCATGTACTTTGGAACATTAATTTTCTTGACTAATGAATTCTTTTGCTTAGAATATAGAAGTGCTATTGCAATGTTATTTATATACCCTCAATTTAAATTCATGCTTTTTGTCATGTGGTTTCAAATTTGGTGCTCTTTTTTAATAATGCTTAAAAATGTTTTTTTTTTTCAAAAGATGTTGATTAATTTATAATAAAAGAAAATTTTGTGATTTTTATTACCATTAACTCATTATATTATTCCAAAAGTAACTTTTACTAGTATTTGTGAAATTGAAGTGAATTGATGGAAGGAGAATGATATAATCTGATACATCTGATGATCTGACATTAGTCATTATATTAAAATAATTAGCTACCTAACTTCCAAAATGTGGCTTGTGAAAAATTTATTGCATGGACATATTAAGTAGATATATGCAGTATGTTCATAACTTAATGTAGTAATTAGATATCCATATTATTCATTTTTCTCGAATGAAGTTATATACAAAATTATATGTAACCCAAAGTTGGGGTTTAGGTTTATTATTTTATATGTTTGTAGTTTGATTAATCTTATTCATATACTTATTAAATCTGCATTCGTTAGAAATTCACGGTTAACCTCTTATTATTTTGATAAAGAACCAACTTATTTTTTAATGAAGCATAATTAATACGTGAATAGATAAAATCAATCTAATTAACAACTACATATATCTATCATAAATCAATTATAATAACTGTTAGGTTTCTTAAAGGAATTTGGATATTAAGTTTCAAATTAGTACTTTTTTTAGAAGGGACAGAGATCTCACTCACATATATATATATATATGTGAAGTATAATATAAAATATATATATTTTTAATTTGAAATAGTATAACAATTATTTATTCATCATCGCGTAATTGAACAAGTTGATAGTTATGATCGCAATCAATACGTTTTATTTTATATTAAATTTATCACATTATTCTCATTTTTTTAACAAATAGTACTATTATTATGTTTTAATTGAAATGAATGTTCTCATCTATATTAATAGTTGATATGCTATAGATATAGGTGCACCGTGTATTTATATATGTTAATTTTTATTTAATATTGTATACGTGCTTTTTAATAAATATATATAATTTTCATATATTCAGTTTTCATTAAATAAAACTAATAGAAAATTCGATAGCAATGTGTATAAATTTTTATTCATTATTGTATAAATACTGAATGTGGTTGCACCATACATCCAAATACACAAGCTATGTACAGAGGAGAGTTTTTCTTATATTAAATTAAAACACTAAATGTATTAATTCTATGTATATCCTAAAATAATGCGCCAATCATTTATCAAGTTATATCTATACATATATAAAAGCAAACCTAAACTTCTAATTTTGTTTTCAAATTTTTTTTTCAATTTTACTCTATTTAGAAATAATTCAATTTTAATTTTGACCGTCCAATTAATGTTTTTGATTTCAATAATAAAATCTAATATAATTATACTAATAATAATGGATTTTGTTATTTAAATTTTACTTTTTATTTAACAATATAAATTTGGTAAATATAAGAGATATTTTTGGCATATTTAACTAATTTTTAATCATCTAATATAATTAAACTAATAATGGATTTTTTATTTAAATTTTACTTTTTTTACTGATTTAATTTAATTTAACAATATAAATTTGATTAATTTTTAATCAATATATGCATAATTTCAATTAATATAGTATCAATTTTATTTTTATTAGAATCGTCTCTATAAATATTTGCTTTCAATCACGGTTGTTCATTCATTAAAATCATTATATATAAATCTTTTCAACCTAATCAAATTCTTACTTTCTCCTCTTTTTTTCTCTCTCTAATGCTTTTTCTTTTGAGTGTATATTAGGTGCACCCGGGTGCACCCTTGCACCTATATTTGTATAACTTTTTATTCTATTTTGCATACATGTTATTCTCTTTTGTATACGTGTTTTGTAATAATTGTATACTTTTTTCACACTAAGTTTTTCATTAAAAAAACAAGCATTCATATGTATATAACTTTTTATTCAATAGTGTATACATGTATTTTAATAATTGTACATTTTTTTACACTCAATTTTTTATTAAAAAAATTAACAATTAAATTGTATATATTTTTACTCATAATTGTATATGTTTTTGCTTATATTTGTACGTGGGTGCACACGAAGCTTCGTGTGCATCCGGGTGCACACTATATTT
The DNA here is from genome assembly GCA_023678885.1 of Pogostemon cablin. Lineage (NCBI taxonomy): Eukaryota > Viridiplantae > Streptophyta > Magnoliopsida > Lamiales > Lamiaceae > Pogostemon > Pogostemon cablin. Next base: position 2,449,543 of record CM042965.1, read on the forward strand.
AGCCTTTTCTTTTTTTTCTCTTTTACAAATTCTACTTTCATATTATTTATAATCAACTCTAATTTGTTTTGTCTTTTATATTTTTATTTGATCTTATTTGCAGGTTCAATCATTCTCCTAAAGGTATCATTATATTTTTTTAATTTTTTATTATCTTATTTTTTTTCTCTTCGATTTTTGTGTTTTTTTAATAATTCTATAAACCCTATTTTTATAATTTATTTTATTTTATCTTCTTTTATACGTACTTTTATTTTGATATTATTTTTAGGTCCAATCATTCTCATATTTGATTTTATTCTTTTTATTTTTTTCTCTAATGCTTCTTTTTTTTTCTCTTTTACAGATTCTACTTTCATATTATTTATAATCTACTTTAATTTATTTTGTCTTTTATACTTTTATTTGATCTTATATACAGGTTCAATCATTCTCCTAAAGGTATCATCATACTTTTTAATTTTTTGTTATCTTATTTTTTTCCTTCGATTTTTGTGTTTTTTTTAATAATTCTATAAACCCTATTTTCATAATTTAATTTATTTTATCTTCTTTTATAATTTGATATTATTTTTAGGTTCAATCATTCTCATATTTGATCTTATTTGTAGGTCCAATCATTCTCTTTTTATTTTTATTTCTCTAATGCTTCTTCTTTTTCTTCTCTTTTACAGATTCCACTTTCATATTATATATAATCTATTCTAATTTGTTTTGTCTTTTATACTTTTATTTGATCTTATATGCAGGTTCAATCATTCTCCTTAAAGGTATCATTATACTTTTTAATTTTTTGTTATCTTATTTTTTTTCTCTTTGATTTTTGTATTTTTTTTAATAATTCTATGAACCTTATTTTTATAATTTAATTTATTTTATCTTCTTTTATACTTTTATTTGATATTATTTTTAGGTTCAATCATTCTCATATTTGATCTTATTGGTAAGTCCAATCCGGTATCATTCTTTTTTCTTTTTTTTTGTCTATCATTTTTTTCTTCAATTTTTGTGTTTTCTTTATAATAATTATATGAACCATATTTTTATATTTTAATATTCTATCTTTTGTTCTTCTTTTTAATCTTTCTTTTTATTTTTTTCCTTCTAATGCTTCTTTTTTTTCTTCTCTTTTACAGATTCTACTTTCATATTATTTAAAATATAGGTTTAATCATTCTCCTCAAATTTAAAGGTTCAATCATCTATCTATACATATATAAAAGCAAACCTAAATTTCTACTTTTGTTTTCAGTTTTTTTTTTAAATTTTACTCTATTTAGAAATAATTCAATTTTAATTTTGACTGTCCAAATAATGCTTTGATTTCAATTATTAAATGTAATTTTACTAATAATGAATTTTATTATTCAAACTTTACTTTTTTATTTTGCAATATAAATTTGGTAAATATGAGATATATTTTTGGCATATTTGACTAATTTTTAATAGGCTTATTATATATATATATATATATATATATATATATATATATATATATAAACAAACTTAATTTCTATTTTTATCTTCCATTTTAATCTTGACCGTCTATTACTTTTGATCTCAATCATAGATTCTATTTATGCTATTAATAAATTATTTATTTATTTTTTAATCAACAATATAAATTTGATAAATATGAAAAATATTATTGGCATATATTCTACTAATTGTCAATCATTATACTAATTTTCATAATATCAAATCTTTCAATGCATCTTTGGTAATTTTTCACATTTTTCCCTACGTTGTTGATTGCTTTCAATCACGATCGTTTATTATTTCAAATCATTCTATATAAACCTTTTCATTACCTAATCAAATCCTTACTCTTTTTTCTTAACATTTTCATTACCTAATCAAATCCTTACTCTTTTTTATTCTTCTTCTTTTTCTTCTCTATTTCACTTTCATACTATTTCTAATCTATTTTAATTTGTTTTATCTTTTATATTTTACTTTGATTTGATCTAATGTGCATGTTCAATCATTTTGAGGTATCATTCTTCTTTTTTTATTTTTTGTTATCTTTATTTTATCTTTTATACTTTTATTTGATCTTATTTTTATGTTCAATCATTCTCATATTTGATCTTATGTGCATGTTCAATCATTCTCATTTGAAGTATCATTCTTCTTTTTTAGTTTTTGTTTTCTAATTTTTGTTTTCTACGATTTTTTGTATTTTCTTTTTAATTCTATAAACCTTATTTATATGTTTTAATTTATTTGATCTTTTATACTTTTATTGATCTTATTTTCATTTTCAGGTTCAATCATTCCATTTGAGGTATCATTGTTATTTTATTATGGGCGTGGGTGGAATGGGGTGGCGGGGGGTTTGGGGGTGGGTAAGGGGTAGGGCTAGGTGGTAAAACTTTTATTATTTAAATATTAAAAAATCTAAAATTTTATAAAAAAAATTCTTTTTTGGGGTGGGGGGTGAGTAGGGGTAGGTTGGGTGATAGAGTTTCCTCCATGAAAAATTATTTCTAATAAATTTTTAAATTTTAATATTTAATATAATAATATTTTATTATTTTTATTTATCATATATAAAATTCTATTTTAAAAAATAAATTTTGAATTATGAATTTGAAATCCTATCAAAAATCCATAATTTATTAAAATAGTGGAATTCAAATGAATTGATTTAAAATTAAAGGAATTTAAAATCCACTCATTTCAAATCTATTAGATTTGAAATGACTCAATTCAAACACAACCTAAAAGTATATAATTGTAATATACTTTAATTCTTTTCGTGCAACACACGGATGCGTAATATCTAGTTATATAATAAAATGATACATAAATCCCAATATAAATTAATGAGTAAACTTAAAATTTGAAATTAATTTCGTTATTAAAGATTAATAGACAACAAAATTATTCATTGCATTTAAATTCTAGGGTGGGTATTGCGTGCCCCGAACACATTGTGCACCTTTAGATTTAGTATTATGAGTAAGGGTATATTATTTTGTTCTTAAGATATACACTTTAATTAATAGTATACCATTTTGTTCTAAAGGGTATACACTTTTCATTAATATTTTTTATTTTTCTTTAGAAAATAGATGGTACACATCTTTACACTAAAAGATATATACAATTTAACGTAAAATTCTAAAGGCGCACGGAATGTGCCCGTGCGATGCACACAAGTTTTTGCCTAAAATCTACCGTCCTAATCTATTAGGCTGTCAATAAAATCAAGAGTTAAACCATTCATGATGATCGAATCCGTTATAATAATGTTAAATCCTAACCTTAATTAATTAAGGAGTTTTATCAATTCAATGCCTAAATTATGGGTAGACTATCAATTATGGACCTGAATTATTTTTTCTATCAATCCAAGGCCTGAAATATGTAAAACTATCAATTCAAGACTTGAATTTGTCAAATATTATCTCCAAGGCCTGAAATATGTAAAACTATCAATTTAAGACCTGAAATATGTAAAACTATCAATTCAAGACCTGAATTTGTCAAATATTGATAAAATTCCTAATTAATTTTATAAATCTCTAATTAAATGGGCTACTAACTAGTAATTAATAAAATATTTTGAAATATTTAACATACTCTGTAAGGAAACTAATATGTCACATTATTATAGGATTAGACATGCTACATAACATCGTTAAACTTAAATCAAATATAATCTAAGATTCTTTTACTTGTGAAATCTTAACTTCATATTTATTTATTTATTATTATTATTATTAGAAAATGGTTAAAGTAAGACAAACATTGGTGTGAATCAGATTCAAGTGTACATCTTAATTTACCGATTACTTTTTAATACACACATAAAGAAACTTTTTAGAGAAATTAATTATTTCTCTTCCAAATAAAAAAATATATGTTATGTGTGTAAAGAAGAAATATCATTTTTGAAATTAGAGTGGATCGTAAGGATAGTAGTTGGATGTAATGTCCTCTTATGAAAATTTGAAATTTAAGTTGGAACAAACTAAAATAAAAAGTGTAAAGTTTGAGTTAGGACAAATGAAACACTATTTATCTTAACAAAAATATAAAAATTCACAAATATAAGAATTTAAATATTTTGATCTTTTTAAAGAATAATTTTTTATATATTAAAAAATACTCATTCCATCCATGAATAAATTCATGATATTTATTTTACTATTTTTATCCTCCATTTCAAATGTGAGTGCACGTTTGAGTAGATTTCATGAATTCTCCCTCTTAAAGTAAAGATACTGAGAGAGAGAGTGAGAAAGTAAGGTCCAATTCCCAAAATCCAATCTGAATACAAATTCCAATTACAACAAGTTTACTGCAATTAATGAATCGATAAGAACAAATCTAAAGCCCATTCAGAAATGCACAGAGGCGGTAAAATTTAGACCAATCAAATGGGGTCAAACTACGAGTGAATGCATCTGAACTCGCGTGCACGTGCGCGCAGAGGATTACTCCTTCGCATTGGCCACTGCCTCTTTCCAATCACTCCACACCGTTAACGGAATATTCTCTTTCCGGTAATCTCTCTCCTGCTTTGCCTGCTTCTGAGTTCTGCCCTCTCTTTCTTTCTTTTTTTTTCTTTTTTTTTTTCATGTTTCTAAATTTATTTTTAAATGAGCCATTTCCATTATTCTACAGTTCTACTCAACTATTTGTGTTAATTTTAATTTTTTTCTCATTTGCATTATTTGTGTTCTTTAAATCTCACTATTAAAATATATCAAAAAAAGAAAATGTCAGAGATGCTGATCTCTATCAGTTATACGTACATATAATCGATCTTATATTATGAATTAATTGAAAAAAAAAATACACGTCTACTCCTCCATTCCGCGTTATTATTTACGTTTGTTTTTTACACATAGATTAAAAGATATTAATATTTTAATGTGTAGTAGTGTAATAAGGTGAGAGAAATAATATTTAATGTAAAGTGGGTAGTTATATTAGTATTGTGCGAGACCCTACATGGAATAATTAATTATTTTGTGTGGTCCAACTTGATAAAAAAGAAAACATAAACTTTAATTTGAGACAACTCAAAATGGAAAACGTAAACCGGGAGTACAATTTACTTCTAATCTTCTGATTTTTTTTTAAAAAAATTATTGATCTTTGAAGTCTGTTGCAAATAGTGTTTTTGGGACAGTCAAATGATTTAGGATTGCTAATGTGAATGACTTATGCTAAGTAAGCTTCTGCATTATGTTTAGTTAATTGCACGAGAAACCTTCACTTTTACTTTAGTTGAGATTCAATGCCCTTTGATATTTTGGGAAAAAAAAAGATTTTTTTTTTCAAATTACACCCAAATTATACCCTAATTTAAATATTTATTTTTATATTTAAATTTAAAATTTTAACAATCATTATATAAATTAATAAAGTTTTAATTTAATATCTATATTTAATTTATCAAATTTTAAAAAAATTATTACTATAGCTTACTAGTCGAATGTGAGTTGTGAGTTGTTCGTCTACACTATGAATAGAAAATCCCCTAGCCATAATTAATATCCTGCATTTATTCTATTTAACTTTTAGCTACAATTTATATATCACTTGGTAGTTTATTAATATATGCCATAAATAACTAACTAATATTTTGTGGACTTGTAATCCCTTCTGTGTCCGATACACAACAGTATAAAACGTTCAAGTAGTGTTGCTTAAAATAGTGAATCATGACCGTCCAATATGTAACATCAGGATATATGATTTTAACTTTCAACCAAACAAAGTAATATGATATATTGTAATATATTCAAGATATTATTTGTTTATAAACTTAAACTCCCTTCATTCGAAAATAATTTCTACGGTGCAAACTATTAATTTTGAGATGGAGATTATAAGTGCAAACTATTCCGCAAAGCAGAGAATATTATTTTTTGTTATGAAAAATATAATAAGATAACAAATAATGAAAATAGGAAGAGTGTAACGGAATAGAGTGAGGGTTAAATATCTGCAAATTAAATTTTATATTTGTTTTTCAAAGTGATGCAAATTATTCAGAGAGAAGAGAGCATTACTTTTTTTTATGTGAAAGGTGTAATGAAAGAAAAAAAATTGAAAAGAGGAGCTGACTGCCCGTCTTAAGTTACGATCATTTTTTACTTTATAATTACTTTTTTGTTTATAAAAAATTATTATCACTTTTTTATTTATACTATTAATTATTTATTAAATAATTTAATACACGGCATGTTATCACTTTTCATTAATTGAATGTATTTTTTATGAAATATTTTATTTCTTATTCTTTCACAAAAAATATTTCATTAGACGGTATTATAGAGAGTTGTCTATAAAATAAAATTTATATTCGTGTTAAAAATCCACCAATGAACTTGGGGCGTACCTTATCTAGAAGAAATGGGCAAAAAGGCCTAGAATATATCAGTACTAGAGTTCACAATAACTATAAGGAAAAAAAAAATGAAACTTTAGATTTTTCTTTTTTTCTTAAATATTAGGTTGAGAAAATTTCATGTTATTATTATTTTTATTATTTATAAGTTAAAAATAATAATTATATTTTATTTAAAAAATTAACCTTGAATAACAAAATTTAGGTTAAAATAAATCATGATTACAGTTCACAAGAAACTGTCTTTTTATTCCATTGTTCTACTCACATTAAAATATACTCCCTCCGTCCCATAGGTAAGTTCACCGATACTGTAGATACGGAATTTAATAAAAGTTGATTTTTGACCAACTTTATTGACTTTTTAAGGGTATTATGGTATTTTTAGGTAATAAATAAATTATAAAGTATATTATGTGTGTTAGGTGGGAGTGATATTTTTGAAATTAAGATAACTTTTGAGGTTGTTGGTTAATGTGAAGTTTCCTTTTTTGGGTGGTGAAGAAAGTGTGGGACGGGCAAAAACGAAAAGTGTGAACATAAGTGTGGGACGGAGGGAATAAAATGTTTTCGAGGGTTGATAGATTTAAAAATAATAGTAATAGGTAGTTATTTTATTTTATTTTATTTTATTTAATGATAGAGATTAATTTAAAATTTAATCGTTTAGGAGCACTGATGCTAATTGTATTATAAAGTATAAAATATACTCTCTTCATTCCCTCTAAAAAGGGTCCCTTTTTTTTTGCGCGTCCCACCTAAATAATTCTCTTTTCTTTTTTATACACCTGGAATTCATACATACTCACTAATACAATTAAAATATAGAGTCCACACTCCCATTAATACAATTACCAACTATACATTAAATAATAATACTTTTTAATCCACGTGTAAAAAGCAAAAGACTCTTTTACTATTGAGACGGAGAGAGTATTGAATTTTGAAAACTTACACGTGTTGAGTTTGAATTATAAATATAAGATTTAGAGAACTACCACTACAAACTCTATATACTCTCATATTTAACACTCCATTCTCTAACACATATCACTATCTATATTTTATATATTGATTTGACATAAAAAAACATATTATATAGAAAATTAAAACAATATAATTATTATTATTTGGTTTGTTTTCAAAACTCATGATATCCTAAACGTTTCTTAATTTATAAATATTTAACGAATGAAAAAAAAAACATATATATTCACAATTATGAGATGGAAAAAGAAATAGAAAGGAATTTGTTTTTTTTTTCTTTTAAATAAATATATGATGTACTCCCCCCAACGGGTTACAAGGTAATCGTTTGCTTTTTACGCATAAATTAAGGAGTATTATTATATATAAAGTGGGTAGTTGTATTAAAAGAAAGTGGTGAGTCATGTTGTGTACTTTTTTACTAAATACTCCCTCTGTCCCATAATACTTTTCACATTTACTGTTCCACGTTGTTTAAGAAAATATACACTTTTTTACTAACTTTATTGACTTTGGAGGGTATTGTGGTATTTTTAGATATTAAAAAAGTATAAAGTAATGATATGTGTGTGAAAAAGGGATGACAAATTTGAAATTAAAGGAACTTTTGAGGTTGTTAGATAAAGTGATGTTTCCTTTTTTGGGGTGTAAAAGGTTTTGTAGGACAAACAAATGAGGAAAGTATGAAAGGTTTTATGGGACGGAGGGAGTAGGAAATATTAATTAATACCTTTAAAGTGGATGCTCAAAAATAGTAAAATTGATACCTTGTAACCGGCAGAGGTAGTATAAGATAGGATATAAACTTAGTAAATTATAAAGATTAATTGCAAGAAAAATCATGAACTATCTTTTATTACAAATTAATTCTAACCTTCGAGAAATTGAAAAAAAAATCTCATTTTTAAGCATTGCACAAAACACACCCAATTTCTAAAAAAGAAAAAAGAAAAAAAAAACTCACTTTTGAACTCTTTGAGAAAAATATCATACAATAAATGTGTTTTGTAACAATACTTAAAGATATATGTTTCTTTTTAACTTTTATTTTTTATTTTTACAATTTCTCAAATAGGTGTTGATTAATTTGTAATAAAAGTAAATTTTTTAGATTTTTATTTTTGTTAGCCTAATTTAAAATGATGTGAGTTTAATTAATTGAAATAAGATATTGATAAATGTGTATAGTTGGGTAAATGATTGAGGGGGATTAAGGGGGCAGATAAGAGGGTCAAAGGGTGCCATTGGACTGGCAAACCGGAAAGAATGGGCTTGATTGAGAGCATGCCTGCCTTTTCTTCACCACCTCTAAATTATTTTAATCCCTCCATTGGATTTTCGATATTATTAATTTTGTGTATCATTTCATGTAAAGTTACATGTAAAATTGAGGAAGATTAAATAATTATCCTTAAAGTTTATGTTTTATCTCAAGAGTAAATTTTTCCTCTCTTTTTTTCTACGTGTTACCTAAAAAAAATAAAGCATACTCGTATATTTGATTTGTTGTACAATACTTACTTTCTTTTTTTCTACGTGTTATCTAAAAAAAATGAAAGCATACTCGTATATTTGATTTGCTGTACCATACTTATAAGTTGGGATTGATCATAGAATAATACTGCCACCATCCCGAATTAAATTGCAAAATTAAGATATATAGCTTAAGAAAATTAATTTTTATTAATTTTGTAGGAGTAATGTAAAATTTTTAGATAATAAAAGTAAAATATTTTTGTGTGTTAGATGAGAATGATAATTTTATAATTATAAGATTTATGTGATATTCGTATCTCTATGTGATGAAGTTTATTGTTTGACGAACAAATAAGGAAAATGTGAAGAAGGAAGAATTTGTGCAGGTAATCTTCCCTAGGTATTCATGAAAAGCATTGGTCCGAATTTTTTTGTTATATTTTGGTATTATATTTTTTTTTATTGCGAACTCTTAGATAATTGATAAGTAAGTATGACAATAAAATGTATACACTAAAATAAAAATATAAATTTTAAGGGGGAAAAGTTTAGATTTCCATCTCCGCACATGTGTCACTCATCTAATATGTGAAACATAATATGTAACTGGATATGCAGAATCGAAAACCACAATAGTAAATTGGCACATTTTCAGTATAATATCTTTTGTATCAAATTGTGGATGAATGACAAGTAAGTACTAATTCTAGTGACAATGATTGATTTTTCTTCTCCAATTATGTGGCAATCATATAATTAATAACCAATGAAATTAAATAATTCACTAAAATAGCACAAACTATCACATAAATATTGCTAAAACTAAAATTCTTTATGATTAAAACATAAGAAAATATACATAATGATGAAGAAAATAAGCATCATGATGAAGAAAACGAACACATCATGATGAAGAAAATGAGCATAATGATGAAAAAAAAGTGCATCAAAGGAACTAATTAATCATACATGCTTCGACGGCCAAATAATGGTAATATGAATTATAAATCAGAAGTCAATAACCAACCATTTAATAAAATTATAATAAATGGATAAACCAAGATTTATGATTGGATAAACATAATAATTAATTAAAAGCAATTGCAGCGGGCAGCGGGGCTCCACCGCCACCGGGAAAACCGGCCCGCTTTCTTCTCTCCTGTGCAGCCGCCTTGTTTCTATTCATTCTTAATTCTTCTCCATTTTTCATACTAGAATTTCATGAATATTTATCCAATTACATGATTCCAATTCAAATTTGGAAAAATTTTGTTTGAGAATAAAGTACTAGTGCACTATGAAAAATTATTCAATTTTTCTGATCGAGTTTATATTAATAAAGTGTAAAAATTCTTGTAATATTGTGCTGTTACGAGGTGTTTAATATAGTGTATTCCCTTCGTCTCGAGTTTGATGTATTCTTACCTTTTGCATGTAATTTAATGAATATAATATTTTAATAAATAATAATATGAGAATTATAATTATACACAAAAAATTTTGTCTACAACTTTAATTTAAATTGATTATAAATTGTGTTATATTAGTATTGGTAAAATGTATTTCATCCATTCTAATTAGGGTCTTATTTACTTTTTGCACATAAATTAAAGAATACTATTATTTTATTTGTATTATGTAGTTGTATTAATAGATAATGGCATATGGATGGACTATTTTTAAAAAATATAAAATAAATTTTTTTATTACGCCCAAAATAATAAAATAATGCTATTTAATATTAGCAGACGAAGTTGTGCGTCGTAATACTTTTGTTGAATATGCATGCATAAATGAGATGATGAAAATAAAATAATTTTTTGAACTTGTAATTTTTATTAATTAGTTAAATAAATTATGGAGTATTTGAGAGTAAGAATGTGTTTCGAACCTAATTAAATAAATAGAAATTAAATCGAAAATTGAAAATCTTTGAACAGTACCTATAATATGTGTATGTTTATGGTGTTATTTATACTTTATTAATGTATTTTCTGAATTATGAGATTAAAGTTGTGAAGCCTAAATGTTACAAATACATTAGTTCTTCTCATATTATAAAAAATAAAAATAAAAATTATGAGAATATTAATTAATGATTTGAATATAAAGGGCATAAAATGGAAAACAGACAAGCCCCTATAAAATAAAATATTTTTAATGGATAAATCAAAAGCCTAATAATGCATTTATGACAATAACAAACGTCGTTTTCCATGGTCCCACTCTAATATTCATATTTTATTTCCTTTCCACTCGCCCTAACTCCTCTTCTATTTTCTCTCTCCCTTTTTTTTTTCCCTCTTTCTTTTTTATTATTTTAAAATAATATCTGCAATGTCTACTGTTTTCCTATTATTTGTAGTTGATTTCGTGGTTGAACTTCTTTTGCAAATGATTGGATTTTCTTCAAATATCTACATCAATCATCCTTCTCCCAAATCTCAATTGACATTAATTTTCTACATAATTATATCCACAAAAACGCACATGAAATATTTGTGCACCAATGTCTAAATAACTAAATCATTAAATTGAGTTGTTATTAACATTTATTGTTGAATTAAATCATGAAATAACTATTATCCCAATACTCTGAATTTAATTTGTGAATTTTAAGATACATCTATTCCACGTGTACGAGTGCATGCTAAAATGACGCATTATTTCAATATAGAAACAAATTCGAGGCAAATTTCAGTGCAATGTTTGATAATTGCTTTGCTCACTTTTGGAGTAGATGAACTATTTTATAATAATGATTAAAATCAAAATAGTTAGCGTAAAAAATTATTTTATTCAAAATAGTTTGAAAATTTTTGAAATAGTATCATAACTTTTAAATTTCATCAAAATGTTCTTTTGTTTACTTAAAAATGTTCTTTTTTTTTTATAAAAAATTTAATGGGATGTGACTAAATTTAGTGCTTTTACAAATTTATGAGACAAAATTAATAATACATATTGCTTACGGATGAAATTGGAGCAAATTTGATAGTTTTTGTATGAAAATAAATGTCCTGATATTTTAAAACTTTTCAAATAAAATAAAAAAATAAAACAGCTTATATTTCAAACTCCTATTTTATACTTTGATGCCCTAGTTTGGCAGAGAATCCTCAAATATGGATAGGTTAATTAGAATCAAATAGACCCTTAAATTGCAACTGTCTTAACATTAACTGAAAAAGTAGCTTTAAATTGACTTACACATTAGAAATTACTCCCTCCGTTTCACTTCAGATGACACACTTTTCATTTTGGGCTGTCCCACAAAAGTTTGCACATTTCAAAAAAAGCAAAAAGTAAAAAACAATCACCCTTCCCCATACACTTTAATTACAAAAAAACCATCTCTACCTACCATACTTTATCATTTATATATTATATAAAAATATCATTATACCCCCTAAAAGTTATCACTTTCTTAATTTTCGTGTCGAAAAGAGGGGTGCAAGTTTTTTAGAGACGGAGGGAGTAATTTTAATCAAAATCCTTATAATAAATGCATACACTGACTTGTATAGGTAAGTAGTACTTTTGTGGCTTCTATTTATAATACTCCACTATATTTATCTTATACGAGATAGTTTATTTGGGTTGTAATTAGAAACAAAGACATATTATCATTGATCACACACATATCCTATCACTACCTATTTAAATGAAATCGATTAATTTATAATATTAATCACAATTACGGAGAGAGGGTCAACTAATTATAAATATATATTTATATCATTTGGCATATATAATGAACGACGTGTTAGAAAATAATACTAATACGGTGATTATCATTAAAATATATGTTAATAATTAATTAGGCGAAGGATAATTTGATTTGGTTTGTCTTTTTCGAAGCAGACGAGGAGGTCGATTTGAATGAGGTGACTCTATCATGATCACAGAAATGGTTCTATTACAAAGTTTTTGCTTTTACCAAAAAATCAAGTAATTAATTAATTAATTAGTTGCACTCAAATAAAAAGAAAAGAAGAAAAAATAGTGTCTTTTGATACTCTCATTGGTCAGTTAAGTAATTCATCAGACCCCATTCAGAATTTTATAGTATTACTCCATTTTTTTAATTATTTAATATGCATTTTTTTTAAATTACGGTTTATTTTATTTTTAAGAATAACATGTTTGCACAAATTCAAAAATTAAATTTTATAGAGGAGAATAGTTTTTTTTTTGTTATAATCTGATCATGTAAAATTTATATTAATTAATTAAGATGATCTAGTTAATAGTATATAATAAATTATATGATAATTAAGTTGAAAATTTAAGGGGACATAAAACCAACTAACCGTACAAGGACAATAAATCACAATGACATTTGTCTTCCATATGTATATTATAAAAATGAAAATAAGTTTACAATTGATTAAAATAACAATTGCCACGCTTATGTAACGCGACCAAAAATTAGTTGTATTTAAGTTCTAGACTAGATGACCGTTGCTTCATTGACTATATAAGTGTCTATAATTAATTATTGCTTTAGATGTCGTTCAAATAAGTTCAAATAATTCTATTTATGTGTAAATGGGTTATCAATATATTATACTATACTCCTAAATCAATTTTTTTAACTGAATTTTTTTTTAAGAATTCGTGTAGGATATATAAAATTACACACGCATATGGATTATTATAAGATTTGTTTATTAATGATAAATAATTCCTATGGGTGTACACATTTATGTAACATATATTAGCTCATGATCATTATACAGTACTAAATTTTTTTGAGAATATTAGTATATATTGGACTTCTCTATTGTTTCACGAATATACGTGAAACGAGTTGTAGTCCGATCGACCAATTATTAAAATATACTAAAATTAATTATTATATATATAGATAAAGTATATTTATTGGCCGTTGAAGTAAAAAGAATTTTAAGAAGGACTACTAAAAATTTAAATTAGCAACCATTTAGAGTACTAGAGAGGTTTGGAATTAAGTCGAGTCATCAACCTTTATTTAAAAACAATACAACACATGTATTGATGTGTTAAAAATAAATAAATAAATAAAATTTACTAGCTTAAGCTAATTAATTAGCTAATAGTGATAAAGCAAATTTGTTTAGAATTAAAATTGAATTAGAGTAATTAACGTTAACAAAAAGGGGTTTTATCCTCATGAATAAAACACCACATTTGTTCCCCATAGAAATTATACATGGTTTGTATTAAGTTTAATTAAGTATTACTAATAATTTAGTTAAATTAATGGAGTATTATTTAAATCTTCCAGTGACACACACATTTCCATAATTACGGTAGGAAAAAGGATTAAATAATAAATGAAAAAAAGCACATCAAAGCTGGTTTTGTCCTTATGCGACAAGGGGTGTAATGCTTATCCTAATCAAGTGTTAATTAAGTATTAAAATGTAATGGAATCCAACCATCTCCAGTATACAATTAGCTAATCCATATGGACCACTTTGAAACCAACACAATTACTTTCATGTGATGTGCACCTAAAGTGTGGAATCTATTACAGACTTGCATGTTCTCGAGAAATTTTACCCTCACCTTATTACAACTACTTTTAATTAAATATTAATTTAACTAACTATCTTTTATCAATTCGATTATGCAAACGAGCTTATCTTGTCCACGCGGTGAGTTTCGATTGGAAGGTTATTTTTGTAATGGATGTTTACGACTTGTGATTAATCGATGAGGGCACTCTCTCATGTCATATGTAAAATTGATCGAGTCATTTTTTAAAATATACTCCCTAGTTAAAATTTACCTTTTCCATTTTGAGTTGTCCAACGTTAAGATTTACCATTCTTTTTTCATCAACTTGGGTCCATACAAAACAATTAATTATTTCATATACTCAACACTAATACAACTACCCACTTTACATTAAATATTAGTTCTTTCACCTCACTACACATTAAAATATTATACTATCTCTTAATATTCATGCAAAAAGCAAACATCACGTTAACGCGGGACGGAGGGAGTACTTGTTATACAGTTAAAGTATGTTTATTGATAGTTAAAATATAATTATACTAAATTAGAGGATTAATTGCAAATAAAGTCCTAACATTTACTTTGATTACAAATAAGTATAAACCTTTAAAATTTTGCAAATAAGTATCTCACTTTAAAGTCTTTTTACAACAAGAATCACCGGGCAGCGGGAGGCTTACGAACAAGTCAGTGACCGGGCCGATGGTTCTTTTTGCAAAATGACATTAAAGTGAGGTACTTATTTGTAAATTTCTAAAGATTTAGACTTATTCGAAATTAAAGTAAATATTGAAATTTTATTTGCAATTATCCCTAAATTATATTATAATACCTTAAAATCGTACTTTTAACTACCTATATATTTAATTTATCTACATAATAAACATATTTTAATACTTTCTTACCATTCGTCTTGTATATAAGCACTGTCACATTATTTTTCATTAATTAATTAATGAAGTTGATGAAATATGGGAATATTTAAGGAGGTAAACAACAGCCGACCAAATTTGAGGTGAGCACGTGATGGATGGTCACGATCGGTTTCCTTTTTACATCTTCTTTCTCTCTCATTTCTTTCTCTCTCTTCCCACCTCACACCTTCATTATATTATTGTGCGTGCTTTCTGGATCGCCAGATGTTAATGTGTGTGTTTAATTATATAAGTATATGTCAACGCTTTCTTTCTCTTTTCATTGGCTATTGGGTGTATATATATGCTCTTTACATTAGTTTGATTCTATATATTGATGATAGGATTATTCTTTGATTTGAAATTAATTAGAATATTAGTCTCATTTGTTCGAATTATATCTATTTTATAATAAATTCAATGTTAATTAATTCCTTGTTCAAAAATATTTAGAAGAAAACTTATGTCTTTTTTTTCGACAAAAAATTATAATTTATTAGAAAACCTGCATGTATGAACTATTTAATTATTACTCCCACCTTTTAATAGAAATGCGTCTGATCAATTTTTCACACGTAAAAAATGCATATTTTTTGTCATTGGTATTATAAATTTACCATATATCTTCCTATTTAAATTTTGTAGAAAAACAATATACTCCGTATGAACTTAAATTTTATACTATTTGAAAGGAGGGAGTAGTGAATAATTAGTACAATCAAATTCATTAAACGTTTCAATTTTTTGTGTAAACAGGTGCAGATATTTTTCTATTATTATTATTATTATTTTTAAAAAAGATATTTGATTATTTTTCATGTACAGAATTATATTCACTCTCTTATAAGGTATTCTTAACAAATTCATGTAAATTAAAAAACAACTTATTTTGTTAAATAAATATATATGTTGTGAGATCGAATCATTCGTTTAATTTAAAACATTAACTTAAGACACAAATTTGTAACGATATGTTAATTATTAATTAATCGATCAACTTATTTTATTAATTGAGACGGTGTATAGAGAATAGTTCCTTAATGGAACAAAGTTCAAGCTTATATTAAATAAGAGTATTAACCAACCAGCTTAGTATAATTAATTAATAGCTAGATAAATAATTCGAATGAGATAATGTAGATTATTGAGTTAGAAAAGGAAAAAACAGGATTCCCACTTATTTGGATGAGGTGATAATTTATAATGTAATCTGAAGGTCGAAACTTGTGTTGGAATCAATAATTCTTAATTACACCAACTAATTAATTAAATTCTCAGACGTGTTTATTTTAAGTAAAAACATTATAAAAATCCAGTTTTAAATTTTCTCAACCTTGAAATTCGTTTTAGATCTGTACTTATTAATAACTTAGTATAATCATTTTACACAACATTCTTAAAAGTTGTCCACTTATTTAAATCTTTATGTCCTGTAAAGTAGTGGGTTTCAAGGGCATCAGACAAATGATTAATTGGATTTTTTAAAATTTACCATCATTTTTAATATATATATATATTAATAAATTAATTTAAATAAGTATTTGGTTTACATCGAGTTAATAATACTTTATGAGTCTTAAAAATTTACCAAAAATAAAAAAGTCTTACACAGTAAGTGTACTTAAATGGATTTAGTTTCTTCTAAACTCATTAGTTTAAAGCAAGAGAGCTCACTGATTTAGAATATAAGTGAGAGGTGAGTTATAATAGCTTATGAAATTAATAAAAATTTAAGGAAATTTTTATGATAATTTCTTATTAATGAAATTTTTAATCTTTATTAATTCACCAAATAATTTTAATGAATCAAGCAAACACTAAAATAGCTTTACAATATTGTGCATTGACTCCTTATTAGAAATGTAGGTTTTATAATTATCACTATATTCTTTTTTTGGAAATAGTGTGAAAATGTGTTGGCGATAAATTTGGAAGTCGTAAAAAAAAAACAATTCTTTAAAATAAAAAGAAAGAGAGATTATAATGATTAGGTTCATAAATCGAATAAAAAAGGCAATCAGTTAATAATAAAAAAAGAGATTAAAAAAAAAGGATTAGGATTAAGGATTGTTTCCGACATAGGGTGGATAAGTTGGCAGATGTGTCTTGTGATAATTAAAAACCCTGATTCTCATGCTCAACTCAACTCATTGTACTTTCATTTTTATTTTTAAGATATCATGTCTGAAAAAGTTTTTTTAAGCTACTTCAATATCATAATTATGTTGGGACTAATTAAATTAAATTATTACAACCCAGGTTTCTTGTTAATTAAATAATTAAATCTCACATAATACAATATAATTAAACTATTAAAAGGCAGCTGGTTTTAGTAAAGAACAACTTTCAATGGACAAACCCTTTTGGGAACTGTTTAATTGTTGCACAAAGGTGTTCTACATCACTTGGCAAGTAATTAATTAGTTAGCCTTATGTCAGTAATAAAATTAATCATTACCATAAATTTAATAGTAATTGTGAGATGGTTGCATAATATCGTTTCACTTTTTTAAAGACAAATAATCTGTGTTGTAAATTCATTAGTGAAAGAGTGTGGTTTTTTTTTTTTTTAATTTTTAAATCATGTGCACGCAGTATGTAAGAGAATGATCAGGGATTTTATTTTTATTTTTTACTACTATATTACTTATTCCATATAGTACAGTATAATATAGTTTGTAATCATATTCTTTACCCTCTAAAAATAAAAAGTTCAGCAAATTAGCGAACTTTTAAATTGTGTATATGATGTTATTTTCTCTGATAGAACTTATATTTTTTATTTTATTTTATTTTAGCTGATTTTGAATTAACTTAATATTTTCTCTTTGAGAACTTAATATTTTGAAATAGTCTTATTTTTAAAAATAAGATGCATCATTGTTCATACAATCAAGAAAGAGTACATGTATGTATTACAGTAAGTGCATTAAAAAAATTTGGGTCAGCACTAATAAAACCGAAAGCCCAAATAACAGCCGAATTTTGAAAAGCTTTATACATTATAAGGCCTGTGTCCAAACGCATTGTATCTTTGAGCCCTATAAGATGAGCAATTTGACAAAATACCTTGTGGATGTTTATAAATTTAATTTTTATTTTTATTTTAATAATAATACTAATAATAATATCCAATCCTTATGTCATCTTCGATTAATTAGACACATTTTTTAAAAAGAAAATAAAAAATATTAATGAAAAAATAAAGAAAAAAAATACAGAATTAGAGAACGTTGAAGTTACCTAAGCACTCCTTGTTAAAGAGGGCCAACAACTAATTAAACTTTTTCAAATAATTATTTTGTTTAAATAAATTGCATAAATGTGGCACCCCTTAAACATAATATTTTTTCAAGAATATGTAACATAAAATTAAATCCATCACCAATCAATTGTCCAAGCGGTGATCGATCATCTGTACAAAATAAAAGATGGTATAGTTCATCATAGAGAGCCCTATAAATAAAAATCTTGAAAAATAAACTACATTGTGGAAAAAATGGAATATAGTTTGATGAAAAATTATATGGGGGTTCACATAATTGTAGAGGTGTAAATTCATTGAATTCTCAACTCTCATTAAACCAATACTAAATTAAATTTCATGTGACTTCACTAATAAAATCTTTTTACATGCCAATCATCACAACTCCAATTTTTTTTTTATTTTATTTTTCTAAGCATCCATTTAAATTAAAAAAATCTCATTAATATTGTTGTGTTGTCATCACCTAATTTTGTCAACTCTGTGCTTTCCAAATAATAGTGATATGTCACTTTTGTTGGGAGAAATATACTAACTATACTCTAGAAACCTTAAATTTTAGTTGCAATAGTTCGACTCTTGCGTGTTAATTAATTATATAAGGCGATGTATGAAAATTGTGCAGTAGATTCGGTACGTTGAAAACCACATAGAAACTCATGAAATCCCCGTATTCATAATCTTAGAAATGAACACACAATTCATTTACTTACAAATTGGAACAAGAAAAGAGAGATTAGATAAGTAATTAGTTGGTAATATCGAGTCCAGCAGTCATCATATTCTTAAATTCATGAAAGCTGACAAATCCATCTCCATCTGATCATCTTCCGACACTCCTCTGCCAAGAACCCTCCCCAACTCCTCCGCCGATATCAACCCATTCCTGTCGGAATCAAACACTTGAAAGGCCTCCATTATCCCTCTCTCCTCCTTCTCCATCACCATCATCAACTCCTCCAAGTCGACATAATCTCTCTCACCATCTCTCGCGCTTCTTCTGCTGCAGTTTCGGGCTTTGGATCCCCCACTCGAATACACGACATGAATTCGAACACGTGTTTTAATTGGCTGGCTGCACACAGAGTATGAGTCGTGTCTGAATAAGGAGTGTGTTTGGTGAAGTTGAGCTTTTTAAGAATCTTTCTTGCTCTACAAACTGCTGAAATCAAGCATAGTTTTACAGAATCTAACATGGTAGATTATCTGATATGATATGGTCAAGATTCAAGAAATAGGAGTTAAATGGAGTAATTACGAAGAAAAAGGATAAGAGAAAATTTAAAAGAGCAGTTGTTGATGTACAAGGGTTTGCATGTGGAGATTAATTCCACCTTGAACACTCTCTGGTTTCTATATTTCACCTTTTGTTTTATATTATTCCCTCCGTCCCGGTCAAAGTGTGTCATTTGCTTTTTGCATATAAATTAAGGAATATTATTATTTTATGTAAAGTGGGTAGGTATATTAGAGAGATGTGATGGATAGTAATTTGAACGGGACGCCCAATATAGTAAAATGATGCTATTTAGGAGGAACGAAGGGAGTAATTTGTTTTCTATCAAAATACTATACTTTAATTAATGAATATTATACCATTATACTGGCCATAATATAGGCATTGATTATAATATATATGACAAAAATGTAAAAAACAAAATAGAAGAGAAACATTTAAATGGAATAAGCAATTTTATTTGACAACTGCCTCACACAAAAGTTTGCATCTTCCAAAAAAAGCAAAAAGTAAAAAAAAATCACCCTTCCACATACACCTTATTTACAAAAAAAATCATCTCTACCTAACATACTTTATCATTTATTTATTACAAAAAAATACCATTATACCCCCTAAAAGTTATCACTTTCTTAATCTTCGTGCCTGAAAGGGGAGCGCAAACTTTTCCGGGACGGAGGGAGTATTCATTTTTACAGCTGTGAGTGAGTGTTATGCCCCACATAACTAGTAGTCTCATATTCTAAGCTGACAATTGACAGACATATATATCTGTGGATCAGTGCTACCTAGTATGATGCCAGTTTATTGAAATTGAATGCAAGCAAAAATGACCAGCATATGGAGTATTGAAGAGTTAGGTACTGTATTCACCAGTCTTCCAATTATCAAAACAGAGGCAATTTTAGGTACGAGACAATGGATCCACGATAACATAACCTTTTAAAGATTCATACAATTGTCACTCGCATGTTTGTTTCCATATACTCCATATACAAATTTTTTCAAAGTTGACTCGATAATGACTTTTTTCAAAAATTACAATTGAGTCATTATCGAGTCATGGGCATTTTTGTCTTTCTGGACATTTTTAAAATTTGCCTTAAAATGTTGGCAAAAAAGACTTTTTTAAAGTCTGACTGGGCAGTGTTGTCCATTAACATTATACATAATAGTAACCTGTACAACTTATAGGTCCTAAAAATTAAGAGTGACTCTATTGTGACGTTTCTATTTATAAATTGTTAGGACAATAATACCCTAAATATTCTAAATATACCTTTTAAATATTCTACCCTATAAACCTTTGGAGTAATACATGAAATAAACTATTCCCTCCGTCCCGGGCAAAGGTAGTCGTTTACTTTTTGAACGTGGATTAAGGAGTATTATTATTTAATATGTATTTGGTAGTTATATTAGAGGGGTGTGATGGATAGTGGTTGGTCCTTTTTACTAAATAAAAGGAGAAAATGAGAACCTTTTAATTTGATGCCCAATGTAGTAAAATTGGAACTTTCGGTGGAACGGAGGGGATACTAGGGTTGGTTCACATAACTAACTACTCCCTCCCCCCCCCCCCCCCCCCACCTCCCGCCGTCCTACAGGGGATATAATATAAAAATGTAACAGAAGAATTAAATAAATTTTAATTGTATTAGTGGGTGTGTATGCTTGTAAAAAAGAAAATGAGACTTTTTAGATGGAACGCAAAAAATGGAGAAAAAATAAACCCTTTGAACAAAGGGGACGGAGGGGGCATGTGAATACGGTTCAAGGATGTTTGCCAAAAATTAATAGGCTAAATCTGTTGATTGGTTTGAATATAAATGGAGAAGGAGATAAAATGATCGTAATGTTTGACATGTGTAGTAAAGCGATGGAGTTGGAAAAAGGTAAATTTCTGTCCTGAAAATAAGGAATAGATAGGCAGGTAGGTGAGAGAATCACTCAACTATAGTCTGTAGATACATCCTTCACATCCTATTTTTGAAACACGACTTTTTTCTTTTAATTTCCTCTACTCTCTCTACCCAACAAAAATTCAGCAACAAATACAACACCACAGCTCCAGATACTATCAGGATCTCAATAACAATAACAACCTTTCATACCCCTACAATTTCAAACTTCTTTCTTCATATAAAAAAAAAAAAGAGGAATACTATATATTATCATACATATTAGAAAGCCAGATCAACATGAACGTAGAAGAACTGGACCCACCGAAGAGCTAAGCATATCACTTAGGGCAAGTTGAACATCATGCGAACCATGCTCGCAACTTATCAAGCTCGATATCAACGGAAAGAAGCAAGACAGATTCTTCTCAAATGAAGAATCTCCTAGGCTACACATGGCCTGTAGAGTTGCAACGATAAGAGGAGCTCGAGCAGCCAGTTCTCTACGTCTTCCAGACCCTAGTGGAATCGTCCACTGGGGCCGATTCTCAGACATCTGTGATGAGCATGCAACTACGATGTAGAATTGCAGCACCTCCTGGCAGAGGTTGACGAGATAAGACTCCACATCCGACTCTTCAAAACTATGAGGCCTATCGAGGACAAGATTCTGAAGAAACGTGAGGCAAATTTGGTATGATTCATTCTCGAGGCGAAGTAGAGGAGGATCCTGCATTTGCATCATGGGTCCAAGTTCTTGAAGCTTTGGCCGCAGGGCTGTGTTACTGTTTATCTTGTGAGCATGGAATGCCACAGCATGCACAGCATCGAACAGGATTACTGTGTTCTTAATTGATAATTGAGTTCGGTACATGTTATAGATCTCCATCACGGCCTGCCATATTTACATGCAAGAGTATTGTTGTCGTATACATGTAATCAAATTACATAACTTATTAACAAAAGAAAAAGAAAAAAATACTGAATTTCCAATCGCTGCAAGTCGAATTACGCAATTAAAGAAAAGAAACACACAAACACACAACATTTTTTAGGTATTTATGTACACATCTCCAAACATGAATGACAGTTTCCAGCAGAGCATGGAGAGTACCATCACTAAATTGAGAAATGGAAATTAAAATTCTATAAAAAAAATTTTCCAATCACTAATAAGTGGGAAGAGAACAAGAGCAGTAGGTTCCAAATTAAACCTGAGAGTACATACCTGTATAAGTAAAAGTTGAATGGCAGCCCGGCACTTGACATCTGATATAGCTGCATACAGGCGATGTCTCCTCAAGCTATTATCCAAGTCATCATTTGAGGCAATAGGCCCAGTAGATGCATCATGATTGTTTCCACTCAAATCTTCTCCCTGTGCAGAGATCCTACTGTCGTAATCAAGAAAAAATGAAAAATCAGGATGAATTTCCGTTGCCGCTTCTTTGAGAGATGAAACCACATCAAACCATTTGTCTTCAGAGAACATCTCCCCAGCATTACTCAATAAGCGAACAAAAGCAGCAATGCCAATACCAGCAAGGCTTTGATGAGGACGTTTGATAAAACTAACCAATAACATCATCACTTTCTTCAAAAGGGGATTGACGGTGTCATAAAAATTTACGAAAAGATCTACAACTAGTTGCAGAGCCAATGTGCAAGTCTCATAAAGCCATGCATCTTGATCAAGTTCCCCCATGTCTCCATCACCTTCGCGCTCAGGAGGGAAGTCACTGGATGGATCAATAGCACGTCGAGCATCATCAAATATTCTAAAAAGAACAGATTCAAACACCTTTTCCCACAAGGCAAGGGAAAAATGTTGGCCATAGTTGCGTAAAGTATCGAAGAGTAATTCTACAGCGCTCTTCCTGATTTCAGGTCTTGGGTCAAAGCTCAATTCAGATAAACCTAGAGAGAGAGAGAGTAATCACTTCATTAACTTGAAATATTCAAGTTCCATAAAATATAAGAGGTGATGTCTCCAGATGAATCAAGCTTAAATCTGGATTCCTTCATAGATAACCAGCATTAAAATCACTAAAAAAAATCTTACCTGCCAACAAAGGAAACCATAAATAGAGATGATCCACCTTATCAGCGGATTCCCCACCATCAGTCTTCTTATCTTTATCTTTTAGAGATGAAGATGGAGATGGAATTTCAGAAGTTTTCTTGCCAAGATCTCCTTCAGCGAGTTTTGCAGCACAGAATTGTAGGAAGCCAATGGCATTAAGACTAATTTCTTTATTGAATCTAGTGTTGGTGAATGCAATCAGACAATTTACGCAGTCAGTGAAAGTGGTAGATTCAGTTTCTGTAATATATGGAAAATAATCACGCACAATCTTCTCAATTATTTCAAATGAAAGGAGAACAATGTTCTTGTGATCATCATAAGCAGCTGTTGTGAAAACCTGCAATTATGAATATAATCAGAAGGAGAAAGAGTATGCCTGAATGCAAAAAATAAGTTTCAAAGCAGGGAAAAAAAAAAATCTCAAAGGCAGTGTTAATTAAACAAAGTTTATGTTGAAGTTCACTACCATGAACATGCTTTTCCATCCAGACTTGACATTATTCACACGAGATAACACCATCTGTGAAACACATCTAATAATCAATTCTCTGATTTCGACAGCACTACTCTTCCGCATTACAATTACGAAAGGCTTCATAAACTCATTCTGGAAGTTATAATTAGCCAATTCTTCCCTCTCCAAGAATTTCATTGATAATTGACGTAAAGAGTCCATCGCAAATATCGCAATGGAAAGGTTTTCAGAACAGCCAATTGTCACAAAAAAGTCAGAGAGTACTTGCCAGATTTTTGACCATACAAGCCTAATGCGGTTCATGTTGTAGTGCCTGTTCAAATGGTACAAATTAGAAAAAATCATTTCCATAGCCAACAAAATAAAATGTAACAGTGAGGTTACAAAAATAATTATGGAAGAGCCAAGACCAAGTGGTGATACATACGCAATCTCAACAATCTTTGTGAGGCTAAAAACCCGAGGATCAGATGTAGACCGCAGTTCATCCATGGATACCTTGCAGAGAGCCTTGACAAAATCAACTATTGCCTCACTGTTTAGCTTTTGGCTCCGAATAAATATGCGGTTTACTTCACCAACTTGTTCCAACATGTTTAAGTTAGAAACCAAGTTGTTCATCTGTTCAGGTGTAATTCCAGCTGCCACATTACCACCAATACCAGCACTATCATACGAACCTCTCCTCGTGGCAGATGCTGCGTTCTGAATCTTCCCAGGTCCTTTTTTTCTCAGAACAGGAAGAATATTTGATCTGGCTTGTTTAGATTTGTCTGTGTCATTCTGTGGAAATGCAAAGAAAGCAGCATCTGGAGGTGCACCTTCACCCAAGAGATGCAAATGCTCAAACCGAGATATGCATGTTAAAATATGTTCCCAGGCCTCTTGTAAATAATTCCCATCCTCATCAGCTATGGTGAATATAGCCTGTTGATGCAAGTAAGATGGATAAGAGTTGTCCAGATGAACTTTAAAAATGATGAATTGAGTCCAACAAATATTTATTAACTTTTTGAGCACATATATTCCCTTAGACTTAACATATTAGGGATATCACCTTTTCCTACCAACAAAATCAAATGCAATTAATCCAACCCCAATCGATTTGCAATTTCTTTTTCTTTTTCTTTTTAAACTCGGTCAAACTATATACTGTATGTACCATATTCTTGTGCATGCACCTTGAATATAATGAACTAAGATGCCTGGGGGACCCAAAACAAAACAAATAAAAGAAACAAAACAATGACGGACAAAATGTGAGAAAATTAATCTCTTGTTGCACTAAGTACGCCTAGAATGGCCAATTTTGATTTCAAACCAGTGTACAGATTTTTTTTTTTTTTAATCAATGTACCATTTGGATTAGAGAAAAGATGATAACTCTCTGAATGGTAGATGGCATGCTAAGCGCAAATGAAGAACTTACCTTGATAGCATCAATGTTTTTCCTTTTAATATCAGCAGGTGAGTGGAGCGATGTAAACTTTGCTAAAGATGTAACAAAAGCATCTCTTTGAGTTTTCATGGACACCCCTGCTGTGACATGGATTGCACTACGAAAGCCCTCTAAACACAGGGCTATTATAACTTCATCATCACTTTGGTCAAGGGGAACACTGAATGCAGCCAGCATCGGAGCCCAACAAGCTTCAATCATGAATCTAAGGATCACGACATCTGTTGCCGGATAATAAACGGATCTACAAAATCCCAAAAAAGAAAAAAAATGAAATCAACTTATTTCAAATGCTACCAGTCAGCAATTCTCCAAAAGGACAACGCTTTATAGCATGCCAGATAAACAATTAGTACTACACCATCGTCAAAAAATACACTTTCCAACTGTACAAATTTATGAAGGCTAAGCATTTAGAAGTCTAAAACATGGAAGATAAAGGTAGAAATACATAGATATAAACATGATAATCATAGGAGAAGACTTTTTTTAAGCTTATGATGCAGAAAAAGTCTAGTTTAATCTTACTCTGATTTGCGAGCTTTTTCTTTGAACTGTTCCTGCATGTGTTTCATGAGGTCATCACCAGTCTCCAAATTGTCTTCCCCTCGCTTACGAACCACAATGTTTAGTATACTATCTAAACCTAATATTCTGTTCGAGTTCACAGACTGCTTCTGTTGAATGGACAAATTGTCTTCTTTCATTTTGATCTCACTCCTTGATATTCGCTCAAACAATGATCTCAAATACTCCTCTGGCAGATCTTTCCCATCATCAATCCCACGATTGTTCCTTATAAAATCATCAGCTGACATCTAGACAATGAGATTA
Source organism: Pogostemon cablin (assembly GCA_023678885.1). NCBI lineage: Eukaryota > Viridiplantae > Streptophyta > Magnoliopsida > Lamiales > Lamiaceae > Pogostemon > Pogostemon cablin. The sequence continues at coordinate 2,476,055 of CM042965.1, forward strand.
AAACAGAACATGATCAGAATTAAATGAATCAAGCCTCTGCCAAGGAAATCAAATCAAACACTATAAAATTACAAGCTTACAAAAGTACCTTGTTCTTAACCATAGGGTTATGAGCATCAGTGTTCAGCAATATAACAGAGTAGGCAAGCACATAAGCAGTGTCAGCACTGGTAAAAACCTTTGGATTACATTTGCAGTAACGTTCGGCAAACTTCTCCATAATACGATCAATTTTCTGAGCCTCACCAGGCAGTCTAAAGCCCTGTAAGAAGACCCTAATTGCTTCATCAAACTCCATGCCTTGGAAATCAAATGAATCAATATAAGCATGCATTACTTTCAGCGACATATCTTCCCTTTCACCCAAATAGTCACCAATCAGAGTTTTATTTAAACCCGATGCATTTTTAAGGAAAGTTGCTATCTCTTCTGCAGAGTTCCCCACCTTATTTGCATTTATCAGAAACTCGATACCTTTTTTCGGTTTTCGGTTAAAAAGAGAGATGCCTTCCTGCCATACGGACAAAATCATTACTCGTTTATTTAAAAGGATTTAGAACAAAGTTTACTTCGCACATTAATCAAATAAATTTCACTTAAATTGTACCTGAAGTTCGAGTTTGTAGGCACGACGCTGCTCCAGTACTGAAGCATCACAAAATTCAGGAGAGGCTTCTGACTGAGTATCTGATCCGTCAGTAGGCTCCTCGACACTGCCATTCAGGGAAGGGGGACTCCCAGGATCAGAACTGCTGTCGGCAGCATCTGATTTCTTTAGAGAATGAAAATCTGGAATTTGTAGTTGTCTGTTCATCCAATCACCCATGCATTTCAAAACAGAAACTAAGCATTTCATAGCTTCTAGCTTCATACTAGCATCTTCAGGAGGCTGAAGGGTACTTGAGACGCCAGGGGGAACCCCTCGAGCAGTTTTAAGTAATCCATTGACCATTCTGAAACAGACAGCAAATAGGAAACCAGAGTCTTAACATTTGTATACAAACACGCATGAGCAATAATTAGTAATATGTTGCATGCATAATGTATGAAAGCTCAATGGTTACAGTAACTAAACAAGACAACAACTTCAAAAGAATCAACCCATAAATATTAGAAATATATATTGAGTGTTAACAATGAATCAAACCTTACCTCTCAAATATGTTGGAAGCATTAACATCACAATCATAGTTAAGGAATATGTCTATCACGATCTGAGAATCAATGCACAGCTTCTCTAGAAACCGAAGGACTGTCATCTTTTGCTGAAAATTTGGCTGGGCAACATTTTCTAACACTCTGAGGACTATCATGGGAAAAAATACTCCAATTTCTGCTTTCAGTCCGGCTCTAAAACGTGAAACCAGACTTATAAATATTGAGCAAGAAAGCTGGAAAACAATCATATGGGTCGAAGCACTGTTCTTCAACAGCGACAGACACAAGTATTGCTTTATGGCATCCAAGAATCTGTTCAAGAAGAAACAGAGACAATGATTGATACTTAGACAGAAGTAACCAATAGGATAGAAAATAAAAAGGAATTGAACAAAAGAGAAGAGTGGCAAATGATCAAACATAAATGATCAAATATAAATTATCAATTTAAATCAGCCAGATAAACTATTTGAACTAGTGACAACCAAACCTTCAATAGGGTACTGTGATTAGTCACTATCCATAGCCAAAAACAAAATATGACCATATTCCCATCATAACAACAACAAAAACTAACCATAATTATAATGAAGAGCATCTTGAATGCGCTAGAAGTGATTCCTATGCTACATGTATATCTCTAAACTATTCAAGTATAATTACGGCCAAACAATACAAAAAGTCCTTTATAAACTGAAGAAGCATTTGAGAAGAGAAGCAAGAAAAATGGGACAGCCAAAATACCTTTCACTAGTCCTGAAAATTGCCCCAGCATTCTCAAGTAAAATTTTAAGCAACTCCAATGCCACAATCTTCCCCTTCATTGCCTGGGGGTCCACCGCAGCGTCCTTGGGTGGAGTCTTCATTGAGAGCTTACACAAAGCCCGAAAAACCAAAAAGGCGTCCCGCCTCAACTTATTTCCAATCTGCACTTCCAATTCATCATCCCTGTCTCCCTCACCCTCAGCCAACTCCCCTTTCCTTCCCTCTAATGCCGACTTATACATACTAATCTCCCAATACTTGGCGTCTAGCATATCCTTATCCGTAGAGTCCAATAAGTCCGCGGGGTTAGTGCCTTCCACTGTTGAGGTCTTAGTCTCAAATGCTCCATCATGAGCCCCAGCCCCTGATCCCACGCCACGTCCATGCGCATTAGGGCTAAAAACTCCATCAATATCCTGAATTATCTTAGTAATAAATCCCTGAACAAACAATGTCCCATCCACATCCGACTTCTCCACTGGTTCCATCAGCTCTGCCACCACTATAGGCTGTAATGGCACAGTTGACGAATCAGCTTCCATCCTCCTAAACACAATAACTAACATTTGAACCAACGATGCCTTGGCAGTAGTCTGATTCACCACATTTTTACTACTAAGATACATATCATAACATGTTCTCACAACTTGCAACAAACAATCACCATGTAGCCGAAGTGACACTGAAGTAACTGCTGACAAAAGCGTCTTGATCACTAACAATTCCACATTTTCGTCCCCCAATTCGTGGCATTTACACGCAGAATCAATCAATCTAAAGATCAACTTCGCGTCAGAGCCTCCAGTTGTGTCCGCTTCACCATGTAAATATCCATGGGCAATCAATTTTTGCACCGCATCGAGAGCAGGCTCTGAAACTTTGAGGTAGTTAGCAGAGAGAGCATTGATAAGTGGACTGAGAATGATCTCGGAATCGTACAAGGAAATATCTAAGATAACCCCCGGGAGGGATGACGAGTCAGAATCGGATTGGCCGGACGGTGATGCAGGTGGAGACACAGCGGTAGGGTTTAGTTTGGGTGATACAGGTGGAGACGCCGCGGTAGGGTTTTGGTTGGGTGATGTAAGGCGTTCAATAACAGATTTGCACTCGGCGGCGAGTTTGGAGTGCTTGCGCCACGAAGCATTTTTGATAATCTTATCGAGGGCGGGGATTAGGACTTGGTTTAAGCGGGAATCGGCTTCCGAAGAAGCCATTCCCGGAGTATTAAGAGGAGGATGAGAGAGGTGAACCTGAATTGTAATTGTATGCGACGAAGCTCCTGCTAATTGTCGCTCTCAGCGTGGCGGTGGCAGTCCAGGTGACGCTACTGGTGGTGATTGCGGTGGTGGGGCGGTGGCGGAGCAGCGGATCTAGAGTAATGAAAATAGTATGGACTGGCGGGGGAGTGCAGAATCAAGATCGTGGAGATGAATTGCCTTTTTTATCTAGATATTATGCTTCGAGATAGGTAAATTTTTTTTTTTTTTTTTTGTATACTCCATTTCATTCACCATATGAAGATTCAACGACATTAAATTAAAATATAAATAAATGACGTAACAATGATTTCTTCGTTGGAAATTTGGAAGATTGACGAATAGTAAAGAAATTAAACGCGAGTTCTGGTTTTATCATGGAATAAATATCTTCCAAGTTCTCTGTTATCGGATAATAATAACCAATGAAGCAATCCAGTTTCAGGATAATGGGTCCCTGAACACGAGCCCATAAATTTCAAGTGTGGGCTTCTACACATTTAAGACTGTACCCATTTTAACATACAAATGCCCGGTTAATTTTTATTTATTTTTTACTTTATTGGAAATTGGGTGAACCCAATAACTCAGACGGATTTAGTTTTTAAAAAAAATTAAGTGCGCAACTTCGACAATATATTTGAGTCTATATCTCTAAACTCATCTAGTGAAACGGTCTCACATAAATTTTTAATGTGATCACTATAAATAGTAGTAATGTGGCTTAGTTCTAGCACATATACAAGTGTTTCTTAATTTTGAGTCCATGCACCTAGTGAAATAAATTATTAATCTACAATCCATTCAGAATATGACTAATGAGATGAATTGTCAATTTATGATAGAGAATTCAAATACTCCATAACAATACTAACGTGTAATTATCAAATGAAGCAAATCCCATTTAGGCATAGAGATAAATTAAGAGTGCAACTTCAACCATAAAGATTGAAAGGGACAAATATATACCATGATGATGACAGTCATGCAAAAGTATTCTCGAAGTTAATTTTATCAAAGATAATGTTGAATTTGAAATTTATATATAAAATGCATACAACAATGCATCATTATTTGGGATGGGCTTATTCGCCCGGCCCAAAGATGGAATAAGCCCAACGGGTGTATTCCGGCCCAACACCGCCCCAGCTGTTTCATGCGGGCCCCCAAGCCTTAACTATCGCCCACTGAGTAGGATAAATACCATCGATGGTATAGAATCCTCCAATCAAGATCCTTCGCTGCCCATGGCCCCCATTTAAGTCCGAGGGGCCCATGTATTAGTTGTTGCATGTCTCTCCCTATAAATATGGGGCTTGAGGCCCCAAATATATTTATGCACTATACTCTTATGCACTGTACTACTAATACCAGTTAATAAAAAAGCAAACATTCCCTCCCGGAGAGCTCGAGTCGGGAGGAAGTCCTGTCTTATTGCTCTCTTTGTGTTTGGTTAGTCGAGTTTACGTCATAGCCATATAAACATACCGTCATCTCTAAGGACTCGGTACCAACAATTATATAGTTGCCATTTATAATGCATTAGTCAAATATAACATACATACAAAATTCAAATTTCCATCTATCAAGTATAAATAAATAATCTTAATTTATCAAGCATAAAACTCAATTAGGATCTCATTTAAATTAATTTGTTATTTTATCTTTAATTTTGACACTAATAATTGTTGGGTTTATCAGCCCAGGGAGCCGGGCCCACTCAATCCACTAGCATGATATTGTCCGCTTTGGGCTGCCCATAGCCCGCACGGTTTTACCACTCTGAGCCTCACGCTCAAAAGGCCTCATGCTAGGGAGAGTTCATCCCTCAATTATAAACCCCTCGCCATCCCCACGTCCATCCCTCAATTATAAACCCCTCGCCATCCCCACTTCTAACCGATGTGGGACTTTGGTTGACACCCAACCAACATTTCCCCACACCCAACCAACATTTCCCCCTCAAACAAAGTCCCGCAGCTAGACCATCCAGTTTGAGGTCCGAACATCCCACCAACCCCGGGCTGGGCCGGTTAAGTCTGGGGCATGGCTCTGATACCACTTGTTGGGTTTATCCGCCCAGGGAGCCGGGCCGGGCCCCTAATATAGTCAGGCCCACTCAATCCACTAGCATGATATTGTCCGCTTTGGGCCTGCCCACTGGCCCGCACGGTTTTACCACTCTGAGCCTCACACTCAAAAGGCCTCATGCTAGGGAGAGTTCATCCCTCAATTATAAACCCCTCGCCATCCTCACTTCTAACCGATGTGGGACTTTGGTTGACACCCAACCAACAATAATGAAAGTTAAGCCAATTGTTATGTTGTGGTGCCATGGATTTTTTTAATTATAATATTTTTTTTCAAAATCACTAGTTATAATTAATGTTTTTTTAAGTAACCCATCACAATAATAAACCCTAATTATTTCATTAGAGAAGCAATTTAAGAGAGCAGCATTAACAAAAGGATTATGATTTAGAACATATATTAAAAAATATGACCGATTAATTAATCGACCATAATTAAAATTAAAGTTACCTAATTCCCACTGCAGAAAATAAAAGAACTTAAAATAAGAGAAATTAGAAACAAATTTCATCGAGTTTCAGTGGGTCAAATTCTACTACTTGCAAGATTAATTAGTTGATTATTGTTTTTTCCCTTTCTTTTTGTTTTTTTTTTGTAATTTTAATTATTTGAAATTAAATCTATTTTGGCGGCAAAGGTGAGGCCTGATTTCTGCATGGGATCGCCGGAGGAGCGTGGCGGTTTAGAAGCTCTCGGGCCAGTTCTTGAAGATCCCCGCCGCCTCCGACGGTGTTCGGTGCGTGAATCTCCGGCAGAGCTCTGGTGGCGGTGTTCGAAAACTCACGGTGGTCGATCTGCTGCCTCTGATAGAGGGTCCACGAGGGCACCACCGTATCGCATAGTGACGAGAAATCATATGCCGCCGGAATATTCATCGGTAGATCTAATATGGATTGGGATGACGGTACGAAAAACGGCTGAGGCGAGGACAGCGCCGGAGGCGGAGTTGGAAGCTCTAGGGCGGCGAGGTGGGCTTGTAAGTAGGACAGTTCTGTTTGCAGATTCACCACCTGCAATACATAATTATGAGTTCCATGTAATTAGTACGTACTTCCAATGTAACACGTTACGTTCCATTTTCGTTCGTCACACATCACTATCCAAAAAAGAAAATATTATAATAATTTTTAACTTTAAAAGTACATACTATATTATTTAAAATTTACATCTCTAACCTAACATACATGACATACTTTATAATTTATTTATTATCTCAAAATTTAAAAAAATAGGTCAAAAATCAACTTTTTGTAAACTCTATACCTACAATACCCGTGCAATTTAATATGACACGGATGAATATTAATCATGTCACTAATAATACAACAATATACAGACATACATGCATATGTACTATGATTGAGGCTCCTGTGCACCCGGGAGCACGGAGCACACTCCGTGCGCCTTTACAATTTCCATGCCCCTTTGCAATTTAGGACACTAGCAATACATAGGTTTAAATATGATTGGAGAGAGAAGAATTTTGTTCACATGGGGACACAGAGTTTTCTCCGTATTCTCGGAGGCACAGAAGCTTTTGTCATGTACTATACTATATATTTGGTCCAACTTCATATGGTATACTAACTCAAAAAGTTAAAAAAAAAATTAGAAAATGATGTCCAACAAATTCATTGATAATACTTGAATAGTACTAATAAGAAATTAGGAATTAAAGAGTATAAATAAGGGAGATGATTGTTAATGCAAGCAAATCCTAGTGATAAGACCACTAGTTGTAGAAGGACAGTTAAATGTCTTTTGGTGAAAGCAACTGAACAGAGAAATTCAGACAAAATCTGCTGCGAAGATAATTATAATCAAGAATAGTGCTCTATATGGTTGATCTAATCTAAAATTGCATATTTATTAGTCCCCTAATTATGACCATACTTATCTTTAGTCTTCTCCATAGTATGTTGCTTCTTTAGTTTTCAATATTGTGTACTTTTTATTATTTTTTAGTTTCTCCTTGACGTGCAATCAGCAAATTCATGAGCCACGTCACCATCTTTTGGTTTTACCTTAATAAGGACTGCAAACCACCTATTTCAATTTGTTGTTTCAATTCGTATTTCAATCTTTAATTGAATGACACGTGTTATTGTTATTTCTTAGATTAATGTGAAGTGCCCAAAGTTTTGATGGCCAATTGTACAGAATAATACTTTATGTTATGAAATGCCAATGAAACATCTAAAGTGAAATAGAAAATTCAAGTTCCCATTTCTTTAACTACTAACTACTCAAAAACTTAAGAGAAAGACCATGCATACTATCATGAAATTCAAAAGTTATTTCATAAAATTAACATACTCGGGCATGCAGTTTTCCAAAATAAGATATTCAATGTTGGGAGTAAATTTTAAGACAATTTTGGGTATTCAGATTTTTGTATCATCTCTTGTTTTACATAGTTGATAAATTTATGTAATGAAAAAACCATACTTAAAAGAAAGTTGTAAAGCTAAGATACAATAATTAGTTTTTTCATTTCTCCTATCAATCATAATCATATAACAAATTGTATACGACTAGTTACAAGATTTCTCAATTAATAGACCTGAATATTTCTCTTACCAGGAAACACTATAGTTAGAAATGGTGATCCATGTTTGATAGAAGCATTCCCTTTGGCTTCATGCACACTTAATATAACTATTACAATTTACAGGCAGTATTATTTTGGACTTATATATATTTATAGAATTAATCCAAAAAACTCAAAGCAGTGAAATGCAACCTAAAAACCTGCAAATTGCAATGTCTGAGGACCCCATTTCTTTCCTAAGCGTTACACAAAAATGAGCGACCACTACCTTAATTACAGCAAATTTGTATGAAACAAAAATTAAACACAAGATTATGTCTATGTACACCAAATATATTCTAATTAATGTATATTTTAAAAATAATTAATATACCATATACCAACTGCATCACCATTATAAGTTAATGAGTCAGAATCAGGTTTCTTGATTTCAGCAAAACACATAACTGTTCCCCAATCCAACACATCATGGTCCACAATTCACTCATACTTCTCCAAGGTCTTTGAAATTTAGCATTTGTATTTTCTTAATTTTAATTCCATTTCTATATAGTCAAATCAGTGACATCCCTCTTTAAATATTTTATCTCCAAGAACCAAATTCTAAATCATGCCTTGCGTCGTACTCAAAGACAACTTAATTAGAAATTAATAATATTCCTGGATTAAATACACACTAATTAATCGCAGCATTTAAGGAACCCTAGATAGAGATAAAACCAAAGTACCAAACTATAACTCCAATTAATTGAGTAATTAATTACTCCATAATTGGACAATTTGGGTATTACTTAATTATGAACAGTTGACAAAGCTATATATATTCAACTGTAGAGCATGAGTTTTGTAAGAAATGAAGCAACAGAAGTTTGTAAGACAAGAAGAGCTACAAGGGCTGTCATTAGTTCACCAACTCTGAAAAGACACATCTTTAAGGATTAACCATAATTTTAGGACAACGTATAAAATCAACTTACCCCACAATTTTTTTGAACATAATAAATTACTGTAATTAAAAAAAAAATCTTAATCTTAACATATTATACCTGTTGTTGGAGGGCAAATATGTGAGCTACACAGCCGTAGATGGGGTCTCTAAGGCGGGACTGCGCCTCGTAACAAATAGTGACGACGGCGTCGAGGCGTTTCTGCGGCGGAATGTGGAGGAGGAGCTTCGAGACGTTACTTGCTCCGAACACCTTATGCACGGCGGCAAAATGAGCCGCTCCTTGCTCCGAGTCGAAATACGGAGCAAATATGCATCCCGCCACGCACTTCCGCCGCAAGAACTTGCATGCTCCGCATGGCCCACCACCGCCTCCTCCACCTCCGCCGCTGCTTCCCCCTCCACCACCCGCCCCGCTGCTGCCAGCCACGTTTCCAGTACTCATAATCCGATGATATTACTTCCTACACAAAATGAATAGGGAATTACATAACAAGGGTTTTCAGACAACCTAAACCAGGATTAGAGAGAGAGAAGGGGAGGTAAGAGAGAGGGAATGATAGAGATAAAGATAAAAGTTTTTCTCTCTCTAAAATATTAATTTGGCATTAGGGTTTGGTGGTATTTGTTGTTTCTTGAAGGGGGGGTGGGGTGGGGGTGGGGGTTGGTTTTTAAACACAAAATGAAAACTTTGAAGCCACGCGATGAAGCAAACCCCCCCATTAGCTGCTTGCGTGAAGCAAACATGCAATAAGCCACCTGCCTTAATATTTATCTCGTGAATTCGACTTAGCAAAACTCATGTTTTCATCTCTTTTTTTCTTTTCACCTTTTTCCCCTTTTCAATCATTTGCCTATTTATACTTACATATATACTGTATCTATATCCATATCCACTTATATATAGTATAGTAGTAGTATCACTATAATATTCTTTCACCTTTCAGACAAATAAAACAAGAATGAGGTTATAAGGAGTTAAGGCATGTTCATAGTTTTTGGCATTTCACTTCTCTCTCTAAATTCTTTATTCCCAAAACGACTTTTACACCTCATCGTTCCTTCCCAATTTTTTATATTATTATTTTTATGATTTATCCCAACTTATTTAAATCATATATGTACACACAAATACTTCATCCGTTTCATAATAAAGTTTACATCTACTAAAGACATAGAATTTAAGAAAAGTTGTTTATCAGTATTTTAGGCCATAAATAAAGTATAAATTAAACTAATATGTATTATGAATTATTGAGTCGAGAGCCATTTTCTTATTTAAATTGTGAACTAATTGTTTACGAAACCGATAAAAATAGCAAGTATAAACTTAATTATAGAATTGAGGGAGTAATAATAACTTAAAATTAAAACAACTCGAAGTGGCATATTATTATTATCTTATCTGAAGGTATGGAATTATGTTGTTATTAAGGATTAAAATTGATGTATGAAGTTGTCATAATCATTAACCACTTTTTATTCCATTTTAAAGTTTTAGACTTGGTGATTTTACCAACTTGATTAATATAGAAATTGAAGATAGAAAAGCCATTTGCTATCAATTAGATGAAGACATTAGTTATATTACTAGGTAGCAATTTGGGTAGCATGATTACTACAAATTCATTAAATTATTTTCTAGGATATTTGACTAAAATGGAGAATTTTTTTTCTTACACAAGATAAATCGTCTGTACCCCATATATAGTACATAAATGAAATTCTAAATTTCTATTAAATTGGTAATTTCAAAATGTGGGACGATTATAAAGTTTTAAAAGAATAATATCTCGACTTAAGATGGTAAAGAACTAAAAAAAAAGTTAGTAGTATATAATATAAGGTCAAGTTTTAGGTTTTCGTAAATTTTTAAATCTTTATATTTTCTGTTTCAAATTATTAAATATGGCGGTCTCACTTGAAGATAAATGTAATAATATTTTAATTAAAAAATGATAAATTGATTAATAAAAAGTAATAACAATGTTGCTACTATTTTATAAATAATTTTAGTATAAATAAAAAGTGATGATATTTTTAGTGAAATGATTATATTATCTTTATTAAATATTATTGACTATATTAGAAAGAAAAAAAATAGTCACACCTGACACATGATAAATAAATATTTATACCAACTTATCAAAGAAAGGTTCATATTCTTTTCTCCTACATACCACACATGGAATTAATAGATAGTATAAGACCAACTTATTATGCAGGATTTTAGGATGTCTAGAATCGAACATTGTTATACAAATTATAGCATAATAACTCGATGTCATTCGAAATTGTAATAAAATTTATTCTAATGAACTAATCATGCTATTCCCAATTTAAAAATTCTTAGGATTCATGGATTATTCCATCATTGGATTGCTCAAATAATTCAGAGAATAATTGAAATATTTCTCGTAACTTCAACAATATTCTTGTAATCCTAGTTTGTTTTTTTGTATGGTAATGCATTCCTCCTAGTCAAAAAAGCTGCGAGTCTCTCGTATAATCAGGAGTAACGGTCGAATTTAATTTTATAACGTCACATTCACATAATTTTATTTAGATACATATATAAAATCAGATTTGTGGAATTATTTTTCGAGCTTCAGAATTTCTTATGTTGGATTACATTCTGTAAGAAAATATACTCATGTTGGATTAATTCATAAAGAAAAAACTGAATACAAGGTTAATAAAATAGTGTAGGGTGAGATAGAGATATAATTTATCGGAGGGTGAAAGCGTAAATAGAAAAATAATAAGAGGAAGTTTAGGGTAGGAGGAGATGATGAGAGTCGTAACTGAAGGGGAACATTGATGACATCATCTCTACTGTTGGATCGATTACTCACCTCTTCCTCTTTGTTTGCACCTCACTTTTACATCCGATCTACCTCTACTCCTACTTTCATTCACCCTAAATTAAACACATGCGTTCTCCATTTATCCCAAGATACCCACAATATTAATTTCTCTTTTTAATAAAAGGACATCACATATACTCCCTCCGTCCCTGACTTATGTTCGCTGACACTGTAGATACGAAGTTTAAGAAAAATTATCAAGTTTATTGTTTTTTAGGGGTATTGTGGTATTTTTAATTATAAATAAATAAATTAAAAAGTATGTTATGTGTGTTATGTGGGAGTGGTAGAAATTAAGATAACTTTTGAGGTTGTTGGTTAATGTGAAGTTTCCTTTTTTGGGTGATGAACATAAGTGTGAGACGAACGAAAACGAAAAGTATGAATATAAGTGTGGGACGGAGGGAGCATAGCTTAATTACCTCGCTACTCTTATAACTATCATTTACACATAAAGTAAGAAGTAATATTCTTCAATGGCAAAAGTTTCTGCGCCCTCGGAGACACGGCGTGTCTCCATGGGAACACTACCCTATCCCTCTATATTTTATTTAAATCTATGTATTGCTAGGGATTTAAATTAATTGTAAAGAGGCACGAATATTGCAAAGGGACACGATATTTTCGGGGCACAAGAATCTCACTCATCTTTAATTCAAATGTAAAAAGTAAATGGGGGATGTTTGCAATGACGAGGAGTATGTTTTACGGTTACATATAAATGGAGTTTAAGAAAATTTCTTTTCAGATAATCAAAATTGACCAAAATGAAAATCAAAATTTATTATAGGACAAACCGTATGTACTTCCTCAATCTCGTTACAATATTTTTTTTTTTTTGCGGAGATTAAAGAAAAATGTATATTTGATCGAATATAATAATATTTTAGTGTAACATTTTTCTAAAAGATAGGTTTAACAATCAACATGAGAATTATGAATCAATTAGAATTTGGCAGAAGGGGATTCCAAGTAAGGTTCAAACATTTGTGTGGAGGTTGCTAAAAGATAGACTGTCTACCAGGTAAACCTTAGAAAGCGTAAGGTGCTAGCTTATGAGTACGGTTTGATGTGTACTTTTTGTGCAAGCAGTGTGGAAGATGTTGATCACTTATTTATTCTTTGTCCATTTTCATCAAGTGTATGACAAAAGTGCTTCTCGTGAGCTGGCATCCGAAGTTGTATGCAAGTTTCTATTGGTAGGCAATTTCAAGCTCATCTTGGATTGTCATGGAACAGGAAACATGAAGTGTTTTGAGTAATGTTGTGGCATTGCACTACATGGTCTTCGTGGATTGCAAGGAATTCAAGTATATTCAAACAAAAGATAACTCTATTGAATGACCTTGTTGAGCTTATAAAGTTGAGGATGTGGCCATGGCAAAAGGAATTGGCACCAAATAATTTTAGCTATGAGTTGCATAATGGTTTTTAAATTCATTAGAATGTTTATGATATTATGTTAGAAAAAGTGAATGGGATCACCATAGTACACCTTATAATGTGTGATATTATTATTTAATAAAATACTTATTTTCCTATAAAAAATTAATATTTTAGTGTAACGTGTATAGTTGTATTAGTATTTCGTATAAATTTCATTTACCAAAAAAGAAAATGTAAAGATTGAAACATAATGCCTAAATTAAAAATATGTAAAGGTTGAAATTAGATGAATATGGTATGGAGTATATTTCAATTGTGCATGTCTCAACAATTACTATGACAATCTACATATATATAACTTCCTTCGTTCAACATTAATCTATCTGTTTGCTTTTTGCGCGTAAATTAAGAAGTATTATTATTTTATGTGTAGTAAGTAGTTGTGTTAATGGGGTGTGTGAGTCCCATATTTTAATTGTATTAGTGTGTGGGTGGGTCTCATGTGTCTATAAAAGGAAATGGAAAAATTAAGAATGGACAACCCAAAATGATAAAATAGATAGATTGACAGTGGACGGATGAATTACTCCATAAGTTTTATTATTTTGTTGAAATTAGATGAATATAGTATGGAGTATATTTTAATTGTGCATGTCTCAACAATTACTATGACAATATAAGTATACTCCCTCCATCCCATTCAAAGACGATATTTTTTTCATTTTGAGTGTTCCATCCAAAGGGTCTCCTTTCTTTTTTTATATACATGTGACCCACACAATCCTTCTAATACAATTAAATATGGGGTCCACACAACCACTAATACAACTACTCATTACATATTAAATAATAATACTACTTAATCTACGTGCAAAAAAACAAAAATCACTGTTTGGACGGGACGGAGGGAGTATATTACTCCATAAGTTTTATTATTACGGGAATGACTCCATGGCAATGACTTTATGAGACTATGTTATAGAATAGTTTATATGAGATAGATAAAAAATAATAGTATTTAATTAAACGTGAAATGATGTAGTAATTTATTTCTTGAATAATTTATAATATAAATAAAAATAATTATATTTAAAAAAAAGTGATAACATCTACTATAATAAAAAAAATATAACTAATTAAAAATATGTAAAACGATCTCACAATAAGACGGTCTCACTCAAGATTGTCCTACAAAATATATAATTCAAATAAGGGTAGAGTTTTGGGGAGATAATTTTTATATTTTCAGTAATTTTCTGAAATTAATATAATTCATTGATTTAAATTCAACTCCACACTTCTCGTTTTGATTCATTTCAAATTCAAGTTCAGAATTTTTGTTTCATTTCAAATTCAAGTTCAGAAATTTTAATGTGACATAGTAACTAATATTCTCACAAAATATTTCAATTTAAATTTGTCAGCTCCTTTTAATACAAATAATAAATTTTACGATTTGAAATACTCCCTCCGTCCTGCCATAATGGTTACGCTTCCTTTGTACAAAGGAAGCGTAACCATTAGGGCAGGACGAAGGAAGTACTAAATTATTCATAAAGTAATTTTTTTTTTTTTTTAATTATTCATAAAGTAAGTTAAAACATAATTTTATTAATATTTTTTTCAATGACATTGAAATTTAGACAAATGACTAACTTATACCTTAAAAGTTATGGTAAGCAACACTTACCATTTTTTTTAGAGAAAATGAATGTGTCAAAAATAATCCAACAACCTCATTAAATTTTTTAAGTGACCAAATCTCTCGTTCATATGATATGGAGTAATAAATTTTCAACAAGTACATTAAATAAGTACTACTCCAAATCGAATTGTTTGATTTTTGTATTTTTAGAAAGAAAAAAAAAGAATAAAATTAGAAAAAAGAATGAGGAAGCAACAGTGTTTTATCTGTAGAATGAGCAAACAGTGCGTAACGGCGCCATCGCCGCGCCGTCCGGTTACGGTCCAAATCGTGTGGTGTGAAGAGGAAGCAATTGACATTTGGGCCCCACTTTGACTGCCACGTGTTCGTCTTCTACTCCCCCTTAACTGACACTCTTTAATTGACGTGGAACTACCCAGCATCACCTGGCCTTAGTATTGTATCAAACCAACCTCAACTAAGTCGAGTCGAGCAACTTATTTGATAAATAATCGAGTGGAACGAGCTTTAATTATAATTAAATTCTAACATGAGTCGAGCTCGAGTAATTTAATAATTTTATAATTATTTTACATATTTTCATACATTGAACTTAAGATCGAGCTGAATTTTTAATTTTATCGAACATAAAAATCTATTTAAATTCATTGGATGTTTTATCAAATTAAACTCAAACAAGTACAATATCAAGTTGAGTATTTAATACTTTATCTGATTTTTAACCCATACAAAGTTAGAAACTTGAAAAAAAAAATCCAATTTAATATGAAATTAATCAACATACATATACAGTAAATCTTTGTTTTCACACATAATTTCTTAGTTTCAATTAATTAAAAAAAAAGCTGGCTTAATTTATTACTATATACTCCAGTATACTTTATGAATAACTGATCAATTGGGCAAATACAAGTGAATAAAAGACTGTAATTAAAATTTTAAATGTTAACAAGATTGGTTTAAAATTATAAATAAATAAATTTTACTTTGAGGTGGACTAATACTGATAAATTAAAGATAATAATTTTTACAAACACTTAAAAAAACTGTTTTTTATTAATATTCTGTTGGTAAAAGTCTTAATTCCATTGTTAAATTGGCTTATCAATGGATTAGCAACTATTGGTAAAGTGTTGATTGGTAAATTTTTAGAACCGAAAATCAATTACGTTGGTAATCCATTGCTAATAATTCCTTTGGCAATCCGTTGGTAATTACCAACGGATTGAATTCCGTTGCTAAAATAGAGAATAAATCTGTTGACATTCCGTTGCTAAAACAAAAATGTCATTTTTGTTGTTAGTTCATTAGTAATTACCAATGAATTGGATTCCATTAGTAAATTCGATTGCTAAAATATATTTTTTTTAGTGAAATGAATTTTACGGTGTATAGATATTCATTGATATAAAATACAAAAAATTATCTATGGAAACTAAATTTATATTTTACAGTGCAATATTAATTTTACATGTTAAAAAAATTTATCTCTGTTCAAAATTATTTTTACATTTTTCAGTTCACTCATTTCACAGTGAACTTCACTATAAAATAGTAACAAAATTACATCAATCCATTACCTTAGGTTAAATTTTAACTTAAGCCATACTTATTATTTACATCTAACATATTTTATTTAATATAAAGGATATTAGAAAATTTAACAAAGTTAATTAAAAAATAATACTCCATCCGTCCGCTTCTAAGGTATCCATTTTATTATTTTTTGCGTCCGATTCAAAGGTATCCATTTCCCATATTTAGTAAAAAAGTAAACAATATGGCCCACCACTTCCCTCTTATACAACTATCAACTTTACATATAATAATAATACTCCTTAATTCACGTGTAAAAAGCAAACGGACACCTTAAAACCGGACGGAGGGAGTATTTTTTTAACCTAATGGTGCAGATGGAGATGGTGTTGGCATTCGATCGTTTGGTTAACGTGACCCGTTAGGGTTCCATGTATTTCTAACAAGCAGCGGAAGCAAGTAAACATGAAACGCATTACCTTTCACCAAGGGTTGATGTAGAGGTTGAATTCTCGCTGGCAGTCTGCGCAGTCCCACGAGAATAGCCATAAGTTCCTCTTCTGATGTCGGAATTGAGTGATCTTTGTGCTCAGACGATCCTCTCTTCGACGGATTTCCATCAGTATATAATACATCAAAATCGAAGAACTGTACGATTTTATATGAATTTTGGAACATGACGAACTGCAGCAGCAAACGACCTTCCGGTCTTCTGCTGTATGTCCCAAGTCCGATCTCGACGTCGTGTGGGCGACGATCTACGAGACCTACTCAATCTGCTCTCAACCCTCATCACACATGAATAATGAATTAGATTAGGGTTCCAGATAAGTTGAGGTGACTTATATACATGGGCTACAGCAGGGACCAGGAGGAGAAATTGGGTTGGGCCTCCATTGGGCTTAAGTATCCAAGCTTAGCCCAAAGCTTATACTTAAGCCCAATAATAATAATATATTCCACTAAAATATTATTACTGCACTACCATACCAATCCCAAAATTACGTTTTGAGCTCCTTCTTATTATGAGCCCGTTAGTCTCCCCATGTTTAAGATATACAATGTCCATTAATTAATTTAAGTTACTGACAACTCAATTAATTAATATCTCATCCAAGAGTAGTACCACTCAACCTCATTATCATGCCGGAATAAATTCCACCTGCAGGGTTTACATGATAATCCTTATGAGCTCCTCAAGGGGACATCATCAACCTATGACGGACACGGATTCCTTCTACAATCAACAGCACACCATAGAGACAGCACTACTTCCCAACTCACCGAGTTTATTGATTTAATTGCATGTAAATCTCACCCATTGATGAATCAAAGAAATACATACTGCCCTATGTGTCGAGGTTATTGTATAGGGATTAAGAGCACGAACTTCCATAATAATTGAGATCAAGTTCTCCTATAAGTCAGTATAAATCGAACGATCTCAAGCTGTCCTGCTCAATACACACAAGTGCACTAATGTGATTCTATAGCCAAGACAAGCTAATACCAAACCACACTACAACCATCCCGATAGAGAGTCCCCGTCTATCTCGGTTGTGAGCATCAGTTTATACTTTATAAGGAAACCGATAATATGATCTTCCGCGTGTTGTCGCACAACATATTATCTACAGTATAAAGTAAGTGGACTATTGCATCGAACATATAAATAAATTATAAGATGCAATCATTTGATCATATGATTCTCATTTCAAATTAATTGTTACAACATTGTTCATACAAAAAGCTAGACTTTTAGTATACAATCCAACAATCTCCCACTTATACTAAAAGACTATGCTGTCATGTCTTCCGCCATACATCTGATTCCCACTCCCACTACACGACCATTAAAAGCTCTCGCCTTAATATCCTTGTAAATGGATTTACTAGGCCATCATCCGATGCAATCTAGGCGACAACAACCTTCCCCTCATCATACGATTTCTCGTAACAGGTGGTACTTGCGCTCCATGTGTTTAATTGCCTTATGGACTTGTGATTCCTTCAAGTTTGCAAATGCACCAATATCATCAATATAAATTGTGATAACCTTGGGCAAACTTAGAATCACATCAAAGTCCATCATGAAGTTTCTAGAGTCATACAGATACATTGGTTGCCTCATAGGCTCCAATTTATCATCTTTCCATATGGAGTCCGAAGTCTGAAATACATTTCTATATAACACTCCTCCACATTATGACTCAACTTCCTAAAATTAAACACATAACCTTGAGGTGGATTTACTGCCGTCCAATCTGACTAAAAAATCTGAATCTACGTAATCCACAAAAAGCAGTGAATCTGTCCAGTAAGCTTACATATAATTTCCAGTCCTTCTCAGGCACTTCATATATGTCTTACCACAGCTCATCATTCTTGTTCCAGGTTACGTTGATACCCACTGTTCATGCATTTAGTAAAACAGATATCCATACTCATGTATAGCATTCCTTAGATTAGGCTTCCTCATTTATCGAAGCATAAGGAACTGCTTTCATCTCCTTTATCTTCCTTTTGTGTCTCAAGACACATTTCCTTAGATAAAGTCACATGCTAAAACGAGTAAGGATTGTATCATTTCATGAAGCTTGAGATAAGCATAACATCCTTTCTTGTGATCCGTATTACCGTGATCAAAAGGATATTTTTGCTCCTCTTAAGTCCTTCATCTTATACCGCTTTATTAACCATACCCCATACGCCCGATAATACTCTTTCATTGTCTCCAATGAGCAAGATAATATCTATGTATAGTACAAGTAATACCATCACGTTTCCATCACTCTTTTCAATACACAAGACCCATCCGATCATTGATTAGATCCATGTCACTGGATTACCTCATCAAAACGGATGTTTCATGATCTTGAAGCTTGTTTTAGTCCATTAGTGGACACTTTTAAGCTCACTATCACAATGCTCTTAGCTCTTTGCAATGAATCACTCTGGTTGCTTCACATAGATGTTTCCCTTAAGACTTCCAATCAGGAAAGCTGTCTCGACATCTATTTGCTATCCCTCATATTTCATATGAGTAGCAACAGATAAAAGAGTCCGGATCAACATAAGCATAGCTACTGGCGAACAGGTTTTCTCATAATCGAACCCTTTCTTTCTGAGTATACCTTTTCCCAACAAGCTTTACTTATAAGGTTTTCACCTTACCGTATGATCCTCTTTTATTTTGTATGACCACTTCCAATGGTTTTCACACCATCCGTGGTTCTACAATCATCCAGATCTTATTTAGAATCTATTGATTCTATTTCAACATTTATTGCAATTTGTTAAGATTTAGGCATTTCTAACTTGTAGTGCTTCGTCGTATCCGTGGGTTAACTCCATGTTTACTAGGGACCAAGCCTCACGACTCTCCCAAAACATATATCTATCAGGTGTTAGAACAACCTTCCCACTACGAGAAGACACTACACGCAATTGTATATCAGATGTGACACGCGTCGCAGTTTACCTTGTGGTATATCCTCTTGTACACTTGGTACTAATACTTGGTGTTTTCCTCTCACTTCCTTTAGAACAACTTATACATGGGTATTTGATTTATTACATAGTCATTTTCCCAAAATCTAGTGTTTATGTTAACAATCACTCTTCGATCTTGTGGACTAAATAAATCATCCTTCATTTTTCTAGGATATCCCACAAACAGATAAACATTCTTACGAATTACTGTTCCTAGGGCATATCCATAAAATGAATTTAGTAATTCCAAATAATTCATCATCTATCTAATCATTACCATAAGAGTGCTATTCCTTCTATTCGTCACACCATTAAGGTGGGAAATTCATTTCCGAAGGTACCTTTCTCTTACTAGATTAGAAGACTCATTATTAATTACTATTTGTCGCATCCAGTGAATAAACATGATTTAAGAGTGTACAAATTGTTCACCAACGTACCATAACAGATTACAACTCTATCATTCATTTTAATGACCATGTCATTTAAATGAAATGGAGTATCCATCTATTAATGCATAGAAACCGAAATCAAATTCTTTCTATGAAAATGTACGTAAAGACAATTTCATAAAATCAAACGTTTATTCATATCGTAAAATAAATAAACAACTCCCACTGCAATAGCCACTACTCTTGTAGTTTTACCCATGTCATAACAATCTTATCCTCACTTAGTAATAAACATTTAGTGATTCCAGTATCTACACACTTCGTGTCAGTAAATGCCATCACTAATCATGTTTTAAACAACTAGTGAATAAGATATAAAACTTGTTCACATTATGATGAAAATGGCTTTCCTTTGCCACATGTTTTGCCAGAAGTTTTCCACCATATACATCCTATTGTAATTCAGGTGGAACTTACTCAAAAACATCTAGGCAATTCACAAAGAATTAAATTGATCTAGGTTTCCCTTCAATTTATACTCCATGCTTTCCCAATTCATTCATCAAATTAAATCATGATCTTCTGCCTTTTAACTTACTCAAGTATCCGAAGAGTTACATGAGACCATCATATTTCTATGAACATCTCATCTCTTCACTAGAGACTTTAATAGGCATCATGAGACGTTCATTGTGAGAACACACATGTATTTTCTTAAGCAGTAAAATTCAAAACCAAGATTCTTTTCTAATCATCTAATTTTGGACCAGTAAATATAATTTCTTTTAGTCAACAATAAGCGAGATAAAACCATTTGAAATTACAGAGAATCATAAATAAATATACCGATCAAATCTTCGAATTTTATCCTTTTATATTGATTCCCTCAAAACTATATAAAAATAAAATTCACCGACATCTCAAGCACCGTGAGTCTGCAAGCCACGTTAGTGTGGACGTTTACAAACCCAAACATTTACAAGAGAAGGTTTTACCCATTAATTTCATTTGTCAACCTAACTTTTTGACAAAATAATTAATAGTCGGTTCCTTTTTAGCCATGCAAATAATAGCAGTGACTCTGTTAGGGAGGATACTAATTATTTACACCTAAGTGTACACCATTATTTGATCCCAAGTCCACTGCGCGAGCTTGTGTGCCTTACAGTTGGAGAAGTACACACGCGCTCGGATAGCTTCCTACAATCATCAATTATAAGTTTGTACCAATGAGCCCCACATAAACTCATCCGTTAGGGAGGAAGGCCTATTGCCAACACGCAAGTTCATGTACCACATTACAAACAATAATTATGTAATGAAGTCTGTACCAGTGATCCGTGAATAAACTCATCCGTTAGGGAGGAAGGCCTATTGCCAACACGCAAGTTTACTCACATCACTTACAAACCAATAATGGAGGCCGCGGGAATATTTACTAATCCCCTCTCCCACTTAGTAATTTAACACCGAGGGTTTTTACATGCATATGATATTCAGAATAAAATACGCAACGCTAGCATGCTTCTATTACGGCACATAAGGCAGTAAATCACAGAGAGTCATGCATACATATATAACAATAATCAATAATTAAATCAATCATTAACAATTATATATCAGCGAATTCGATTGTTCGCAACCAGACACGAATATCAGCAAAGACTTCCAGACTATCAAATTTTCAAAATTTCCAGATTGTCCAATTTTCGAAACCATCGATATCGACCGTCGATGTCGTCCAGATTATCAAAATCATCGATATCAACTAGATTATCAAATATTCGAAAAACATCAAGATTATCAAAATTCCGAAACTATTGATATCGATCGTCATATCGTCTAGATTATCAAAATCATCGATATCGACGAGCAACCATATATAACAATAATAGATAATTAAATCAATTATGTCAGTTATATATTAGGAATCAATTCAACATCCATATATAACAATAATAGACAATCAATTATAGCAGTTATATATTAGGAATTAATTCGACATTCATATATGACAATAATAGATTATTAAATCAATTATAGCAGTCATATATTAGGAATTAATTCGACATCCATATATAACAATAATATACAATCTATTATGGCAGTTATATATTAGGAATTAGTTTTCTTAAAATTGGATGTCTTATCCAACACTTTAGCAATACATGCATATAATATACCAAATATAATACGCAATCTAGCATGCTTCTATATAAGACAATAAATCATAGAGATCAGGCATCCATATATATATATATAACAATAATAGACAATTAAATCAATTATGACAGTTATATATATTAGGAATAAAAACGCCTCTAAATTTTAATGTCTTGTCCGACACTCCTACTGTGGAATCGATGCCTTACGCAACAAGCAGGATTGCTTGTGCCCCAAGACGTCCATCGTCATATCCCACAGCCAATTATGTCAGGGAGCGCCCCAAGTGCCTTGACGAGCGCCCCTCGCCCGGACTGTCGCTCGTCCAAGGGCCTACTTGCATGGAACCAAGTTCAGCCCAACGCGCAACACCAAACTACACCAACTGTCGTTCATAGTTTGAAACTGAAAGAACCTCAGAATCCAATCTCCACCGTCCAGAATCTACTACTGTAAGTCCTGAATATTCTGTCCAAATTACAGATCGATCCAACGGTTATTTTGTGAGAAACAGCTCTTTTCTCTCGACTGCGCAAAATAGAATCGCCCAAATATCTGCTTCTGTTTTCAGCGTACTCCCAGCAAGAAAAGACTCCAAATTCGATCTCCACCGTTCAGAATGTACATCCACAAGGTCTGAACGTGCTGACCAAATTAAAGCTTGATCCAACGATTAGTTTGTCAGAAACGGCACTTTTCCCTCGACTGCGCAAAACAGAATCGCTCAAATATCTGCTTCAGTTTTCAGCGTACTCCCAGCAAGAAAAGGCTCCAAATTCGATCTCCACCGTTCAGAATGTACATCCACAAGTTCTGAACGTGCTGACCAAATTACAGATCAATCCGACCGTTGAAACTCTGGTTATTGTCTCTACAATATCACTACGCTGGATTTTCTCTCAAAAGCGTGATTCTATTTTTGCCATCTCTTTCTTCCTTGCATGTGAAATTGACGAACAGTTTTCATCGAATCCTCTCACACACAACCATGGACGAATAGATATGATATAGGGTATATATTACATAGGGATATTCATGGTTTGCGCAATAAAACCAAAACCCTAAACATGTGATCCTAATTCCGAAAAATTAATCACATAAACCCTAGCCTAACGTGTCACGCTTCACAACGAAACCTCGCTCTGATACCAATTGTTGGCATTCGATCGTTTGGTTAACGTGACCCGTTAGGGTTTCATGTATTTCTAACAAGCAGCGGAAGCAAGTAAACATGAAACGCATTACCTTTCACCAAGGGTTGATGTAGAGGTTGAATTCTCGCTGGCAGTCTGCGCAGTCCCACGAGAATAGCCATAAGTTCCTCTTCTGATGTTGGAATTGAGTGATCTTTGTGCTCAGACGATCCTCTCTTCGACGGATTTCCATCAGTATATAATACATCAAAATCGAAGAACTGTACGATTTTATATGAATTTTGGAACATGACGAACTGCAGCAGCAAACGACCTTTCGGTCTTCTGCTGTATGTCCCAAGTCCGATCTCGACGTCGTGTGGGTGACGATCTACGAGACCTACTCAATCTGCTCTCAACCCTCATCACACGTGAATAATGAATTAGATTAGGGTTCCAGATAAGTTGAGGTGACTTATATACATGGGCTACAGCAGGGACCAGGAGGAGAAATTGGGTTGGGCCTCCATTAGGCTTAAGT